>OX403604.1:14691471-15924833 GCA_948107665.1 Lomographa bimaculata
AAAACATAGCCTATGACACTCAGGGATAGTGTAGCTATCTATTAGTGAATTTTCAGGATCAGGTCAGTATTTTCAGATATTTACCTTTTACATACAAACAAACAAAATAAACAAACGCATTCACACTCACAGCCCCACACACTAAGTTCAAAGACTTGTATTTTGGGTGCCGGAAACATTCACATCACACACATCCCCAGAGCCAGAAGCACAAATATCCCTAGGGTAGGAAATTTTGCTCCTGCCGGGAATCGAACACAAGACCCACGGAAACATTCACATTACACACGCAATCACAACCAGAAAAACACAAATTTTCTTTGGGGAGAAAACTTGTCTTTTTGAAGCTATAAGATTTAAAAATAATAAATTAGTATATTATTTTCATCCATATTTCAAATTCTGCTCTAATACAGTGAGTCACCTCCTTACTCACAATGCATCTCAACCCTGGCGGTCCTCTCGTGTGGACTTAGCAGAGGCGTGTTGGTGGCTTGACACCTAATGCTGGTGTTCAACCAGCTCCGCTCCGCACCACCTATGCTTATCCTGCTGATGATGACCTTGCCATCGTTCTTGAGGATTGTGTGGTCTTCGATGTGCTTGTCGTTGATCAGCCAGGTCAGTGTTGGTTGAGGACGTCCTGGAGAAGACATTTTTATATAAAGCTTGTTAGATTTTCAACTTGTTGAATAGAATATAACTTGTTTATTTGTTATATTTCACTAATATTATAAAAGAACTAGCTGCGCCCCGCGGTTTCACCCGCGTTGATAATGATGAAAAGTGATGATGATGATGATGATGAAAAATAGATGTTGGCCGATTCTCATAGATACCGGATAAGCACAAAAAATTTCATCAAAATCGGTCAAGCCGTTTCGGAGGAGTATGGCAACGAAAACTGTGACACGAGAATTTTATATATTAGATTATTATGTTATTACCAACTCTACTTAATTAACTGTACAAGTCAACAAACTTGTAAATAGGAGAGTAGTGACCGTAGATATCACAAAAATAAAAGATACACGAGACTATTGGTAAAAATCGCCAATAATGGAGACTACAATGAAAAAGCTTCGAACAATTTATCTTCCAAACCCACAATTCGAAACAATTAACATCCACTGGGCCATTCTCAACCAAATTGAACCCATAGATAACTACAAACACGATTTTTCTTTCGCAGCCATCCATACAACGTTCAAAGCCCAAAAAGATCCGCTTTATATTCTGACATTTTGAATTCATCACTAAAAATGCTACGCAAAAGTATAGCGTTGTTTTTTTGGCGCGAAAATGAAAAAATGGCTTTGTCAAACTTGTATTATTTTCCTAAACTTAGCGTTCGTTGAGTGTTAAATTGTAATAATGGTGGATTAACTGTTAATAATTCGTAAATGTGTATGAATGTAGGCAAATCATACAAAGTTGAATAACGTGACTTTCGTTTTCGATCAAAACTCCAATAGAAAGTCTCTACCACTATGTTATTACGACATGACTTGACTATAATTGGACCATGACTCTTTTACTTGACTTTGACTATGACTTGTTACTAGAACTATACTTATGAAATACTCCACTAAACTCTAAAAATATTCATCCCTAGACACTGACTAAATTCATAAATATTACTGAGACAAAATTAAACGAGTAAATATACAAAAAATCAAAATACTACGTGAAAAGTAAACTTTTTTTTTATAATTTTATCTTAATAATACCTATTATGCGATTATAAAAACTTTATACAGCTTAATTATAAGTATTGACAATTTAAGTGAGCATGGTTAATAACCAACTTTAATCCTTACTATATAATATTATAAATGCGAAAGTAACTCTGTCTGTCTGTCTGTTACGCTTTCACGCTAAAACTACTGAACCGATTTAAACGAAATTTGGTACACAGATAGTCTAGAGCCTGAGAAAGGACATAGGCTACTTCTTAACCCCAAATTCTGGCTGGTCCGGGACTTACACGGGCAAAGCCGCGGGGCGCAGCTAGTTCGTTATATATGCTAAATGACATTAATGAAAAATAAAAATGATACCCCATTTAACACAGTATGTCGACTTTAATTTTTAACAATATGGCGTCTAGTTGCCGCCATAAAAAAATTTTAATACTATCATGTCTTAAACACTCACAAGATTAACACAAATCGATTGACATAAGAATCATCAAAATCAGCCCAAGCGTTTTTTTTTTTTATTTGTGACAGGCTAGTGTTTGACCACTATCTCACCTGATGGTAAGTGACGATGTGATCGAAGCTGGTAAACACACTAGACCTGGAATACGCAGGCTCTCAAGGATAACTGCCGGAACACCGTATTTGGCTTGGCGGCAGACTTTCAACTTGATGGTGGTAAGCTACTTTGGTAGCAAGCCAGGCGAGCAACGTTTTGTCTCTAGAAAGCCACTTAGAAACAAATATGCATCGTAATAGATAGGCTGATGAACACATTACCATCCTTAGCGTCGCGCAGTTAACAAAAAATGTTTCGCTTTATATTCTGACATTCTGGATACGTCTCTAAAAATACTTCCATCAGCGCTTTTTAGCTGCATGCTGACAAAACATAGATAGCCTTTGTCAGTGTTCCAGTTAAAATGCCAAATGGCTGAATTTTAATTTCTATTCATACGTGGTTGAAGCCCGAATGTGTAAATACTGGAAACAAGCGGCTGGATCTATTTTTTATAGGATCTGCATCACTTGTCAGCTCAATGAATTTTAGACAAATATTCAGTTTGCAAATCCAGATGAAATAAACAAACAAACACATTTACACCCAAAGCCCCATACTAAGTTCAAAGTCATGTATCGTGAGTGCCGGAAACATTTACATCACACACACGAATACACCCAGAACCAGAGGCACAAATATCCCTTGAGAACGAATTTGTACTCCTGCCGGGGATTGAACCCAGGACCCACGGCGCAGAGGGCGGAGACCTGTCCACTGCGCCAACTGGGTCGCCAAAAATAAATCTCACGGAAATAAAAGCGGTAGTCAAAACACCTATAAGTGAGCCAAAAACACGACTGTATTTTAGTTTACCATCTTTGAGCTATAATTATAGTACTAGGTATGTAAACACCAAATGTTTCACCATCGATCCATGAGAGCTATTTTACGTTCTTTAGACCACGATACGTTTTTCCATCCTTGGCCACATTATTACTTCAGATTAGTGAGATGGAGGTCAAAGTCTTGATTATAAGCATTGTTCGAGGGAAGATAATAACATGAAACATGTTAGTTGTTTATCAATTATTTATTTAATTAAAATTGCCACAACATACATATTAAAATTAAACTTAAAATTAATAGTACAACAAGGGAATTTTCCGATATGCATGAAAAATTAATCGTAGATATGAGAATTACATCGTATCCTATCCTACTAATATTATAAATGTGAAAGTTTTTGTGTGTATCTTTGTTACCACGTATCTTCGTAACGAATAAACCGATCTAGATGAAAGATAGAATTTAGATAGTGTAGGTTCCGGCACATAGGCTACTTTTCGGGCGAAGCCGCGGGGCACGGCTAGTATGTAATACTTATTAAAACTAAATATAAATAAACTGAAATACAACTGAATTCATACGATAATTTCTCAGTTTAGATATAATGTCGCATGTGGCCAAATCAAAACTTTTAAAATACTCCCGACGCTCTATCTGGATAACGGCTGCATCGATTTCCATCAAACATATCTTATATACAAAAAATAATTGCTGTTCGTTAGTCTCGCTAAAACTCGAGAATGGCTGGACCGATTTGGCTAATTTTGATCTTGAAATATTTGTGGAAGTTCAGGGAAGGTTAAAAAGGTGAGAAAATATAAAGAAATTGCAATAAAATTAGTAAAAAGTAGTATTTTATTTTCCCATACAAACTGTTCGTACCTGTCAAACAGGAGATGTTTCTGAATATTTGACCACAGACAATTGGCGGTATGAAGTTCGCCGGGTCAACTAGTATTAGAATAAATATAGGTACTCTCGATTAAGTTACCTTTTAAATAAAAAAATCGCATCTAAATCAGTTCACCCGTTTAAGAGTATACGGTGCCACAAACGTTCCCAGTCGAAACATCCCTCTTTTTGCGTCGTGGGTTTTTTTAATATATTTTTACAGCCTTTCTTTCCTTGCTTCCATGGTTATATTTTTTGTTGCTTCCTTATAAAAGGAAAAATATATAGTATCTATTTGTTTTTTAATCTTTTTGTCTAGACCAAGGATTTTGAAGCTAAAGTAATCATAGGTTTGTTTACTATCTCGATTTTTTTTTAATTTTTTTTTTTATTTGTGACAGGCTATTGTTTGACCACTATCTCACCTGATGGTAAGTGGCGATGTGATCGAAGCTGGTAAACACACTAGGCCTGGAATACGCAGCCTCTCAAGGATAACTGCCGGAACACCGTATTTGGCTTGGCGGCAGACTTTCAACTTGATGGTGGTAAGCTACTATGGTAGCAAGCCAGGCGAGCAACTCACAAAATGCTCTACCACCTCTCGATGGTCTAGACTAGACCAAGACTCTTTTAATTATAGACATTGACTATAACTAATTTTAAAACTTGAACTTAAATGAAAATGAAAAATGAAAATGAAAAATGTTTATTTTGCAGCGGTTAGTGGTTACAGTTTACAAACAATTTAATTAGTTAATACACAATAATTACGCATTTTGCTAATCGCTGATGATAGCTTACAGGTGAAAGGAAATATCTATGGCCTTCACACTAGGCAAGCCGTGTCGTGAAGACCCAATACGAATACCAAATTACATTAGACAAATTAGTCAAAAACTCCTTTCTTACAGGTTACGTATATAGCGTTAATTATTAAAAACTTGAAAATTGAAATATTTTATTACTTGTCACTGGCTACATGCACATGGATTGCGAAGCCATATTATATAAGAAAAATAAAAGTTAAGCTATATGATTCCCCATTTCAAAATTGCTCCTTCCATTCCACCCTCCACAGTTCTAAATTGTTAACTGTCTGCCACTAAAAGATTCTTATGTAAGAGACACTTGGTAAACAATCAACTGGGAACTGTTAGCCAAGTGGCTTGCGTTCTTTTAACTGGGGAAATACAAAATGGAGACTTTTATTGAATTTTCTTTTTATTTTATTGTAGTTTAGACGAGTTTTTTATAACTAGGCAACGTTTAGAGTATACTACTTAGATTTCTGTACAGGGTAGTAAGGCAGGCGAGCTTGAGAAAATGCCGTACCACCATGGATTTTATCACGATGTTCCTGATCCACAATGATCCACGGTGACCTTCACTGGAAACTTAAGCCTGTGGACTGATTTGAAACCCCAACTCACGATTAGAAGGCCCGAACTCACGACGGTGCCATCAGGGTTACTGAACTATCATTAATCACCATTTGACTTCCCCGTTGGTGTAAAGGGCAAGGGGACGCTTTTTCGCGGGGTCCTGGGTTCAGGTCCCGACTGAAAAACATTTTTTTTCCAGATGTTTGTGGTTCTGGTTCAGGATGTGATTGTGTGTGAGTAAAGTAAATGTATCCGCAATCCACGCAGCAAGTATTTGAATTGTTCTCTTGTTAAGACAGAAACCAAGACTTACAACGCAGAGCGCAGACTTATCCACTGCGCCAACTGGGTCGGCAATATTTTAACTATAACTAGGCTTTTGCCCGCAAAGAATTTTCCCGTTATAACATAACATAAATATAAACGCTTTCACACTCACAGCTCCACAATAAGTTCGATAACTTGTGTCGTTGGTGCCGGAAACATTCACATCACACACAACACGACCAGAACCAGAAACACAATGATTCCTTGGTAAGAAAACTTATGTTACCGCCGGGAATCGAACTCGATACCCCTGCTTAGAAGGCAAAAAATAAGTTTACTATTTCGGAAGAAAAATAATGAGGAAAATAACAAATGGAAGTTTATGATGCAAGTTCTAAAAATGAAAACGTTGGTCTTATATATCGACATTTTCTTAATAAATACATTAAATGTAAATATTAATTAACTGATAAAAATAGTTAAGAACTGCTCTTTGGATTCGTTGGGTGCGCGTTCGCCTTCTAAGCAGCAGGCATCGGGTTGGATTCCCGGTGGAAACTCAAATTTTCCCTGGGTGTAATTGCGTGTGTGGTAAATTTTTCCAGCACTCACGACACAAGTCATCGAACTTTGTGTACATCATGGTAACTATACATCATAGTTGTTTCTTATCTATACTCGTATATATAAAAACGCGTGATGCGATGACCAAAGGAAACAATTTCGCTAAATCTATTTTTGTTGTGTTAAATTATTATCAGGAGAAGGTTCTTAGGAAGGAAATTTTATCCCGGAATTCCCGCGGGTCCAGGACTTACGCGGGTAAAACCGCGTGGCTCAGCTAGTATCAAATAAAAGAGGTTGTTCAACATAATTTTAGGGGCTGAGTCACCCACGTCCGTAGGAAGATACCCCTTATGTCGGGTGGTGCTAATCAGGTGACATTTGAGAGGTGGTAGAGCATTTTGTGAGTTGCTCGCCTGGCTTGCTACCAAAGTAGCTTACCACCATCAAGTTGAAAGTCTGCCGCCAAGCCAAATACGGTGTTCCGGCAGTTATCCTTGAGAGCCTGCGTATTCCAGGTCTACTGTGTTTACCAGCTTCGATCACATCGTCACTTACCATCAGGTGAGATAGTGGTCAAACATTAGCATGTCACAAATAAAAAAAAATAAGCAATGGACGTTTTGCTACCATGTTTCAAAGTATGAGTCTTGGATATGAAAATCGCATATAAAATTTTTTCAATCTGTTTTATATAAAAGCCTCCAGAATCCCAAAAACAACGCTTTAGTTGAAAAGCGCCAACGAGATTATTAATATTACCTCATCTAACAGACGAAAAATAAAAGAGAATTCCTCTCCATCATTACGCATACATCAAAAGGTGGGCCGGGGCACCGGAAAATAAATGAATTATGTATAAGAATGCAAAATTAAGGTATTTTGTCTGAGCGATGTAGAGTCAACGGGGTTTAGCGGGCTGAAGGTCCATCAAGTCGGTGCCTCTATATACCGAGCTACAGCGCGTGATATGCTCGTTTTTAGTACGTTCGTTTTTATTTTGACATCATTATTTGTACCAACTTTTGTGGGGTATCGTTGAAAAGAGCTCTGCAAGTAGAGAACGAAATCGGTTTTTGGAAAAATCTATGTACGAAAATAACAATTTGGTAGGCCGCCAAAGTCACTGTTTTTAGACCTATTTTGTCCCTGGCTCTATCTCAAAAACGGCTTCATTTTTAAAGCTAAAACTTACGTATATTATCATTTATATCCTGTATTTGAACAACAAATACAGAAATTTAACAATTATTATAAATAAAAAGCAATTAACCTCAAAAGCTTTTCTCTGTTAGACAAAATTTAGGCGCGAGATCTCAATTCGGCGCCAACGACTAGTTAATTAAAAAAGGGAAAATCTGTAATATTATAAATACTAACAAACTATATACCTATCCATCACAAGGGTTTTTGAGCTGCCCGTTGGCTAAGTTGGGTGAGCGTTCGATTCCCGGCGGAAACACAAGCTTTCTCCTCAAGGAAAACTTGTGTTTCTGGTTCTGGTTGTGACTATGTGTGTGTTGTAAATGTTTCCGGCACCCACAACACAAGTCATCGTACTTAGTGTGGGGCTGTGAGTGTGAAAGCGTTTATGTTTGTTTTATGTTTAAGGGTTTGTAAAACCAAGCGACAAAAGCAAATTGTGTAAAGACACTTTTACTCCCTGTTTGAGATTGCGTCGTTTTGTTCGAGATGGGAGGGTAGATTGGAAAAAGTTTAGGAATTAAAATTGTGATGGACAGATTGGGGTCTGCCTCCGGAGTTGCGCATTTTGGACGTCACTGATGAGTGATTACGGATATCGATTATGTATGGAAAAATTTAAAAACGAGTAATACTTTAAACATTTTTTTAAAACCAAGTTTATACCAGTTGTAAATAAATAATTACTAGTTGTAATTTTTTTTCTAAAAACTAGCTTTTAGAAGTGCGCAATATTGGATTTAGGGTGAATTAACTTTATTTTTACCGTCTTCAAAAAAGGAGGAGGTACTATGTTCGACTGTATGTATTTTTTTTATGTATGTTCACTGATTTCTGCCCCATTTGTGGACCGATTCTGAAAATTATTTTTTATTTGGTAGATTACCTATACTTCAGAGGTGGTCCCATATAAGTTTTATCGAAATCGATCAAGACAAAACCTAAATATAAGCTGTGAATTCGGTTTTTTAAGCATTGCTTACGTTTAAATTATTCGAGTAATTTCAGCAAGCCCTTTCATTTGATACCCATATTGTATAATAAGGTTGTAGTAAAAATAACTTTGGGTATTCCGCCATGTTGGATTAGCACGCAAATTAAATAAGAGATGGGCATTGCCTGCGTGTTTCTCGAAATGTACAATCTGGGTTTCTTCAAGTCTAGAGCGAATAGGAACCATATCTTTGGTCGTGACCCATATTCATAACACTCATAACATCACACTTGTTAATGTATGTTCTATTTTCCTTTATTTATATATACTTATATTTTAGTGTTTTTTACTAATTTTGTAGTGTGGTGTTGTCTGTGTCATAAATAAATGTGTTTCTGTCTTTCCGATCATACACATGCATTATAGGTTCAGTCGAGTGGGTTGTAACCTTTTTGCTTTGCATCATAACCATTCTTCATACATTAAACACATAGACCATACACATATCACCCTCACACATTCACACAAATCTTGACAAAGGGCGTGAAATAATGAGAAATTTAAAACGAAATAATAATAAATAATTATACTGTTTAATTTATTAAATAATATTCACTAGAGTCACTTCTTTAAAACAAGGGTCACTTCTTTAAAACAAGGGTCACTTCTTTAAAACTAGGGTCACTTCTTTTAAACAAGGGTTACTTCTTTAAAACAAGGCTCACTTCTTTAAAACAAGGGTCACTTCTTTAAAACAAGGGTCACTTATTTAAAACAAGGGTCACTTCTTTAAAACAAGGGTCACCAGTTTACAACCTTGCTTAGTTAGGCACCATTGCTAATTTCGCATAAACAACGTCCATAACAACTTTACAACCTTCCAAGAAAAGCAGCTCATGGCATTGTTAAGGCATTACCCAACCCGCCGGAAGAATGATTAAGAATCATAAAAAAATATTCCGTAGTCAACCGAATAGAAAACACAGCTTCTCCTGTAAGGAAAACATTTTTATCTCCGAGAATTATACTCATTTCATACTGTTTTATTCATGCGTCTCAAAACGTCTTTATTGGTGCGAAGAAATGAGGGTAAATTAGTTCAAGTTGTTGTTTTGTGTAATGACGTGAATAATGGAAAGGTCGATGATTTTATTGGGGTCAAATGGAATTCTGTTGATTTTGATCTCGGCTTTTAAATGAAGGTATTTGATTTTCGTCCTTTCTTTACAAGGTAATAATTTATGGGCTTGATAAAATAATATAGAAAGAACTCGCCTGGCTTGCTACCAAAGTAGCTTACCACCATCAAGTTGAAAGTCTGCCGCCAAGCCAAATACGGTGTTCCGGCAGTTATCCTTGAGAGCCTGCGTATTCCAGGTCTAGTGTGTTTACCAGCTTCGATCACATTGTCACTTACCATCAGGTGAGATAGTGGTCAAACACTAGCCTGTCACAAAAAAAAAAAAAAAACATTGCTTTGTAGAAGGTTCTTGTTGTAATATATGAGAATTGAGGATCTTTATATAATAAAATATAACGAAATAAATAGTAATATCCCATTATTGATACAAACATTTATAGTGAAAGTGACCATGGTAGCTAAAAACTTACACCATTATACTAAGTTCGATCATGTGTGTCGTGGGTGCCGGAAATATGGACATCACACACACAATCACACTCAGAATCATAAATCATAATTTTCCTATGTATAATTTATTTATTCGTATGTATTTATTTATAATTTCTCTTGGGGAAAAACCTCTAGTTGTTCCCCGCGGTTTTTATAAACAACTAGTTGTTCCCCGTGGTTTAAATAAATTTATTGTTTGTGCATTTTTCCGATGTTTTAATAGTTATTCTGCTATTCGGGGCGGAGACAAATGCAACAATTCAAAGATCATTAAAATCGGTTACCCCGTTCTCTACTTATAAGTGTTTTAACAAACCCGACTTTGTTTTTTATATATATACTAGCGATCCGCCCCGGCTTCGCCCAGGTGTGATAAATCAAGAATCGCTCGACCGATTTTGTGCAAACTTCACATAAACCATCAACTAAATAGTCCGAACAAAGCCTAAACATTTGGTTTGGATAGGTGAGCCCGTTCTTGAGTTATAAAATAACAATGAAAAGTGGCATTGATTTTTATATATATAAGATGTAGAGACAAAGTGTTTTAAAAACAAGCTTTTATTATTAGTTTTTTATAATAAATATCTAAAAATCAAAAAGTCTAGGAATCAGAGAACTTGTCAAGACGAACCAAACAAGCCCAAACGCGACGGGGCCTTCTGGCTTCATCATCGTATCAGCTTGTTGTAATAAAATTGAATTGTCATTTGATTTACACATGCATAATTTCAGTTCAATTGGAAACCGGAAAGTGGTTCGAATTTCACTTGAAACATTTGATGACAAACAGCTCCGGGACTGGTGAAAATAAATAAAAGCTTGTATAAAATATAATATGTTAGCATTTATTGTTTAACTATGTACAAAGTTCTTAAAATTTCAACAGTTTTGTTCATTATTTTAGATAAATCTTTATTTAACAAACAACAAACAAACAAACTCATTCACACTCACAACCCCACACTAAGTTCAAAGACTTGCATCGTGGGTGCCGGACACATTTACATCCCAGACACATTACACCCAGAACCAGAAGCACAAATATCCCTTGGAAAGGAATTTGTGCCCCTGCCGGGAATCGAACCCAGGATCCACGTTGCAGAGGGCGGGTATCTGTCCACTGAGCCAACTGGGTCGTGTTACTTTTAATCACTGTTTTTGTTTCACCACCGACTGCATCGTCGCGTACCGTTAGGTTAGATTGTGGTCAAATGCTTGCTTATTGACCATAAAAAATAAACTTTGTGTATATCACTGGAAGTTTTTCGACAAATGATTTAGGTAATCTACATTTCAACCTGCCATAAATTAGGTTGCTTCTGTGAAAATAACAGGTGTAAATGTACTAAAAAGCTATTGCTGTCCATTACTTTTCAGTGTTTACAGGTATACCTTTCAGCGAAATGTTTCAGCAGCAGACCGTTAAAATGGTGGTTTTCAGACGGTCACCTTGCCGGATCAGTTCACGGTCTATTCGGTCTTCTGTCTGCAGATCGGTATGCTAAGTTATTGGATTTATTTTTATTATTGGATAGCGTCGATACAACGGAATTTATGTTGTCCGAATAAGGTTTTTTAAATGGTTTTTAGGGTTACCTTTTTTGTTATTTATGTGAAATAAGTATGTAGTGACTTTGATGGCCTTTAAAATTGATATGTTCAGACCTATTTGGTCCCGGGGTTCAAAAAACGGCTGTACATTTAAAGTTGAAACTTACGTTTATTAATTAACCTATCTTCTTATTAAATAACATATACAAATATAAAATAATTGATATTATAAAAAAAATTATAACAAGTTTTTCTCTATTAGGCAAAATTTTGGGTCGAGGTCTCGGTTCGTGTAAAACGACTAGTTTATTTAAATTAAAAGCAACACCTTTTTTATGACAAATAGGCTAGCATTTGACCGCTATCTCACCTGATGGAAAGCGACGATGCGATCGACGGTGGGACATGCTTGCCTAGAAGGTACCTGTTCACTCTTGACTTGAAGAGGCCTTTTTTTTTTTTTGTGGGGAGGAAAATGCCTTGCACTTCCCTTCCTTCCCAGGGGTGAAGGAAGGGGGTATGTGGGGCTCGAACCCACTAAAAATCCCCCCGTGAGCAGTCCCTCGCCGAGGTGGGGCAAGATAGGGTCGCGCTAGCAGTCACTATCTTGCCCCGGCGGTAGGCCCGAGTACAACCGGGCCACTGCGCCTATGTAGGGGTGACCTTGCTCACCAAGGCCACCCCTCAGACTTGTGGGGCCGTGCAAGCCAGTGGAGAGGCCTAAGTTATACTTATCGGGAAACAAGAACGAAGGCAGGGTATTCCACTCCTTTGCAGTTCGCATTATAAATGTAGAGGCAAAACGCTTGGTTCTAATCTGAGGAGTATCCACCATAAAAGGACTTATTGTCACTGGCCACTGTTAGTGAACTTGAGCACTTGAGTAAACCCATAAGTGTAGTGGCTTGTAGTGAATTTTGGTATACATAAGTAATTTTAGTTTCGTTATAGACATGTGGGCAATTGATAGAGTAGGTACATCTAACTAAAAAATATATAAATATGATAAATAGGTGCCTATTCGGTACCTATACCTATAAGATATCAATATCAACATTTACACAATCTAATTCCCCCATCCCCATTCTATTATCGGACATCGAGACAGTCTCTTAAGCGACACCGCTATATGGTAGATATTCCACAAATGCGGACGAAGCGTTTTGCCGCCACATTCATTATGCGGACTGCAAAGGAGTGGAATTCGTTGCCTGAGTCTGTGTTTCCTGATAAATACAATATGGGAGTCTTTAAGTCACGAGTGAATAGGCATCTTCTAGGCAAATGTGATCCATCATCGACCGCATCGTCACTTACCATCAGGTGGGATGGCGGTCAAACGTTTGCCTATCTAGAATAAAAAAAAAATCTAAATAATTCAAATTAATCGAGACGCGTATGGATTGCTAAGCAACGGGTATCGGGCTCGATTACCGCTGGAAACACAAGTTATCTCCCCAAAAGAAACTGTTTCTAGTTTTGAGTGTGATTTTGTGTTTATGTGAATGTTTCCGGCACCCACGATACAAGTCTTCGATCTTAGTGTGGGACTGTGACTGTGATAGTGTTTATTTTATTTATTTATTACTAGCTGCGCCCCGCGGTTTCACCCGCGTTGATAATGATGAAAGTGATGATGATGATGATGATGAAAAATAGATGTTGGCCAATTCTCATAGATACCGGATAAGCACAAAAAATTTCATCAAAATCGGTCAAGCCGTTTCGGAGGAGTATGGCAACGAAAACTGTGACACGAGAATTTTATATATTAGATTTATTTAGCTATATATTATATCAGTTCTATCACATAGGTTTTTTTATTCAATAAATATTTAACACATTTTTTTAAACATTTGACCACTATATCAGCTGATAGTCGAAGATGAACCAGTCTTACCTAGAAGATAGCTGTTGTACCTGCAGCATCAATTGCCTTGTCTAGACTCCCTGGCATTTTTTTTCTTCTAATCTCTCCGTACAAAAACCTGCTTAGCATATTTTCGCAATATACTCGTTTACTTGAGAAACTTGTTCCCGTGAGCCGGAAGGAGGTTCAAAGTAACAGCGCAGTTTAAGTTCTCTTTATCTTCAGAATAAAGACTTGAATTTATTCGGAAAGTTGTGTACCGTGAAAGAATTAGCTGCTAATTTAATTAAGTTATTTGTCTATTGTGTGTGTGATATGTTAATGTTTCCGGCACCCACGATACAAGTCTTTGAACTTAGTGTGGGGCTGTGAGTGTGAATGCTTTTGTTTTATGTTTTATAGGTTCTGTGAGATATAAACAGTATCATATATGGCGACATATACTAGTCGTTCGACCCGAACTGAGACCTCGCGGCTTAACCCATTTACGCCCGCTGTCCCCATTTGGGTTTTTGCCTATTAGAGAAAATCTTTTGAGGTTAATTGGGTAACATTTTTTAAAAATAATCGTTTGATTTTATATGAGTTTAACAGATATTTTTCGTAAGTTTTAGCCTTAAATGCTTAGCCGTTTTTGAGATAGTCTCCGAGGCAAAATAGGTCTATAAACAGTGACTTTGGTGTCCATTTTTGGCCTTCGGCCACAGTTTTAGTTTCTGAATGGTTCTGAAAGACAAACGGACGGACGGATAAAGTACTGATTGCCAAGTCAACTCAGATCTCGCTTCGATCGATCAAAATCTAAAACGCAACTACTTAGTCTACTAGTACCTACTATGATTCAAACAAAAGCTAGGTATAGAGAAAATACATCTCGGTATCTGTAGTGTTTACGGATAAATATATTATTTTCATTAATAGGCGCTGCTTATCAGTGACACTTTCTGTGGCATTTTTCCCCACCAGAGTTTCAACACTTCTATCTTAGAACTTTTGTTAACTGATTTTTCTTCTATGATGTTCAACGTTGAAAATATCGCAAGTAATTCGGGATATCAAAGAATCCTAAAATATCCCAAATTTGAGGATATGACTGTCATATGCCATAATTAGGATAATGGGGTCTTTCGCAGACAACGCCCGGGGCGTTGTCTGCGAAAGACCTCGACTCTCCTAGTAGTGGGAACAAAGTGAACCTACTTTTTGTTTATTTTATTTACCCTTTTTCGTTAATAAGACTTATTATGAAATTATACATGAACTTCTATTGATCACCATATTAAATTTCGATTAGGTATCTACTATCACGTTTTTAGTGACTCTCGCACAAGAGAGACAAATTGTTTGATGTAAGAATAATTTAAATCTACCTACACGTTTGGTCTCTAGAATGCCGCAAAGGAACAAATATACATACATAAACGCTTTCACAATCACAGCCCTACCCTAAGTTCGATGACTTGTGTCGTAGGTGCCGGAAACATTGACATCACAATTACAACCAGAACCAGAAACACAAATTTTCCTTGGGGAGAAAACTTGTTTGTTTAGAAAGCGAACGCGCGCTCTAATAAACCAATGAGCAATTTGATTGAATCGGTATCGGAGGCATTTGTAACGCAATTGTAAAAAAACATGCAAATCTTCTTAAATCTCTTAATATAATTTTCTTTAGTTTTCGTAAAGAAAAATGATAATAAAAGGATAGCTCGTGATAACTTCAAGTACGGCTAGCTTTTTCTACTTCTCACCCATAAACACAATTTTATGACGTACTCGTACAAACAAAGAAATCACATTGCAGCGTAGCAGCAAAGTTTTATTGTAGAGCTGTCGCAAATATGAAGCGTCGTGGATGGTTTGTATATTTAAATTTAATTAATTTATTTAACTTACTTTATCTCAGAGACAGAAAAAGATTCAAGTTTTGGTCTTACTAATTTCTCATGTTATAAATGATAAACAATTTTGGTTTATTTTAATGTAATATAAAATATAATATATTTCAGTTTTTAAGTAAGTATATATTTGTTATGTTAAAAAAGCTATATCATCTTAAAAAATATAATGCATATTATAATTAAAACTATCGTGGGTCGTATTCATGTTGATTTAGTTCCGGTTGTACTCACGTTATTTTTGATTTAATCGAGAAACTCGACCGGTGTTCGAGCGATATCGACGCTCATCCTCGGGAGCATGCGCAAAAATAACGTGAGTACAACCGGAACTAGATCAACAATATAATGCATGTTCGCAAAAAATAATATTGATAATTTAAATGGTGACTAGATAAACAAAAATATTTTATTTTACAAATTATAAAAAATATTATATAAATGAATAAATTTGGAAACGATGATAACAAAAACATTATTTAAAAATAAATGTATGGATAGAATATGGCTTCCGTGCATATTTTTGATAAATTTTTAACCTCTGACACAAAGAGGAATGTTATAAGTTTAAAGTTTGTATTTGTGCATCTGTCTGTGACATCGCAGCTCTCTAAAGGCTGAATCGATTTTGATTTAGTTTTTTGTTTGAAAGCACTTGATCAAGAATTTTTATGTTGCCTTAAAATATACCTTAAAAATAATTAGTAAAAATCGACAGTTATTTTTTTTAATTTTAGACTTGTCTCTTTATTTTAAGGTATATTTTAATGAATTATAAGACATACTATTTAATACATTGTATCTTTCAAACTACTACTATTTTTAAAAACCCCTCTACTAAAAATAAAAGCTTCAAATTACACTGGTTCATAATAAAAACTAGTAAATCTTAAAAAAGTTCAAAAATCAGCTAAGCCGGTTCTTATCTGAGACAGAACAGAAGGGTGGCTAAAAGAACAAGGGAGGCAAGGGGAGAAGGGGTAAGAGTGAAATCGGAAAACAACTATTAGTGTTACAAATGATGCGTCTGTTGCGGCGAGGAGCATTTTTCAAGAAATCAAGCGAAAAATGCGAACGTAGTTGGTTTTTGCTGCGATAAAAGCATTCATATCGCTAGAAATTGTGCTATTTGCGACCGATATATTTCTTTTTATCTCAGATAGGTTCCGTTTGACCACATTAAAGTGTCAAAAGCTGATGGAAAGTGATGATATGGTGACGGGTGGTAAACAAACAAACGAACAAAACAAACGCATTCACACTCACAGCCCCACACTAAGTTCAAAGACTTGTATCGTGGGTGCCGGAAACATTCACATCACACACTCATTACACCCAGAACCAGAAGCACAAATATCCCTTGGGAAGGAATTCGTGCTCCTGCCGGGAATCGAACCCAGGACCCACGGCGCAGAGGGCGGAGACCTGTCCACTGCTATAATTCTACTCTACTTCTAAAAATCAAAGAAAAATAATTGGCTGAGCGACCGCGAAGTCCGAGCAAAGCGTCTCCGTTTGGGCTTGGGCAAAATTGCTTTCATAAGTTCAGATGTCCAGATTTCCGGTAGTTCTCCACTACAGGTCACATTTCTCAACCCATTCTCGTGAAATTTTGTGATTAGGTTCTATAATTATACAGATGTTTTTTGTCGATTCAATTTCTGGATTTTTTTTCAAAATGGCGGAGATATGGGGATTGAAAATGTAAACAAAACATGTTTCAGCCATTTCGAAAAATACTCGAGGTCTTCCGCTTTTTTTTTTTTTTTTTTTTTTTTTTGCCAGGTTAGTGCTTGACCACTATCTCACCTGATGGTAAGTGACGATGTGATCGAAGCAGGTAAACACACTAGACCTGGAATACGCAGGCTCTCAGCTCATAGAGCCACTAGTTTTTAGTGATATTCGTGAAAGAATATTTAATTCGAAAGTGGTAAACTATGACTGTATTTAGTTGCAAGCAAGTACATTGTTATCTAACAGAATAATAAACTCATGTCATTCGATCGAGCGAACTGAGCCACATCGGACCACATGTTCACAGGGCAGGAACCTTCCCATACAAAAAAAAATTTACGTCGCTATACTACGCTATACAATGTCACGTAAAGAAAAAACATTTTATCTCTTTCACGTTTATGGTTGCCTAGTATTTTACTAAATCCGAGGGACGTATTCCTGGGAAATCTGTCCATGAGAAAATGCATTTTTTTTCGTAATTTAATATTTTTGATGCTGCTTGAATCTTAAACATTCTCAAATCAATCTGAACCCACACAAAAAATCATCCAGCAGTTTTGGAGGAGTTTAGTCACATACTACACACATAGAAGATATATGTATAAAAATATTATTGTTGATCGAAAGAAACTTGATTTTTATACAAAATAAGTACAGAAACCAAAGTTATTAGTTGCCAGTCGCTTGAACACTCGTTGGAATGCATGAACACCCTCGAATTAAAATGTTTTGTTGGCTGGGTTCATTTAAAAAATATATAAATGATAATACATACCTCAAGGCGCAAGACCGTCTGAAGTGGCGACTTTAAGTATCAGATGCCAAGACTCACTTTGGTTCAATGCGCCGATCGAGTAAGTAAGTAATACAAATACATACCTCCCCTGAGTTCGCAGAGTAGCGTAAAGTTGCCTCCTTCTTCCAATGGTCCAACGACACCGGCCACGTCGCGGCCTGCCTCGTCGTACAGCAGAAGTTGGTGAGGAGGCACTGGTGGGAGAAATAAGAGATATATTGATCACGATAATTCAAATATTCAAAATTATTTTATTCAGACCATTTGATCAAGCAGTACACACAATCTTAAACTCTATGTTAGTACACGTATAAAATAACAGTACTAGGACACTAGGCGTATATGCGGCTGTAGCCTGCATAACCAGTGCTGATAATGTTGGAGCTCATATCCTCATTTACAATGGCCAAAGACTATTGGTGCCACGTATGCGGCTAATGACAGACAGAATTCAAGTTGATTAAAAAACATATTTAAAGAGATATATATATTTTTAATTAGTTTAGGTTTAACAATTGCATAAATCTTAACTCTTTTTTCAAAAGAGTAACTTGGGAAGTTGGTTATAATTATTTTGTCTTTATCTGTAAGGTTTTAGTTATCGTTACCTACATTCTGAAACTGTATAAGTGGTAATGCATACTACTTGAACCCCCTCGTTGAATCCCCTGGGGGGTTTTCCGAGACTCACTTTCCATCTTGAACCCCGTGAGAGATTCACAAACAAGTGAGTATGTGTGTAGTGAGAATTTTTCTTGGATCCGTGGTGACCTGGGGTCCAAAAGGATACCCCCAATATATCCACAGTTTCTTCTTAATGCACAAGGAGAGAGAACAATTATTAAGTCGACAAAGCAAAGTCAGACATTAATTAGAAAAAACGTCTAAATTAAGATCTAAGATGTAAGAATGTAATATTGTCTGTAAGAGTTCGCTCCTAGCGATAAGATTAATACAACTATTGTATTCTTTTGCTGTACTGTCACTATTGCTCATAAACTTTCAGGATTTTAATAATTATGATAAACGACCTCTCCCACGTAAGCTTACCCTAGTATCAACAATAGAAGTGTAGCAATCTAAACGTCACGTATTATTTCAACAAGTTTAAATATACAAGTGTGATTGCACGACTGAAGCGTCACAAACAGGCATAAAACTCCCAAACCAACACAAATCAACAATAAACATTTACATCACGTCACTTCCAAAACTGAGTCCACGAAACTTGATCCCTCTCGATCTAAGGGCGGTTTCAGACTAGCGTTTTTTCTGCGCGTATACCGTAGTTTCAGCATACGCACGAGAAAAACCAGACTCGCGTACATGGCCTTATTCCGGCGTGTCCGCTCGTACAAGGAAGGGGGAAATGAGCGCGCGCCGCGCGGGGAGGCGTATATAGCGGCTCGTGCTTATACGAGCTTATAAGCGCATTAACTGTCATACGTGCCTAAATCAAGTGTTTTATTTTATTATTTTTGTATGAATTTGGAAAACCAAACAGCCTTCGTACAAAATAAGCCAAAAACGTAAGAATGAGAGCACCACGGCAATGTTGGCCGAGGTGCTCTCATTCTCATGTTCAGATTATCACTCACTCAGATTATTACTTATTTATACACCTCGGTAGAGGTACATGAAAAAATTTAAAAATATAACTAGGTAATTAATTATTTCTAAAACTAACAATTTTCTATTTAAATTGCAAAATAAGATGACTTATCGAAGAATTTAACATATTAAATAGCCATTATAGTTTCTTCTACATTCTCCAATAATTATTGTAAGCTGTTATATTTAATTTAGTTAATATAACAGTTTAGTTAATATACTAGCAGGAGTTCTGTGGACCAGTAATATAAATAAAATAAAAAAGTATTTATTGCAAGAAACCAGAAACATTTTTTCTTATATTCTACAATACAATATAACGTATACCTATATTCATACAATAAAAAATATAACAATTAAATTATACAGATAAATAAGACACAGTTACATATAAAATAGTTACATACATAGTTATAGACAAAAAATACAGGTTGTTATCAACCTACTTTAGGCACCAGCCCCTCTATATCTTAGACCGAATTGGACCTAAACTTGGCAAACCATGTTATTTTAGAGAGAGAACGTTCGCTTCCAAAAACGAGCTTACACGCGCAGAAAAAACGCTAATCTGTAACCGCTCTAACAAGAATCTCAAACTTTCCATATCACAGGCCAACCGACCGACAAATCAAATCCTTTATTTCAAAGCTTTGGGCCTCAAACGTCCGCACCGCTTTGACTAAAACTTGTAGTGGAAAAAAACTTTTTCCCGGTTGTTAAAGGAAAACTACCGCAGTGAATAAAAACTCATTTACGTAGGAAAACATGTTGATTTATTTATGTTAAGTATTAGGATCTCATTTATTTTAAATTGAACTGTTTTCTATTTGGATTTTACAGTTTGTTTTAGCATGTTTTGGCTTATTATTCTAACCGTGTTATAAATGAGAAAGTTTGTCTTCGAGAGCGCCTATGTTTGTATAACAACGGTTGTAAGGATCTGTCTATAGGATGTTAATTACCTTACTTGTTACATTACATTAATAATAATACTCTTGGGTATTCACCTGTTTAAGGCGAATTAACTTAGAAACTGTAATCAAATATTTTCTAATCAAACTAAATTCTCACACTCATATGCAGCAACGGGCTACAAGGTCGTTGTCACCTAGCCATCAAAGCCGATCTAACCAGCACGTGGTGCCCCTGCCGATCAACGAACGAGTAAATTACAAAAACACCATATCAACGAACGAGTAAATCACAAAAACACCATACTATCTGAACTATTTAAGCACAACTAACAAGCGACGAATTTATACTTTCTATAATTATGTTAGTTTATTTTTATTTTATTGTCCTCTTATTGTAGAAAGATTAGACTTTTTTATATAATTCTACACAATTTTTTATTAACAGAAAGATTTAAACTCACAACTCTCTACTAAGTTTAAAGACTTGTATCATGGGCGTCGGAAACTCTTACACACAACACACCATTACACCCACTAGCAGAACCAAGTGTCCGTTGGGAAGAAACAATATTATTCTACCTGGAACCTATTTTAGAACCCATCGTCTAAAAAGCAAAGAACGTCAGAGTAGAAAATCCCTAAATCAAGTGTTCGGAGTATTTCGACAATATATAACGCGATTAACAGCCGGTTAGTACCATAAAAATAGAAAATCCCTACTCGACAGAGTCGAGAAAATCATGGAATAAAATATTTATTTCAAATATAATAACTTCAAAGCTTAGAAATAGCTGGCTAACATTGATGGATGCAAATTTGCTTTTTAAGCTGGGGTATCGGGTTTGATTCCCAGTAGGAACACAAGTGTTCACAAGTTTCCACAAGGGATATTTATGTTTCTGGTTCTGGGTGTGTGTGTCTGATGTGAATGCGGGCATTCACGTTATAAGTCTTCGAACTTAATGTGGAGCTAACATAGAATAACATTATTACCAACAGCTTGTAGGTGACTTAGGTCTTTGCTGTATATAGTGTTAGTTTAGATTTAGAAAATATAGGCAATTGCCCCGTAAATTTTAGCCTAGTTTTCAGTCATATGTGTTTGTTACAGCTTGAAGAAATAATAATTATTCATTCTAAGCTGTTATTTTTATACTACTTCCACAATTGTAACAAATTACATAAACAATTTTTCACAGTAACTTTTAACAATGTTGTTTCGAATTCTTTTTTTTATGCCCGATTGGCAAGCATTTGACCACAAACTCACCTGATGGAAAGTGTTGATGCGACCGAAGAAAAAACATGCTTGCCTAGAAGGTACCTGTTCACTCTTGACTTGAAGACTCCCAAATTATACCGTTCGGGGAACAAAGACAAGAATAAGTTATAGTTCTTATATTATAAACTATTTGCGAAGATCGATATTATTACAGCATTTGCCGGAATGGTCTGCAAGCTCAGCACAATGCCGAGACCAGTCTCACCGCTGGTTTTCAATTCCGACCTGTGTTTGGTGACGCACGGATTAGTTATGAACTTACCAACTACATTAAGCCTGATCTGGAAGTTCCTCGTAGGCGAGTTCTTAAAGTCGACTCTGCACCTGTAGACGCCTTCATCGTCCAGCTGAACTGCCTCCACGTTGAGCGAGGAAGGTCTCGACATGGTGACGAAGTACGCTCGTCTGCCGAAGGCCATTGGGTCCGACCAGTGAAGAGCTTTGTTGAAGCTACGGCCGCGGACGTCGAAACTGAAAACAAGGGAATAGGTTAATTATAAACGCTTTTACATTAAGAACCCCGCACTGTGTTCAAAAAAAATTATTACGGGTGCGAAAATGCCCTCCGGCCCCATTCGCAACCAGTTTGCAAACCGAGGCGGGTCGCTAGTCTATCTATCTATTTGTATATATAATATATATATATACCTATATAGTTAAACGAAAGCAAACCTCCAAAAAACCGACTTCACCGCTTTATCTTCGGAACTTTAATCAGATTCAACATCAGATAAGATGTAATAAACACGCATTGTTGACGATATTTCAAGAACTACTAATTAGATCTTGATCAACTTTAAATGGGACCAATTAGAAAGCAACATCATTCAAACAAAAAAAAAAACAAAATCGGTTCACGTGGAAAGAAGATACGAGGTAACATACATTAAAAAAAATACAATCGACTTGAGTACCGTAGTTATATTTCCTACAGACTTCTATGTTCTTTATAAACTATCCAACCGATGAGGCCCAAACCGGTTTCATTTGAAAGGCAATAATGCTTAAATGATTTTAGAACACAAAAACAATGCATTAAGCACATTCGGTCTATTCATGAAGTCGATTTTCGACTTTTCACTTACAAAATTTCCCGAATGAAAGTACTAGGCAAACATAAACATGAAATAGGTATAACAATTTGTCATTATGTGGCATTGCAACGCATGCCGGGTACCTAAAGCTAGTAAAATGTAAAAAATAAACAGTTTTAAATCCAGATAAAGATACGACAAATTCCTTTTAGGATATTCGTAGGTAGAAAGTAAAAGATGCTACCCACTGATCGTAAAAGCGAAGTTTACGACGAACCAAATCTCGTAAACAATCCGAAACCTAAAAGTCCCGCCTTTCCCATCACCTATCAACAAAACACAATGTACCAAAAAATGGGCTTTCTTTTCTCTACATTCATGTATTACTTTATCATGTCGCTATGATATGTGAACGAGATCTCTCAAAACACCAATGACGAATGATTTTTTTTCTTTTATCAGTCCAAAATACTGACAGGAAGCGAATCCAGTACCTGATGTAGAAGTGAAGAGATTGCATCTCTTTGCCAACAGAGAACCTTTTAAAAGTGTGTGCTTCGCGTATTAATCATTACGCCAAACGATACATTTATACAAGGTATAAGTTAGTATAGGTATATATTTTGATTAATTTTATTTTTTATAAGCGACATGTGATCAGAATGCTGGCTCTTATTTAGCACAACAAAAAAGTCTTGCTATTCAACGTGGAAACGCAGCCAGTATTCTGGGCACTTTTCCTTTGTCAAGCGGTTTAGAAAATTTTTGAGTGCTATTTGTTTTATTCCCCTTTTTAGGAGGTTCTGTATTCCACTGTAAGTTTTATTTTTGTATGTTTTTTACGCGATATCTCCACCCACTATAAATCGATTTTGATGATTTTTGTTTGGTAGATTATACTTTAGAGGTGGTCCCATATACATGTTATCGAAATCGATTCAGCCAAAACCAAAATATAAGCGTTGAAGTCGGTTTTTTTAAGCTGTGCTTGCGTTTAATTGTTAATCTTAAATAGGTAATAATTATAAAGTTCTATAATAGCTGAGTCTTTAACGAGCATATTTCAAAATTACTGAAATATGATAACATATTCAACCCCCGTATCTCCGCCTTTTTGAAAATATCCAAAAACTAAACAGAATAAACAAATCCATATAATTATCGAACCTGTTCAAAAAATTTCATGAGAGTAGGTTTGAGCAATACGACTAGATGACTAGAAGAATATGTAGAGGGCAACACCAGACACCCGCCGGATATACGTAAGCATTTTTACCCAAACTAAAATGGACACGCTTCGCGTTCGGTCTAAAATGAAAGTGTACCTTGGGTTACCTGCTACTATGTGATGTAAACGGGAGAATAAAAATGGTAACAAACGTCGCTAACTTGCGGGCTCAATTTGTTCCCTTAATTTAAACCTCGTCTGTCTATCCTTGTCATAGTTTACTACATGTCTAAAAGTAAAAAATAGTTCTACCATCTTCCATATTAAAATGAATTAGCATTTTATAGTCTAATAGCTATCGCAAAATATTATTCAAATTTGGCAATAACCTTAAATCAGGAATATCTATCCAATACATCTTAAATAAAATCTATACGGATTTTATTACGATTTATGATATTGAATATCCCTTTAGGATATATTTGTCGCTTGTGAAAAGCTATCTTTATATATATTTCTTCTGTCCGTGTGTATGTGACTGAAGCGGCTGGACCGATTTTGATATTTTTTTGTGTTGTGAGGTCGACTTAGGAATGGTTTAGAATCACAATTCGGTCTTATAAATAATGCTTTTTAATTTATTTATTTCCTTAACAGGTCCGCTAGTTAAATCCTACTAATATTATAAATCCGAAAGTTTGTGTTTGTGTTTAACGGCTCAACGGATTTGGATGAAATTTGGAATGTACACAGATGCCAAGCCGCGGGGCACGGCTAGTATATTAAAATAGTGATACGTCTGTTCTTGTAAGACAACTGCTAGGTGTTACGTTATACATTGGGGTAGATCATAAAAAAAATGTCTACGGGCCAATTGCCTATATTTCCTAAAACTAAATTAAAACTATATACAGGAAAGACCCAAATTACCTACAAGACATCGAGCTTATAGGTAACTGAAGTGCTCAAGCCCACTATCAGTGGGCAGCGTTCCCATCTTGATGGCGGCATTTCATTGGTAGGTCATTGGTTGCAAGGATAAAGAATTACATCATAAACAAAGATAAGATAAAGAATTGGATTTAAAGTTTTTTTTTTATTTTGTTACTTTTTAATGCAAAGACTCATTGCAGTTGAACTAGAAACACACATTTTCTTTGGGGAGAAAATTAAATAATCGTTAATAAGATCTTTTTTGCGATTATATAAGATCTTTATAAAAGTTTTATTAGAAGTATTAAATCGTTTTAAGTATTAATAAGTGTTAATTTATAAGTGACCATTCGAAATTAAAAATAGTAGAAGAAACTACATTGTATTTGTGTGATTGTTGAATTTAGGACTTAACATAACATATATTGTTCTACGAATACCAGTTTGTAACAACATGATTGATTACATTTTTGTTAAAGCCATACTAGACAATATTAATGTAATAAATTTAAATGAAAATTCAAGCTAAGGGTACATACCTAAGTATTTACTTTCTAAATGTATCAACTAGGAGCTAATTTAACATGATTGATGTTCTACCATATATTATGTGCACTCTATTCCATTATCAAATTTTATCGTATTGTTATTAATACATTTGAAATAAATTATATTACAACTAGTGAATCGCCCGGCTTCGCCCGTAGCGGACCCCTGCAGCGCCATCAGCCGGGCTGATTTGTGAACCTAAACCATCCAGGGCGCCACCCAAACGCATACAAAAAATTCATTCAAATCGGTCCGTTTTCCGTTTAGGAGGAGTTCAGTGAGATACACACGTATAGTAGAATTATATATATAAAGATTTAAATGAGATTGGCCCGTAAAATTGTGAGAATAACAATGTACTCGTGAATTACGAAGTGATAAAAAAAAAATATTCAGAAAAAAAAAATAACGTTACCAAAATGTTTAAAAATTATTCAATATTATATTATACATATTGTTGGAGGACTGACTTCATGCAGAGTGTTGAGTCATCGGTAGTTTATAAAAGGCGAAGCGCAGGCGGCCCACTTTTGCTCGAGACTTTGTGCGGAACGGACGTATTTTGTTAAGATTACCCTCATTGTATTTTTATTGTTTTCTTAAATTAAATCAGTTAAGGTTATATCGCATGTACTTTTTTTTAAAAACCAAATTCAGTCTTGTTTGCTAATAATATAATATATAAAAAAATAATATATAAAAAAAATAACAATTCATGGATAACATCTGACATAAATAATTTTAGATTGTTCCTATTTGACATAATTGAATTTAATCATAAGTTAGCTAAGAATGACATGTTAATACAATTTATAAGTGACATGAATAATAAATATGACGAGTTGTTGAACAATGAAAGGTCTCGACATTATACAACTTTAATGAAAACGAGCAAAAACACTCACAAAACAATGTGGAAAATAGTCAATGACGAGAGGGGGCAACAGAACTCTTGCTACCTCGATTTTACGGATATTGTTAAAAACTCAGATGGCGAACCGTTCAGGTGTAAACGCGACGTGGTTAATGCCATGAATGCAAGGTTTATAGGAGCCGCAGCAGCGTGCGGGGCGCCGCCGGCGGACGTCGCGGGAGTCGAACGCGCGCTGCGCGAGACATGCGCGCCCGCCGACTGCTCCCTGCGACTGCGCCCCTTTACACCAGACGAGGTTTACCGCATCATCACAGCGCGTATCCCACCCAAACCATCCAAAGACGCATACGGGATATCAATGCAACTCATACATATGATCGCTGGACCTATTTCTCCAGTTCTAGCGAGCTTATTTAATAAGTTTATTAAAAACGGTACATATCCCAATCCACTTAAACTAAGCAAAGTTACCCCTTTGTTTAAGGGAAAGGGAAAGCGAGAAAACATTGACGGATATCGACCTGTTTCTATCATCCCCGCTATAGCCAAAATTTTCGAGAACGGTTTGAGCTCCCGGTTGGTGACTTATTTAACTTCGATAAATGCATTATCCGAACGTCAATTTGCATATCGCCAAAATCGCTCGACCGTATCGCTGACTCGTGAAGTGATCCGCCTTGTTTTACACGCGAGAGAGAATAAAAATCACGTAGCATTATTAAGCTGTGATTTGTCCCGCGCGTTCGATGTGGCGGATCATAAAGTCCTTGAGCGTAAAATGCGACACTATGGAATCACCAACAAGCCGCTAAAAATGCTAATTGACCTTCTGCGTCATCGATCCCAAATTATTGTGGGTGATTGTGGACGCGAATCGTCTGACCCGCTAACCTCGGACATGGGTGTCGCGCAGGGCTCGGCGGTGTCTAATATTTTGTTTTCATTGCTTATGAATGATCTCCCCATTGCTGTTAACAGCGCAGAGATCTTCATGTATGCAGATGACGTCGCAGCAGTGGTGTCCGCGAAGACAGTCGAACTATTGGAGAAAAGACTAAATGAGACTGCATCCCAATTAGTAAGGTGGTTTCGTCAGAATGGGCTTGTGCTGAATCTGTCGAAAACTCACTTCATGCATATTAACCTCTCTGGTCGCACACTACACCCACTTAATGTCTTCGCGGATTGCACTAAAATAGAACAAACCGATAGTACTACCTTTCTCGGTTTTGAGATAGACAGCGGCCTAACCTGGGAGTCGCACATCCATAAATTGTGTGGAAAGTTAGGTGGAGCGTGCTTCGCACTCGGCCGACTGTCTCGTCTCTTGCCGAGGGAGGTGGTGCGGTCGTGTTATTTCGCCACCGTCCATTCCCTCCTGCAGTATGGTGCGGAACTGTGGGCTCGCGCTGCCGACTGGGAGAGAGCCTTCCGGTTACAGAAGCGTGCGGTTCGTGCTATTGTGAGGATCCCACAGGATGCCTCCGCAAGACCGCACTTTACTTCATTGGGTATTCTCACATTGCCGTGCATACTGATTATGCAAGTAGCGGTCTTTGCGAGGCAGTCTTTGGGTATGTACACTAAAATAGGTGAAACCCACACCTATGGTACACGCAGGAAGGGTCAATTGGCTGGAGTAACACGATCCCTCGCCAAGTCAGACAGGTTGACGTACGTCATGGGACCCGTTGTGTACAATCGCCTGCCTGAGGATATCACGCAGTCAACTAGCATGGGGTTGTTCAAACTAAAGTTAAAACGATGGCTAATTGACCAAGCTTTCTACACCTTCAATGAATTTGTGGAATTAAAGATTATAATGTAAAAACTACTAATTAATTTAATGTAATGGTATATGACAATTTAATTTATTTTTATTATTCTTAAATTCACATTGTGAGATATTTTTATTATTTTATTATTAATGTACTACTGTACCTACGTATAGTTAATTTTTGACGTATATATATATAATATGAATAAATGAATATGAATATGAATATGAATATAATTATGATGAAAATGTACATACCTAAATATATTTTTTACAAATTTTAAGCTTAATGTGTAAATTAAGATATTATTGTACGCCCGAAATGGGAAGACTGTTGATTCACTATTAATAATATAATATAAAAACATTGTACACAGTTTTATATAATACATATATACCTATTCTATTTTATTATTTATGTCGCAAAGCTTAACCTCAGTATTAAATATTTATTTACCTGTTTGTTTCATTTATTTATTTATTTGTGTTATAAAATCCACAGATCTTAAACATGGTAAGGTATTTCATTAGTATTATACATATATCCAATTACGGATTTAGTTGATAATAATAATAATGTTTATTTCCGTGACTATAGAATATAACACTGGTGGTATGCCAGTGTTATATTACATAAACAATTCCAAGCGACCAGGGATTCCTTTTAAAAAAAATGTCTGTATTAGGAGTCCCTGCTCTTCCTTAACATAGAACATCGTTAACAAAAATGTAATTATGGTAGTGAAAACAGAAAACATAAAAAAAGACTTCTAAAGTACTGAGAAACATTTATTTTTACTTTATATATTATTAACGAAGAGAGCAACAAAAATGTATACATAGAAAACTTATTAACATATACTAAAAGTTAAGTTTTTTCATATCTAGGTAATTTTTTTTTTAATTCTCTATAGGCAAGCATTAGACCACTATCTCACCTGATGGAAAGTGCAAATGTGGTCGAAGATGGATCATGCTTGCCTAGAAGATACCTGTTCACTCGAGATTTAAAGACTCCTAGATTGTACTTATCGGGAATCAGACTCGGGCAAAGAATTTCATTCCTTAGCAGTACGTATAATAATTGTGGAAAATCAAATTATAATCACGGCTTTGATATTACGTTAAGGAGCTAATACAGTGCTATTATCTAAAACTTAAGGATATACTCCTACAATACCCGCCCGGTGACGCTGCAGAGGCTACACACAGCCAGCAGCAAGTAGTCTGTTCGAAAAAAAAAAAAAAAAAAACTCCTACAATATCTTTTTTATTACTGACTAAGCAAACGTTTGACCACAATGACACTTGATGGAAAATGTCGATGTAGTTTAAGGTGGAGCACGCTTACTCAGTTAATACCTATTCACTTTACTTTTCAACACACCCAAATTGTACCTTCCGGGAAATACAGGTGACGGCAAAGCGTTCCATTCCTTTGCTGTTCTATAAATGAACGAAGACGCGAAACGTTTCGTGCGAATGAACGGTATTTCAACCATAAATAGATGACGCGACGATGTAATTATTCTCCTAGTTTACCAGGGTGGAAGGTAGCATTTTATACCCCATACTCAAATACCCACCCTGCATAACAACATAGCATAGTAATAAGATACGAGTATTCTACATAATATGATCCGGTTAACCGTAATCCCTAGCAAGAACTGTATAGGTTCGTTACTCAATCCGGTATCTAACTAACCGGAACGGAGTATATCGAGGTATTACGATACTACAGATACATATTTAGGAATACTATACTCGTGTAAGATAGGAGTCTTGAACAATACGAGTTATTGTAACATATATGTGGGATAAGAGAGTATCTGGTTTCTATTCTGATAATAGTTGTACGTAGTGCCTGCTTTAATATCGACACCAATGAGTGCTTTGTATCAGAAAACGCTGCAGTTCTCAAGACTTGAATTCGTTAAAAAATAAAATCAATTTGCCTAGTTTCTGGAAGTCATTTCTAGTTTTTATGTATTTTCTATGACCATAATAAATACTTGTTAGGGCCACAAAAAGTAAAAACTATCCGGGACACAAACTTCCTTGGCCAACCTGGAAGGCGCTCAACAGGCTGCGTACCCAGGTTGGCAGATCAAAAGACAATCTGTCCAGGTGGGGCTATATCGACCCAAGAACAAACCAATGCGAATGTGGAGCGTCACTGCAAACTATGGCTCATTTTTTATCATGCTCAGCAAGCCATAGTTCTTGCACACTAGAAGACTTGTACGAAGCTAGGCCGAATGCTGTTTGCGGAGCCGAGTATTGGGCAAAAAAGGTGTAAGTGTTGCCATCGACACGCTAAGAAGAAGAAAAGGCCATAAAAATATTCAATAGATATTAATTATTGTTTTGAGTATATTATGGTTGAAAATGGCTTTTACTGAAAGCTATCAAACGTCATCCATTTATGGCCAACATACCTCCAATTCGCTCAAAGCTTTTCGCTTCTACGATCATCATCCGTACAGCGAAGTAGTGGAACTTATTCCCTGCGTCTTTGTTCCCCGAACGTTATAATCTGGGAGTCTTCAAATCTCGAGTGAATGGGTATCTTCTAGGCAAGTATGTCACATCGGCCGCATCATCACTTTCCATCAGGTGAGATAGTGCTTGCCTATTATGCATTAAAAAAGAAAAAAAGCTTGTGGTAAGATTCGACACCGCAGCCGCCTGATCTATGATGGCCACATCAAACCAAATTAAATCAAAATTATTTATTCACATGGGCCCCATAGAGGCACTCATGAAAGTTAATGACTACTGCCAGATTCGCAAAATAACAGCCGTCTCGAGAAGAACCTGGCAAGAAACTCGGCGGCGCATTATCATTCATATTTTTTTTTATAAATTTCATTCTTAAAATTTAATACATAATTATTTTATCCTAGGTATATCTATATCAAGTAGTCGCTAGAAAGCGCGTGTGCAGTTTGCCTCCATGCATCCTTGTCATTAATGTAGTCAATCGTTTTATAGTAAGCTTTCTTAATTAATGTCCGTTTAATTACTGATTTGAACTTTCCCAGTGGTACTTCAGTTACAATTTTAGGATTCTTATTGAATAATCTAAACCCCATTTGCCATAAAAGATTTATTCGTTTTGCTTAATAAATGCGCGCACTGTAATTTTAAATATCTCTAGTATTAAGATCGTGTGCGTCGCTTCTTAATTTATATTTATCAATGTTTTTGCGAACATGCATAACATTTTCATAGATGTAAAACGAAGGCATGGTAAGTATGCCTGTTTCTACCTAAACTACCTAATTGTAAAACGCAGTAAAAGTAAAACAGGATGGATATAACCTAAATTCTCTTTAATCATAATTAGAACACAACTAATAACTTATAAAAATCAATCAAAAATGAACCCTATCTGTAAACGCTAAAAATCATTTTTGATATATAGCTTTAAACTGATGAGCAGAGGAAGTTAAAGTCTATTGATCCCTATGTATCGGTAATAAAGTTACAGTTTGCACGGACTTATTTGTACAAAATTAATCTAGTACGTCGACAAACAAGACGTGTACCCATTCTGGGCTGCGTTCAATGCCTACGACTTCGACTGTTCTGTTGTTTTTAACCGACTTGTAAAAAGGATGAGGTTCCATGTTCGATTGTATGCATTTTTTTTATGTATGTTCACCGATTTCTCCCCCATTTGTGGACCGATTCTCAAAATTATTTTTTTTGTTTGGTAGATTATACTTCAGAGGTGGTCCCATATCATTTTCGAAAATCTAAATCGTTCAAGCCAAAAATATTAGCGGTGAAGTCGGTTTTTTAAGATTTGTTTATTTATAATATAGCACCATAGGCTTTTTTTCTTGTTTTTTATTTTATTTAATTAATAATTTACATACAGTTTATAGTAGGAACCGTACCATTAAACCAAAAGAGGTTTGTGTTGGTACAGTCATTCGAACCGATTCACACTGTTTAGCAGTTACTAGATTTTAATCAACTTTTTAACTTAAAATTAACGCAATAAACATGCAAGTAACCATATAATTATGATATAAATGTTCTTGGCCATCGTCATAAGCACTCATTCAAGCCGCCGCCCGCCGCGGGACTGAAGTAGATAGATACCTACAGTATGTACAGTACTTATAAATAGTATAGTAATCTAATACATATGACAATCAATTTTATCCAACAATTTTCATCTTTAACTTTCACTGTGACTTCACGTACAGTATTTCGCGGGAATTCTCATAGAAATTTGACAGTGACAGGTGTCAGTTCACAATCATCTGTCAAGGTGGTTGTTTGGTTGTAATTTTCTATAGGAACAAAATTGTTCCACTGAATGTTATTGTACGTCCGAAATGGACATTTACTGTTGATACTTTTATATGACTACATTTATAAGACCCTTTTGTTAACACAGTTATATGCAATAAAATTGTTTCTGATTCTGATTCTGTGATTAATCGAGACTCTGAACGCGCTAGAGCATTTCAACTCGCACCAACCGAACGTTGTAACCGAGCCTCCGAACGGGCTACAGTGAAGGATTGCAACCAGAGCGTAGGCACTGAACGCACCCTTACACATATTTAACAATATAGTTTGAGAAGTTGCTTGAGTGCATCTTCCATATTATGTTGCAAAGTAAAATTACTTGAAGTTAGTAATGGAGTGCTACGTATTGTGTTCGGATTTTCAATATTTTATTCTTCATATGACAAATATCAGATAGAAAATATATAAATAAAAATAAATATGACATCTACGGGACCATCCTATTACTACTTCCTACTTATATTATAAATGCGAAAGTTTGTGTGTGTGTGTGTGTGTTTGTTACCACGTATCTCCGTAACGAATAAACCGATTTTGATGAAATTTTGAATGTAGATAGTTTAGGTTCCTGAATAATACATAGGCTATCTTTTTACTTTATTAACGCGGGCGAAGCCGCGTGGCACTGCTAGTTGCCTATATTCACCGCGCGGTAGAAAGAGAGGGGGATATCTACTCTCCCTCCGTCTTACGATTTTTCGATTTGGTCACGTGTCCCGACGCGAGCACATTTTTAACCCATCCCAAAAAAGTACACAAACGCCTCTAGTTACGCAGTTTACACTTCAAAATTAGAAAAAAAAAAGAAGCATAGGAATTGTAACAGAAATAGCAGATTTTTAACATCGAAAAGAGTGGCAAATTGTGTAGTTTTTCATAGTTTCTAAAAATGACGATTACCTCAAAAAATGTGAGACTTTTATTAGGCTGTAGGTATAAGTTCAAGGCCGGCGTTTGTTCTTAACTGATGGTAAGTAATGATGTGGTCGAGAATGATAAACGGTTTATCATTATCTCCAAAAAATATTAGGTACATTCTAGAAAGTACCAAATGTTTCCTGGCTTAAGCTTAAGTCCCTAGAGGCCACGTTCCTAGATAATGAATATATATTTTTTCTTTTTTATGCCAGATAGGCAAGCATTTGACCACAATCTCACCTGATGGAAAGAGATGACGAGTGATATAGTATAGTGATATACGTAATTAAGGTATTCGAAATTTAAATAAAATTCTTTATTGTTGTACACCAAATATAGTTAGTTACAGGGGTAATCTTAAAAAACTTAGTACGATGGGAGCACTTATCACTAAAAGCGATCTCTTCCAGTCAACCTTTGGATGGAGAGAGGGATAATTTTATAAAATGAGGTTGGTGGTGTAAAAACATACTAATAGACATAAATACAACTTACCTACTTAGATACCTATCTATATACATTAATACATATAAACTTAAATAAACAATATTTTATATAAACCTATATAAATATTATCAACATTACCCTTTTAATAATTAATATCGGATACCAATTTGTCTTTAGTTAGTGAGTCATTTTAGTTTAAACTTTTGTCTTATTTAATTCTAATGTAAGAAGTGCCCCTTAAGTACGAAATTGGAAACGTAGACGCGACTCGGCTTAGTAAATATTTCAATTTCTATTACAAATTTTAGTCAAACAGCGTTTTCACTTAATCTCTGAATATATTCGCGACACATTCGCTTGATAAGTATTTTGATGAATTATTTATAGTTTGTCTCATTTAGGTTTCACTTGAAACGTGTGTGTTTGTTTTAGTCAAGCCACCAAAGTGACTCTTTTTAGACCTAATGGTCTCGATTCTGATGTCACACACTAAATTAAATTTAAACTATTCCTGTCCTTTACAAAATAGCAACACAAGACAGAGATAGCATACTGCTGTGCTGTCAAGTTAGTCAGAACTTAGATGTCTATGCAAGCTTAGTCGAGATATGTTGTATTGTTGTTGACTAAAAACAAGCGCCTTTCTGCTTCTGTTGTTCATATTTAAATTGATAAACTAGCGTGACAGTACTAAAATGTATGCTATCTCTGTCTTGTGTTTTATTTTGTAAGAGACAGGGATTGTTTAAATTTAATTTAGTGAGTGTACATCAGAATCGAGGCCATTATGTCCCGGGATCTATCTCCTGTACTGTAAAAGGTACTGTACCTGTAAAAGGTAAATATAAATAGTTTTTTTAGCGCGATTAAGTCCCGAGATATTACCTAAACTAAGGTATATGTATCAGAACATATACTATGACATATGTCAGCCTTATAAAATGTTATATTAATTATAATGTGTAATATGTCTACTGTTGGTGTTTCTAAAATAAATAAATATTTCAAAAACGGCTTCACATTTAAAGCTGAAACTTACGTAACAAATACAGCAATCAAGTAATTATTTATATATTTTGTATTTATCTATTTATTTTTTATTTATTTATGTACGTAACTAAATGTATATGATTTGTTTAATTAAATTAATAATTATATGTATGTTTAAGAGTATGCATATATAATGATCATTGCCGCACCACCGATCCCTTTTTTGTCCTCTCCATCCTGAGGTTGCCGGGTAGAAATCGCTGCTTAGCGATAAGGCCACCGATTGTACTGCTATATTGTTTTTTTTTCTATATTTAATAATTATTTTTCTTGGTGTGCAATAAAGAGTATTTGTATCGTATTGTATTTTAAGAAAAAAAATGTTTCTCTATTAAGAAAAATGTAGGCGCGAGATCTCAGTTCGGCGCGAACAAATGTATTTTTAATGTAGTAGCAATAAATATATTTCTTTATTTTTTTCTTATGTGGTCGATAGTAGTAAACGTACTAGGACTGGACTACGCTAGACGGACTTTGTCTCCTAACTCCTATCTCCATTATCAGATAACCTTTGGATGGAGAAGATTCTTAAAGTGAAAACATAAGAAATTAACTGTGATGAGCCCCTATACCAGCTATTATCTAAACACGGACTTGAAATAAATACGGACCTAACCTAATCCAACCATGATGAAGCATAGAAATCTCCGTGTGTGCGTGCATCTCGCTGCAAACTGTCACAGACAACTAATGGTTACTAGGTGTATTGGCGTCGATTGTCCAAGCTTTTGGATCTGTGTGCGTGTAGCTTGTGTTATGACAAGTGAAATTTGTATGACCTAGGTTGCTTCACCCGTTTTGGATGCGGCATTACGTCCTCATTTTTATACGTCCGTGTATCTAATGTTATCATAAACTAACAACAAGAAATATATCCTTTGTCTTACTCAAATATTTAATTCTTAAGATCTCTCACCAGAAACCGCAAAAACAAATAAGACATTTGATTAAAACTAACAAATTACAATGTTGCGCGATTTCAATAGCTAAATAAACATGAGATAGTACAAGGAATTCTAGTTTCTACTGAGATAAATTAAGCCTGGATTATATACTGAATGACTGAGTGTAGATGTACTAGAAATGGCTTAAGTCACATACACAGACTTCAAGTCACAGTAAAACTTCAACGGCAGCCATAGTACTACTTTTTGTTGTATATAAGCATTAGACTACATCTTACACCTGATGGAATGTGGGCGAAAATGTCGCATGCTTTTTCAAAAGATATATAAAGCTTACAAATAATTTAATAAATGCTTTCACCCAGCCCCACACTAATTTCAATGACTTGTGTCGTGGGTGCCGGAAACATTTACGTCACTCACACAATCACAACCAAAACCAAAATGCTTTCACACTCGCAGCTCCACACTAAGTTCAATTACTTGTGTTGTGGGTGCCGGAAACATTTACATCATATTTAGACATACATTCTATTATTATATATTTACTTACAGTATCACCTTGGCTTAGGCTGTAATGTTGTTGTAGTCTTAATATTCAGCATAAAATGTCATGAAATGTTAGTTTCAGTAGTTTCAGCTGAATCTAGTTCCGTTACCAATCAGTAAATGTTTATTCTATTATTACGGTAAAGTATAATCCAATAACGGCATACACGTTATACTGTAGACGCTACTATGTTGCTACGACGTAGACGCGTAGCAGATTAATGAAGCGTAGAACAAACACCTACGCCAGAAGCGAGGTTCTGAAAGTTCGTATATCTACATACTGACATAAATCCCGGCTTTGTTCTCGGAATATTTTATAAGCATTCTGATAGTGCAGAAAAATATTGATAATAACGGAAACAATAAAAATGAAATTCAAGTGAGATTTTAAATTGAACTGAAAATCAAATGAATAGAAATTGATTATACCTAGACCAAATAAAAGCTTTTTATTGATAGATAGGTAAACATTAGATAAACCACTATCTTACCGTATTGAAATGCAGCCGGACAAGCATGTATACGCATGCTAGCCTAGAAGATACCAATTCTCTCATAACTTGAAGACTGCTAGAGCGTATTTTCCACTCTATTGCCATATAGATTTATATTTATATTATAGATTATAAGCGACAAGCCTTGAGCGAACTGGTACTATTTATTGTACTCATATAAGTTTTGAACGTACATCAATATAATTGTCAGTAAAAGCGCAAATCTTTTTTGTTGTATAGTAAGTAATAAAAACAATATAGTAAGTAATAGTATAGTAATCATATAAGTTTCAAACATACATCAATATAATTGTTAGTAAAAGCGCAAATCTTTTTTGTTGTATAGTAAGTAATAAAAACTGAGCAAACATTCACAATTTGTATGAAAGGACAAATGTTAGACAAAAACAGAAAGGTAGTAAGCAGTAGTGAAGATACCAATGATTGTATGTTATTTGGTAAGTTTATATATTCTCATCACAACGCATCAAAATATAGGCAATTGGCCCGTAGTTAGTATTAGAAAGCAAAAAAAAAAAAAAAACGCATCAAATAACAAGCACGTGTTGAAACAAGGTTATCAGTAGTAAAACAACATGTTACTTTTGATCCTGATAGCTGCAGGTGAAACCATGGAGTATAGCAGTAAGATAGAGTAAGCTAAATTCATTCACCCACCATTTAAATTATGTCGAGAATAGCTAAACACAAGATCCTCATTTTGAATTCAAAATAGGCATCTCACTAAAGTCGTCTCAAAATATGGAGAACAAAATGTAGATGAGCTCTGAGATATGGATAATAATTACTTCTTGGTGGAAGCAAGACGTTTTCTTATTTTGTAACTTTCTAATTTTTTGTAAGAATAATTACATACTTTAGTAATTGCTTTTTATTAAAATAACAGCCCTGTTTATTCGTCATAAATTTTCAGCTACATGCTGACTTTACATTCGGATTTAGGTGGGATGGAAGTAATACTAATATTTTTTTATATATACACTTGTACTAACGTTTGACCGCCATCTCACCTGATGGTAAGTGACAATGCGGTCGACGATGGAGCACGTTTGCCTAGAAGATGCCTATTCACTCGCGACTTAAAGACTCCCATATTGTATTTATCTCGAACACAGACTCAGGTAAGGAATTCCATTCTTTTGCAGTTCGCATAATGAATGTGGAGGCAAAACGCTTCGTTCGCATATGTGGAATATCAACCATATAGCGGTGTCGCTTAAGAGTCTGTCTCGATGTCCGATGATAGAATGGGGATGGGGGAATTAGGTTGTGTAATTCCGTTGCACACTCTCCGAAATGTATCCGATAAAATACCGAGAGACTCGCCACCATGCAACGATGCCCCAAGCTCTGAAGTTTTGCATCAGTCAACTGGTCGCTGTTAATAAGTCTCTTGGCTCTTCGCTCAATGATTTCAAGAGCCTCAAGTTGGTATTTAGCTGAACCGTCCCAAAGATGAGAACAATACTCCATACATGAACGCACCTGCGCTTGGTACAAGTCGAGCAATTGTTCCGGAGTGAAGTACCGTCTCACCCTTGCAAGGATTCCCAGCTTTTTGGCGGCTAGTTGGGCTTTCTATCTACGGGCCAATTGCCTATATTTCCTAAAACTAAACTTAAACTATATACAGCAAAGAACTAAGTACTACTTCTACCTATAAGACATCGAGCTTATAGGTAACTCTTGAGTTACCTATGCTTAGGCCCAGGTAGCGTTCCTATCATGCTGGCGGCATTGCCTCTCTGAATTGCAATGCTTAATACGTTGAGCCATAATACTTCATTTTGTTTTATTTGTTTCATAACAGTTTATGAAAAAGCAGAACTGAAATAGAAATTTGAAAATGAAAACAGAATGGTTTGAAACCAATACGGTCAATGAGCCTTTTATTTTATCTATTTTTTTTTAATTCAAGATAGGCCAAAAAGAGGTTTTTTATTTTCTCAAGACGTTCAGTCCTCGACAATAATTTTCCCTTCCAAATTGACTACTTACGACTATTCTAGAAAACTATGTTTATACCTTGATTGTTCCACACGTCACAACTCGTCTTTTTGTTATTTAATTGTGTTAATTGATGCATTAATAGTGGGAGCATGTTTTATTTATCCCCATCAGAATACTAAGACAAGCTATAACAAAAGATTTAATGCTAAGACAAATGTAAATAGTAGTAATATAGCTTGGGTTTGCTCCCGCGTATATAAAGTGTCACGCTCTAACCACTGAGCTAACTAAGCCCTGTTTTAGAGACGAATCTATATTTTCCTTATGATTACCGTCTTATTAGAACATACCCTATTACCATGGATTCAAATCCAACTACTTTCTTTTATATACGTTTCAGGCGATTCTTCATATATGTACTGCTTTAGTTCTATCCAGTAGGGGTTGAGCTATATAAGAGAAATGCAAATATATACTTACAAACTTTCAGAACGTCTTATCACTTTTATACCTAGCTCTGAAACATATGTGTTTGTTCTACGCTTAATTAATCCGCTACGCGTCTACGTCGTAACTACACCGTAGCGTCTACAGTGTAACGTCTACGCCGTTATAGGATTACACGTCACCGTAATTACAGAATAAGTATTTACTGACTTGCGATTGGATAACGGAACTAGAGAAACTAAATTCGACTCAAAGCAAAATAAACAGAATTTAATTTGAAAGCCGAATGTGTGAATTATTTGAAACTCGGCATGTGCTTCCGTTTGCTGAAATGTCAAATATTTCGCGATCTATGAAACGCTGAAACTTGAAATTATGTAATCATTAATATAAAGTTCTGCTTGTAATGTGCAAGTAGTGAAATGAAACTGGGAATATAACATTTAATATTTTTGAAAAACTTATTTAAAGATAAGCTTTTAGAAGTCCGCCATATTGGATTTAGATTGTTGTAAATTTATTTTTCGAGCTATTCTCAGCAACCACTTTCATTTGGTACCCATATTATAGGAGTGCATTAAAAATAAATGACCGCCATTTTGGGTGATCCGCCATGTTAGATTTAGAATGACGTCACACAGCTAACCATGGATTGTCATCCAAATTAAACGTGTATAATTTCAGTTCAATCGGTTGAAAATATTGGCTTCAAAATTGAGTTGCGAGATTCCACCCGAACAAACATAGATTGCAAGAGATAGATACATACATTGCAAGAAAAATAAATGCTTGTAAAAATACACGATATTAACAGTAGGTTGTATATAATACAGCATTATCAATAAGCGTAACAATTTTTTTTAAATCCAATACGACGATTTTTTTCTTAATTTGGACACACTCTGTTTACAATTAATGAATTTACCGATGACTATTTAGTCTACTAGTATCATAAATTTATATTTATATTCTGAACAAATGAATAAATTAAAAATAATAGCTGTTTTTATGCTACAAAAATTAACCTCCTTCCCCGTTTGCCTTTTGATGAACGCTGCACCCAATTTTACTTAATATCACTTCAAGCTCGTATAAATACAATACAATACAAATACTCTTTATTGAAAAACCAATTGAAAATCTTAAGAAATAACTAAATAAATAAATCTTAAAGAGGTTTCACAATAGGCGGTCTTATCGCATAAAGCAATCTCTTCCAGACAACCTTAGCATAAATATTTTTGACATATGCTATCTTGTAAATTTATCTTAGGTTAACTGTCCTGAACTTGTTTCCAAGGTAGCACTTAGTGTTCCATTTCACCATTCTCGCATGAACCTGCTCCATGTCCCTTTCACTCGCACTCTTTATCGTCGAAACGCTTTTTACCGACTTCACGAAAAAGGAAAAAGAACTCAAGTCGACTGTATTTTTTTTAAGTGTGTTTTTTTTTTTTATTTTTTTTTTATTTGTTACAGGCTATAGTGTTTGACCACTATCTCACCTGATGGTAAGTGACGATGTGATCGAAGCTGGTAAACACACTAGACCTGGAATACACAGGCTCTCAAGGATAACTGCCGGAACACCGTATTTGGCTTGGCGGCAGACTTTCAACTTGATGGTGTTACCTCATAACTTCGTTCCACGTGAAACGACTTAATTTTTTTTTGTTTGATAGATGTTGCTTTCCAATTGGTCCCATTTAAATTTGATGAAGATCTGACTAGTACTTTTTGAGTTATCCTCAATAATGCGTATTCTGTGGACTAAACTGACGATGTTCTCGATTTAACCGACTTCTAAAGTTACTTCATAACTTCTTTCTTTTTGCGCCGATTTTGATGATTATTTTTTTAGCTGGTGCTTTCCATGTGGTCTCATTAAAAATTTGGTCAAGACCTGATCACTAGTTTTTGAGTTATTGTCAATAATGCGAGTTTAATACGTTGAATCTGATCAAGGTTCCGAAGATAAAGCGGTGAGTCGATTTTTTTAAGCTTTGCTTGCGTTTAATTATATTCTTCGCTCTACAAAAAGTCTAATTTCACGACTATTCACTTGTTCACAAGTACTTTATCATCGATAAAAAAGTTATTATCTACAAAGTGTTTGGCGTCTCTTGATGCACCTTAAACGGCATAGCGTGTAAATTGCACATTTTAATCATATTTAAGCGTTTGTTAAAGTAAGCATCTTTATCAATAATATTTGTTTTTATCTGCGGAGGCTTGTAAATGGCTAGTTGTTATATTTATTAAGACTTATTTCGTATCAATAGCTGTAAGCTGTAAGCGGGCTTGAGCACTTATGTTACTTATAAGATCAGTGCTTTTTAGGTAACTTGAGTTTTTTCTGTATAAAGTTATAGTTTAGTTTTAGGAAATATAGGCAATAGGCGCGAAGATTGTATAAATAGCACTTTGGATAAACTAGTACAATGTTTTACTGTATATTAAACATCTTATGATAGTCCTAACTAACCGATCAATAGCCTTCATCTTTAGTTTTGATATACACGACAATTTGGCACGCTCAACGTGCTTTGTCACATTGACGTTACAGGACGACACAGAAGTGCTCGCCAAATAGGACCACTGCAAGGACTACATAAACATGGGCACAGTTCTATCTGATGAGAGATACATATTATATACATAAACTCTTTATTGAATACCTCAATTGTGACAAAACAAAAATTAAATATTTATTTACAAACTAAATATAACAATAGGCGGTCTTATCGCTAAAAGCGATCTCTTCCAAAAACCTTTGGATGGAAACGAATTATGCAATAAAGCTGTCGGTATTTTAAGAAAACAACATTTTGAGGAGTGTATAGAAAATTTATAAATTAAAGACTTGTGTTCGTGGATGTGGGAAACTAAAGACAAAAATTAGTCTTGAAAAGAACTTCTGTTCCGAGACTCGTAATTGGCACCCGCTGTATAGAAATCAAACGAGCAACCAACTTCGCCAGCGGGCAGTATAAAAATTCTCTGGCGTATCTTAAAAACCAAAAAAATAATTAGTAAAGTCCAAATTACAAAATCTCGTACATTGACGAAAAGTCGCAAGCCTATCAGTATTCCATCGTTTACATTTTGGAGAGCGTGCGCAGGAATAACATGAGTAAATTCCCTATGTGTATTTTTTTTTATGTATGTTCACCGATTTCTCCCCCATTTGTGGACCGTATCTCAAAATTCTTTTTTGAGATACGGTTTTGGTAGATTACAATTCAGAGGTGGTCCCATATAAATTTTATCGAAATCGATAAAGCCAGAACCAAAATATAAGCGGTGAAGAGGTTTTTTAAGCTTTGCTTACGTTTAAATTATAAAGACCATAATCAATATTATACATCATAGTAAGCTTGCTACATGGACGCTTCTAATCAGACCGTAAAGGAAGTTTTCGTGCGGATTCATTTCCAATTGAAATCTACTTTGTTCGTGTTACGTGGGTTCTCCAAAATTAACAAAAGATAGCCATGACTTATGATTCTATTCGGAGGTCCGATGTATTGGTATTGGTCAGTACCGTCTGTATTTTCTAACATATATATATATAGAGCTCTTTACAATCCACCGAGCTTATTGGTAACTCAAACTTACTACTAGTGGGTAGCCCATAATGCTGGCGGCATTGCTTCTGTGAGTTGCTGTGCTAATACGTTGGAATCCGGGGTGTATTTGTCCAAATGTCAGAACGTCCAAGGTGTTAAAATGTCCTTATGAGTTAAATAAGTACCATCATTTTAATCACGCACTTTTTACGCAATGGACAAACGTTAGACAAACGTTGAGCTATATCAAAAAGTTCAAAATAATTCTAATCACCATTATTTAATTATAATAATTTGTTACTACAGTTATTCAACATTATTCGACATTGCCCGGATAAACGATGGTTACGTAGGGACGTCACCATCGTTTATCCAAGCTTCGGGAGCCGAAGTTTGGTTTGCTACAACCCTAATCTACATTGCACCAAACCAATAGTCCGGACGTCAAATATTTGTACAGTATCTCTGTACAATTAACACTGTACAGCCAGCTAATTTCGGAACCGAAACTGTAATAATACGAATAAAGAAAATTATCTGTTCGATACAATCTGATAACTGGGTCTCAGGCTACCGCTTCAAGTCAATATAGATATAGTGGGGGCACAGCTGCCCCCACTATATTGACTAGAAGCGGTATACTTCTTTGTAGTCAGCCGAGTGTCTAACGCATCTTCTATGCAAGATTACTCGTCGTGAAGAAGGAAACTTTTACCTTTATGATAGAATCTGGTCTTGCTCGCACAGTTCTGCTATGCAACTGTTCAATAGATGGTAACGCATTCTTGCTTAGGCCGCCTGTCTTGTTTAAACTCATGTAGGTATACCAATGGATTTTGTGTAGATTGTGATTGTGTTTATGATATCAATGTTACAATATTATTAAAACACGGCTTTCACTCTCATTATTCAACAAAAATGGCCGACGTCGGTTTCGAGCACGTACGATGCTCTTCTTCGGTATGAGTTGTTTAGTTACTAAAGACTTATAAATATTATTATGTCTTATATGTCAATGTTTTCCAGTCACTACGATAAATTTCTTTAAGTCTTTGAATTTATTGAGGGGCCATGATGGCTGTGTTTATTTGTCTTTATTGTTGTATAAACACGTGGTACCTTAGTGATTCTAAATCCACTTTTTACTAGACTTTAACCGCTTACACTAGCACCCCACCCCATCATAACCAACGAGGCGAGGCGACATCATAGAGCGTTCTGGTATAAAGCCAGCACGAGACTAATATTAGTGCGATCTAGAGATGCAAATATGGGGATATCTTTGGCACTTTAACCTCTAGGTAGTCTGCAAAAATATACTGAAACTTGTGAGTATGCAATAGGTGAGATGAAAGAAAAACATGACCGTTATAAATGGCTGGCTTTCAACGGCGACAATTTTAAAGTTTTGTGTCGTCGAATACAATACAATAACAACTCCGTTCATTCCAATCGTGTTTTTCTATTGTGAATAGGAGAAATAATAAAGAAAATAATTCCTTAAATGAGTCCGACAAGTACGAGACTGAGTCGCGATCCGAGGATTCCGTACAATGTTCTAATTCATTCATTACGGGAATTTGATATTTTAAGGTACGAAACCCTAAAAACTGAATTATAACGTTAGCTTATACATATAATAGACAACTATATAATAGACAACTAACTAAAAAAGGCTTTTTGGAAACAAGTTTTCTCCCTAAGGACAATTTGTGTTTCTGGTTCTGTGTATGATTTGATTATTTCCGGCACTCACAACACAAATCCTTGAACTTTGTAATGAGATATGAGTGTGAAAGCGTAAAAAAGGTTTTTTTTTAGCATAAATGTTATAAATAGATTATCATCTTTGGGATGGCTACCTACTGGGAGTGGGCCTGAGCACTTGAATTACCTATAAGCTCGGTACCTTGTAGGTGACTTTAGGTAACTTAAGTATTTGCTGTATATAGGTTCAAATTTTTAGATTATTGTTAGATAAGGAGATTATCCTACGAATATTATAAATCCGAAAGTTTGTGTGTAAGTGTGTAAGTATGTTTGTTCCCTCTTCACGCTTTAACGGCTGAACGGATTTGGATGAAATTTGGAATGTACATAGATTATACCTAGGATTAGCACATAGGCTACTTTTTAACTTGATAATAGCGGGCGAAGCCGCGGGGCACGGCTAGTTATATATAAACCAATATATACTCATTAGTCGAAAGATATTCTGCACAGAGTCGGATTATCTTAGATGGCCATAATTCCAAACGGTTGCAAGTCTGCTCTTAACTTTCTCCAATGAAGTCTGAGAAAACTTAAGAGGATTCCGATAAAGGTCAAAGCAGAACAAAAGATAAAAATTCGAAAGCTATGCACGAGAGTTCGTAAATGCTTTATTGAAAAGTTTTCACAGATTTTATCAGAGAGCGTTATGAAACCTCGTCATATTATACTGCGCATTTTCACAATGAGCTAGTTTTGATGTTGAATTTTAAAAAGATCATTTTTATTAGTGACTAAGCTAGGGTTTGATTACAATCTCACCTGATGGAAAGTGACGGTCGAGGATGAAGCACGCTTTATTTATTTATTAGTGATAGGTTAAAGAACCAGCTTCGCGCGGGTGCAATTTCCAGTAGATTTATAGAAAAAAATTACATATCTACAAACCTCGCCCTGACAATTACAAAAAATAATCAGCCAAATCCGTCGAGCCATTCTCGAGTTTTTATGGGACTAACAAACGTCAATTGATTTTTTTTATATATACAGATTGAGCAAGCGTTTCGATTTTCTCACCTGACGGAAAGTTACGGTCGATGATGAAGCACGCTTTATTTATTTATTACACTATTTGACAGTAAATAATGAACATTAGACCCAGGTAGGGTATTGCAAAAGTAATTAAACAATATTTATAATGAAACAAAAGTTTATAAAGTCTAGGTATGTCTTTCAATTATAAATTAAAATTTTATTATAAATATAAACGCTTTGACACTTACAAGTTCGATAACTTGAGTCGTGGGTGCTGGAAACATTCACATCATACACACAATCACAACCAGAACAAGAAACACAATTTTTATTTGAGGAGAAAATTAGTGTTCCCGCCGGAATCGAATTCGATACCCTTAAAAGGCGAACGCTCACAACTAAGCTATCAGGCAGTTTAAATAATTATATATATAATAAGAAGGAATAATTATATAATACATCAGTATATAATTATTCTATCTCTTCTTTAACGACCACATTATTATGCTTTTCGGAAAATATAATTATATTAATTATCTTTAATTATAGAATTATCAATAAGCACATATTCCATTGCTGCGTAATGGGAATTCAAAATCCCACCTGTCCCATTAATCATATGACAATGGGGCAAATAGGAATGTAAATAACCATTTGCCCCATTGATGGCTGTCAATGAGGCATATAGGAATATGTAGTTAGTAAGATAATAATTCAACAAAGATCAAAAATAGTTACAGAGCGTATTCTCTATCATATATCCAATTGTTTATAATAGTAAGGGTAATATACGAACTAAATGAGCTAATTGCAAGAATATATAAGTATATATAATATAAGTAATATATAAGTATCACGGTCTCAGAGCTTTCTGATATTTGTCTAGCATTTTACCACTATCTTACCTGGTGGTAAATTATGATGTGGTCAACACGCTAGTTCCATATTTACTGGCTCTTAGGGATAATTTATAGAATTTTAGTTATCCTATAACAAAAAAAAAAAATATAAGTTTTTAAGCTACCGTGGTCACTAGCCTATTCTACATAATATATATGTATATATATTATGTAAAATAGGCAAGCATTTGACCACTATCTCACCATGGAAAGTGATGATGCGGCCGAAGATGTGACATGCTAGTCTAGAAGATACCTATTCACTCAAAACTTGAAGACTCCCAGATTATACCGCGCGTTCGGTATACAAAGTCGCAGGCAATGAGTTCCACTTCTTCGCTGTATGGATGATGAACGTAGAAGCAAAACGCTTTGAGCAAATTAGAGGTATGTCGACCATACATGGATGAGACGTTTGATAGTTTGTCTTGTTGTTCGATGGTAAAATAACGTATATATTTTGTATCAATAACGCGATATTTACCATGTATTTCGTTTGTTTTGAGGTTCCGATATTTTATAAACACTAATAATTCGTTTCAGATATTAATTTTCACGAGTGATATAAATGTTGTTTTATAATTAGGGATTCCTAGTCACAATAGTTATTTGTACCCGAGATCGTCAATGTTATGTTGGCTGCAGTTAAACGTCTTGCTAAACGCTTGCATTTGGACCATACCCCGTCGTGAACTCAACGAGGCATGGCGGGAAGTTCCCGCTCTGACGCGTCTACCTAATTGATAATATATCGATGGACAGAATTTGGCTCGAGATGGCAACACTGATAAGGGCGATTAACGGGTTAAGTGAGGTTCTTTCCAAATAACCACTAAAAAAGCCTTACAAAGCCATACCTTCTCTGTTACTTGAGTTATAAATAACAATCGATCATAACCGATTGGCCAGGTTTCGATTTACCAGGTGTTCTCTGTAAGGAAAAATTGTGTCTGTGGTTCTTGGCGTAATTGTGAGTGCGTTGTGATTATTTACGACACCCATGGGGCTGCGAGTGTGAAAGCGTTTATGTTGTGTTTAATTACAATTGTTTTAATGTAATTGTATACTGTACTCAAAACTGTATGATTAGACATGTTACTGGTTTGATTTTTTCAATTGGTAATATAATTGAAATATACAAACAAACAAACAAACGCTTTCACACTCACAGCCCCACACTAAGTTCAAAGACTTGTATCGTGGGTGCCGGAAACATTCACATCACACACACATTACACCCAGAACCAGAAGCACAAATATCCCTTGGGAAGGAATTTGTGCTCCTGCCGGGAATCGAACCCAGGACCCACGGCGCAGAGGGCGGACACCTGTCCACTGCGCCAACTGGGTCGTCATATATTTATATATATTTTATTATAAACTTAAACCCAATTTAAATTAAAAATAAATACGTTTTACTTTATCTAAATGCATGTACCGCTATATGATACGTGTGTTCTATATTATTACTATGCCTAAATCGCTTCTAATATTTTCTCTAACAGGAATTTTAGGTCCACGAATTAAACTGAAAATTGACTTAAGATATTAATTATTCTTTAATTTTTTTTTTCAATTAAAGGACTATCTACGTGCCAATTGCCTATATTTCCTAAAACTAAATCTTTAACTTTTTTTTTTCTTTCAATTGAATCCAAGTACATTTTATAAGATTTTTATATTAATAGATTTGTTATATAGGTACGAGTATTTAAAATATTGTTTCAGACATAGAGATCTTAACTAAAACCCAAGGTCCATCCACCATATTTTAAATTTTTAATTTATAATAATATGTGGTTCATGTATGACGTCATCACTCAAACACACACAACTACAACCAGAACTAGTAAAACAAAAATAAAGTTTTTAAATCTGACAATTACCAGACATTAACTTAACTTTCATGAGTGTTTCCAGAAAATATTCTATTTCTGATTTTTCTCTCATGAGTTTAGCTATCATGGCCCACGGGTATATCCATTTGCAGATAATAAAAAAGAAACTTGACATTTTCTGAAAATTGAAAGAAAATATTTGATCCGAAACTTTTTAAATGTTTGTCTCTAATGGGCAGTAGACCTTTGTCACTTTATATTAACGACTTTGTTTGTGAACTTCCGCTTTAAAAATGCCACAGGGAGTGTAAGTACTTCTCGAAGGGATATTATTTGTATTTTGTTGTTCTTACTGAGAACAATATATCAAGTAAATGTGGCGAATAAATCGAAATTGAAATAAGGGAATAACAACATTTAAAAGCTATATAATATCTATCAATCTTTATTTCAATAATGCGATGCTTATAATGTATTTCGTTTGTTTCGTTGAGTTTCCAAACATTTATGGTTATATATTAGATACACGAAAATTTGATATACTTACTTTACTTTGCTTCGGGTGAACACGAAATTTTTATCCAAACGTACGTGGAAACGTAGCCAGTATTCTGGGCATTTTTTTTATACTATATATACATTTTACCGCTATCTCACTTTTCCTTTGGCAAGCGGTTTAAAAAATTTTTGAGTACTATTTGTTGTAATCCCCTTTTGTGATCTTATCTGCCATTTTTATCATAATAATTAAATAAATTTGATATATCTACTTAGTAGTAGGTATGTAAAATGCTAAAACATTAAACTAATATTATTATAGTCTTTTAAACATCTAGTATGTTAAAATTAAAAACAAATTGTTTAATCAAAACTCTAAAGTGAGAGATTTATGTCTGATTAAAAATAAAAAACAAATGGCTACAAAAATATGTCAACGCCGTATATTACTTGTCTCATAGACTAGGAAAAGCATACACAAATAACTTCGTTTTTTTACGAATGCGCTAAAAACTATAGTCAAACCCGTCCCTCCCGCCTGTCATCGAGAAACCAATTGAAACATAAAATATGGAATAAATAAAGAATTCATCGCTGTCAGCCTCGCCTCGGACATAGAATACATAGCACCGAAGCTTCAATAGTTTCGCAAATATATGCATGCAAAAAAGATCTCCCCTACCCAGGTTTTTTTTTATATTCAATAGGCAAGCATTTGATCACTATCTTACCTGATGGAAAGTGATGATGCGGCCGATAAAAATAAAATTCCAGTTTAATATGTTATCACGCATATTTATCCCGCGGATGCCATTTTGTTTTAAAGTTTATCAAACCCTTTAGTAAATGGCTCCGTTGGTGCAGAAAAATATGCGTGGAAGCAAAAAAATAAATAAGAATGATCTGTAAAAATGCCTGTATATACTACAATCACTTTTGGAATATTCATATTCATTTATTGATAAAAAAAACAACAAATCATATAATAAATAAACAAATAAATTGGTTATAATATTTTCATATAATTTAAAATGCTATATATTTGCTCCCTTTTATACAGGGTATGATTTTACGTCTAAGTATGTAAATGACCATTTTTGTGTGCATAATTAAAAATAATAAATTATCTAATTTACACAAATGAACCATCAACGGACTGCGTACTGATTCAATATTATAAAAAAATTACATCCTACTAATATTATAAATCCTAAAGTTTGTTTGTAAGTGTGTAAGTGTGTAAGTATGTTTGTTCCCTCTTCACGCTTTAACGGCTTGACGAACATGGCTACTTTTTAACTTGATAATAGCGGGCGAAGCCGCGGGGCACGGCTAGTTATCAATAAAGTTACTATTTTCTTAACAATTTTCACTTTAATTTTAGTTTAGTGTAGATAGAAGTCATTTTGTTGCCCCCAGATGAAGGTGCACATTTTCATCAAAACATTTTCGTAAGTGAGCTAGGCCTGTCCCAGCACAAATTTCAATAGAGACACTGACAATGTTCCGCTATGTTTCATTGAGTTTAAAAATATTTCAGTGAATTTAAAATTGTTTACTGAATTTTTTTAATGTCATTCTTTATTTTGCTTCCAGTGTTTATTGAGAGATATGTACCGTAGTTTGATGTAATAAAAGGTAAATTCAATTTACTAGTCGCAGCATAACTTACAAGTCTCTATTGTAAACATGCAATATGCAAATGGCTCAAAAATAATAAAAAAACAATACCTATTATTCAAAACTCTTCTATTGTATAGATAACCATGATGGTTACCATCCAACAACAGTGCACTAATTAACATGTATATAGGAATAATATACAAAAAGACAAAAGCATCATTAGAAATGAACATACAAATTATACCTAGATACACGCACACCACACACACATTATTCAATTTTATGTTTCAATGTTATATTCGGCTTAAAACACGAAAATTTCGACTTACGAGTACTTTGTAGTCAACGTTCCGACACATCCTGATGAAGGACAACTAATTTGTCTGAAACTAGTTGACTACAAAGTAAGTCGAAATTTTCGTGTTTTAAGCCGAATATAACATTGAAACATAATGTGTAATACTCACGATAGTTTTAACATTAAAACATCATTATTATGTTACGTTTACATATTTTTAAATAATTTTAAGGATGTTTGGAAGTTCTCTTCCAAACATCCTTAAAATTATTTATATAGTATTATATATAGTACTATTTCTATAGTCTCCCCTAGTTCCTATTTATGGCTCAATTTCATACCTTGTTAATAAGTTTCTGCATTATTATTTTGTTTGTTACTTACTTGTTGCAAGTAACAATCTCCTAACATCAAAAAGGAGGAGATTCTAATTCGCCTCGGTGTTATTTTTTGTGTTTACGAATACAGACGGACGAATTTGAAAAACATTATTTTTTTGAATTGTTAAGTCAAGTTGGTCCCATGCAAAAATGCAAGATCTGACCGGGAGTTCAAGAGATAAAGCGGTGAAATAGTTTTTTTGATGTTTAAAAAACTACTACTATTTAATTTCAAACATTGTTTGTATTACCAACACGACAATGGTAATGAAAAAATATGAATATTTTAGGCCCAGCGTGTTTACCATCTTTGACCACTATACAGTTAGAGTACATATTGCTATAAATATATTACACATGAATACCAATCCGCTCCAACCCTACACTTGCACCGCATCCCACGTCGAAGGTAACGAGCCGTAAGGGTGCTACGTCACTTGTCTCGCTGGCTTCAATGAAATTTCAATATCCACCTAAGCAGCCCCAAGCGAAACTTAACTCTATCCCTACAAGATACAGTCGAAATTCCCCTCACAATGTTTCACCAGGTTTCAGAAACATATGCCGCCCTGTCAACTATTTTTTTGAAGACTTTTTTCCATATGGTTATTTAGATTTGAAGTACGGCATCAATCTTTTTTTTCCTGAAAATATGAGAGGGTAGGACATAAAATATTCGGATATGCCGTAATTCGGTTATAGATTTATTGGATGTGGGGGTAGTCAAATAAAAGTAGACGGTTTTGTCGATTATTTTGACGATAGATTTTCGAGGAAACTGAAATGGGTTTTGGATTTTTATAGGTGTTAGATTATATTGGATTTTTATATTTGTTGTTTTTAGCCACCAGTGACTACTTTTAAACAGTATTCTTCATAATGTGTTGAATTCTTTATTTTAATTTTATAATTAAATTATATTTGTTTGGTACTAGCTGTGTCCCGCAGTTTTGCCTGGTTCTGATAATTATGAGTAAGAATAAAAACCACCTATTTTTTTTCCATTACTCGATCTCATCTCTGCTGATCTCATACTTAAAATCTCCCTTCCCAGTTTCATCAAGATCGGTCGAGGTGATCTAGCAGTGAAAAATGTAACAAACAGACTGACAGAAACCGAGGAACTTCTGAATGTATTATATTAGTTTGGAGTGGCTAAAGAATAAAGAGTATTGCAATAAAGTAAAAAAAAACTTTTATCTGAAAATGCTTTTAGAGTTAGGCTCTCGAGATACATCTTAGGAAGAGGTACATAACTCTAATGTACTGTCATTTATTTCTACCACCTATCTACATTTAGAGAATGCAATAAAGATTTGAATTTGAATTTAAAACATTCACATCACACACACTATCACATAAAGAACCAGAATCACAAATTTTCCCTCAGGAGAAAACTTGTGTCTCCGCCGGGAATCGAACCCTATGCATAGAAGTCGAACTATCACCCAACAATTCCACACCACAGGCAAATCCAAAAAAGTAACGGTTAACCATTTTGTACCGGACCTGACATTGTATCAAAAACAACGCTACCATAAAACCAATACACTTCGGAAACAGTAAACCATCTCCGATTTTATTATCACATTTAAATAAAAGCGTGTGACAGAAGTTTTCGAGTTCGGTAAAGTCGTTCCGAGTTAAAGGGCCATAAAACAACTGTCGTTCCGCCTGAGATAGACCCAACTTGACGTAAGTTAAAGGATAAGTCAACAGCTTATAGAGTTTGGCTTCGACTTTTAGAAACGTTTTGGGCAAATGTGCAATCTTGCAATAACAATCGGTGCAGCTCCAGGCATTTAACTGCTAAGCAGTAGTGTGCAAACATTACCTACTGTATTCTGGATTGAAGGGGTGTAATTAACCTAGGGCTTAAAGTTTTTTTTTTTTTTATGTGCTTAAAGAGGTTCAACATGTGATTTCTTAAGCTGCTGCGCTGCGGTTTGCCGCGCAGGATTTATGTTATATTTTTGACCGAAGTATATACATATAAGTTTTAAACTTCGGGTGATACTGAACTGTGATTGGCAAACGTGGCGCTTACCATCAGGCGACTTGCTTGTCTCTTCTCTCAATTAAATAAAATAATTACAAAAAAAATTACATTAAAAAAACTCTTTAAGGCTGAGTCCCCTAAAGTACAATCCAGTACAATTAGAGTGTTAAAGTTGCATCGCATCGTCATTTAACATCAGGCGGGAGAGAAATTCATGCTCTTCCTGATGCTTTTCGCAATAAATTCTTTGTTTCTGGACTTTTCAAATTGATTTCCTAAATGTCGTCTAGAAAAAGATTTTAAAAACAAATATAATTATTCTTAACTCAAACATTTAATATCAAATGTTTTCCGATCCATCTATTAATTATATAAATTAATCATTAAATCGTTTACATTAAATTCATTGTTTAGGTGAAAACAAAGAAAGTTTACATTTATTGGAACTATCTAATTTTCTACCGACCTCACAAAAAAGGAGGAAGTACTCAACTCGACTGTATATTTTAATATTTTTTTTATGTGTGCTACCTCATCATATATATATTACTAAATGGCAGTAGAGTCATTAACTTTCACGAGTGCATCTTTCGGGCCCATGTGACTAAACTATTTGATTCAGATTTTTTGATTTTGTGGCCCGCGGCTGCGCTTGCTTAATTACTTGTCCTAAAAATTACCTACACAACAAAAAAAAACAGACACATCAGTCGAGTCGTTCTCAAGTTATGATCTTTCTTACGGAAATTGATTTTTATTTACATAAAGATTACTCGTGTTATAAAATTACCTTTAATTTTACTACTCAGATACAATTTACATCACTTTAACTTCATAATTAAAAACTTTCCATATGAACGTTCATTCCCCTTTACACCACCTTAATGCACCCCTGGCAAAAAATATTGATAACTTAATTTTATATATTAAACTAGCCGTGCCCCGCGGCTCCGCCCGCGTAAATAAAGTTAAAAAGTAGCCTATGTGTTATTCCGAACTATATATATTCTTAATTTCATCAAAATCGCTTTATTCGTTACGGATATACGTGGTAACAAACATTCAAATACACACACAAACTTTCGCATTTATAGTAGGATAGGATGAACTACTCAAATACCAATTTTCATCGCTATAACAAACAAACAAACAAACGCATTCACACTCACAGCCCCACACTAAGTTCAAAGACTTGTATCGTGGGTGCTGGAAACATTCACATCACACACAGATTACACCCAGAACCAGAAGCACAAATATCCCTTGGGAAGGAATTTGTGCTCCTGCCGGGAATCGAACCCAGGACCCACGGCGCAGAGGGCGGGCACCTGTCCACTGCGCCAACTGGGTGTTCAAAAACAAAGAACTTTCATGCAAAAGTTTTTACCCTATTTAACCTTCTCATGGATAGAATTTCCATAAATCCATTCTCAATGCACCCCTACGTCCTAAAAAATGAACCCTCAAATTGTCAAGTCCCTACGACCAGCGGTTTAGGCTGTGCGTTGTCTCTAAGTCAGTCAGTCAGTCAGTGAATCAGTATCTTAGAACAAATATTCTTTTAGTATTAGATCATATACGACAATATTTTATTATCATTACTGCGATAATATTCAAATTGCGATAGAATAAAAATTAAAATAAATATAATTAGAATTTTAAGTTCTTTTTTAATATCTTTTTTTTCTTTTTTGTTACGAGTAAAACGAAGAAGCCCTTGTTAACGCAAAAGGTTTCAGCGATACACTCTTATCTCAGCCAAAGTTTGTATCAGATAAGAAGAAAGAAATCGATTTACAAAACAAATTAAAAGTTTCCTATTACGTGACTACAGGAACTGTTAGATTTTTAGCAATATAAAAGTAATTTTGTAGGAGTCGTTAAAACTACTCACTTTTATATCGAATGACGCGCATCGCCCTTATCAAGATAGTCTTACTAAATTATGAGCTTAGATATTTTTTTATTTCTAGAATACCTCAAATTCAAATTCAAATTCAAATCTTTATTGCATTCTCTAAATGTAGATAGGTGGTAGAAATAAATGATAGTACATTAGAGACCCTGTTGGGCACAACAATTTAGAGCAGAGGAGGACGACATGCTTTGTTAATCATAATGTATCAATTTACATCATAATAAGATGTCATAATTATGTATTGTTATTGTATTTATGTTTAGTGTTGTTATAAGTGTTAGTGCTTTATAATAAATTTCAAGTATTTTTTAATTTGTTAATGTAAGTTAATATTAAATTAGTAAGTTATAATAAGTATTTAATTATTTCATTGTATTTAGATAGCAGTCAAATTTTTTTTTTTTAATAAATAAGCCAAAATACGGCTTATCAATTATTTAACTCTTAAACTGATACATTGCTATGACTTTTTGCAAGTAGCACTTTACTTATTGTTTCTATTTTTTTATTTATTTAGTATAGACAAACTTTTGACCACCATCTCACCTGATGGTAAGCTATGATGTGGTCGACATAGGTAGGTAAGACATGAGTTCTTTTGCAGCACTTTCACTATATATTTCACATACTAACATTACAGTAGTTCACATGGTTTAATACATTTAAGTCTTCTCAATAAGTCTGTTACATCAAGGAGCTGTATTGCTTCGACATTCGCATGATGATGGAGTCTTTTTTTATAGGTAAGTATTTGTCTGCTATCTCACCTGATGGAGCGTGATGAAGCGGCCGAAGATGAAGCATGCTTACCAAGAAGATACCTATTCACTCTAGACTTAAAGATTCCCAGATTATACCATTCGGGGAACAAAGACGAGGGCAGTGAGTTCCACTCCTTCGCTGTACGGATAATAAATGTAGAAGCAAATCCTTCGAGTGGTTGAGCTATTTCAACCATAAATGGATGACGTTGGTCAGATCGTCCATGTTGGTGACCTATTGCTTATTTATTAAGAACTTTTTCAACGATCTCTATGTTAAGGTCCTTGTGGAGATCGTCGTTTCTGACGTACTATACACATAGTCAGTTTAAGAAAGGGGAGTTAGGCATTCCACAGTTAGTCATTTGAAAAGTGAATACCGAACACACGCTGTAGATACAGCGCTGCTCAGGTCTCAGTCGGATGCACCCGTAATGAATCGATAGATGCGAGGAGCATATCGATAATCGGATTTGCAGATTGCGGCTTACTGCATCACTAGTGAGTACCTAATTCCAATTTCAAATATTCGAGCTGATTAGAATCGGTATCCGATGCTATAATTGAATAGAACGTGTACAGAATGGCCACAAGAGACCTTGTACTCCAGACCTGGAGATGGTGATTTGAATCTTTTATGTAGTTGTATAGAATCTAGTTTTAGCTGTCACATCTAAAGTATATGCAATTGCATATGCATATATTAAAAATAAAACGGGCATTCATTAGGAAAGCTTATTATAAAACTAATGACTACATTAATGACAAGGATGCATGGAGGCAAACTGCGCAAGCGCTTTCTGGCAACTACATAGATATACCCGGGTTAATATAATTCCTGTATTTGTCATTTAAGAATGTTAAAAAAAATGCGTTGCCGAGTTTCTTGCCAGGTTCTTCTCGAGATGGCTGTAATTTTGCCAATCTGGCAGTAGAGTCATTAACGTCCATGAGTGCCTTTGACCCTGTTGACGCATTTGGCAAATTTTGTTTACGTCACCGCGTGTCGCAACTCCGGTAGCCACATGGGAAGTTTGTGTTTCTGGTCTTGGGTGTGATTGTGTATTGTGGTGTGAATTTTTCCGGCGCCCATTACAAGTCTTTGTACTAAGTGTAAGTAATATGCCTTTAAATCATAAGTACCATTGGATAGTACTATTGATGTTACTAGTGACACTATTTTGTATCTCTAGTACCATCAAAGGTAATAGTGACACTACTTTTAATACTTTGTACGATCGAATAGTACCATTAATGGTACTAGTGACACTTTACATCGCCAGTACCATCAATACTACCTGAAACTACTTTAAACCTTTTATGTGTGAAAGCATTCGTTTGTTTAAACTGAAACTGAACGCCCTCTTGTAAATCATAAGCTCTAAGACTCTAAGAGAAAAAACGCTACCCACTGGTAGTGGGCTTGAGCACTTGAGTTACCTATAAGCTCGTTGTCTTGTAGATAACTTAGTTCTTTGCTGTATGTAGTTTTTAGTTTTAGGAAATATAGCAATGGAATAAAAAAAAGACCAAATCATTAATGTTTTTGAAAATTTATTGTATAAAGCTGTTGTTGAAGAGGCATATACATTAAGTCTAGACAATCTCTAACATATTATTATGAATCACTGATTATGCGTTAAAAGTAATTTTGAACTGGTTCTTTATCTTTGCTTTGTTATATGCGAAAATAGGTATTATATTGGTCATTTTGAAGGTACCAAGACCTCACAACATATACCTATTACAGTATACTTAGAAAATGATTTCCTTAAATAACGATTAAACCAAAAACTTACAGCGAGCACGATTGCAATCAAAATTACGGAACCACAGGCAAAGTTTAATCGCCCAACTTCCACAAGCTTACGTATAAATCAATAACCAATAACTAAACTATATACGAAAACTAAATTCCACATGCGTCACTTCCCACAAAACTATCAACTGGGAAAACTAAATTCCGCATCGTTACTTTCCGCTGCGTTGCTTCCCCCATTTTAACAATAAATATCCAAAATGGCGGGTATCGAGGTCGCAATTTGCAAACGATGAATGTAAAGAGGTATGCCTCGGCATCGTGGGAATGAGGATACATTTTAGCATTCTGTTTTGAAATTGTTCATCGGTGGCGCGAAATAACTTGTTCGGGCGGTGATTTGTGCGTCTGTAACGCAAATTGTTTTTTAACGATGGATTACTTTATAACATGCCCTATGATATGCTCACTGGATTGAGAACAGGCGCTCCGTTTCGATATTGGTTGTCATTACATATGATTATGATGCGTATAGAGGCATTTATGCGCGTTTTATGCCTCTATACGCATCCGTCAAGCCAAAACCTAAATATAAGCGATGAAGTCGGTTTTTTAAGCTCTGCTTGCGTTACAATTATTACAATTTTAAACGACGTTTTCTAAAAATGAAATCTAGCTATCAATTCATCGCCCCCAAAACCGTTTCCGAGATTCAGATTATAAATATTCACAGCACATGGTTTAAAAAGTTTACAGTTCACTAGAGACCCTGTAGGACAAAACAATGTTAGAGCAGCTTTACCGACATAAACATTGACTGACACAACAATGTTAGAGCAGCTTTACCGACATAAACATTGACTGACACAACAATGTTAGAGCAGCTTTACCGACATAAACATTGACTGACACAACAATGTTAGAGCAGCTTTACCGACATAAACATTGACTGACACAACAATGTTAGAGAAGCTTTACCGACATAAACATTGACTGACACAACAATGTTAGAGCAGCTTTACCGACATAAACATTGACTGACACAACAATATTAGAGCAGCTTTACCGACATAAACATTGACTGACACAACAATGTTAGAGCAGCTTTACCGACATAAACATTAACTGACACAACAATGTTAGAGAAGCTTTACCGACATAAACATTGACTGACACAACAATGTTAGAGCAGCTTTACCGACATAAACATTGACTGACACAACAATATTAGAGCAGCTTTACCGACATAAACATTGACTGACACAACAATGTTAGAGCAGCTTTACCGACATAAACATTGACTGACACAACAATATTAGAGCAGCTTTACCGACATAAACATTGACTGACACAACAATGTTAGAGCAGCTTTACCGACATAAACATTAACTGACACAACAATGTTAGAGCAGCTTTACCGACATAATCATTGACTGAAACTGAACTGTAATGTGCAAGTGTGATGCTTGTCATTAGAAAAGTGACATGCTAATCTCGTCTCTCAATTACATAAAAAAAGCAGTAGCTTAGTTAGTTGCACGTTCGTCTTCTAAACAGCGGGTAACGAATCCCATTCCCGATGGGAACACACATTTTCTCTCCAAGAGAAATATGTTGTCTCTTTTCGGCACCCACCACATCGAATTTGATAATTACCTATATTTTTTTTTGGTAGATCATACTTCAGAGGTGGTCCCATATAATTTTGTAGAAATTAATTTAACGCTTTTTGAGGAAATCAACAAAAACCAAAATATAAATGGTTTATTTTCAGTTTTGCTTGCGTATCATTAGTGCCGAAAACAAATACATATCACACACAATCACCCAGAACCAAAAGCGGAAATGTCCATTGAAATGTAAAATTTTACTCCTGCCGTGAATCAAATCCAGGATCCACGGCGCAGAGGGCAGAGACCAACCGAGACCCACAAAACGGAGACAATCGGAGTATATCTTTAAACACTAGGATTTCTTTACTACAGTATCTTTACCGGAAGGTTCACTTTACCGCTTTAAACATATCCAACATATTTTCTCAACAAAGACGCTTATAAAGTACCAATTCCCAAGAACGTTGAAGCTTGACACTCCCCAAACTTAGGTATTTCTTTATCATATTACCGTAAATTTACTTAGGACCATAAGGTCCTCAAGAAGGCTCTGCTCCGGTATGCTAATGCTTTGGGACAAGTGTCAACCCTCGAGTATTGAACTATATTTGTGATGTGCGGGGGTGGAATGTCGTGGACAAACTTCCGAGTAAGATGGGGTGTCATTATTGTCAACATGTACCTAATGTACGTCGTGTACTGTGACAGTTGGATTTAAATGCTTTACTACGGTAAGGGTTAAAAATAAACCCAATACTAATGTAATCATATAACACATGCTATAGGAAAGAAATTGATGTTATTTGATACTTGTTAAAGACAAGGATGCATGGAGGTGAACTGCATAAGCACTTTTTGGCGACGGTAAAATATAAAAAAACCTACTTTTTGTGGAAGTAAAATGCCTACCATTTTCCCTACTTCCAGGGGTGAAGGGAAGGGGTGTGTGGGGCTCTAAACCATTAATCCTCCCATATTTACTAAAATTGCGAATCTGTCTTTACGAGTCATTACTAAATGAGTGCGTCTATGGGGCCCATGTGAATGAACAAATTTGAATTACCTTCTATACATAATAATATAATGTCACTTAACATAATTTTTAGGTAGCTTGCTCTTAGTGATATTTCATAGTTATCTTCATCATCCAGAACGATTATAGTCCAGTCTTCCAGTATGCATGTACAAATTTTGAAATTTATTACGAAATTGAAATAACGAAATGCTTCATTCTCTACGTCGCATAACGTGTACTTTTGTCCGTATTTTGGAATAATTGGGACATTTACGGCTTAATTAAGCCGTTCCGCATTATTATTGGCAGTTGGTACGTGTTTACGGTCACTGTATGTGTGCCATTAAAGGAACACTGAGTAAAAATAACCTACATAGATCAATACCTACATTTATACTGCAAAGGAATGGAACTCCTTGCCTGAGTCGGTGTTTCCTGATGCGTACAATATGGGAGTCTTCAAGTCACGAGTGAATAGGTGTATCTTCAAGCTTGCTCCATCGTCGACCACATCGTCGCTTACCGTCAGATGAGATTGAGGTCAAAAGTTTACCTATCTTGTTTCTGTCACACTTACAGCCCCACACTAAGTACGATGACTTTTGTCGAGGGTGCCGGAAACATTCACATCACACACACAATAAACAACCAGAACAAGGAACATAATTTTTCCTTGTGGAGAAAATTTGTGTTTCCGCCGGGAATCGAAACTCGAACCCCTGCTTAGAAGGCGAACGCTCACCTAACTAGCCAAAGAGCAGTATAAGTATAAGTATTGCATTTGTAGTTGCTCAATTATCCTAGAGGCCACTTATGTGTCGGATATCTCTACAAACTGGGTTTATTCTTTAGTCTATTGAGATAGGGTACCATGCAGAGAGCTCATTGTCTAACAAGTTTCTATCAGAGTCATACTGCGATGTAACTAAATAACAGGGCACTAAAAACTCCAAAATACCTTAAAATCTTCGCAAACACTAAGAGCACTACAACAAAACAAACTAGCAACTTTAGCCCCTCAAGTTCACCCGGGCGAAGCATATTTGCCCCCGCCGAAATTAGAGAACAGACTTCGTCGATAAAGCCCTCAAAATTCTTACTTGTTATGCGCAAGGAAATTAGAATGGAGACTTCTCTATTTCATCGATAAATCCCGTCTAGAATGGCGTTAAAAAATTACCACAGATGACTACATTTTATCGATATAGATGATTATATTCTTACACAACACTAAACTTCTTTGAGGCGGGTTCTCACTGTTCTTTGAGGCGGGTTCTAACTGCTATTTCACCCGGGTTTTCAATAGTCTTCCAAGCAGGTTTTTACTGTTCTTTGAGGCATGTTTTTATTGTTATTGTAGGCGAGTTATATCTGTTCTTTTAGACGGGTTTTCATTCGTCTTTCGAGCAGTTTTCACTGTTATTTCAGGCGAGTTTTAACTGTTCTTTTAGGTGGGTTCTAACTGTTATTTTAGACTGGTTTTCATTTGTCTTTGAAGCGGGTTTTCACTGTTTTTGGGACAAGTTTTCTCAATTATTTTACCTGGGTTCTCACTGTTCTTTTAGACGAACGCTATAAATAATCATCTGTGTAACTCCGTAAGTGTAATGCATAGGTAGATTAGGATGGGATTACACAGTGTAATGCATTCAAACCGCAGCTAAACCTCCCTTTTTGAAGTCGGTTGAAAATAAGTTGCTTATATCTTGATGAAAAAGCAAACGAGCATGTTTTTTCTCAGAGAGACTATTTCATCCCTTGTAAACGCACCCTCACTTAATTATTGTTTTAACTGCTGTCGGGAGAGTCTGTAGCAACATAATATCGTAAAGTATGTGAGGCATTTGAAGGTATTCGTGCTTAGAATTCGTGTGTTATCTTGAACTTTAGTTGCAGATTTAACCTTGGAGGAGCGATTTCATGTAACTGGATGAGGAGTATAATTTTGATGTCTGCTTTGCGTTTTTACTACAATATTAAGAACCAGAAGTTAAAATTTCACTTGCAGGATCATTATGCTTATGTTGGAAGTTAAACCTAGCTATGTAGAAAGCAAAGACTTGATCACTGCGCTAATTGGGTATATTATATAGTGGGCACCGGAAAAATGCTTTCATTATGACTACATAATGAAAGCATTTTTCCGGTGCCCACTATCACTTTTACCTAAATATCACTTTTTGGCTTTGGGTTTTATGAATGAATGTACATGAACATGGCCTGTATCTTATAACCATTACAAACATAAATAGAATTTCCAGTCTGTACGTGAGTGAAACTATCTAATATTCACAAAGTAAAGTAGTACATTTTAATGTTAATCATGCAGTTTCTATTGTTGTTAATCTTCTTTTATACTGTACACATTTTTTATTGTATACCTATATCATTACATACTCTCTATAATTTTTATTATCAAAAAAACCACACGAGCAGTAAAATAAAATTACTACCACTTACGTGCTTCGGTGCCCCTTTAATATTTTCATTTACAAAATTTTAATTGCCCTTTTTGGCTTTGGGTCACAGCTTTACATACTTACTGAAAATTTGAAATAATTTGCTTGTATGGTTTAGACGCTGAATGCCTCTGACAGACGGACGGACGGATGGGACATAGTGCTCAACTACCCAAGTCAACTTAGAGACCTTGCTTCGCTCGATCAACAATAAGAACATCATTAAAGTGTTCCATAAACGCGTTATAAAACAACGCTAGAGTTGTAGAGTTTGACAATTCTATTATAAGTTACGATCTTAACCATAAGCGCATTGAAAAGTAAATCCCATAATCGAGTCACAGTCGACTTTCGAGTTAGAATCGAGTCAGCCATCGACGTACTCGAGACTAAAAGCTGCAAGTTTCAAGTTAGTTAGGGAACTCGTTCATTACGTGCTGCTGTAAGATTGTTTCCAACAGACAAGGGTGGTAAAGGGCTAATGTCGAAGCGTGAAATGCCTATGTTTGTAACTAAAAGAGGAGCTTTATAAGCTTTTTCATCATATTTGGTCGGAAAATAGGTCAATAATCACTGTAATAAGGAATTTCTCGCTCTGATTCACAAGAGATGATTCTTTTTACCTGACTGGACAAAGGATGGTAATGTGTTTATCAGCCTATGTAAGTTTGTTCCTTTGTGGCGCTTTAGAGACGGAATTTTGACGATTCTTTCGTCAACCGTTTTTTTATCTATTTAGTGTCACTAAATACATGATAGTAATTAAAATTCAATATGTCGACAACGGGGCGCCATATTGATAATGAAAAAGGTAAGGCGACAAACTGTCCCTTGGGGAGGAAAATTGCGCTCCTACCGGAAATTGGACCTAGGACCTATTGCACAGAGAGCAGAGATTTACCCACTTCGCTTACAGATTTTTGTTCTTTTAATATTGGCTTCGCAATCTTGTACATTTAGCCAGTGTCAAGTAATAATATATTTCAAGTTTATTTCATATTAAAAGTCTTAGTCACAAGCCACAGTCAAAGTCAAGTAAATCAGTCAAGGTCCAGTCATAGCCAAGTCATGCCCTATCACGTTTTCAACTTTGTTTAATTTGCCTAAACTTATGCACGATCACTAAGTATTAACGGTTAATAATCCATCATTATTACACATTAATACTCGAAGAATAACAGGTTTTGGAAATTATACAAAATCAACAACGCCATTGTTTTACTTTCGCGGTAAAACTCGTCGACATAGTTTGTAATTCTAGTAAAAAAATGCAACTTCATCTCTATTTTTATATTATTACCTTGTTGTTACTGTTTTTATTATTATAATGAGTTTAAAACTCAGTTCTGTTATAGTGCAAAACTCATTATTTACTTTTGAATAATGATTGAACAATTATTGTTTTCTCATTGTATTCGTATTGTTGAACTGCCCGCTGGCGTAGTAGGATGCACGTTCGCATTCTTACCAGCGGATATCGGGTTCGATCAATACGATATCAATCTAACATCTAAACAAGTATTGTTCGATCTTTGCAAATCAGATTGAGGGTAGTTGCAAAACTCGTTGTGCTGACCTGCTCGATTACGGCGGAAATCCAGCATTTTGGATCCTGAGGACCTAACAATCTTTCTATTGTGCGTTGTACGTGTTTTTTACAAAAGGAGACTACACAAGGAAGCCACGGTGTTTATTTGACTACGCTGATCTTGCTGAACTCGGCGGGCGTGGATCTAAAGGTTGGTGGAGTGCATTTTTCCCTTTTTTTTATTGTTAGGATCGATATACCTCTTACCTGTCCATTTGCGCACCTCATACAGTCCACTAGAAAAAAACTCTCCCCCGAGACTGTGCGTGTATCATACAAGGATTCTCCGCAAGGAAAATTTGTGCTTCTGGTTATGGATATGTGAGCTACGTTTCTAGCACACACTATACTAGTCATCTTAGTGTGGAGTTGAGTGCGAAAGCGTCTATGTTTATCTTACAAAACGATTGTCTCAAGTTTTATCACTAAAATAAAGCCTCACTTGGATCCTTATGAAGTCATAAAAGCTTTAGGAAACATTCGAGGACGTCTTTAGTTTGAACTGCGAAGAGGCAGGTAGGTCCTTCTTATATTTAATTTGTAAAGAGTACTTCAACCCTCAATGGGCAGCAGAGTTCGGCTGAGTATTGGGACAGATTTCTAGAGTTTAGTAGGTAACAAAGCACAAAAAACGTGTCTGTCTGGCGCACCATGGATTATACACAAAAAAATAACTAGCATGTATATAGATAAACTCTTTATTGACCATAGAAGAAAGAGAAAAATAACAGTGTGAAAAAAAAAAAAATCATAACTTAGGGTAGAATAGTGGGCGGTCTTATCGCTTAAAGTAATCTATTCCAGACAACCTCTGAATGGCAAAATAATATGGGACTGTGTAGACTTGGTGCAACTACAGTTCTAAAAAAATATAGATATAAAAAACAAGTAATAAATTTCCACGGCCACCTCTGGGATGGATTCGCTAAGTACCAGCTAGAGGGTTAGCTTGAATCTATGGACCGGCAAGTGAAAAGACTTATAGGCGATAGTAAGCTATTGAGTCCAAATTGCAAAGTCTCAGCCACCGACGTAAAGTAGCAAGCATATCGGTATTCTATCGCTTAAATTTTAGAGAGTGTGCTCAGGAGTTACAGGGTATAATTCCTCCATGCCCTTTTTACCAACAAACAACAAGACAAACTGTCAAATGTCATCCATTTATGGTTGACATACCTCCAGTTCGCTCGAAGCGTTTCGCTTCTACGTTTATCATCCGTACAGCGAAGGAGTGGAACTCATTGCCTGCGTCTTTGTTCCCTGAACAATACAATCTGGGTGTCTTCATGTCTAGAGTGTATAGCTACCTTCTAGGCAAGCATGAGGTACATCCATCAGGTGAGATAGAGGTCAAATGCTTGCATATCCAGCATAAAAAAAAATGTTTAGATACCTAGATATGTAATAAATGTAAACATATATAACACATAGATATAGTTCATCGTAAGTTTAGTACTCATAAGTACCGTCTCTAATCATCCCGGTTCTGTATCAGCACGAGCTCGCTTACGCGCTGGCAATGATTGAATAATATATAGTTACTTTATAACCAGATTACCTGTTATGGTTTTCACACACTGAAAGCACCTGGCTCCAAAGAATGGCGTGCGGAGACACGGGTGCGATCGTCTCCCGCGCGGCGGTCCCCGCGGTAGCGACCCTGTACGCCATCCGTTCGAACAAATACGTTTAGTGTGTGGCAACCATTATAGGAAACCTTGTAATGAAGTAACTATTATTCTATCTATGCCAGTGACTCCACACAGGCTAGCGCGGCGATAGAGCACGCCGGTGTAGAGTCCCGTCGTTGAACAAGGCGTTTTAATCTGATCTATCAATATCAGTCGATCTTCAATTTACAAAGAAACTGCCTGTTGGCTTCGTGAATTGCTCGTTGGCTTAGTTGGGTACACGTTTGCCTTCTAAACAGGGTTTGACTCCCAGCGAGAACAAAAGTTTCCTCCTTAAGGAAAATTTGTATTTCATGCTCTGGTTGTGATTGCGTTATGTGAATGTTTCCGGCAATCACGACACAAGTCATTGACAATAATGTGGTGTGAGTGTGAGTGTGATTATGAGTGGGAAGCGTGAGCGAATCGTCTCCGTTGGGAAAAGTAGCTTGTATATAATAGTATGTCCGGATGTCCGGTTGTTCTCCTCTACACGTCGCATTTCTCAACCGATTCTCGTGGAATTTTGTGACCAGGTTCGATAATTATATAGAATTCTTAGTTCATTCAGTTTTTGGAATGTTTCAAAATGGCGGAGATATGGGGGTTGTAAATGTAATATTTTTTTTTATTCAACTTTTTTTTTGGGACTTTTGCTTATTTTGGTATCCCAGCCTCATCATACCCTAATCTTTGTCTTCATCTGAGCAAAATTATATTGTACAGAGAAAGTGCCACATCAGCTGATGGGTTTGCTAAGATATGAGTATAACTTCCAATGTTACTTCTATGTATGTTATCTACTATATAAAAATAAGTCGGGTTTTCCTTCCTGACGCTATAACTCCCGAACGCACGAACCGATTTCCACGGTTTTGCATTCGTTGGAAAGGTCTCGGGCTCCGTGAGGTTTATAGTGGCGAAACGGAGTTCGCCGGGTTCGCTAGTAATTTAGTAAAAATGACTCTTCTTTTAAAAATATATATATATTTCAGCCATTTCGAAAAATACAGATCTTTAGCAGACCCACTAGTATATTTATTTAAATGACTCACCTGTATAGTGGCTTTCCTCCAGCATGCCGGAACCACAGCACCATGTAGACCCTGTCTTCATTGGTATCAGGTTCAATGTCGCATGGCAGGCTGGCGGTGCGGCCGACCACCGCTTCCACATCCATCGTAGACACTGGAACAAAGTCGACTGGACCTGAGTTCGTATGATCTTTTCAATTCAGGTAGGAGGTGTTCCCAGTAATTAAAATGACACCATTTTAATTTTAAATTTGGAGTTATATCGTGTAAAAATAACACACTTCTCGAGATGGCTGTAATTTTGCAAAACTGGCAATAGAATCATTAACTTTCATGAGTGCCTCTTTGGGGCCCATGTGAATAAACGATTTTGATTTGATTTGACTAATATTATTAAGGCAAAAGTTTGTAAGTATGTTTGTATATTTGTTACTTCTTCACGCTCAAACGGCTCGACAAATTTTGATGAAATTTGGTATGGAGGTAGTAGTCTGGATTAACCCATAAGCTTTTATTTTTTTTTATGCCCGATAAGGAAGCATTTGAACACAATCTCACCTAATGGAAAGTGATGATGCGGCGGAAGATGTAGCATGCCTGCCTAGAAGGTACCTATTCACTCTTGAATTTTGATATGAAATGTAATGTTTTTTTACCGGTAAATTATTAAGGCAAATTAATAAATAAAAAGTATAAATTTACTTTTTATTCATTAATTTAATTTTATAATTAAGACTGTAAAAAAAACTTACATGTATGTAACTGTTTTTAAAGTATTTCTTATAATATAATATGATGTAGGTACAGTATCTTGTCCAATAAAAGAGATTTGTCATTACTTACAAATCTATTGTCATTGGTAATAGATTTGATATATTCCGGTAGTTTATTATAGATCTTTTGTCACATTTAATACACAGTCTTTTGTCACAGTAATTTATTCGACATACACGATGGTGTGTAGTTTCTAAAATTATTTTATTTCTCATACTTCTCTTATTGTTACTATAATATACTTTTCATAATTTTTACATTTTTAAACTATTCTTTACATGAATCTTCATAACCACAACCTCTCGGGTGAAGTACTTACGTTATTTTCTATGATTACAACACACTAAAATTTCTAACACAACTTATTGCATTTTTAATACTCTTTCAAAATCAGTTGAAGTACCCCACAAAAGCATCCCGTATGACATGATAGAATATAGAATAATATGTATATGCATGGTACTTTTTTAAGATTTTATGGAGACGTTTTCAATTGATTAACACAATTGAAATACACAGTACATATCCCGTATAAATAAATATTTAAAATTGTTTCAATGCATACAGGCTTTTAGCCATTTTTTTTTTAGTTCAAGATAGGCAAACTTCTGACCACCATCTCACCTGATGGTAAGCGACGATGTGGTCGACAATGGATCAAGCTTGCCTAGAAGATACCTATTCACTCGCGACTTTAAGACTCCCATATTGTACTCATCAGGAATCACCGACTCAGGTAAGGAGCTCCATTCCTTTGCGGTTCGCACAATGGATGTGGAGGCAAAACATTAGGCATTTGTGGAATGTCCACCATATAGCGGTGTAGCTTAGCAGTTTGTCTGCTTATTCGATGACGGGATGATTCGAGAACGGGGATGGGGGAACTAGATCGTGCAGATCCTTAGCACACTCTTCGAAATGTATCCATTTTATTGCATATAGAATCCACGTGGTTTTCCATGTGATTCAAGGATCTAGTTAAATACAAGTAATTTAACAAGTAAAGAATATTATATTTATAAACTTGCACACTTTATTTTTTTCTTCTACCACAAATTTGTTTTTCTGAACAGAATCAAAACATTTGATGAGGAACACGGCGTTTGGTATAAAAAATATTAATGCTAAATAAATGATAGAATATTACTTCACAATTTCCTCGTTCACACTTGAATTTGTTCCTACAAAAATATTACATTTCTGTAACATAAACCTTCACAAAGGATGTTTTTGTACCAATTTTTCCCGAAAATCGTCTTACCGCTTATAAGAAGTTACTTTATCATATTCTCTTTCAATATTTTCCTTCTGTTTATTGATTACGATGAATGTCTGTATTGTAGTATTATGTTTGTGTATTTTCGGTATTTTGTTAAGAATTAGGTCAGATCAGAGAGATTTATATCCATTGATGTAATGGACAGCTATAAATGTTATTTTATTTATTTTTTATCAGCCGTGCCTAGCGGTTACGCTCGCGTTTATCAAGTTAAAAAGTAGCATATGTGTTAATTCTAGATATACGCTATGTAAATTCCAAATTTCATTTAGATCTGTTCAGCCGAAAAGGAAGAGAAAACAAACATACACATTTACACACAAACTTTCGGATTTATAATGTTAGTGTCATGTCATTATTATAGAGTTTATATCATTCTTGTTTAAGTTCTTCTCGAGATGGCTGTAATTTTGCGAATCTGGTAGTAGAGTCATTAACTTTCATGAGTGTCCCTTTGTGCCCATGTGAACAAACACATTTTAAATTTTAATTAGCTTTAGAGCTAACTGGACCTTCTTTCATGTTTCCATTATGGTTGAGTATTTTTTAAATTACTACCCTGTACCGAAATATAGTCGTAATTAATGACACTTAATTTGATAAATAATATAAGCAAGTTGTTGTACCACCTCCAAGCATATCACTTATTACCGACAAATGGAATTGCGTGTTAAAAACGCACTCTTATTTTAAACTATAAACATTCAAATTAAGACGGGAATTAGCGTAAGTTACGCGTGTTCGATGTCTATTAGCTCGACAATTGTTACGGCTTCATTCTAAATTTTTGAATCATCCCGAAGGCTTCCGAATGAAGCCGAAACAATCGTCGATATAGACATCACGTAAGTCACGCTAATTCCCGTTCTAATTTTAGTTTAATAGATGAAATAGTGGTAAACCACTATTGTTATATATCAATAACACCACAATACCACATGCAATAAAAGACCTACCTATAGGCATGTTTAGAAAAATACTGAAGCAAGAAACCATTCTTGACAACACTTTTAACTGTCTGAAAGAGTTTCTGAATACTAAATTCGATTGGTATCATAATATCATACTTAATTTAATTAATATTAATAATTATATTATATATTAATTTTACGTTCAATTTCACATACCACCACATGGCAAAATAGAAGTACGATTCAACCATGAAGACCAATATGTATATTCTATTTTGTGTGAAATTTACTCATTTCATTTCATTTTAAACACAGAAGAATGTTTCGCCACAAGTCTTCAAACTTAGTGTGGGGCTGTGTGTAAATGTTCGTCGAATTTTTTAGCCGAACTTTATTCGCGATACTGCCAGCCTTGTCGAACGAAATTAGACCGATTTAGCCCAAGTTAATCGTTTTTAGTGGATCACGATTATTATTTTATCGTTGGCGTGCTGTTCATTTTAATTGTTTTCTAGGGAATAGTTATGTAAAGGTTCAAAAGGCATAGTCATGATGCTTGAGCTATTAACGATGGCTTATCTCTCCATCTATGTACATCAGATATAAATACAGCTATTAGAGTCGAAATAGTTATTGAGTCTCGATCATTGATTCGTCAATGATCATTTACATTTCGGAGTGTATGCATTACACGAGTTTATTTCCCCTATGCTCTTTTTATCAACAAACAACAAGACAAACTGTCAAAACTATCCATTTATGATAGACCTCAAGTTTATTCGAAACGTTTCGCTTCTACGTTCAACATCCGTACAGCGAAGAAGTGGAACTCATTGCCTGGGCCAATGTTCCTTGGACAGTATGATCTGGAAGTCTTCAAGTCTAGAGAGAATAGGTATCTGCAAAACATGCTACATTTTGGATTGTATCATCGCTTTCCATCAGGTGAGATAGCGGTCAAATGCTTGCTTATCTAGCATTATAAAAAAATCATAATCAATTAAATAAAAATAGCTATATTATATACCAAAAAAAACCCAATGACAATTAAAATATATATCATGGTAGTACAATGGGTGATCTTATCGCTTTAAACTAACTTTTCCAGATAACCTTTGGATAGACGTATATCTATATATATATATATATATAAAAGAAAGTCATGTTAGTAACACTATTAATTACTCAAGAACGGCTGAACCTTAGTGGGGAGGTAGCTTAGAACCAGGAGAGGGACATAGGATACTTTTTAGGAACGTCATTTTTTTTTAAATTGTTGTATACAAATCATTTTCTCATACGTAACTCGGATTTGGTAAAGTACTAGGCGAACATAAACTTGAAGGAGGAACCACAAGCCCACAGATTACTCGATAGTCACTACGTACAGTAAACCTACATACAAAGCTACAGTAGGCATCTCAAGCGTCAGTTTATCGCTTCAACGGCTAACTGTCTTGGTTTAAACTGCAATTTGCACAACACAAGCTATCTCAGCCGTAGACAGAGACAAATCGCTGGTATGGCGGGAACCAGCGCCGCTTTGCATTGCTAAATGTAGTACGCGGGAAAAGATGTAAATATAAAATGTAAAGAATAAATTGAACATTATGTTTAACTACGAGATATATTCGTCCGCGTTAAAATGTATGACTGGTACACTGTAATGAGCAAGCGTGATGCTTACCATCAGGCAAACGAATTGCTCGTCTCGTCTCTCAATTACATAAAAAAAATTCAGGCGAGCACGAAAAAATACTCTGCCTAGAGATGCATCATGATGTTATGTTCAAAGGAAGCTCAAGTCGGAATGATTTAAAAAAAAATGAAAAAAAATGCACCGCCGAGTTTCATGCCGATTTCTTCTCAAGATGGCTGCGAATCTGGCGGTAGAATCACTTACTAACTCTTACCCATTCCTCTTTGGGGCCCATGTGAATTAACGATTTTGATTTGATTTTGTAGGATTCAAAACCGCGACCATCTAAGATGGAGTCGTGCATTAGAGCAGCAAATAGAGGCCAGGGTGTTAACAGCACCTACATAATGCACTAGATACTTATCAATATGAAAAACTGATTAAAAGAAGCGTAACTCCATGACTCTTACATTTGATTGTATTCTTTTTAGTGTGTACGTTGCCTTCACAGGACTTAAACTACTACACTCAAGTAAACAAACAGTACTAAACAGCAAAGCAACAAAAAGAACTTAAAAGAAAACGTTCTCCAACTTCATCAAATGTAAAAAATAAAATTACTTTCATTCTATCGTAAAAGTCGAGAAAGAAATTTCTTCGGTACTACAAAAGTATCGGACAAAACTAACGTAACGACTTTTAAATTCAAAATGCAAATATATAAAACACTAAGAACGGAACTGACATTCCTATTCCGTTCCGACAGGTAGAATCTAAGGTAAATACAGATTTAATCTCGAAAGAAAAACATTCGAAACTGACCCCTACACCAAAAGGAATAGAGGTTAAAACAATAATAGAGAGGTGGAAGATATTCCTGCCAATAAATGCGGGTTACGACAATTTGTTACTGGCGTGACATACGGCGGTTAAATTTGACAAGCTATTTGGTAACTGGGGCGACGATTCAATTTACCTGTCGGGTACTGATTTGACGTCTGATGTAACGATGAGATTCGATGGGCTGATATGATACGAGAAGTTTATCAAATTATCTTTAAATATATTTCGTTTTTCGTAACTTTCTTCTCACGATATTTAGGTATACTGTTATAAATATGTGGTCTTCATCTATATAAAAAATCACCCTTAAAAGGTAGGTTATTTTAAAATATGATATTTCCGTGACAATGTTCGCCAATCTCTGGAACGTGACATGTGTATAATATTTTATAATAACGTATTTTTATTAAAATTATAATGTCATATAATAAGACTTTTAAACAGTATAACAACTCTGTTGTAAAGTTGATAAACAAGTATAAGTCTTTACAGCTTTAATGCCATTTCGCTCATGTAACAATTATTTCTTTACCGTGCTTGAAATCTCCGTCTCAAACGTTAATGTTGTAAATCGTCATATATCTGCTTACATTGCAATCTAAAAAAAATTACTTAGGGATCCAATCCAAAAATGAAATACCGTCAGATCCCGTGGTTCCTCAACCAAATCTGTCAAACGATTGAGTGTTAAATGTATAAACAACGACGAATTTTTAGCCATTCGTCCAATGCCATCGTCCTAAGATTTCAAATTCTACGTCTAACAGAATAAGCTCGCAAAATTGCTCATCAAATCTGCGAGCCTTGTGTAGTTTCACGCTATCTCAATCGTTTTAGGTGGAACTCATTTCGGTTCCGGTAACTCTCATTCTTATTTTAGTTTTATCGGGTGCGAAAGTGGATTCATCATTGCCCTCCATTAAGTAATGGAAACGATTAAGGGTTGGTTGTTAAGGGTCGAGGGAAGGTTTTAAAGACAAATGTAGAGTATAATTGAAGAAACAGAAGGTACAGAAAGAAAAACGCTGATCAACCGGTATACTCGTATGGTAGATATTCCACAAATGCGAACAAAGCGTTTTGCTTCTACATTTATTATGCAAACTGCAAAGGAATGGAACACCAACTTTCCTAATAGGTACAATATGGGAGTTTTTAAGTCGCGAGTGAATAGGTATCTTCTAGGCAAGCGTGCTCCATCGTCGACCACATCATCGCTTACCATCATGTGAAATAGCGATCAAGTTGTCTATAATAAATAATAAAAAAACACGCTTTACGCTCACAGCTCCAAGTTTAGTTCGAAAACTTGCTTCGTGGATAAACATTCACATCACACACACAACTACATCCTGAAAAACAAATTTTCTAAGAGGAGTAAATTGGTGTTCCGTCCGGGTATCGAACCCGGCACGCGCGACGTAATAACGAGTCTTATAATTAGCTACGCCAGCGGGCAGTTTAACTATAATATCAGTTAGGTTGCAATGGTATCCGTTTTGATCTAGTTGTGTGATTTCCTGGTCTATATCTTCGATCGTAATCCTATCCCACTTCCTAATTCCAACTAATCCTAGCCTATCCTATCCTACTAATTTTATAACTGCAAAAGTTTGTGTGTGTGTGTGAATGTTTGTTACCATGTATCTCCGTAACGAATAAACCGATTTTGATGAGGTTTGGTTTAGGTTTTGGAATAACAAGGCTACTTATAAATACTTAATTAACGCGAGCGAAGCTGCGGGGCACTGCTAGTCTATTTACATTAAGTTGCAAAAATTCGCGCGACAACAACTTTTTTGGTAGGGACAAGACTCTTTTGCAGAGTCCACCTGCGGCAGTACCACACCATTGCAACACAGTTGCAACACTTACCATCTAACGAGCGACACAATAATAGATTTTACCATAGATAACGACTCCTGAAACCGTCGGTCGCAGCTAGCAAGACAACAGTCCTTCAGAAATTTTAGTTGCCAGTACGTGGCTCAAAAACATCTGACATGAACTGCCCGTTGGCCTTGTTAGGTGAATGTTCTGCTTAGGCAGGGGCATCGGATTCGTTTCCTGGCGGAAACACAAGTTTTCTCCACAAGGAAAAATTGTGTTTCTGGTCCTGGTTGTGATTGTGTGTGTGATGTGAATATTTCCGGCATCCATGACACAAATCATCGTGGGGTTGTGAGTGTGAAAGCGTTATTGTTTATGTTTATTTAACACTTGTTTAATCGACAAACAAACAACTAAGTAAATAAAATTTGTATAATCTTGTTATACATATTTATTTATTGATGGTCAATTGAGACTTCAAGGGACAAGTTAAGCGTTCTGTTTGCCAATAATTTGCTCGTTTACATTCACGTCCGTGTGTATACAGCCATTTCTCTCCAATCTCGATCGCAAAGTTACATTCGTGCATCGCAGACGGTGTCGCGACGTAGTTCTATTGCAAACCCCGCGAAAACGTTCCACGGTATTTCACGCTATCTACAATCTACTTTATGTTGTATTTATGTATTGTTGCCATGTATTTGGGTATACAAACGCCCCTGAAGACCGAGAGCTCATTCTATTTTCAACCGACTTCAAAAGAGGTTCTCAATTCGACTGAATGTTTTTTTTTGTTTTTTATTATTTTTTTATGCCTGATAGGCATGCATTTGACCACAATCTCACCTGATGTAAAGTGATGATGCGGCCGAAGATGTAGCATGCTTGCCTAGAAGGTACCTATTCACTCTCGACTTGAAGACACCCAGATTGTACCGTTCGGGGAACAAAGACGAAGGCAATGAGTTTTGTATGTTTGTTACGCGATATCTCCGCCAATTGAGGACCAATTCTCAAAATTCTTTTAGTGTTTGGTAGAGAGTACTTCAGAGGTGGTCACATGTAAATGTTATCGAAATCGGTCTAGCTAAAACCGAAATACAAGCGTTGAAGTCGGTTTTTTATGCTTTGCTTGCGTTTAATTATCAAAAATCTATCAGACCGCCTGGTTGAGGCGACGCGTGTACGTATGCGTAGTAGAACCATTCTTAATGTGTGTGGCGTGTGTGCAGTAGAATCACTGCAACTAAATGTGCATGTTCCTAATAGGTAATAATAGGTTATTAAAAACAGCATCTCAAAATCACATTACTATTTATTTCCAGAGATTATTTTCTACATCGCACGAAGCTATTTGCTTCCACATTTATTATGCGCACCGCTAATGAATGGATTTCCTTGACTGAGTCTGTTTCCCGATAAGTATAATGCGGGAGACTTTAAGTCACCAGAGAACAGGTAAACATGCTCCATCGTCGATGGCATCATTACTTTACCATCAGGTTAGATAGTGGTCATATATTTGCTATCCTGAATAAAAAAAATCATACGAACTTTCTAACTAATAGATGTTCTGTTTTTAAATTTGTAAGTTACTTAACCTTTTATACAAAATTAGTATCCATTATGTCAATATTTGTATTATAGTAGGGGAGCCCAAGGGGGGATTTTGCATTTTACTCAAGCGCGTCAAAAACCATACAGGGTGAAACCTTGCACCCTGTTATGTGGGGTACATTTACATATATTTACACCGAATATGAACCCTAAATGTAGGGGCGTGCGATTAATTTTGAAAAAAAATTTGCTCGCTCTCCCCCCCACAATAAGGCATACTTGTCATAAACTTTTTTGTTACCGCATCCTAATCTTCACAATCCAATAGGTCCCCATAACTTTTTTTTAAACTGTGATAGACAACATTTGACTACTATCTCACCTGATGTAAAGTGAAGATGCGGTCGACGATGGAGCACGCTTGCCTAGAAAATACCTATTCACTCTCGACTTGAAGACTCCAAGATTGTACTTATCTGGGAACACAGACTTTGGCATGGAGTTCCACTTCTTTGCAGTGCGCATAGTGAAAGTGGAAGCAAAACGCTCCGTGCGCATTTGAGGAATATCCACCATGTATCGATGTCGCAGTGCAGTCAGTCTGGTGGTTCTATGATGGAATGGGGATGGAGGAATTAGATCTATAAAGGATGACGCTTTAGTAACTACCGATGTAGCATCCCAGGCTCTCCTACTATTAGAAGCTTATTTCTGTACTTCAGTTTTTTATTTATTTTTTTATTTGTGATAGGCTAGTGTTTGACCACTATCTCACCTGATAGTAAGTGACGATGTGATCGAAGCTGGTAAACACACTAGACCTGGAATACGCAGGCTCTCAAGGATAACTGCTCTACCACCTCTCAAATGTCACCTGATTAGCACCACCTGGGGACCACGTGTAGGAAGTCAGACTTAAGAGGTATCCTCCTACGGACGTGGGCGACTCAGCCCCCGACAAATTATTATACTCAAGATGGCCTCGCGTGTACAGTAATCTATTGGTAGAGTCATTAACTTTCATAAATGCCTATTGAGTCTATTTATAACCTACTTTCTAAAAGAGGGTTATTAAGCCGTAATAAGTATTTATTTTATCTACTACAAATATTGTTTTACATTATATACTAGCTGTACCCCGCGGATTTACCCGCGTAGGTCCCGAGCCTGCGTTAATTACGAGATAAAAAGTAGCCAATGTACTTTCCCACACTTCAGTTTTCAAAATCAAATAGAATAATGTATTGTTTGTATATATGTGTATTTGGTGGCGCGAGTAAAATCGCTGGCGTGTAAATAGCCCACCATTTACGTATTAATATTTTTAATGATAGCGGTAAATTATTTTGGATTAAAACATTGGCAAAAATCAGTAGGGATACACGAATCAATTTACAGTGTTTATTTAAGCCCACGTACCTAGACTGCGTCGAAACCGCCTCCGGAGCTCCCCAAGAAAGGAACTACAGCAAACTGTATGTATGCCTAAGCGCACACACACAACTCCACGTCGCGCCGGCCGGCGAGTTTTAATCCGAACACATCCGAAAATCTGCGAGGCACTGAACAATAAGTCACATCACAGTTCAAGCGGTCGATCACAATAAACACGATGAAGTTTTTATTTTTAAGTCCTGGTTAATTAGATGATAATTATTTAATTAGTTTTCTACGTCACAAAATTCAATAGCGGAGCGTTTGTCGACCAACACGGATCCGGTGACACACACGACTGAAGTTCTTCCTTTTTAAGTCTGTGAAGTTAGTCGCGAGTGCAAATAACGTCACCCGATACAACCAGCGCCATCTCTAGGGTCGTCCTTGAACGATCTCTAACAGTGGTCAGCCGAGAGCCCACTGCAAATGCATTCAGATATCCAAAGATTCTTGCCAATATGAATATTAGGTATATAAAGTGAAGCATTTATTCACAGATGTATAATTTACATTTATTATTTATATTATAAAAGGCAAAGACGCTTCACCATGCACCCCGCCTTGGAAGAGCGCAAGATCTTTCAAAAGAAACAGTAAGAGTTATTAGATTCTACTCGTTTATATTATGAAATAATCTAAAAGATCAATGAACTTTATGTCTGATCAGGCGTGAATGTTACTTATTAAGAAATTGTAACTTAATCCTAATAATGCGGAATACTTATAAGCGCGCGTAGATATATAAATAATAAACAACAATAAATATTTTACGAATATACATTTATTGTGTCGGAATGGGATATAGTTTGACGATAGGGCGTTTAAAACTACCTGAACTGGTCTTGACCGTGGCAACACGAACAATACCGTCGGTGCCTTTATAAACTTCGGTAATAACCCCTAAAGGCCAGTTTAGAGGAGCTAAATTATCCTGCCCAACGAGTACTACAGTCCCGATTTCAACCGGTTTATCCGGAGTAGCCCACTTTTGCCTTACTTGCAACGTATGCAAATACTCTAAGCGCCATTTTTTCCAAAAGGATTGGACCATGTTGTCCAAAAGTTCTTTGCGTTGTACAAGACTGATGCGCTGATCAGAAAGATCGGCAGTGGGTAAGTATTGCAGGGGAGACGACATTAAAAAATGGGCGGGAGTTATCACCTCTGGGTGTGGATCGGAAGATACAACATTCAGAGGGCGCGAATTAAGAATACACTCTATTTGCGTCAATACGGTTTGTAATTCTTCATATGTTAGAAGCTGACTACCTATCACCCTGTACATATGAGTTTTCAAACTCTTAATGTTCGATTCCCACATTGCTCCAAAATGAGGAGCTCTAGGAGGAATCATTTTCCAGTCAATGCGTCGGGTCATCAACTCCTCTGAGAGTGACGAATTGAAACTAGAGTTCAATAAAAAAGTATATAGCTCATCCAATTGAGCTTTAGCACCAACGAAAGTGGTGGAATTATCAGAGTAAAGACAGGATACTGGTCCGCGGCGGGAAATAAAGCGTTTAAAGGCGTCTACAAAAGCCGAAGAATTTAATGAAGTTACCAACTCAACATGCACAGCGTGGGTAACCAGGCATACAAACAGACAGACATACGCCTTCTGCGCGTGTTGACCTCTACGGCGGGTAAGCGTTATGCGTATGGGACCCGCATAATCTACTCCTGTGTGAGCAAAGGCTTTCGCTTCTGAAACACGATACGCAGGAAGATCTGCCATCATGGGAGTGGGATGCGACGGATTCACCTTAAAACACGTATTACATTTACGACATTGAGACCTGACGACAGTTCTGGCATCTAATATCCAGAAACGCTGTCGTAAAATCGACATGAGAAGTCCAGGGCCCGTATGACAGTTCACGACATGGTAATGTCGTATGATAAGATCAACGATATGATCGCGTTTAGGAAGTAGGACTGGGTACTTGGCATCAAATGGAAGATTTGACTTAGAAAGTCTTCCGCCAACCCGCAAAATATCCTCTTCATCTAAGAAGACAGCCAAGCGTTGCAGCTTCATGGATGGCATTTTTTTATTTTTAATGCACTTTATGTCATCTGCAAAATGAACTGATTGCACGGCGCGGACCATAGCACGTTCCGCGGCTGTCAATGCCTGAACAGACCGTGGCACGATGCTATTTTTCGGTCGTGCGAATCTCAGGATGTATGAGATGACACGCAGCAATTTGTCCCAAGACGAAATGCGTTGCGCCAACTCACATAAAAGCGGTTGTTCTGATTGAGAAGTCACTGTTAACACATTTGTCTTGTGCTCAGGAAGGTTACTGCAGTCAGTCGGCGAAAATGGCTTGATTGGCCATTCTTCAGGAGCGGAATGCATCCAGGAAGGGCCATTCCACCAGAGGTCATGCGAGACTAGCTGCGACGGCAGCATACCTCGAGACAGACAATCACTAGGATTTTCTACACCAGCTACGTGGTAGAAGTGTTTCGCGGCTAAGTTCTCTTGACACTGAGCGACGCGGTTACTCACGAAAATCGACCAACGATGTGGGGAAGAATGTATCCACGATAAGGCAATAGTCGAATCGGAGAATGCATACACTCCTGCAATAGGAACGCGTGCAGCGTAAGAGTCATTGACAACCTTCACTAACTTAGACATAAGCACAGCAGCACATAACTCAAAACGTGCAAGAGTCGTGACTTTAGTCGGTGAGACCTTTGACTTTGCGCAAAGTAAGCGAACTATGATGCCAGCAGGGTAGGTACAGTGTAAAAAGATCACACAACCCATGCCATTTAAACTAGCATCACAAAAGCTAACGAGATTCACAATGCAGTCAATATTTACACCTACATGGCGCGGAATCCGTAAGGTATCAAGCAAGGGAAATTCTTGCACAAGGGCGGAAAAGCGGACAACAATATTTTCCGGAGCGGGATCGTCCCAGCCACTGTTGCTCAACCACAACTCTTTAATGAGCAATTTGGCATAGAGAATGACTGGAGCGACCAAACCCAGAACATCGAATAATCGTGCAACTACGGAGAGTATATTTCTCTTAGTGCATTTGTCGGTTATTACAGCGGAAGTGAAGAAAAAATTATCTTCAGAAGATTCCCAGGAAAGACCTAAGATCTTCGCGGAAATATTGCCTTCGACAAAATCGAGGGATTTGCGGTGCGAATCAGGAAGACTACTTAAGAGAGCTGGTGAGTTGCTAGACCATTTCACCAGATCAAAATCACCCGATCTGAACATGTTTATTAGGTCTTGTGACAGCTGCATAGCGGTTTGTTCATTATGTGCAGAATATACCAGATCATCCATATAGAGACTGGATTCTGCAATTTTTGCAGCGTCAGGATAGTGTGGACTCATGTCGGAAGCCAGCTGTCGCACAGTGCGCATAGCTATATAAGGGCTCGACTTGAGTCCAAACGGTAAGCGTTTGAAGGCAAAAGTACGCACTTGTTCGTTCTCGTTGAAACGAAACAAGATGCGTAAGTATTTACGCTGGTCCACGGGTACACCTATGCGTAAGTACATTTGTTTTATGTCAGCGTTCATCGCGACAGGAAACAAGCGGAATTGCAAAAGCAATAAAAACAGATCAGCTTGCAAATTAGGTCCTATATGCAACACGTCATTTAAAGACAAACCTGTGTGAGTTTTCGAACTTGCATCTAACACTATGCGCGGCATCGGCTTATCAGGTCGCACGACCGCATGGTGAGGTATGTAGTAGCCTCCACCAGAAATTTCGGTTTCATCGACAGAGCTAAGATAACCATTATCGATATATTCTCGAATGACCTGGTTGTAATTTTCCCTCAAATCGGGTGACTGGCGAAATTTTCTTTCTAGTGCCATAAATCGGCGAAGAGCAACAGCATGTGAATTGCCGAGTTCAGATGGATCCTTGCTGAATGGCAGCGATACCGTGTAGCGACCGACATCATCACGCGTCACTGATGACGTGAAAATATTTTCGCACTCCGTCTCTTCGGGTGACAACAAACGCATCGTAGGTACTTCTTCGAGTTCCCAAAACTTCTGTACTAGATCGTTCAGCGCGAGCGCGGTGAAAGAAGCGGTAGGTATGGTGTCATTACGTGGATAATCTCCCATCAGAACGTAACCAAAAGTGGTTAGAAGTGCAGGTGGAAGTCGCAGACCAAAGTCAACCCGTTTCCCCAAATAAATGTACGGAAAGAGTTGGGCACCTATAATTGCCTGAATGTCTCCTGGAATATTCCAATTCAAATCTGCGAGCGGGAGGTCGTGGTAATCTATGTTACGATTCCATTCAATAAATTGCGACGGCAATTGATCTGTAATACACTCCACGACAAGAGCGTGTATGGTGTATTTCTGTTGCGGGTATATGCGGGATTCAATATCCAAATACACGTAGCCAACAATTGGACGCGAAGTTGAGCCAACACCTTTGACAAAAGAATTACTCAAAGGTATTATCGGCAAGTTTAAAGCGCGGCAACATTCAGTCGTTACTAAATTGTTCATGCTACCATTATCAATTAAACATCTGATGATAGTTTTCGGACCTGTACTACCTTTAGAACGCGCGTACACCTGAGCGGTTGATAATAAAACAGTCGACTTCGGTTTTGTTTCGGCGGATAGAAGCACAGCGGCATTATGTGACGTAAGCGGTAGATTTAAAGCGGGTGTGGTCGCGCAATCAGTCGGCGGCGGCGGCACCGGCGGCGGCACCGGCGGCGGCGGCGTTGTCGGCGACAGCACGGGAAAATTCGCATAAGCAGTGTGTACATTGTGTGTGTGATGTGAATGTTTCCGGCCCCCACGATACAAGTCTTCGAACTTAGTGTGGGGTTGTGAGTGTGAATGCGTTTGTACATGCGTATTATTATTTTGTTTCACAAAATGTAAAAGCGTATGGTGTCGTTTTCTACATAACTCGCAGACAGATGACGAATTACAGGTCGATAAATTATGCGTCATACTGAGACAGTTTACACATCCACTTTTGGATTTAATAAAATCATAACGAGATTTAGGATCGTGTGTATTTTTGAATTTAGCACAAGTATATAAATGTGTGTGAGCGGTTTCATTACAAAATGCGCAATGAGATATGGCGGGCGGGTATGAGTGCGAAGCAGAGGTTCCGGTAGCAACCATTGGTACCTCGCTCGCAACAAAGGATTTATGTGTGTTTGAGCGTGTGTTCCGTGACGTAGAAGCGGGCGGTTTATATAAATGTGTGTGAGCGGATTCATTACAAAATGCGCAATGAGATATGGCGGGCGGGTATGAGTGCGAAGCAGAGGTTCCGGTAGCAACCATTGGTACCTCGCTCGCAACAAAGGATTTATATGTGTTTGAGCGTGTGTTCCGTGACGTAGAAGCGGGCGGTTTATATGTGTTATTTGAATTACGCGGGTTTGAGTTCATGTACATGATCGGGTTCGAACGTCCTAAGATCTTAGCCTGATCTTGAACGAAACTGATCAGCTGTTTTGTTGTAGGTATTTCAACATCTCTAACAGAAAGTTCAAAACATTGTGCGGTTTGAGTGTCTAATTTTCTAAGTGCGCAGTGCACGAGAATAAAATCCGTCAAATCCGAAACATGCAGCTGTTTGAGAGCAGAAATCGATGCCGAAAAATGATCGATAAATGAGTCGAGACTAGCGGCAGTGTGAGTACACCCTTTTAAATCTAACACATTGTTGAGATAATGTGTTCCTAAAAGTCGCTTATCCTGGTATTTCTTGACTAAGCTATCCCAAATTATGCTGTATGTCTCACCCGTAGGTACTATTCCAGAAATAACGGAATTTGCGGAATGACTCAATTTACTAACTAAGTATTGAATGCGTTGCGAATTACTTAGACGCGTATTATCGTGAATATTTGCTTTAAAAGATTCATAAAACGCTGGCCAATTCTGTATTTTACCATCGAATTCCTTAATATGAAGCGGCTCCAATTTAAACACAGAAGCACTATCACTACGCAGCGGTGGTACATTGGCGTGGTTATTCATCTTATTTCTAACACGTTTCACTCTTGTAAACAATTCGTCAAACGACTCCAAACAACCAAAATCGGGACTCGCGGAAGGGTTTGACATTAAGGTAATCTCATTAATTTGATCTACAATAGATTCAAAATTATTATGAAGGTCATCCATAGTTTCTGTTTCAGACATAAAGTTTTCATTCGACCTTGAACTCTCGAAAGAAGTGATGTTTTTAGACATATTAAACAAATGATTCATACGTTTAAATAACAACTCTTTCTTTCCTCTTAAAATGATCAACATAGTATCTGAACTTGGTTTCGACATGTTCGGTTATCGTTATGCTAATAATTTATGCACGAATAAACTACTAAATGTTTGTTTACAAACAACAAATGCGGGCGGGAACAAGTAGGTAAGTTAGCGGGCGGTTTATACTATAGGTAGTTATAAGCGGAGTGAATTGCACTTAGCAACGGGCGGGCGAACTTATGTATGAAATGTTTATGGTTAATAACTCAAAGCAAAAGGTAATTAAAACTGGACTATCCGGCTCGAAAAGGACCAAAATTATGGTGGCGCGAGTAAAATCGCTGGCGTGTAAATAGCCCACCATTTACGTATTAATATTTTTAATGATAGCGGTAAATTATTTTGGATTAAAACATTGGCAAAAATCAGTAGGGATACACGAATCAATTTACAGTGTTTATTTAAGCCCACGTACCTAGACTGCGTCGAAACCGCCTCCGGAGCTCCCCAAGAAAGGAACTACAGCAAACTGTATGTATGCCTAAGCGCACACACACAACTCCACGTCGCGCCGGCCGGCGAGTTTTAATCCGAACACATCCGAAAATCTGCGAGGCACTGAACAATAAGTCACATCACAGTTCAAGCGGTCGATCACAATAAACACGATGAAGTTTTTATTTTTAAGTCCTGGTTAATTAGATGATAATTATTTAATTCGTTTTCTACGTCACAAAATTCAATAGCGGAGCGTTTGTCGACCAACACGGATCCGGTGACACACACGACTGAAGTTCTTCCTTTTTAAGTCTGTGAAGTTAGTCGCGAGTGCAAATAACGTCACCCGATACAACCAGCGCCATCTCTAGGGTCGTCCTTGAACGATCTCTAACAGTGGTCAGCCGAGAGCCCACTGCAAATGCATTCAGATATCCAAAGATTCTTGCCAATATGAATATTAGGTATATAAAGTGAAGCATTTATTCACAGATGTATAATTTACATTTATTATTTATATTATAAAAGGCAAAGACGCTTCACCAGTATTGTTATATAAAATATATATTATTATAATCTATCTATATCTATATTCTATATATATATAAAAATCAATGCCACTTTTCGTTGTTATTTTATAACTCAAGAACGGGCTCACCTATCCAAACCAAATGTTTAGGCTTTGTTCGGACTATTTAGTAGTTGGTTTATGTGAAGTTTGCAAAAAAACGGTCGAGCGGTTCTTCATTTATCACACGCGGACGAAGCCGGGGCGGATCGCTAGTATAGTATATATGTACCTATGTATATGTAAATTTGTAATTGATGTATACATACAGATTTTTACATTTAGATTAGATCCGTAAGCACCGTTATGAATAAGCTTTTTATGAACGACGTCCTATTACTTTTCGTTATTCCTATCCATCCAAAGGTTGTCTGGAAGAGATCGCTTTCAGCGATAAGACCGCCTATTGTTACACTTTTCTAAAAATGAACTGTAAAATTTTTACTATTTGTGTTATTTATTATTTAAGGTGTTCAATAAAGAGTATATCTATATATCTATCTATCTATCAGTTTATTGACATATTATAACATATAACTTACAGATATCTAATATTATTACATTCTATATTCATTTCATGATAATATTTTATTACATTTATATCTATGCGTTATATTCATTTTATTTCATTATTCCCAAGTCTTATAATTATTTATGAGAAATGAGTTTCTATTTGTTGTATTTGTATATTTCCTTTAAGGAAGTAGTTTTTGCCACTCGATACTAATACGATATTGCTCCTTAGAGCAATATAACACAAATAACCTCGAGAGGGATGGGATCAAGAGTCCTCGGTGTTACCTCGTGTAGAAGCATCGTGTCGACGGCCTCTCAGCTCAATGTGTCTAGTACTACATATGTAATGTAGAACTAGATAGTATATAATTGAAACGCATATACCGTGAGCCTACTGGTAGGAAACCAGCTGCCGTAGCCGTATTCTGTATCATGGGCGTCATTAACTGTCAAAAAACTGTCAAAAGTGACATACCAACTGTCAAAAATGACATAAAAAACTTTTAACAATGACATAATAGCGTCAAAAACTAAGCCGATTCAACGACCGAAACGAAAGAATGAAACAAAGAGAATACAACCATCGAGATAGGAAACAAACCTACGGTTTGTAAAGCTACAACATCCTTGAATACAACACATAAACAACAGAGCATGAAATTTGCTCACGCTGTTTGCTTGTAACGAAATTGTCCAGTTTGTAAAGATAGCAGTAACTTAGTAGGTACAAAAATCACCAGCGCGATATGACATTTGACATCTTTGACTTTACAGAGGAGTTGTTTTTTGTTTTATATAGCATTAGCTATGCTAGGCAGAACTATAGTGATAAATTTAGAAAGGAAAAATTATAGCTTGAGGCGGGGTTTGAACCCGCGGCCATAGGGTGTCATGCCCTTTTGCTCTAACCACTGCCTGAAGCGACGAAATTATCCTTTTCTTATTATTAACGTGTTACGGGGACGTGTGACGTCATCTACCGAAACAGTTAGAGTTAGGTGGTTAAATTAGAACAATAGGGCATGATACCCTATGGCCGCGGGTTCAAACCCCGCCTCAAGCGATATTTTTTCCTTTACAAGCAGAAACAATACCGTCCTGTACTTATACAATATCTACAAATAACTCAAGAAGATAATGAAACGGCGAAGGACCCTTTTTCTTTTGGCATAGGTCTCCGTAACCAGGCCATTGCGTAATTTTCTTGTTTTACCCAATCGTTTGGCAACGCCATCCAGATCTAGGCATTTCGCTTTACATTTTTTAGCAAGAAACTAACAAAATACCCGTTAGACAACACCCCGGATAAACATTGGTTTTCTCCGGTTTCGCATCTTTTAGCTGGACCTTCCCCTGATTTTTATCCTTAATCCTTCTTTTAGACCCTTTGGTGACAAAGAAATTTTATCTTGACCCAAGAGGCTTACAAAATGTAACATAATACCTACGATTTTGAGATACAATCCTATTTGTTTTCTTCGTTTCGTTGGAATAAACGAGACTAGCGCAAATCTAGGTCATTCTATTTTATATATATATATATTAGTTAGACTATTGTATATTGTATCGCACTAATATATTAATCGAGTATTTGTAGAAATCCGAGAGTATCTACATACTGTTTCATAATAACACAATGTTGTACAAAAGTTCTTTCATAACTCCTATTAGGGACAAGATATACAAAGCGCCCGAGGCGTGCGCCCCGTGCGCTGTGAAAATATAAAGCCGCGTACAGACATTGCGAGGCGTGCGTCGCGATTTAAGTTCGTCACGCATGCCTCAACCTGAGGCATACGATGACACATTTATGCATGCGTCCTGGACGACTGAGCATGCAAACAACCACGCACGGTGTTCGTCAGTACAAAAGATCTCGTTTGTAACTGTATTTTTTTTAAGTATTTACGCGTCTTCTCGTTTACATTTATTGTAATAATCAGAATGTTTAGAGTCCCATAATACTAATTTCATAAAATCTCCGCACATTTCGAACAACTAAATTAAAATTAAACCGGGAATTAATCCCATAATACTCTATCATTTTGATAAAGTTGGACAGTTTCACGAAGTAATTCGGTGTAGGTCACCATGAAGCATGATTTTTTGCATTGCGCATGCAAAAAAAACCGTCCGTCTGCACGTAGCGCACAGCTCGCACCGAGCCGGCGATCGCAACGAACGTATGCGGCGAATGCTCATATCACACGCATCCACACAGCCCGAGGCATGCGTGACAAGCCATTCGCGACGCACGCCTCGCGATGTCTGTACGCGGCGTAATGTATGGCGCGTAAGGGACAAATATAGAATAAGACATAACTGATTTTTTGACAAAATTGAGTTATATGTATACATCATCGGAATAGGGAAAAATAGACGCATCTACTATTACTTTTTTTTTTAAATATTCAAACGCAACCTACTAAATCTTACTTTTAATTTAGACGCATCTGCTACAAGTTATAACATATACTAAATAGCAAAGAGATTTCTAATGTATAAAACTAAATTTTTACAAAAATGTCAACTACGTCGTGAAAGCTGGTGCTTTCATGTAGTCCCATTGAAATTTTATCAAGATCTGATTAGTAGTTCTTGAAATATCGTCAATAATGCGTATTCGGTATCGTACCGTAGTCGGATAAAAGGATAGTTTATATGAAATGAAAGATCTATGTAGTGGCTGGACGGATTTCAATAAAAAATGGTATGTAGATTAGTCCATAAACCCTGGGATAGGAAATAGGATACTTTTTATCCTGATTGACCCGGGGGATCGCGGGCATAGTAAAGAATAAATAATCAACACGTGTTTATTATATTGCGCCAGTTGGCGTAGTGGACAGGTCTCCGCCCTCTGCGCCGTGTTTCCTGGGTTCGATTCCCGGCAGGAGCAAAAATTCCTACCCTAGGGATATTTGTGCTTCTGGTTCTGGGTGTACTGTGTGTGTGATGCGAATGTTTCCGGCACCCACGATACAAGTCTTTGAACTTAGTGTTGGGCAGTGAGTGTGAATGCGTTTGCGTTTGTTTTTTGTTTATATTAAATTTTTCGAAGCATTATGTTTATGATTAATATTAATGTTAATAAGTAAGTGTAGGCAAATTTATTTATTTAAATAAGTGTTGAGGTACACCACCGTCCCTGTTTATAATATTTTTATTATCTCCCTTTGGTTTTCTGGAAGAACTCGCTTTGAGCAATAAGATTGCCCTTTGTCCTCCATCCTATGTCTATGTCCTTGTAAGTGTTCTTTTTGGTGTGCAAATAAATAATTTATCTATCCATCTATGATTAAAGATTAAAAAAAAATACCACACAGAATCATTGTAATGTTAATCTAGTGGAAAATATTTTTTTAAAAATTCCCTCGACGCTTTATCTGACCAGGCTGCATCAATTTTTCACCAATCATAGCTAATAACACTATGGTCATCTTACAAAAAAACAAAAACCGAATATGTAGCACGCTTGCCTAGAAGATACCTATTCACTCTTGACTTGACTCCCAGATTATACCGTTCAGGGAACAAAGACGCGGGCTATGAATTCCACTCCTTCGCAGTACGAATGACAAATGTAGTTCGATAAGATTACCATGCGAGTAAATATTAACGCTCTGTTATCCATCACCTTTAATTTTTGGTACTTACATTTTACCTTTGAAAAACCAACAATAAACAACTCAGAATTTCGATACAATATTAGAATATTTATTCCGTTTGATCATTTAAAATGTCGTGCGCAAAAATATTCAATCAACTACCTCCCGAACGAAAGTAAATTACACAGTATATAAAAAAGTATATCAGGGAGCATTTACACTGCGCGTTTTATCGACGCCAGTCATTTAGCAACTGAGGGAGGTCGTTACATTTTACGAGAAACCGAATGGAAGCGTTCAAGACTTATTTCGTTCGTGCATTTCGACTAGGCCAAGTAGTAAAGATAGGAATGCGGCGGTGACATGCGAATACGTGAGGTTTGGAGATATTTGTTGCATGAAGTAAGCTCTACTACTACTGCTTAGTTACGTGCGTGTCTTTAAGCGGGGGTATTGGGTTCAATTCCCGGTGGGAACACAAGTTTTCTCACCAAGGGAAATTTGTGTTTCTGGTGCTGTGAATGTTTCCGGCACCCATTGACACATGTCATTGAACTTAGTGTAGGGCTGTGAGTGTTTTTTTGATGACATACCAATTTCATTTGCTACACCATTGGAATTACGATCTAGCCTTAAGACTAATAAAACGCTAAACAAACCAACGCTTTCACACTCCCAGCCCCACACTAAGTTCAAAGACTTGTATCGTGGGTACCGGAAACATTCACATCACACACACATTACACTCAGAACCAGAAGCACAAATATCCCTTGGGTAGGAATTTGTGATCCTGCCGGGAATCGAACCCAGGACCCACGGCGCAGAGGGCGGACACCTGTCAACTGCGCCAACTGGGTCGTCAAAATAAATAATTTAATTTTGACCTAAACTGCTAAAGTAGAGTAGTATACTAGGATAACACTTTTCTTACCGTCCTTACTAGGAAACACACTTTGTTCTTGTGTTCTGTGTTAATAGAACTCACTATATTACACTGTCACATCACTACACTAACTCAAAAAGGCCGTGAAAGCGTTTATGTTATCTAATTAAAACCTTTAAACAAGCAATTCTTGTATATATATCTGTGTGTAATCAGAATCTCGGTACGGCTCCAACGATTTTCATGAAATTTTGTATGCAGGGGGTTTCGGGGGCGATATATCGATCTAGCTTGGTTTCAGTTTTAGAAAACGTCGTTTTATCCGTGTTTTCAGCCGAGCAAGCCGCCTGATGGTAATTGTCACGCTTGCCCATTATTTTAATCAATTGTTTACGTTAATAGTAGAGTCATTCACTTTGATGAGTGCCTCTTTGGGGCCCATGTGAATAAACGATTTTAATTTTGATTTTGAATACATTGTCTAAAATAAAACTTCATTTATAAAAATATAGCAGTATAACATGACTGCTCGTTGGATTAGAAATAAATATTTAATGTTGCGAGCAGGTTTGAGTTATTTAAAACACGGCCATTTTGACCTTCTTAAACATCCACGATCCAATCGCGGTTGCGGTCAAAGAAAGTTGACCAATCATTGACTTCAAAAATGCTTGAACTGACGTCACGAATCAGTCTTTCTTAGCGTGTATTTAGCAATTTTGAATATCCAATAAATTTGTATCATATTTTATTAATTAAAATCCCTAATGTAAAAGCATTTAAATGAGTGTAATACTAAAGCTATGATTTAAAAAAATAATACCTAAGTTTTCTCCCAAGGGAAATTTGTGTTTCTGGTTCTGGGTGTGATTGTGTATGTGATGTGAATGCTTATGGCACCCACGACACAAGTCATTAAAATAAGTAGCTAGGAGTGTGAAAGAGTAAAAAACAACAAAATAAATGACAAAATGTATGCTAAAGAAAACCTATATTTGAAAGTCATACATATTCCCTATTGCTTTTCTACTAAATGTTATTCTCGGGTAACTTTAACGTTTGCTATGGAATGTAGTAATAGAAGCTGTTGGTAAACTTCTAACGTATTGCTTAGTAGGTACTAAGTTGGGGTAAGTTAACGTCGTCCTTCTCTCGAGGCTTTCACTGGACTCGCAAGTTGGATTCCACTCCAGAGATTCAAATGTTTCCACACATTTGTTACTAAGTTACGTTACTGAATCCTTGCAGTCTATTTTTAACCCCCGACGAAAAAGAAGTTTATTATTAGTGTGTAGTGCATAATGGGGAAACTGTTGATTCGTTATTTATACATTTGTATTTTTAGGTAAGAACCCTGTACACAGTTTATACAATATATACTTTTCTATTTCTATTTCTATTTCTGTGGGTCTGCCTGCGGCATCGCAGCTCCCTAACGGTTGGATCGATCTTGATTTAGTTTTTTTTTTTATTCAAAGGTGATTTGAGTTTAGTGAAATTCTGTGCAGCAGTTTTCGAGATAGAGAATCAGAGGAATTTAAATAATTTTGATTTTGCCGCTTGTTATTAATATGTAATTATTAATTCAGTGTAAATAATTCCAAAAAAATTTTGATAGAGATCGTATACTCGTGAAACTATTAGCCATTTTTCACATTTAATCGTAGACATATATGGATAAACGTTAATATTCGTACCGGTGACAACTAAATACTATAAACGTGTGCTTCTGGTTCTGGGAATGATCGTTGTAATGTGAATAATTTCAACACCAGCGATATAGAACTTCGTATATAGCGTGTGGATGAAAGTGAGAAGGAATTTGATTACAAAAAAAATGTAGGTACACTTTTTCTAGACCTTTCTTGGATCCCTTTTACGAATAAGACAAAACATATTTTGTTGAATTGAACTGACCTATTTGATACCTTACAAAACCATTTATTTTATAAAACAGAAAATACATTTTTTGCAGCTCGAAATATAAATTGCCTAACTTTTGCATCGATAAGAATTGTCACCAGCGCAAGTGATACATAAAACTTTATACCTATAAAAGAAAGTTGACAAGACTGTATCCTAATCAAGCCACATCTTTGACGTAGGTACTATGTGACAGCTAACAAATACCTACTCCTAATTCAACCAAGTAACATGCATAATCTACAGTGTTCCACGGCAAACCCCCAGGTACAGACAGACAGCCGGCCGCAAAATATTAAATTATTTATCGGACACCGATACGGATTTGCCGGCGACCATAAATAATGCCAGGCGGCAACGGACGCTATTTAATATTGATGCCGTGGATATAGACAACAAATTGGACTAATCAGAAGTGATTTCGGAGAGCGTTTGTTGCTAGCAGCATAATACGTTATATAATTATCAACCGCTGCATCGATTTATTTATCTCTTTGGCAGCGCTGTGGTCTGTGTGATGGCAGGGGCTTGAACACATGACTGATTTAACAGTCTGTTTCCAATAAATATTTGAAGGTCTTTGAAATTTATTTCAATTATGGAATTAAGTTTTTCATTTTTGAACACATTTATTAATTGATTGTTATAAAATGATAAAAAAAGGCTTTCACTCACGACTTTTGATTGAAAATGTCGACCTAGGTTTCGAGCAGTAGACAGTGACATTGCTGTCCCACCAAATTGTTATTTATCAACATATTTTTTCGACTTTTGTCACTCTTCTTTTAAAGTTTTTTTTCAACGATACGCCACGCGGACACAAAAAAATATCCTATTTTGCCCCTACCTACAAATATGGGTGACCTTAATAATTTCATTTATATAATTTTTATTGCCATTTCTGGCTTTTGGGCCACAACTTAACATATTCTGTGAGAATTTAAAGTATTTTTTTTTGTATGGTTTAGACGCTAAATACCTCTGACAGACGGATGGACAAAGTGCTGTACCACCTAAGTCAACATAGAGATCTCGCTTCGCTTGATCAATAACCAGTGGAATTTCAGACGCGGGAAAGTATGAATGAAGTCGATATTATAGTGTTCCCTAGCCGAAATAATTTATTATACGAGTTTTAATTCTGTCACGCCGTCACCTGCTAGAACTCAATACATTTTTCGCATATTGACATTTCAATAAGGTATACATACAATACTCATTTATCACATTCTTATATGAAAATATGAAAACCTCGGCAGTGGTTACATATTTGAGCCGTTTGGTGTTGAGACACTGGGATCGTAGGGACCGGGAGCTCATTATATTTTCAAAAATCAGAGCGCCTGGTTGAGGCGACACGTGATCAAAATGCTGGCACTTATTTGGCTCAACGTATAAGCATTGCAATTCAGAGAGGCAATGCCGCCAGCATGTTGGGAACGCTACCCACTGGCTTGAGCACTTGAGTTAACTATAAGCTCGATGTTTTGTAGGTAACTTAGTTCTTTGCTATATATAGTTTTAAGATATATAGGCCCTTAGATACTTAGTAACAAACATACAAACACATTCACAAACTTTCACTTTTACAATATTAGTGTGATTTTTCATATAAAACCGTCTCCACTGGGGAGGGGTTGGTAAGAAAACTCCAAATCAAACGACCCGTTCTGTTTACAAAAAGTGTTCCCTCCTTTATAGCTTAACCTACATTAGAAATCACTTAACTATTCCATTAACTTTATCTACTATCGCGTTACGAGGTACAATTTTTAATTTAGCGTTAATTAACCCCCGTAAAAGGGGTATGTTTGCGCGCGAACGCGGCAATTTCACCCTTTTTAACCCTCTGCAGTGTCTGTTAAAAATAAATAATTGGACCCTCGAACACATTGCAGTTATTTATTTACTTTTTAAATTGTGAGAAAAAACGAAGTGGAGTTTTTGTGGATTTTAAACTAGAGGGCGCTGCTTGTATAATTTAAGCGGGAAGGAATTATTTACTGGGTAAAGAACATGAATGCTAATAGAATTTGTTCACAACATCACTTGATGTTATGTGACGATGCTGTCGAATATGTTACACGCTTTTCAAAGAGCTATTTGCCTGCTTCTATACCTTACTAAAAAAAATATCTACCTTGGTCACGCTTTAAGAGATTTTTTTGAGATCTACTTTACCGATTTCATTTTTTTGTAAGTTTTCTAATGCTCTGTAGAAGGGTCTTATGAAACAAAACAGTTCGCGCGTTTGATGAATGTCAATTTACCAGACAGCAGTTTATAAACTTAATAGTTATAAAAAATAAAATTGTTGCAGAATATAAATTACTAGCCCGGCGTCGCCCGGGTAAACAAAAGCCTACACATAAACGTTTTCACACTCACAGCCCCACTCTAAAAGTACTATAAGTTGTATCGTGGCCGTTAACAATTAACACCACACACACAACATTCACGTCATACCCAGAACCAGAAACACAAACTTCCCGTGTGGAAAAAACTTTTGTTATTGTGTTCCCACCGAGATTCGAATCCGCTGCTTTGAAGACGAACGCGCACTCATCTACCCAGTGGGTAGTTCAAAGTTCAAAGATTCCTCACCCTGCGTCGCCCGATTAAAAAATCTACACATAAACACTTCCACGTTCACAGCCCCCCTGCTAAGTTCAGTGACTTGTAGCGTGGGGCCGTAAACATCCAAGATTCACAACATATTAAAAACAAAAATTTCCCGTAGGGAGAAAACTTCTGTTACCACCGCGAATCGATCCCGCTGCTTTGAATGCAAACGCGCACCCATTTACGCGAGTAGATTGTTCAAAGTTCAAAAGATGACCCGCCCGGCGTCGCCCGGTTAAAAAATATACAAATAAACACTTCCACATTCACAGCCCCACACCAAGTTCAATGACTTGTATCGGGGGGCCGTAAACATCCAAGATTCACAAAGCATTCACAACATACTCAAAACCAGGAACACAAATTTCCCGTGGAGAGAAATCTTCTTGGTAAATTACCACCGGGAATCGAACCCGCTGCTTTGAAGCGAGCAGTTCAAAGTTCAGGAACGACCCGCCCGGCGTCGGCCGGGTAGTAAATATTAAAAAACATACCCATAAACGCTTTCACATTCACAACCCCACACTAAGTTCAATGACTTGTATCGTGGGGCTGTAAACATCCAAGATTCACACAACATTGACAACATACTCAAAACCAGAAACACAAATTCCCGTGGAAAAACACCTGTGTTCCCACCGGGAATCAAACTCGGTGCTTTAAAGGCAAACGCCCACCTAACTACTCCAGCGGGCAGTTCAAAGTTCAATGATAAGTTATATATAACCGACTAAACAAAAAAAAAACAGTCGAATTTATATCTTCCTTCTTATGTAAGTCGGTTCAAAATATAGAAGTATGCCGGATTACGCAGTAACTGTTACATTCTGTGATCCACCGTTTTCACCCTCAAATAAACTTAACGATTTCTCCTAGACTATAGGTCCAAATTATATGCAGTGAAGAGCAAATTGCATCTACGTGAACTACGTAAGCAGATGAAATTGGTTTTTTTGATAAGGATTAATATTAAATACCTAAAAAAAGGCAACGAAATAGAAGCCGCTATTTTTATGTGCAGGAATACGTAGTACGTGTCGATAAATTTCTGACCCGTCCCGTTCACGGGAGGTCTCCCGTGAAACTAATTTCACGATTTCTCATAGACTATTTATCCAAATCACATGCAGTAAAAAGTAAATGGTATCTACATGAACTACGTAAGACGATGAAATAGTTTATTTGGATAAGAATTAATACTGAATGTCTCAAAAAGACAACTAAACATCGGCCGCTTTTTTTTCAGATTTTTAACAAAGAAAAGTATTTTTTCTCAGCTATACATACATGTTAGATATATGCTGTCGCGGACTTTTTTGTAAAACTCATGAAGGCCAACATTTTTGCTCAACATTGTACTCACCTATGTCTAACTGTTTAGTCAGCGTACGCCGATAAAGCGTAAAGTAAGCTAATTTTTCTCCGACTTGTCTTACGAATATTATTATTTCGAACTGATAACTAACTTCTATCCCAACAAAACATAGCCTATGACACTCACTGATAGTGTAGCTATCTATTAGTGAAAGAATTTTTGCAATCGGATCAGTAGTTTCAGAGATTACCTTTTACATACAAACAAACAAACAAACAAACAAACAAACAAACTTTACCTCTTTATAATATTAGTATAGATAGTATAGATAAAAAATCTAAAAATTCACGATTTTTTAAAATGAAATACAAGTCATTTTCTAATGGACGTAAAGTACTAGGCAAACATAAACATAATGGAGGTAATAATTTAGGCAATAAGATTTTATATATTTGTTTATCTAATTCTTTATTGTACAAGAAGTACAAAAGGTAGACCTAATGCTAGGTGCATTCTCTACCAGTCAACCACACATGGTAGACAAAAAGAGGGATGTAGGCGTGCATCGAAAAGGTAAAGAGAGTACAAAAGAAAGTAGGTTGATTAGTTACAATTATGAATAGAAAATTACATAATTACAAAATGTATTGGACATAATCATTGATTTTGATATTGACATAAATATTTATATTTCAACAAATACATTTCTAATCATATATTACATTAAACTAAAAACTTAATTAAAATCAACTAAAAAAACTATAATTACATATTCTAAGGATCACGAGGTGGGGAAGCTAGGTGGAGCATGTGTCCGTACCCACAATTTTCTTCCTCAAAGGAAATTTGTGTAGAACAATATTTGTGAGTATGCGTAAAATGCTTTTTTTTACGTGACATTGCTATCAATAGGCAGTCACACTAATATTATAAAGGCGAAAGTTTGCATGTTTGTATGTTTGTTACTTCTTCAAGCTCAAACGGCTGTACCAATTTTGATGAAATTTGGTTTAGAGGTAACTGTCACCCTGGATTAGCACATAGGCTACTCTTTATCTCGGAATTCCTGCGGGTCCGAGACATACGCGGGTAAAACCACGGAGCGCAGCTAGTTTTTAATAAAAATCTGCCACACTACCAGTCAGGAAACATGAACTCACGTGAGGAATAACGCAAGGAACGCCTTGGCGGTACGGTTAATTAATATAAGTGGATGTAAAACGCTTAGTGCGTGCCGACAGAATATTAGCCATGTAAAGCGATGGCGAGAGCAGGGAGAACCAATTTATTTGACGAGAGTTGGGTGCTCCAACAGAAATATGATTGTAGTAGTAGTTGTCTGATACCGACACTGCCGAATTATTAATTTGTTGGAGCCGCAGGTAAGTACTCTCCTTCTACATCACGACTACCAGTCTCTACTTCCGGAAGGATCACGAGGTGGAGAAGCTAGGTGGAGCACGGGTCCGTACCCACAATTCTCTTTCTCAAATGAAATTTGTGTCGAACAATATTTGTGAGTATGCAATATGTGCTCTACATCGCACACATCATGCATCTAGTGCTCTTGACAGCCGTGACAGACGTTGTAAATAAACCAACGTTTTTACACCTACAGTCCTACACTAAATTCAAGACTTGTATCGTCGGTGCCGGAAGTCGTAAGTCTTGATACTGAGCGTAGGGGGTTTAGTCGACGAATTTCCTGCCGGGAATCGAACACAGAAGCGATGTAAATCTAGCACCCTTCACGGCCGTGACGCAAACAAACAAAAGCTTTTACACTAACAGTCCCACACTAAATTCAAAACTTGTATCGTGGGTGCCATAAACATTCATATCACACTACACATTTCCCTTGGATAGGAAAATTGTGCTCCTGCTCAATCCAACACAGAAACCACGGTGTAGAAATCAAAGTTTTGTCCAACAACAACGCAAGCGCCAACAACAACGCAAGCGCCAACACAAGCGCCAACAGAGTCGTAAGTCTAAAACTCAGGGGTGTGTTTGCACCGCTAAACAGCAGGCTTTCTATCGAGCTTCGTCGTTTCCAAATGTTCATCTACAGATAACTAACCACCTCAAGCTGCGTCACACTCTAAAGTCTAACTTTAACTTACTGCCCATAAGTTGAATTTAGAGCAAAGCTAGCTGCTAAGAGACTTACCCCCGTTTTCACTAAACTTAGGTGTCGCCTAAATGAGATGCCTAAGCATTTAAGAGATACCTAGCAAAAAAATATGTTTCATCAACTTTAGGTGTTACCTAACAACCTTAGGAGCTACCTAAGTTTAGACATCGATTCACCGGTGCTTATAGTTTTAGGTAGAGGCTCATTTGAGAGGTGGTAGAGCATTTTGTGAGTTGCTCGCCTGGCTTGCTACCAAAGTAGCTTACCACCATCAAGTTGAAAGTCTGCCGCCAAGCCAAATACGGTGTTCCGGCAGTTATCCTTGAGAGCCTGCGTATTCCAGGTCTAGTGTGTTTACCAGCTTCGATCACATCGTCACTTACCATCCGGTGAGATAGTGGTCAAACACTAGCCTGTCACAAAAAAAAAAACAAATAAAAAAGGTAATTCCTAAATAGCTGTCATTTTTTGTATGGGCTGCGTAAGTAAGTTACAGAACTTTATTTAAATATTAGCCTCCTAGCAAAAATCAGGTGAGATAGCAGATAAATGCTTACCTTTCTGGCATAAAAAAAGTCACGATATATCCTAAAAAGTAGGTAAAACAAGAATTAAATGTATACCATATTTGAATTGGACCTTTTCGAAATATTTACTATTACAATTTTTGTTTTACTTTTGCTATTCGCAAACGAGGACCCGGGTTATTTCCACTGTACAGTCAAATACGTGGAAATGTGTTTTAAAATCAGGTTTTTATAATTAATAAAGTTAGTCATCTGGTTAAATACAGATCTCAAATAAAGATGTCATTTCGTTGTTTGTCTTCGTTCCCGCATCTCTGGCATACGTGAACGAGGTTTTTAATATTATAAAGTAACTAGTCGTGCTCCGCGGCTTCGCCCGCTATTATTAAGTTAAGAAGTAGCCTATGTGTTAATCCTAGGTATAAGCTATGTACATTCCAAATTTCATTCAAATCTGTTCAGCCGTTAAAGCGTGAAGAGGGAACAAACATACTTACACACTTACACACTTGCACACACACTTACACACAAACTTTCGGATTTATAATATTAGTAGGAAGGATTAGTAGGATTATTAACAAAACATTAAGTCCTATATATTTTTCTAACTATTTATTCAGTCTCATCATGTGACATTCACTCTACGCAATCCTTAGGAACTATTCTAGACGTTCGCCGAAAACTGAAATCTCGCGCCTACATTTTTCCTATTAGAGAAAATCTTTTTCAGTTTAATGGCTTATAACTTGTATTCTTTTTAGTAATTGATTGATTTTTGTATTTGTTGTAAAATTATAGGATACTAATAATTGATGCAAGTTTCAGATTTATAAATGTTGCCGTATTTTAAGATAGACGAAACGACGAAATAGGTATAAAATCAGTAACTTTGTGTCCTACCAAAATGACATTTTAAATTTGATTAATGCTAAGATTTAAATTTAAATTGTACTATTAATATATTGATTTTGATTTAGTCCTCCTCTCTTCTAATGTTGCTGTACCCTACCAGGGTCTATAAAGAACTGTAACTAATTTATTCTAACTTCTTTTTTACTTTGTAGATACAATAAAATACTGAATACATTTTTGCAAATATATTATTACTGGTCGTTCGCGCCGACAAGTGATCTCGCGCCAAAATTTTTCCTCATAGGGAAAAACTTATGACGTTACTTACTTGTAACTTTTTTCTGTAGAATAATTGTTTGATTTCTGTATGTGTTGTTCAAGAACAGGATATAACGAATATTATACGTAAGTTTCAGCGTTTAGTGTGAAGCCGTTTTTGAGATAGACTCCGGAACAAAATAGGTCTAAAAACAGTGACTTTGGTGGCCTACCCAATCGTTATTTTCCAACATAGATTTTTTTTAACCAGTTTCTTACTCTACTTGTTAAGCCCTTTTCAACGATACACCACAAGGGTAGATAAAAATTAAAAAATATTTTGCTCCCCTGCAACTGCTATGTACATAATTTTAAATGTCATTTCTGGCATTGGGCCGTGGTTTTACATATTTTGTGAGAATTTGAAGACATTTACCGTTATATGGTTTAGACGCTCGCATCTAGATGCCTCTGACAAACGGACGGACGGACGGACAAAGTGCTGAACGACCCAAGTCAACTTAGAGGTCACTTCGCCCGATCAAAAAAAACAAGTTAATTTCAACACAGGATAAATAAAAAATATATTTTCATTTATATAATTTCACTTGCGCTTGTATGGTTTAGACGATAAATGCATCTGACAGACGGACGTACGGACGGACAAGGTGATGAACATAGGTCAACTTAAGGTACCTCGCTTCGCTACATCAAATATTTAACGTGATTTGGTGCCGAGGTTATCAAAAGTGAGATTTTTACCACTTAACAAAGTGGTATGGAGAATATAGTGAAATAAATCAAACCAAACGACTGAACGGATTTCAATGAAGTTAGGTATGGAGGTTTTTTAAGCTTTAATAAGCTAGCATTTGACAATCTCCGTCCCGCGGCGGGCGGCGGCTTGAATGAGTGCTTATCACGATGGCCAAATACATTTCTATCATATTTATCTGGTTACTAAAAATATATATTTATTGACAAGGTTTAGAATACAGTATATATTACATTAAACTAAAAACAGACAAACCTCTTTTGGTTTAATGGCACGGTACCTACTATAAACTGTATGTAAATTTTTTATTAAATAAATTTAAAAAAAGTGATGATAAGGTCGAAGTTAGTAAATACGCTAGGTCTAGAGTTACTAGCTTTCAAAGATAGCTGTCTGAACATAGGATACCTTGAAATAGGGTATAGTCTAGGCTTTGGAATAGTATATGAGTTACATTTCCTATTTCAAGATAACGCCAACGTTGGCAAAGCTACGGGAACAGCTAGCTCGTCCATAGAATTAAAAAGACAAAACCATATGAACCAACAATTTTCCTTTGCAATATTATTATTTTCCCCAAACTCATTTACTCGTAATCTTTTCCACACAATAACTGCGTGAACAAGCAATCTCTCAGGCGGTTGTACATTGTAAAACCCACTATTGCTGGCATCAAAACGTTTCAGCAGTTCGGCCCGTTCGACCCAATGAACTAAGAATATAAGGGAAACTTCGAACGCTGGAAGTGACAGGTTTAAACTTTAATAGAGCAGCTGGAGCAAAAATTGTTGCGATTTTATATAACTTGCTTCATTTCGATTCATCACTTTAAAAGAATTGTATTTAATGAAAAATTATCAAAGTTTAAAGGTAAATTGCGGCACAGATTTTCTGGAGATAAGAATATATAGCTACAATAAAGACGTGGATTTTTGATGATAGGCTAGAGGTGAATCACTATCTCGTATTGATAAGTGATGATGTTGTCGAGGATGATAATCACGCTAGGCCTTGAAATTAGACTGGCTATTAAGGACAGTAATTGGAATCCATGTTGGTGATTTTTCTTCTTCGCAATCATCAGCCTATATCAGTCCACTACTGGACAATGGCCTCTGTAATTGCACGTTACTGAACAAAATCCCTTGTTTCTATCTCGTATTGATAAGTGATGATGTGGTCGAAGATGATAATCATGCTAGGCCTTGAAATTAGACTGGCTATCAAGGACAGTAATTGGAATCCAATTTGGTGATATTTCTTCTTCGCAATCATCAGCCTATATCAGTCCACTACTGGACAATGGCCTCTGTAATTGCACGTTACTGAACAAAATCCCTTGTTTCTATCTCGTATTGATAAGTGATGATGTGGTCGAAGATGATAATCACGCTAGGCCTTAAAATTAGACTGGCTATCAAGGACAGTAATTGGAATCCAATTTGGTGATATTTCTTCTTCGCAATCATCAGCCTATATCAGTCCACTACTGGACAATGGCCTCTGTAATTGCACGTTACTGAACAAAATCCCTTGTTTCTATCTCGTATTGATAAGTGATGATGTGGTCGAAGATGATAATCACGCTAGGCCTTAAAATTAGACTGGCTATCAAGGACAGTCATTGGAATCCATTTTGGTGATATTTCTTCTTCGCAATCATCAGCCTATATCAGTCCACTACTGGACACTGGCCTTTCCAATTGCACGCTACTGAACATCAATCCCCTGTTTACATCATTCAGCTCTTGCATTCACCCTGCAAAGATCTTCGTTCCACCGAGCCTTAAGGCATTCGTGGGTTCCACTCGGAACACGTTTACCAACAGTTATGGTATGTTTGGTAATGTGGGCAACTCACTGCTACGTCAGCTTCATATAACCTACTAAGCTTCACAAAAAATTTCGATCAACCTAACAGTGTCCGTACCTTCGACCAAAAATGTTGTTTTGTCACCCTTAGACATGACAGGCAAAACGCACGAGCTGATCAAGGACTTTACCGAAATGCCGCCCAGATTTTCGGTTTCCATATTTTTTTGTATGCTTGATAAACAAGCATCTAGTCGCTAACCACTCACCTGATGGAAAGACCTATATCTCGGCCTGTTTCTCGACGGTGCTCCTAATATTGTCAACAGGAGTAAAGTAAGGATTTTAAGTAAACACAAAGTAATGAAATCGGTGCAGACATATTTTAGAAGTTGCGTGAAACAGATAGACTTTATGAAATAGTATTTCAGCGTTATTATAGATAGATAGATAGATAGATATATTCTTTATTGAACACCTTAAAATAACAAAGAACACAAATAGGAATGACAGAAAAAAATTATATAAGTGTAACAATAGGCGGTCTTATCGCTGAGAGCGATCTCTTCCAGACAACCTTTGGATGGAGAGGAATAACGCAATATAATAGGACGTCGTTCTACGTTCATAAAAGATTAGATAGAAGAACAGTGATTAAAAACAGAGGATATATAAATAATAAATTTACATACACGTAAACAGATACCATATAATTATAAAATACTAAATATTTTTAAATATACAATACATACATATACATATATATACATATAATAAAATTATGTCTATTTAATATGGAGAGAAAAAAAAAAAAGCAAAATAAAAAGGAATGAACTTGGGCAACACTAACACTAAAACTAACAAAAGGAACAAGAAGATTTATGAAGAAATATAGTAAGCCTTGACATTATTTTTAAAAATATTAAGTGACTGTGCCCTTCTTATTTCTACTGGAAGAGCATTCCACAAGCGATAGCATCCACGGTAACGCCTCAAACATTGCACACTTCTTTTGGGATATTTTTGTAAAAAGAAGATAATAGGTGGAACTACATAAGAAGCTTAAACAACTTGTGAAGTTGTTAGACGGAGGCCATGCACCAGGAGTTGCCTCCGGATTTTTTTAAGCATCTGAGCTATTTTTTTCTGGCAAAAAACATAATCACTGTGTTAAATAATTTCATTTTGCAAATACAAGTACCCTGGAAGTATCACCCAAGTAGTACATTCGCAAATTCAAATTCGAAACATTTAGATCTTTAATTAAAATTGTTAATCCAAACTTGATTCAAACTTCCAAATTACGCAATCCAGGAATATGAATTCCCTATTTGAGTCTGTGGTCTGCATATTTAATACATAATGTAACTTTTGTCTATCGTCTGACGGCACAATAATCATATCTATATAAAAATTAGTCCCTATTTGCCATGTTCACGCCAAAACATGAGAACGTATTTACTGATTTAAAAAAAGGAGGAGGTACTATATTCGACTATGTATGTATTTTTTAAATGTATGTTCACCGATTTCTCCCTCATTTGTGGACCGATTCTCAAAATTCTTCTTTTGTTTGGTAGATTATAGTAAATTGTTAAACTTCCGAAAACTTAACAAATAATACATGAAGAGAGAATAGTGGATATTCATGTTTATACTGTGACAGTATTACTGTCTTTCATATCCAGAACAACTCGCCATCCATGTCTGCGGGTTAGGACGTAACAAATACTAAATGATCTCACTGGAGCCGTCCGGTCCATGGACGTATCAACAGGACAGACGGCAGGCTTACGTCTTCACTTGGGTGTTTCTGTTCTGTGACGAATTATGTCGCTTTTAGCATTTTGGGTAGTGTGTTACTGTTGTTGTTCTTCTCAAACGGCTGGATACATTTTGATGAAATTTGGTATGGAGGTGGTTGATTAAAACATCGGCTACTTTTTATCGGGAAAAGTAGGAATTCCGGGGAATTCCCGCAGGTTCGGGACTTACCCGGGTAAAACCGCGGGAGGCTATAAGGGGCTGATTGTTAGTACTATCACAAATGTGAACGAAGCGTTTTGCTTAACTGTGCAGACCGCAAAGGTATGGAACTCCTTGCCAAAGTCGGTGTTCCCTGATAAATAGGTATGTTATTAAAAAAAACTATAATATCTCAGGGTGGTGAGAGCAGTGATTTTCCGCGCAGGAGTTCGAATTATATAAGTTCATAACTTTTTTTTTAATGTCTGATAGAAAGCGATGATGCGGTTGAAGATGTAGCATGCTTGCCTAGAAGGTACCTATTCACTCTTGACTTGAAGATTCCCAGATTATACTGTTCGTTATAATGAGTTCCACTCCTTCGCTGTACGGATGATAAACGTCGAAGTGAAACGCTTTGAGCGAACTGGAGGTATGTCAACCATATATGGATGACGTTTGACAGTATGTCTTGTTGTTGGATGGTAGACACTGGATGGTAATGGGTAAGCGTGACGCTTGCCATCAGGCGAATGGCTTTTTCGTCTCGTCGCGTCTCTTAAGGACATAAAAAAATCTCAAATATTTGTACCTTATTTCTGACTTGGGACAACAACTGTTAAAAAAATATTTCCTACATCTTCTAATATACTCGTTGATTGATACCCTCGGTTTTCGTGCATTTTTATTCACTCTAACTTTATGTAATATGTGAAAAGAAATCTGCTATAACAAAAAGGCTTTCCTTGTATCCGTCTGTCTCCATATTCGTTTTTTTTTTCTACTTTACGATAAAACATTGATTTCCTGTATTGACATCCCCCTGAATACACTTACATTTAAATGTGAGTACGTAATAAATTATACCTACCATATTTATTTGTCAAGAGCGTGCGTGTCGAAAATAAAACCTGTCAGCACAAAAGAGGGAAAGTTTTAACGTATGTACAGTCAGCAGCAATAGCATGTAAGCATATCCTACTTTATACACACACACACACATACACCTTTACTATAATTTTGAATTGCGTTGACTTTGTTGGGTGCGAGTTTGCATTTTAGACAGTGGGTAACGGCTAAGAATCCCGATGTTTACCTACACAAGTTCTCTCCCTAAGAAAGAAAGAAGTAATTTGTGTTTCTGGTTCTGAGTGTAATTGTTTGTGTATGTTCATCTTTGGTGTGTGTGTGTGATCTGAATATTTCCGGTAAACAAAAACAAACACTAGAACAGATTTGCTAGGTGAAGACATTCCATACCATACAATTTGTATTTAGTTTTTTAGCTTTTTGATATTACAACTTTCTTTCTTTCAGCATAAATTATAAATCGCTGTCCATGTCTTAGAAGCTAAAACATGTCTTTCTAATTTGAATAAAATAATTGGTGTATTCAGTTGAATTTAAAATATTGCTTTAATCTTTCCAAAATACACAAGATCCGTTTAGATACTAAGTACTTACTTAGATATATTTGAAAATTTGAAGATGTTATTGCATCCGACTGTACTCTCTTGTCAACTTGTCATCGCTTTTCATGTGTTCATTTACATTGAATAATGTTACCATATAAAAAACAAAGGAAATCGAAGCAAGAAATCAATCTAAAGAAATATGTTAATATCCGGCTGGTACCGGAAATAAATGTTCCTGGTTATATCCGCCTAACCAACTTACTTCGAATCTAACATATTTTGTATTTTTTTATGTCAGTGGCTAGCGATTGCTCAATATATCACAATATGTTGGTGTGTGATGATGTGGTCGAGGGTGGTAAACACGCTAGGCCTAGAATGCGAGTGGCTCTCAAGTATACGTGGAGAAACTTAAAAAAACCGACTTCACCGCTTTATCTTCGGAACCTTGATCAGATTAGATGTACTAAACACGCATTATTGAAGATATTTCAAGTACTACTGATCAGATCTTGATCAAATTTAAATGGGAACAATGGAAAGCAACATCTTTCAAACAATTTTTTTTTTTCAGAACGTGTCACGTGTAACGAAGTTATGAGGTAACATACAAAAAAAATACACTCGACTTGTACCTCCTCCTTTTTTGTGAAGTCGGTAGAAAATTGGGTCAACTAGACTACTAAAGTTCTCAGAAATATATTTTCTTGTCAAAATTACAGTTACGTTCTTTTTACAAAATAAGCTAATTATTGCCTAATAGTTACGTTTATCTTATACCACATATATATATATGTGTATGTAATCAGGATCAAACGGCTCCAACGATTTTTATGAAAGGTACAGATTAGGGGTTTTTCGGCCCAAGGAATCGATTTATCAACGTTCCAGGTGCGAGAAATGCTCGGTTCCCAAACTGCATTTGAAAAACCGGGTTTAAGAAACTAGCATCTATTACGCCATGACCGATGTATAAAACTGTTTCTACTCGACACGAGATGGAGCTTTCTGAGGTTACAAATTTAAATACATTCTACCAAAAACAAAAAACCGTGCAAAGCTCGGTCATCCGGATATTAATTAATTATAGTTGTCACATATAGCACTACAGAATGTATAACAGTTCAGCAACGAGAATTTTTCTCAGTGTAGCTACTCACACACTACTATTACTTAAAATCTAAACGTTTTTTTCTGAACTGTTCGTTGGTTTAGATATGTGCGCGTCCGCCTTCAAAACAAACCAATTTTCTCCCCGAGGGAAATTAGTGTTTCTGGTTCTGGGAGTGATTGTGTGTGTAATGCAAATATTTTCGGCAACAACGACAAAAAAATGAATCATTGAATTTAGCGGGGGGCTGTGAGTGTGAAAGCGCTTATGTTAAAAATCTAATCTATTAAAGTACTCATCATCTGTATTTCCCGAAAAGTACAATTTGGGTGTGTTCAAAAGTAAAGCGAATAGGTATTTACTGAGCAAGCGTGCTTCATCTTAGACTACATTGTCACTTTCCATTAGGTGTGATTGTGTTCAAACGTTTGCTTGGTCGGTAATTAAAATAATTGAAACACAACCAAAGCTTAAATAACCGACTTCATCGCTTATAATTCGGTTTTGGCCGAATTCGATAAAAATTATATGGGATCACCTCTGAAGTATTCTCTACCTAACAAAAACAATAATTAAAAATTGATTCATAATGGGCGGAGATACATAATACCAATCGCGTAACATACATAAAAAAAGACAGACAAATTGAGAATCTCATTTTTTTAAATCGGTTGAAAAATAAGTACAACCATTAATTCCAAGACTAATAAGACTGGTCACATTACTAGCTTCAACTAGCAAATGCTCGATGCAGTTACTTAACATCGTGCGGGGTTGCGGTCCAGCGCGAACTTGCGACCCCGCCGGGAAATTCGAAATCTTTAGGTATATGATAACTACACGCTGAGTAACATCCATATTGTAAAGTTGTCAGAAATGAACAGTGTATAATAGCATAGTAGAAATACTACTTTGATAATAGCAACACTGCTCGCCATACAGGATAGAAATTCTTGAACGGAAATAATTTCATTTATAGTTTAGAATAGGGAAGGAAACTATGAAGTAGTGTTCTCATCTTTGGGATGGCTCCGCGAACCACCTTAAGGTGAAGTAGGCTCCAAATTGGACGATTCATCCTCACGAATATTAAAGATTTGACCTTTAAAAACGGTCGATTAACTGTTTTTTTTTATGTGTAATAAATGTTCACAAAATATTTTATTCGTATATGTTCAACGATACACGATTGAATAAATTTGGCTCGATAGAAAAAAAATAAACTTTACTAAAAAACACCGAAATTCCCGTTCCCGTCAGTGGAATGAATCAACTTTATTCTGTTTCTATAAAAGATATTTTTTAAAAGCACTTAGTCTTGACACTATTACGGCCGGTTGATTGATGTAATACTTCAAAGCTTAGAGCATCGTCGCAAGTTTGTCGGTCTTTTATCGGTTACATTTCGGAGAGTGTGCTGCGGCATTGCACGATCTAATTCCGCCATCCTCATTCTATCATCGGACAACCAGACGAACTGGATTGTGATATTGTTATATATCGTTATTTCATAAATACGAACGAAGCTATTTGCTTCCACGTTTATTATGCGCACAGCTTTGGAATAGAATTCGTTGCCCGAGTCTGTTTCCTGATAAGTATAATCCGAGTGTTTCGATTCACGAGTGAGTTTTAGGCCAACATGCTCCATTGTCGATCGCATCGTCACTTACCATCAGATGAGATAGTCATGGTAAATGTTTACATGTATATATATATTTAAACATTTAATCAATATATGAAGATGTCTACTAAGGTAACTTGAATTTTAACTTCTTTTTATCAGGAAAATTATTGTACTTCTACCGAGAATTGATAGGAATTCTATAAAGACAAACAGCCACCAAATAAGTCACGGTCTGCATAAATCAGGGTATATATATTAATTAATTTATTAACACTAATATTTGGGATTAATTGAATACCTTTGATAACAACAAATTATAACGGTTAAAATTAAGCAATTTGAGTTTGACACCTCTAAATTTATTTCAGAGAAATTTAGGGATTGGGAGAGGTCGTATAGAATCGAGCCCATTTAATCGATCTCGATATATAATTCAAGATTCAATAATCAAGACTCGTGACCCCAACACTAGCTAGGGGCTTCCATCCGGTTCCAGAATGTGCAGTTCGCGAATAACTTTGCATTGTGGAGCGTGGATGTGGTTTCTCTAGAAATTATAGCATTTTCAGAGGTACACAATAATATATATTTTCTGCAATAAAACAGCAAATTGATTTTTATTTATTTGTTATAATAAAGTTTATTTTATTTAGGCGAACGCCACTCAACTAAGCTAACGAGCAGTTCACATTTTAATAGTATATCTAATTATTAATCTTAAACGTATATTGTATATGTGTGTTAAATGCTTTCAGCGCTGATTTACAATCCACCACTTTTATCGGACAAAGATGATAAAAGATAAGGAGAGCTGGTTCCGGTCCCTAGTTTCGAGAGAAACATTCCAACGCTATTCAAAATCAAGACAAGCAAGTGTCTTAAAGATATGAAAAACTGGTTTTCTCTCAAAACAACGTTAACTAAGCTAATATTTTCGCTGCTTGCGGTTCTTTCACACTCTGTGCACATGCAGACGTAGAACGTACAGCGCTGCAACGAACTTGCGGTTTTTCTCAAAGCGCTGTGCTTGCTAACGATCTGCCTCTATCATTAGACTTTCTGGTTTAGTTACGGTTCTTGTTTTTCTTGTTTATAAAAAGAAAAACATATTTTTAGGTTCATTAGAAAATTGCTGCTTTCCAACAAAGTACGTCAGTGATATCATACTTCATATTAATTAAAACCATTAGAATATTTTAAAAAAACTAGCACATCTCACATCGCCACACTATATTTAAAGACTTATATTACTCGTATCGTGGGAACTCGTATTATCACCACACACACGGTCACACTTTTCAGACGCATCTTTGCATGACGGCTTTTGGTTCTTATCCTCTGGAATAAATGATTGTATATCCCATTTATCCTGTACTTGTGTGTAGTCTAATCTCGAGACGCATGGTGGCTTAAAACAAGCTTTTATTAGTTGTTTATAAAAATATCCAAAAAGTTATATAACCAGATAAAAAAAAAACAAATGCTCCAGGTTTAAGGCCGGCAACCCATTTTTTTAATAGAAGGAAGAACGGGGCTATCGATTGGCATATGTCACATCTGGTACTCGATGAGGTAAATTTCACCAAAAAAATGGATCAGCTTTTTGTCCCCTGCACAAAATGCTCCAGGCTAGGATCAGGCAACTCTGATTTTTTTAGCATAACTTTTTACACACAACACCCCTATATAAGTCTCATCTTGGTACTCGATGAGGTAAATTTCACCAAAAAAATGGATCAGTTTTTTGTCGCCTGCACAACATGCTCCAGGCTAGGAACAGGCAACCCTGATTTTTTTAGCATAACTTTTTACACACGACACCCCTATATAGGTCTCATCCATCGAGATAGGAAACAAACCTACGTTTATTACTTTAGCTACAACATCCTTGGTCTCATCTTGGTACTCGATGAGGTAGGGTTGACGACAACCGGCCCACGGTCTAAGAAAACTTTTCAAGACGTCTGACACGATTCCAAACTCGATGGGGTTATGTTTTTATATCACAGAGATGCCGTAGTCACCTTCCGTCTCCATCATCAGACCGTGGTACCATATCATTGTATTGTCACCGATGATACATAAGTTGACCAAATTTAAGTCCAATCGGGAGTAGGTCTAATTTAGCTTGCAAGATTTGATCACAGACCGACAGACAGACAACGGGACAGGTGAAACTAAATAAAACCTTGTAATAATTTAAACGCAAGCAAAACTGAAAAGTCCGAATTCACCGCTGTTTTGTTTTTTTGTTGATTTTCTCATAAAGCGCTAAATCAATTTCGATAAAATTTATATGGGACCACCTCTGAAGTATGATCGACCAAACAAAAAACAAATCGCGTAACTTTCATACACAAAAAAATATTTAGATCTTCCTCCTTTTTGGCAGTCGGTTAAAAACATGGAGATGACAAACATCGCGTCATATAAGGAAGTCCCTTAGAAACATCACATAAAGCGAATCTGAAAAACATTTCTGTCCTGAACATACAAAAATAAAAGAAAACGCATTTAGTCGCTGAGACAATACTTGTATCTTCCGATACGGCCGGGGCCGCGAGCGGGACAGATATTACCGCCTGAAATTGCATTAGGCATGTACCGGCATTACGTATTCAAAGATGTTCCTAACTAGTGTTGGGATAATAGCGATATCGATTACGAAAAAAAAGACCATTTTTTTTAAACTAGATTTATAAAGATTTATAAGTTTTATATTTAGTATTTTTTTTAACAATAAAGCCATAACAAATGATGTGCAAAGGCGAGCTTAAGCCTTCACAGAGATTTCCTCCAGCAAACACTTTTTTTTGTTCTAGAAATTGAAGGACTTTTGAACTACAAGTTCATGTCAGCCCTGTTGAGCAAACCCTTTAAGTAGGATATAATTTATAAGAGCGAGTAGGTTGTTGTGTACATAAAAATCCTACTAATATTATAAATCCGAAAGTTTGCGTGTAAGTGTGTGTGTAAGTGTGTAAGTATGTTGATTCCCTTTTCACGCTTTAACGGATGAACGGATTTGGATGAAATTTGGAATATACATAGATGACACCTAGGATTAACACATAGGCTACTTTTTAACTTGATAATAGCGGGCGAAGTCGCGGGGCACGGCTAGTATGATAATAATACAAGATAATATGTTAAAATATATATTCAAATTTATAAATAATATTAGACTTAACGAAATAAAAAGGCAATGGGAAAGGTAGGAATTTAAAAAAAAAATGTTCTATGTTCCACCCACCTATTCACACTATCTTAGTTTTGGGTGTCATTGGGAGTGTGATTTGAATGAATCCAGCCCCCAATCGAGCTTTATCAAATTCGAGTTTTATCAAACTCAAGCTTTATCGAACTCGAGCTTTATCGATATCGTTACCGCACAAAGCCCATCCCTATTAAGTAGGTGCACTGTCCCCTTGTGTGCTAATGCGCGAAGCACGATGCAGATGTTTACCAACTACGAATAGAATACGAGGGATTAAGTACTTTTTGATTTTGTTTGGAGCGACGTAAAAGCGACTAAAAGCTTGTAATCTGTGAGAATGTGGATTTAAGTTTTGTTAATTTCGTTTTTACGTTTCTGAGTAAATGTTTGAAAACATTCAGAGAGCTCTTTCACAATTGTGTTGCGATGATAAATACTTTGTAAATATTTAAGAACCCGTATACATTTTTATGTCTTTCTCGCTCGCACGATTCACTGATTTTGAGATATAAAACTGACGGTGTGAGTTATTGTAAATGTTGTCAATATAATCCTAAATATAATCACGGATCTTATAAACTGATATTCGTTTTCTTAGCTTTTGGATTGGCGGAGAAAATCGATGTCAAATTGATTTTATATTTTTTTCACTCTTTCTTCGTCTAATTAATAGGTATTTCAACGAAAATTAATTTAAAGTATCCGTTACATAATTATTTAGTAAAGTTATTGACAACATTTTCCATAACTCGCTCCATAATTTTTATTTCTCAAAATGAATGAATTGTGCGATCGAGACAGACATAAAAATGTATACGGGCTCTTAAGACAGTATTTTTTTAATAAAGGCAGGATCTTAATTTTAAAAGTATTGCTTCTTTTTGCTTCCATAACCAAAGCGGATGGGAACCAAATGGGACCCTATTAATAAGACTCCTGTCTGTTCTGGCTGTCCGTCTGTCTGTCTGTCCGTCTGTCACCAAGCTGTATCTCATGAACCGTGATAGTTGGACAGTTGAAATTTTCACAGATGATGTATTTCTGTTGCCACTATAACAACAAATACAAAAAAATAGAATAAAATAAATATTTAAGGGGGCTCCCATATAACAAAGTGATTTTTTTGCTCGTTTTTGCTCGATATTGATAACGGCAACATGTAGACGCTTGAAATATTCACAGAATATTTAGTTATATATTCACTTGGTAAATAAATAATTAAATTAAAATAAAACAAATATTTAAGGGAGGCTCCCATACAACTGTTATGAATTTTTTGCCGTTTTTTTAGATAATGGTACGGAACCCTTCGTGCGCGAGTCGGCACGCCGGTTTTTTTTCTTTTTTATTCTTCCGTATACCAAATAATTTTTTTAACCTCCGATGCAAAACAAGGGGTTTTATAAGTTAAACGGACATATCTGTCTGTGAACAACGTTGCTCATAAATGGCTTGACCGATTCTAATTTTTTTTTAAACTTTATCGTTTGTTTTTAGCTATTTTTGTAAAAAGTAGTGTAAATCCTAGTTTAGTATTATCTTATCATATTATAATAGCCGTGCCCCGCGGCTTCGCCCGCTATTATCAAGTTAAAAAGTAGCCTATGTGTTAATCCTAGGTATAATCTATGTATATTCCAAATTTCATCCAAATCCGTTCAGCTGTTAAAGTGTGAAGAGGGAACAAACATATCTTACACACTTACAAACTTTTGGACTTATAATATTAGTAGGATGATATGGAGGAGGACGATATGCTTCACATAATTTATAAAAAATATTTTTTTGAACTGCCTGTTAGCTTAGTTGGGTGGGCGAAAGCAGGGGGTATCGGGTTCGACTCCCGGCGGGAACACAAGTTTTTGAAGTTAGTTGAAAATTTATTTTTCTGGTTATGGATGTGATTGTGTTTGTGATGTGAATGTTTCCAGCACGGACGACACATAGTGTGAGGCTGAGAATGTGAAAACGTTTAAAAAGAAAAAAAAATGTGTCCAACAGGGTATTTAATGTACTGTCATTTATTTCTACCTTCTAGGTTTTTAAGTTTATATAATGCAACAATGATTTGAATTTAAACACACACACTCGTAAGCTTTGAGCTTTTTCAAAGTTAAAATTACATTAACGTCCAAAGCAAAATGTGAACTTAAATCTAAATTAAAATGAAATAAAATAGACCCTCTGGACCAGAAAAATTGCCCCCACCACAAAAACCGCAATCAAACAAGCAATCGTATGGAAAACTGTTGAAACAAACAACGTAATCGCTATAGTACAAGCATACGCAATACTCAGTAGCGAAGAAGCATTCATTGAAATAAGAAAATAATGTTATACTTTATACAAATGAAACGGCTTGACTCACGATTTAGGTTCAACTCTTGCGATCTAGGTTTCGGAGATGTCCGATCCCCATCATCAGGCGAGTTCACGACGGAAGGTCACGCTCACTGTCCGTCGTGAGCTCGCCATCTCGTTTTTAGTTGACTTCAAAAGTTACCTCATAACATCTTTCGTTGTGAGCCCATTTTGATGATTATTTTTCTATTTAAAGCTGGTGCTTTTCATTTGCTCCCGTTGAAATTTGATCGTTTTGCTTGCGTTTAATTATTTCATTACGTAGCATTGCAACACTAACCTAGTACAGCTGGTACTATATAACACTTTTGATAAAACGCAATAAACAACGCATTAACACTCACAGCCCCACACTAAGTTCGACGACTTGTGTCGTGGGTGCCGGAAACATTCATATCACACACACAATCACAACCAGAACCAGAAACACAAGTTTTCCATGGGGAGAAAACTTGTGCTCCCGCCGGGAATCGAACTCGATACCCCTGCTTAGAAGGCGAACGCCACCCAACTAAGCCAACGGGCAGTTCAAATGATACCGAAACTGTAAATCAGAATCATCCCTCCATCACGTGAACACAGAATAAATTGTAGTACAGGATCAGAGTACAATTCCACGTAGAATGGAACCCTTCGAGGCATACGTTCACGGTCCAATGAGCTTATTGGAATGTGGTCCATTGTGGCACTCCCGTCACGTGTTTGAAGGACCTTTAGGACGGGGTGAATTGATCTATATAACAAGGGTTAAGGAGGTAATACTAGAATGTCTCCTCAAACGCTAGAATTAGTTACCGTTTCTATCGACATTCATAACAAAATATATTTCATATTTTAAAAAAATCGGGTCTGAATTTATGATATGAAAAATAAACATTTTGTTTTTGGAATATTAATAAAATTCAAATATATACCTAAGGGCAAAAGGTATCATTTCACATGGATTTTTACCGACTTCCCAAAAAAGGAGGAGGTACTCAAGTCGACTGTATTTTATTTTTTATGTGTGTAACCTCATAATTTCTCTCCACGTGAGCTGTTCTTAAAAACATTTTTTTAGTTTGAAAGTTGTTGCTTTCTAATTGGTCCCATTTAAATTTGATCAAGATCTGATCAGTAGTTCTTGAAATATCGTCAATAATGTGTATTTTGTGACGAATAATGCGTACTTTGACGATGTTCTGGTTTACCCGACTTCAAAAATTACCTCACAACTTCTTTCGTTGTGAGCCGATTTTGATGATTCTTTTTTTATTTGAAAGCTGGTGCATCAAGGTTCCGATGATAGAGCGGTGAAGTCGGTTTTTTTAGCTTTGCTTGTGTTTAATTATGTGACAAATAATGCGTACTTTGAGGATGTTATGGTTTACGCGACTTCAAAAGTTACCTCACAACTTCTTTCGTTGTGAGCCGATTTTGATGATTATTTTTTTTATTTGAAAGCTGGTGGATCAAGGTTCCGATGACAAAGCGGTGAAGTCGGTTTTTTTAAGCTTTGCTTTCGTTTAAATTATTTTACTAACATATTATATTACTATTATTACATATTATTTACTAACATATTTTACTTACTATTTAAAAAAAATATTTTGAAATGGACCATGTCTGAAATAAAATAATTTTATATTTATTACTATTTCACGCCAAAACTTCGCCATATTGTTTTTTTTTTCAAACACCTAAAGACACTCGAGTTTTTAAGACAAATATTAACTGTCCACATCCACAAATATTAATCCATCCAGCCGTTTGGAATATACGAGGTAATTTATAAATGTATAGACATGCATATATGCTTACATACAAGATACGCGCGAAACATATTCCTTCCTTGGCAGTCGGTAAAACAAAGATAACTAAACATGTTATTCTGTGTTGTCGCTAGAAACTCGGCGGCGCGTTTTTCATTAATTTTTTAAACACTCTTAAAGACTAATACAGAAATTATATTAACCTAGGTATATCTATATTATGTAGTCGCCAGAAAGCGCTTGTGCAGTTTGCCTCCATGCATCCTTGTCATTAATATAGTCATTCATATTGATAAAAAGTTTCTAAATGAATGCCCGTCTTATTACCATTTATATGAATATACCATTTTATTTGACGACCCAGTTGCCGCAGTGGACAGGTGCCCGCCCTCTGTGCCGTGGATCCTGGGTTCGATTCCCAGCAGGAGCACAAATTTCTTCCCAAGGGATATTTGTGCTTCTGGCTCTGGGTGTAATGTGTGTATAATGTGAATGATTCCGGCACCCACGATACAAGTCTTTGAACTTAGTGTGGGGCTGTGTGAATGCGTTTGTTTTTTTTATTTTTTTGTTTTTATTACCGATTTAAACTTTCCCAGTGGTCATTCAGTTACAGTTTTAGGAATTTTGCTGTAATTTCTAACCCCATTTGCCATAAAAGATTTATTCGTTTTGCTGAATCTAAATGCGCGCCCTGTAATTCTATGCTTATATCTATTATTAAGATTGTGTGCTTATCATCAAATAACTTAATATTATGTATATACCCGGGTTCTCCCACTAAGCTCCATCGGAAGCACCGTGGCGTGTCCAATATCCGCCCCACACAGATTGTTGTCCGGTTGTAAACAAGGACAGAACCCGGGGCTTTCCAGACGGATTAGTCTTAAAATTATGTAATTGGATAGGATTCCACATAATTAAAATGTAAAAATTCTACCAATATTATAAATCGATTTTGTTTATGTGAATGTCATGACTTCAATAAGGACACCCATATGTCATAACAGTATATGCAAGATGGAAATTAAAACGATCGTGAGTATTACACATAATTTTGTCCGAAACTAGTCGACTACAAAGTACGACATTTTCTACGTATTTCAAGCCGTATACAACATAAATTAAGTAAGTTAAGTACAAGCTACATAGACAACGATTGTATATTATTTTCTAAGAGCGACTCAGTAAGAATAAAATATTATTTAGTTTCATTCATTGCAGAACTCCGTCGGACGCTGCGAGGCGTATCCAATATCCGGACACACAATTTGATGTCGACTGACAACAGGATAAAAATATTGACCAACGTGGTTCAGCAGTAAATTTCATACGGTCTTCTACGTTTCAATGACCTCCACTAAGCTAGGTTATTATCTTTTATTATCTTTGTGAAGAAATTTTATGTATAAATTTTATTTTATTTTGGCCTCGCAATCTTCGGTGTCAAGTATATAATATGATATTAGACTATATATCAGGTGAGATAGTGGTCAAATGATTTCCTATGGAGTATTAAAAAAAATGTTTGGTCATTCGCAAGTAATAAGGTTTTTCAAGTGAAGGTTTTACATATTTCGTAAAAAAAATCCTAGTCACAAGTCACAGTCAAAGTCAAATAAAGGAATCAAAGTCAATTTATAGTCAAGTCACGCAATAGTAAATAAGATAAGATAATTCTATCTAAATTTTTTAAACTTAACTGTGTATATCTACATACATTCTACATACCATAATATTTAAATTTACAGTCTACAAAGTAGGTAGGTACACTTGACTAATCTTTGATGGTCGTGCTACGTCATACCTGTGTTACAACCACCATAGGTAGATAGTTAAAAACATTCCTAGAACTTCTATTGGAGTATTGAAAAACGTGATTTTGTGAATCATGCACGTTCACGTATAGTGCGATATACCAATTATAAATCGGCCGATACTGATCTAGGATCAAACACATGGTACGATGAAAATCATCCGGTTTTAAAGTCAAGCTCCCCAATGCAGTAATTTTTACCAAGAACGAAAATATAAAAAAAACTAAAACACCAAAACGCTCTTACACTAAGTTCAACGATTTGTGTCTTGGTTTGCCGGAAACATTCACATCACACACACAATCACACCCAGAACCAGAAATATATTTTTTTCTTGTGGAGAAACTTGGAACCGAACCCAATTCCTGGTCCTTAGAAGGCGGCTGCGCAGCTAACCATGCTAGCGGGTAGTTCAAAATACCAAAACCAATAAAAAAGTTATAAAAAAACAATAAAAGAAATGACAAAATTTGTATTAGGGCTACCCCTTTTTGCCGGTAAGTTGAAAGCGAACTTAAGTTTTTAAAAGCCTCTACCTACACCTTTTAAATACCTCCCAAGCATATCTTCAACTGTTTTACTACCCACGCTTTATCAAAAACAAAGTAAAAACTCAAATCCTGTCTCCAACCTTTGTTCTTCAAGCACACACGCCAACTCAAACACAATTAAACAGACCGATTGCGCTCTGAATATTGTATGAAAGCTATCGGCTTTCCACACAACGCAGAAAATATTACAGGGACTACTGTAAATGGTAAAAGACCAGGGTCACAATCGGAGCGTGCCTGGAGCAAAATATAAGCTCAGGTACGCAAGGGTATAGTGGAGCACGTAGACGCATTTTTCCCCATCTAAAAAGTCACTCGAGGCTTATACACTATCAGTCTTACATATAAACTCCTCTTAATTTTTAATCAATTGCTTAGCTACAGTTTAACAAAAATTTCACTCATAAACGCGATTAAGCGCTAAAACATCATTAAGTAATGCTTGAATAGTTGTCAAAATTAAACACAGCCATTGCCTACTTTAAACCTTGCTAAGAGGCAAGATGGCGGGACTGATATCATTCTATAATAAATGTGTCAAAACTTTTTACGTAAGGCGCCAAATTGTTTACTTCGACTACCATTGAATGTCACCTGTCTTTCATTTTTATTTCAACAGAATATATAATAAAAACACATTTTTGACAGCTAAATCGTATAATTTCATTTTTAGTCGATTATTTTGGTTATTATCTATGGTGTTCATATACATCTCTATTATTTTTGATTTTCTGTACGTTTGTCAACTAAGCAAGGAGCAGCGCCTAACTAATGAAAGTTGATTATTGATTTTGGGCTTAAGAGCTGCTTAACTAAGAGGTAACTAAGCATTGCTTAGCGACATTTTTATAAATAAGAATGTTAGTATTTAGAAACTAAACTAAAATTACATACATATACAGCATAATAATCAAAATCGTTTATTCACATGGGCCCCAAAGAAGCACACAAGAAAGTGAATGACTACTGCCAGATTCACAAAATTACAACCATCGCGACTTCATCCTGGCAAGAAACTCGGCGGCGCATTTATTCATATTATTTTTTAATAATTCTTAAATGACTAATATAGGTATATCTACATTATGTGGTAGCCAGAAAGCGCTTGTGGAGTTTGTCTCCATGTATCCTTATCACCATAATATTTCAATATACTGTGACTTAAGCGCTCAAGCCTGCGAACCGTGCCCATCCCGTTGAAAGCCTCTGAAACGCAATGCTAATACGCTGAGGCATATAATTTTCATCAGGCGTCGCTTCTACCAAGCGCTTAGATATCATCATCATCAGCCTGTATTGGTCCTATGGTAGAAATGGGCCTCTACCAACGTACGCCACTGAGCTTTTTTTTTCCAAACGCTGCCAGCCACTTTACATAATAATATATCGTCGCTCCATCTAGCCAAAGGGCGTCCTCGCAAACGTTTGCCGAGACGCGGTTTCCATTCAAGAACACATCTAAGCGCTTAGATAAATGTTTGCTAATTCTGCTGATAGCTGATCTAGATCTTCAGTGTCGGTTTCATGAGTGGTTAAAGATCCACTCGATTACTGATAATATCGAAACAAGAAAACCGGTTGGTAACACCTACCACAGTCTGGTGAAATCAGTATAAATACATCATCTCAGCCGCAAGAGGTCCACTGCTGGATATAGGCCTCCCCCAAAGATCTCCAAAAAGAACGGTTGTTAGCGGCCTGCATCCAGCGTCTTCCTGCGACCTTAACTATGTCGTCCGTCCACCTTGTGGGCGGTCTTCCGACACTGCGCTTGTGTGCCGCTCCGTGGCCGTATAAATATATCATTTTTCTGGAGACTACACGTGTGTTTACTTCATATAGCTTGTTCTAGTAGACTGATTAAGAAACCATATTGGGTGATTGGGACCGTGGCCTTAGAACCTTATGATCGCCTGGTTCCTCCCGATATCAGCACACAGGTGCATTATACGGCAAAGCAAAATGAGAAATCAAATGAAAAACGTGAAAAACAAATGCAAATTGCAAATAGCAAATAAAAGCCAGGGAAAACAAAGGAGAAAAAAAAAATTGGATAAACAATCGAAAGTCGATGATATCGGGCTCTAATTCGAAGCTGTCTACCAACGACCTACTGTCGTTGTTAGCCTGGTGTGTCGTTTCATTGACATTTCGATAATCTTTTCAACAACGCACCTTTGACCTTTAGAGGTTTATTTATTTAGCCATATTGTACAGCCTTGTGTAAGTCGGTCGTGTCCGTGACATGTTGCTAAAACAAGAATCGGTGAACAGGCATATCGTATGACCTGCCCGTCGGCTTAGTTTTTTTTATGATTGAGAGGCAAGCATTTGACCAATATCTCATTTGGAAAGCGATTATGAGTTCCACTCCCTCGCAGTACGGATTATAAACGTAGAAGCAAAACGCTTCGAGCGAGCTGGAGGTATGTCAACCATAAATGGATGACGTTTGACTGTTTGTCTTGTTGTTAGGTGGTAAATATGATATGATAAAATACTCTCCGAAATGCAAACGAAAGAAAACCAATAGGCTCGTTACCTTGCGTCAGTGACCGAGACTGGTACTTGGCAGACCCATCCCAAAGGTAGCCACAATACTCTATACATGATCAGACTTGTGCTAGGTATATATTTAAAAGCTGCCCCGGTAAGAAATACCGTCTGACCCTAGCGAGGACGCCAAGTTTTTTGGATGCCAGTTGAGCTCTGGATTCGATGTAGGTACCAAAATTGAGGTTAGAGGTCAAAGTGACGCCGAGGAGATCAAGATGGTTTGCCATTGGAATCGGTACATTGCTGAAAGTTGGAGATAGCTGAAAAGGTCTCCGTTTGGCGGATAAAAGCCACGCCTGTGTTTTGGACGCGTTAAATATACATGTTAGTAGAAACACAAGTTTTCTTCTCAAGGGAATTTTGTGGTTCTAGGTGTGATTGTTTGTTTTTTTTTATTCGAGGTAGGCAAAATGTTTGCCACTATTTATAGAAATTATTTAAAACCCTTTTATTTTAAACCTTGACCAACCACTTGTTCTGCAGTGTGCTGACGCTGTTTGTTTGTGTTTCTGACAGCTCATAAAATCATCTAAAATAAATGCATAACATCAAAAACTTTGTCAAGACAAATGTAATAATTACCCTACTCAAGTTGACACATGTTTTGACAAAATTTTCATTTTAACATGAAAGCTATACTAAATCTCTGAATATCACATAAATTTAACTGTCATTTAGATAAGATTAACTCCAAAATTCAAATATCTTAGCTTCAAACATTGACATCAAAGGGATCATTATTCACAAACAACTAAGTAAATAGTCTGCACTATCTACCCTCAAGGTCCATTCTGCAAAAACTGTCGCCATTTAACATAATTAACGTGGACAAAAACATAGCCTCGAGCAGTGTGTAGGGTGACCACATCTTCATGATAGCTGGGGGGAGTACTTGGACAAGATTTTAAAGCAATTTTTTATCTCTGATACTATCTCGATATATGGGAATGATATCTTTCAAGGGCAGCTGTTGGATCACCACTTAGACCTTGGTTACAGATTTTTTTTATTAAACGTGGCAAGCTACCACTCTGTCTCGCTCATAAGGTGCTAACGCGCGAGAGAGATAGAAAGTCTCAATTCTAGTCGATGTTAGCGCCAACGCAAAATAAAACTTCAATTTACTGTTTCAAATTTACCGGAAATCTGGAATCATGGCCACATCTACAAGTCACATTATGAGCATTTGGCATGTCAAAGGCGGAATGGGCCGCCCTCAGGCAATAGAAGTTTCTAGGTCAATTTCAGACAAGTACTTAGTTAAATTAACTCGAGATGTGGTCGACAGGGGACCCGACTTTTTGTGGGTTTGAATTAAAGACACGCAAGATGATGATGCGCGTTTGGGGAGGATGATTGTGTTGTTTGTATTATCTAAAAATAGTGATAGGTATATACAATGTGTAAAAAATGGTGTAGTAATACTAAAAACCACGCATCTAGCTACATGTATGGAGTCTAACAGGAACTTATACATTCGCGGCAGTAGCATGAATATTAAGTTATGATGAATTAAAGTTTCTAAAAAACTATGTCATTTGCAACCCTATTTCATCAGCTACCGTTCTACACCACATAGTCTTAGGACTTAGACGTCTGAGAGCGGTGGCCATAACAAAGGTCTAGATCATGCACCTCAGATGTAGGGTTGTTAAAAATATTTGAAAAAATATAATTTTTAATTTTCGTATGGAAAAAATATTATCTAAATATTATAAAATATGATTTCGACTTTAATTATGTTGCAGACGATTCCTGACACGATATGCATACACACCATCAAGTATTAATACACTTTTTTGTTACAGGTTGTATATATATATATATATATATATATATATATAGTGATAATTCGTGGATCTTATGAAGACGCGCTTCACCACCGCTCTGTTCGAGGGTAAAGCGCCACAGACTATATACATTATTAAAAAGTAATACATCAAAAAGTTTTTTAAAATCAAGCTTTTGTTAGTTTTGAATAAAAAAGGACTAAAAAGTTAAATAACTAGAGAACTTGTCAAGACGAATCGAACGAACCCAAACTCGATGGGTTTTTCTTGTTTAGTTCTGAAGTTTCTATGGCCATCTTCCGTCTCCATCATCAAACCATATCATTGTATTGTAACTGAAGATACATTTATAGAAAAAATTTGAGTCTAATCGAACATCGGGAAGTGAGTCTAGTTTTTTTATTTAGCGTGCAAGATTTGATTACAGACCGATAGATAGACAAAGGGACAAGTGAAATAAAAAAAAGCTTTTAAATGGTTGTGGAGTGTAAAAAAAAGATTTTTAATGCATTTTTAGGTAAATTATAACAACAGGTATGTGAACAATGTATTTGACTTAATTTAGCTAATGTATCTTTAATAATTAAGTACATTAAATTATACCCATATGAATTATGTAACAATTATCAAACATTTTATTTTCCTAGAAATTACCTACTTTTTTTTTACGGGCTCTTTGCATATATTTCCTACACTAAACTAATATTAAATACATCTATACAGCAAAGACCCATGTTACGCGTACCTACAAGGCAGTGGGTAGCGTTCCTATCTGGCATTGCCTTTCTGTATTACCTACTTATTTAAATATGATATCTATATGCATGATGTAAACTTCAACTATTGGTAGATGTTACACTACAGTGATTTTAGCAACTATAGTTTTAAATACAAACTGTATAAACCACAAAAACGAGAGGTCTCTTGGGACGTCTGGTTGAAACAAAGTTCCTTTCATTAACATAAATAAATTATCAACCGAAAGAGAAATAAAATAAAATTATAATTTAGGTTTTCGTATTCTTTACTTTCTAGAAATTTTCATATTAACTCAATTTACTTGTAATCTTCTCGTGTTTGAGTTAAAACCCCAAATGGGCTAGATTTGTTTTTTTTTGGCTTCGCAAACTATGTGTATTTAGCCAGTTCATATTTATCAATTCAATTAAAATAATATAATAGAAATATGTACGTGTTGATTGCCACTTTAAATTGCAATGATAATACGTTGAGCCAAATATGTACTAGAATTTTGATCACGCGTCGCTTATACCAGCCGCTCTGATGGATTTTAAAAAATAGTTTGAGCTCCCGGTCCCCACGGGCCCAGTGTCTCAACACCAAACGACTCAAATAAGTAACCACTGCCACCGAGGTTTCCATATTTTCGCCGTTTGCGGTGCTCTGCCAAAGTTGCCGCGGCGCCAACTGTTTAACACAGACATTACCGTTCAGGAAACAAGGACGCGGACAATGAGTTCCACTCTTTCCCCGTATGGATGATGAACGTAGAAGCGAGTCGCTTTGAGCGAATTGGAAATTTATCAACCATAAATAGAATACATTTGACAGTTTACCTTGTTGTTAGATGGGGAAATGTTAATACCCCTATTACTCTCTCCCTATAACTCCCCCGAGTTGATTAATGTGACTCCAGCATAAGCAGCAGCTGTTGCACCCAAAGCAGTATCTTCTATTAGATAGATTTATGCTCCTGCTGGGAATTAAACCAGCTAACCATGATGTAGAAGTCTAACGGTATTTACTACAATACGAGTTATAATATACTACGTGCTGCTAAGTGCTGGTCTATCCCAATTGTTCCTTATAAAGGCTCATGTATAATATTAATTTCCACCTGGTTCTCAAAGTTTCCCCGCCTGTAACCTGTAAATCAGGCGCCCCCACGATGTAAACAAATACACGCGGAAAGATAAGAATGTAAACGTAATTTATGGCCTCAAATTTACCGTTCGCTTTTTTCCGGCACTTATGAGTTTGTTCAAGTGATGGGATGAAGCGGGTTATCGTAAGTGACTTAAGTCGTTTGAAAAGGAGTGTACCGTTTGAACATTATGAAGATTTATTGTTTATATTATAATGACATTTGGTATTAAAATAGGCTACGCCTGGGATACAATGCCATATTATTGATTAAAATAACTCGTACAAAGCCGTGGGTTATTTCACTAGTGGTATACTGTAGTGACGCTATATTACTAGTCACTACTAGTCGTTACCAGTGGCTTTGCCTGCGTTTATCAAGTTAAAAAGTAGCATATGTATTAATTCTACGTAAAGCTATGTACATTCAAAATTTCATCCAAATCCGTTCGGCCGTTATAGCGTGAAGATATAACATAAATACTTATACACCTACACACAAACTTTCAAATTTATAATAGTAGTGTCATGTGGACACCATTTTTTTACCATTTTCAATGTCAATCTTAAATTTATAACAATATGTAATTGAACATAATGTATTTTTAAGCCAAAAAAAATTTATCGCCAATAATTCCTAAACATATTATGATTAGCTTTTTATGATATGAGACACTGTTTCCAACAACAAATCCATATCTTACAACGTACACTAGTGATATGTGTTGCTCATTAAATAGAAACAGTCACAGGAAAGCAAAATACGCAGATTTGTTTACTTGGATGACACAATTTTTTCCATTTAAAATCCAAACTACTGAACCAATTTTGATAACATTTTTGACATCCTTTTAGACTAAAAAAAATATTTTAATATCAGGGCATAATTAACGGATTCTTAAGTAAAAAAAAAACAAATTAAATACGAATTGAGAACCTCCTCCACTTTTTGAAGCCGCTTAGTAATAAAAATGGGTTTATTAGCAATCTTCCATTTAAACTCGATCCTAGTTGACTAAAAGGCCATAATCGCTGATGCTTATAAATTAGCCACACCATCGAAATAAATAATTGCTCGCGGCGCACAGCCCTCTTGTTTTATCTTTATGGCGCGATACGTGGCGGTGTGTTCGACTCCTCGCGATTTTAATGTGCAGACGTGTGGGTCAAACTGATTTCAAGGGGGTGTGAGGTCAAAGTGATTTCTTGGGCGTGGCGGTTGCATGTTGAGAAACTGTGGAATGAAAGTTTTTATATTAACCCCACTAACCTATAAGAGTGCTTTAAGTAAGAAGAATATCAAGCCTTAAGTTAGATTAGACCTAAGGATTTTATCTGATATTCTTCTTTAATATTTTTTTTATGTAGTTTTTAAACGGAATGCTTTTTTTAAGAAGCTTTTATTTAGTTTCATCTCTTGTTAATAATAGCATAGTTTTATTGGAGGGATCGCTAATTATTGATCGAGAGAAGCGAGATCTCTAAGTTGACTTGATTCATTCAGCACTTTGTCCGTCCGTCCGTTCGTCTGTCAGAGGCATCTAGCGTCTAAACCATATAAGCGAATGACTTTAAATTCTCATGGAATATGTAAAACTTCTAGCTAGAAATGACATTTAAAAATATATATCTATATGAAAATATTAAGAAGGCTCCCATACATGTAAGTGGAGAGCAAAACATTTTTTATTTTTTTATCTACCCTTGTCGTTACCCTTATCGTTGAAAAAGGCTTAACAAGTAGAGAAACAAACCTGCTGTCCCGGGGTCTATTTCAAAAACGTCTTCTCACTTAACGTTGAAACTAACGTATAATATCCGTTATATCCTGTACTTGAACAACAAATACAAAAATTAAACACGCGCGTAGACGTAACGTGTTGTTTAATAAGGAGGCTGTACTTATCTTTGTTGGCTAGTATTATAGATAGGTTAGTACTGTATATTATTATTATCTAATATATAAAATTCTCGTGTCGCTGTTTTTGTTAACAAACTCTTCTGAAACGGCTCGACCGATTTTTAAGAAATTTTTTGTGCATATTGGGTAGGTCTGAGAATCGGTCAACATCTATTTTTCATGCCCCTAAATGTTAAGGGTGGTCCAACCCAAATTTTTTATACGCTTAAAAATAGCTAGACTCCTGCAACTGCTTGCATACTCGTATAGTTCAAGCTAAACAAAATCTAATTTATTTTTGAAATAACTTTTCTCCCTCATAATATCTAAACATCTTGCTCCATGCGACCCGCGTGGAAGGCATTACACAGGCAATATTTTGTCGCTTAGCGTTCCAGAAGATTCCGGCAAACGCGCTTAATAAAACGTCTATAAAGTCCCGACACAGTGAACACCAGTAAGGAAAGTTCTACATATAATAACAGCCAGTACATATCATAGACTCAATCAATACAAGCTTTTATTTATTTTCTTGTTTTAGTCTCGGTCACCGTCATGGTCGCAAGTCTATCGGTGTTCTACCGTTTACACTTTGGAGAGTGTGCGCAGGAATTACACGAGCTTTTTTTTTTTTTTTTTTTATTTGTGACAGGCTAGTGTTTGACCACTATCTCACCTGATGGTAAGTGACGATGTGATCGAAGCTGGTAAACACACTAGACCTGGAATACGCAGGCTCTCAAGGATAACTGCCGGAACACCGTATTTGGCTTGGCGGCAGACTTTCAACTTGATGGTGGTAAGCTACTTAGGTAGCAAGCCAGGCGAGCAACTCACAAAATGCTCTACCACCTCTCAAATGTCACCTGATTAGCACCACCCGGGGACCACGTGTAGGGAGTCAGACTTAAGGGGTATCCTCCTACGGACGTAGGCGACTCAGCCCCCAAGTCTTTGTTCCCCGAACAGTATAATTTGGGAGTCTTCAAGTCAAGAGTGAGTAGGTACCTTTTTTTTTATGACAAATAGGCTAGCATTTGACCGCTATCTCACCTGATGGAAAGCGACGATGCGGTCGACCTTCTAGGCAATCGTACTACATCTTCGGCTGCATCATCGTTTTCCATCAGGTGAGATTGTGGTCAAACGCTTGCCTATCGTACATAAAAAAAATGTTTCACCTGTCCTGTTGTCTATTTCTCGGTCTGGAATCAAAGGGCTTTGAAATTCTGATCAGCAATATTTTTGTGTGACGCAAAAATGGGGAATGTGATGAATAATTAAATTGTTTCCCTATAATACAAACTCACTTCTATCATGTGTCTTTACGACACATCCTGATTTTTAAAGTGAAAACTTCTTTAGCCGCGTGTTGCACTTTTTTGGGATGGGTAAAAAATGTTAAACTCGCGTCAGGACACGTGACCTAATCGAAAATTCGTAAGGCGGAGGGATAGTAGATATCCCCCTCTCTTTCTACTGCGCGGCAAAAATGTTTGCTCCTGTTGTTTATAACGTTAATGTTCAAGTTTTCACTTCTGCCGGCACTCTCGGAATGCAACCCTATGGTTTTTTTTATTTATATCATAATTATAGGACACATACCTATAACAGAAGTCATACTTTTTTGCCTATTGCACTTCTTAGATTGCTAGCTCCATTACTTGCACTGCGGCAAACCGTACAGACATACAGTTTTATTGTTATTATTAGTGGATATTTCTGTATTCCGACATGCGGCCGTTTTCCAAAGTCCACGGGAAGGAATGGGCTTACTTATTTTATTGGAATTCCGCACAAGAACGGATTTCCAGCTTCCATATGCGGCAGTTTTATAAAAACATTTATATGCAGCGTCTTTTCAGCGCGATTGTCGCGAAACTTTCGTTTTGTAGAAGTTGGTACCTTAAATATTTGAATCAGTAGCTTTAAAAAAAACTTACCACAGACCTAGTATCAATGCCGTTTATTTAACTATTATGTAATTATAGTATTAATCCATATCATAAAAACAGAACTTATCAGATAGATTTCTAACTTCTACGTTTGAGACATTACATTAAATACAAGTAATAAATATGCTATTTTTACGATATACAAAAATAAATTAAGATACATTAAGCTCCTGCTCGATTTAAATAAAACATACTGTTGTTGGGTTATGAAAGTCATGAGTGAATAGGTATTTTCTAGACAAGCATGCTACATCTTTGGCCGCATCTAAACTTTCCATCACGTGAGATAGTGTTCAAATGCTTATCTCAAGCATAAAAAACAAATTGGATAAACTAAATATAATATATACTATACTAAATAAGCTATATATAGCGCCCGTTAATGAGCATGGCTTTTGAACAGCTATCGCCCCCCAAAACCAAATTTGAGGGAAGAAGGCGACCCGTATTACAAGACCCACTGCATGATTAGACGTTTTAATTCTTTTGACGGACCAGTTGGCAGGTCTTTGCCGTCTGCCACGTGAGGTCCTGAATCGAATCCAAGCAGGAGCACAATTAACTATCCCAAAGGATTCCGGTTCTGGTTCTGAGAGTCATTGAGATTGTGATGTACATGTTGCTGACACCCACGATACAAGTCTTTAAATTTAGTGTGCGGCTCTGAGTGTGAATGCGTTTGGTTGTTAATATTAAAAGCTACGTTATAATAATATATAATAATAATAAACATTTAATTCAGGCAAAAAACCTCACATTGAAGTATAGGACTTAAAACAAAGAGAAAACATACCTCGTTCGGATACTATCGTTCTGCGAACGAGCGTTAATAACCGCTGCGTGTAACGGCCCTAAGTGCTGGCAGTTTGGAATGGATGCCCCATTGGGCTCGGTTGGCTTGAAATAGGTACTGAGGAATAATGTCGTTATAGCACTGGATGTAAGAATTTACTCGGATTCAAGATGCGCTTAATAGTTCGGATTTAGCCTGCCTTAGCGGATGGTAGAGTCAGCTTATGTAGTTATCTTCTTTGAATTTCAAGGATCGATTGATAAACAAGTATATACACAACAACTTACTCGTTTTTATAAATTATATCCTACATTAAGGGTTTGCTGGAAGAAAACTCTGTGAAGGGTTAAGCTCGCCTTTGTACATCTTTTGTTATGACTTTATTGTAAAAAAATGTGATTAATGTCTGTAAAATAAAGAATATAAGAATATTTTATTTCTTTTGTTAAATCAAATTTTTACCCTTTGTAAATAAATAAATTAAACGCAAGCAAAGTTTTAAAAAATCAACTTCACCGCTTGTATTTTGGTTTTGGCTTGATCGATTTCGGTAAAAATTATATGGGACTACCTCTGAAGTATATTCTACCAAACAACAAAAGAATTTTGAGAATCGGTCCACAATGGTCCACAATGGGGGAGAAATCGGTGAACATACATAAAAAAATACATAGAGTCGAACATAGAACCTCCTTTTTTGGAAGTCGGTTAAGAAGGACAAAGTTGGGTCGACTCTGAAATTAATTTAAAAAAAGTTCTTAATATAATTGATATTAGTACCTAAATTATTTGAATTATTTTTCTATCGACTTTAAAAAAAGGAGGAGTTCTCAATCCGACTGAATCTTTTTTCTAGGTTAACCGATTTTGATGATTATTATTTATTTGAAAGCTGGTGCTTCTCACGTTTCTATTTAAATTTGTTCAAGATCAGTTTTTAAGTTATCCTCAATGCGTTTTTAATTCATTTAATCATCTGATCAATGGTTCCGAAGATAAAGCGTTGAAGTCGGTTTTTTTAGATTTGCTTGCGTTTAATTACTATCGCTTTGCTTACGTTTAAATTATTAAGGTAGTATTAGACCTATATAAGTGATATCTTTGTCCACATGCAGTTTGACACGTCGTTGTGTTTTGAGCCCCGCTACGCTATTCCGCATGAGATCTGTCACTCTGACACATGAAATAGTGCTCCCGCTGACAAACAACAAATGGACTTCGCTTGTTTTGTAAAAGACCACTGTGCAACCCATCATGTCCGCAATACTTACAGTGCAGTCAGTCTGAAACTTTGGAAACTGGTTACGAAACGTTGAATAAAAAATGCCTCTCGAGTTACTGTTGTTTCAAATTCAACGTACCTATAGTTTAGGTAATGGCCTCGATTCTGATGTACACTCACTAAATTAAATTTAAACTATCCCTGTCTCTTACAAAATAGAAACACAAGACAGAGATAGCATACATTTTAGAGCTGTCAAGCTAGTTTATCATTTAAAATATTAACAGCAGAAAGACGCGTGTTTTTAGTCAACACCAATAACAAACTCGACTAAGCTTGCATAGACATCTAAGTTCTGACTAACTTGACAGCACAGCAGTATGCTATCTCCGTCTTGTGTTCCTATTTTGTAAAAGACAGGAATAGTTTAAATTTAATTTAGTGTGTGACATCAGAATCGAGGCCAATATCTCGGGACTTAATCGCGCTAAAAAACTATTTTTATTTACCTCGACGTTTCGGCCAAGTTGCATAGGCCATGGTCTCGAGAAGACTTTTTTAGCGCGATTAAGTCCCGAGATATTACCAAAACTATGTGTTCGAATCGCGAAAGTTTAAAAATTTCAACGTAGGTACCTGTTGACGCAGTGGGTAAGTTCACATTCTCCGCCTCGCGTCTAGGGGATTCCCGGCAGGAGTACAATTTTCCTACCCAAGGGATCTGTGCTTTTCTGTGTGTGTCATGTAATTATTCTTGCCGCCCACAATATAAGTATTTGGAACGGACGGAGTATACGCGCGCCGACCGTTTGAACCAAACACGTCCAATGTGTAGCAGCTATTATACAAATTACTGGGTTAAACCACGCCTATGGTACCTATCATATTTACTGTGGAATTCGTCTACAGGCGAGGAAAAAAGTATCTAATAAGAATATAAAAAAACGAAGAATATAATTTTATTAAAAAGTTTTGTGATCTTTTCAACCGACTTTAAAAAAGGAGGGTCTCAATTCGACTAAGTTTTTTTGTATGTATGTTACGCGATGTCTTCGCCAATTATTTTATGAATGGATCTTGATGTTTTTTTTTGTTTGGTAGAGTATACTTCAGAGGTGGTCCCATATAAATTTTATCGAAATCGGTCAAGCCAATAAATTAATGACATTAAATTAATTCTATTGTTCACATATTCATATTCAATTAATTATTAAATATAATCAGCTAAGGGAAAATGTTTTATTGATTTAACAAATTGTAAAATACCTCCTGCTTTATGACAAAAAAAAGAGAAAAACAATTGTATTCTCCTACCTATTAATATATTAGGTAATCTAAAGCGTTGAAACAAGTTTTCTGAAATTGATTTTTTATTCTGTTTGTGTCGTCTCCATCTCCTTATTTTGGAACCTAGGTGAAAAATTGCTACAAATACGATAAAAGCTTTTTGGCGTTATCAAATCACTTTGATTATGACTAATTTTCCTCTAAAACGAATCATTTATTTTACGCTTTTGTTAAAACGCTTTGTGGTGTTTAATATTCGTGATATATTAGCTGTGAGAAATGCTGACATACTCAATTAAGTGCCTTTTTATTACCCTACTGCGCGACGCAAAGGAGGGATATTGTTTATTTGCCTATGTATGTTGGTCTTATGTGGCGTTCTAGAGACCAAGCGAGTGGGCCGATTTTGATAGCTAAAGAAAGAATGAAAGAAAAATAATTTATTTCGACACATAGCAAAAAAATAACAATAACATTGAAACACTTATGAACTAATAATTAATTATATAATATTTATATATTATATATATATTATGCATGCCGAAATGGGTTTTACACAAAAGTCAAGCACAAAACTCGACGCTGATTTTCAGGCAAACCAGCGGGTGATATATAAATGTGAGTAAACTTATTTACAAATATTTAACCAATAATAAATCTAAATAAATAAAATATATATATATATATATATATATATAATAGCTCTTACGCCAATCGATTTGTCTTAATTGTAAGTGTCACTAAAGGCCTAACTATTATCATCCTCTTTGGGCCTGACAGTAATTGAAATTTAAAATGGCAATAACCAGACACCATATTGTGAAAAATAAAAAATATAAACTTGACGAACTGTATCAAGGGGTATCATTGAATAAGTATTTGAAAATCATTTTTATTTATAGGTTTTTTTTACAATTTTTCATTTTGGTTGATCATCAAGAATTTATAACGATTTAAAGTTTTTTATTTCTTTATTTACTTAGTGTTCTATCTTGTACTATCTACGGGCCAATTGCCTATATTTCCTAAAACTAAACTAAAACTATATACAGCAAAGAACTAAGTTACCTACAAGACATCGAGCTTATAGGTAACTCAAGTGCTCAAGCCTACTACCAGTGGGTAGCGTTCCCATCATGATGGCGGCATTGCCTCTCTGAATTGCAATGTTTATACGTTGAGCCAAATAAGTGCCAGATAATAATAATATATAATTTACATTTTTCATTTAAATTTGTTTATAAACCATTTTTACTTAAATTGACAATATTTATAAAACACTAGCTGCGCCCCGCGGTTTCACCCGCGTTGATAATGATGAAAAGTGATGATGATGATGATGATGAAAAATTGATGTTGGCCGATTCTCATAGATACCGGATAAGCACAAAAAATTTCATCAAAATCGGTCAAGCCGTTTCGGAGGAGTATGGCACCGAAAACTGTGACACGAGAATTTTATATATTAGATATACACGATATACACAGTCATCCTCGGGAGCATGGAACGATATGAGGATGAGCGTGTATATCGCGCGAACACCGGTCGAGTTTCGATTAAATAAAAAATAACGTGAGTACAACCGGAACTAGATCAACATATATACTTAAACTTAAGGTAAAAAAAATTGGTTGCCTGTAAAGTCGGTATACGGGCGAAAGTTTTACGTGACAACTCGGGCATGATTAGCCCGCCTAAGAGCGAGAGAGACAGACAACGCGTCCCTCTCACTCGCTCTCATTGTGAGCGCATAACGTGAGCGGAGCGTAACGCAGTTTCTTGAAGTCACCTGGCAAACCAATTTATAAGACGTTGTCACGTCAAAAATTTAAAACAAGATGTATCCCAATACAAAGACGGAAAAGCTTTAAAAAACTCATACATCGATAATCAATCCCGAAATGAAACAGTGAATCGTTTTGATAAATACGTGCAAAGCCCCAGGCCGCAGTGAGTGTTAAATAAAACATCTCCATTTTATATCGCCACTATTAGTCTTCCGCTTGTCATAAGTAACGCCACAGAATGTTGAAACTGTTCTCTATTCTGTGACGCAACACGTGGGTGCAATGTGGCGTTACTGGGGTTGCAGATATTATGAACGTGACCCGCCATCTAGCGGTCGCGGTCGCTGTAAAATATATCACATAATATCCTAGAGTCGCCCGTATTCTTCTTGACTTTAATATTTTTGATGAACTGCCTGAACTGAACTGAATACTTTGTTGTGCATCTGCTATCTGAGCAGGTATCGGGTTCGATTCCCAATGGAACAAGGTTACTCCTACTAATTTGTGTTTGTGTGATTCTGGTTTTGGGTGCGATTGTGTTTATTCGCAACATCTTCGTATTCAAATTGTTTTAACCAATTTAATATTATTTGTTTTACCTCATTATTTGATTTATTTTTATTTGTAATTCCGTATTTAATTTGTTATATATGTGGGGGACTATAAAATCAAATTGTTTTTGTGCGAATCTTGATTTTACGGATGGAATAGGACAGCGGTCGATTCTTTTGGAAGTTGGTAGTTGGTAATGTAGGTACGACATAAAAAATTATGGTACCTGCGTAAACTTTCATGTTTGAATATTTTTCTTACACAACACATTTGATTTATTAGAGATACCTATTAATTTACATAGTACATACCTATTACTCTGACCAAGAGGACTAGTTTTGTTTAAGCAAACCGTAAGCATAGATTTCTAATATGCTGTAAGTTCATCTCCTGTCTCGATGGTGTTAGCTTCTTTTGGTTGGTGGTTATGTACGAAATATAAATACTCTTATCTGTCATTTTGTAGCTACATACAGCTCGCTATCTCAAAGATCAGTTTGAATTTCTTCACCTTGGGCACTCTCATTGAGGTCATCCGAATCTTTAGAATTAAGAATGCCAAGCCACAGTTCTACATTTTATGACAAATCTTTTACTGTACAAGCTATTCGCCTCTGGAAGTTTACCGGTCTCTTTTCGTCGCTCTCAATCACTACACCCTTTAAAGAACAAATAAAAAAATGGTATCACTCTCAATTAAGTTAAAGCTATGAATGTCCTTTATTACTCATATATATGTATAAAAAAAAAAAAAATAATAATATATATAAGTTTGTGTATGTTTATAATATATTATTATTTATGTATCTAAAATTAATAAGTATGTGTAAGTATATTCATTAATTTAAATACGTGTTGAGGTACACCACCGTCCCTGTTTGTAATTTTATCATCTCCCTTTGGTTGTCTGGAAGAAATCGCTTTGAGCAATAAGACCGGCCTTTGTGCCTATGTTATATTTAAGATTTCTTTGTAAGTGTTATTTTTTTGTGTGCAAATAAAGAATTTATCTATCTATCTATCTACATTTGCATTTCCCTTCATACACTGCGGTCGCGTGTCCAAGCCCTATAGGTCTCGTTTATAGCACATTCCTAAGTCCAAATACTTTCCACGATCCGAACTCATGCTACGGTACACATATAACATCACTTTACGACGTCATGTGGACTCTACGATACCTTACTACGTTTGTTTAGCGGCTCTACATTTGCCTTGTTTGTGCACTTTGTTATTTACTGGGAAATTGTAGAGTCAGTTGCGTTTGATGGAATCGGTCCCATCACAAACTATATTTTAAATATTATATTGTGTAAATAGTTTTTTTTATGCTATCTACGGTGTTAAGACACTGGAGGGGGACCGGAAGCTCATTGTATATTTTTAAAAAATATTCAGAGCGCCTAGTTGAGGCGACGCATGATCCAAATGCTGGTACTAATTATTTTGCTCAACGTATTAGCATTGCAATTCAGAGAGGCAATGCCGCCAGCATGATGGGACCGCTACCAACTGGTAGTGGGCTTGAGCACTTGAGTTACCTATAAACTAGATGCCTTGTAGGTAACTTAAGTCTGTGTTGTATACATGTATATAGTTTTACGGATACACACACAAATGCAGACGTTAGATTTATTTATTATTTGCATTTTTTCCTCCTAGAAAATCGAAAACTTTTTCAGCCAATTACCTACCTAGGGTATTTATTTATTTATTTATTACTTTATTACACAGTAAAAAGTGTACGAAAGGAGGACTTAATGCTAAAGCATTCTCTACCAGTTATCCAGCGGTGGAAAATGAAATGAGAGGCGTGCATCGATCAGGAATAAAGAATATATGTAAGATATATGTAATATACGTAAGAAATAAAAAAAATAAAAAAAAATATTACAAGTAGCTTGCTACCATTCACACAAAAATATCATTTATAGACGAGGCCAAGAAAGCGTGGTTGGTAGCCTGTTCAGGCACTAACGGTAACGGTCGAAGCAACTCGTGACCAAAAAGGCAAATATTTTGGACAGAGATTGAGTATTGCCATTCAACGTGGCAATGCTGCCAGCATTTTGGGTACTTTGCCTACTGGTAGCGGTCTATTAGATTAAGTTTTGTACATATTTATATCTAATTATAGTTTTTTTGGTTAATTTTAATTTATTTTTTAGTTTAATGTAATATATGATTAGAAATGTTTTATAAAAATATATGTAAGATAATAACAATATATAATAGAAATTTATATCGAATTGTAACGTACATAAATGTAAAATACTTAAGACATACATATCTAAAAATATTCTTCATTCAGTTTTCACACTTTTAACATAATAATTTTGTTGTCTAAAGATATTAAATGTATGTATTCAAACTCTTTAAGCCCCAGAATTCCACTGGAAGCGAAATACAGTAATGTTTACACTCTACTGCTTGAACATTCAACCAAGGTCTAGTAAAAATGTGGTACTGCGCCAAACCGACTGTAAAGTCCTATCACTACATAATTACATCTAACCATGTAGTAGTGACTTATCATAGCATTGTTTCTTTTCATAATAAAAAGACATGGACAGTGTTTGTGTACACGATCTTTGAATTAACAAATCCCCTTGGCATTTAAATGGCCTCTGAAAAAACTACATGAGTTGTTGTAAAAATTCGGCTCCAAGCCGAAACCGACAACTGAAACCTCTCTAACCCACACATTGATCTAAGAAATATCTACAGATTTTCGTGTTATATTACGACGAATGAAATTTCCTTACAGGCCGCTCCTATGGGTCTTTGCTCTTCGCCCCCGCCCTCTCGCCCTTTCGTTCGACTCAATACTACCAATAGAGGATATGAAAAGATCGTGTTTCTTTGAAAGCAGAAACCAAAGGGAGATTAGCTCGGTTCTATTTGTATTTTGGTATGGAATTTCGATATCTCGAGTATATTATTGTACGAAATAATACAGCTATAGGATCATACGTCTTTTTAATGCCAACCCAATAAACACTAGTATTCATCTAGTATTAAAATTGTGTGTCATCAACCGTGTTCCATTTTAGACCGCATCGTTATTACCAATGTCAAATTTTCCATTAAAATATTGAAAGAGACCATATTTACCATATTTTATCGTTGTTTTTTTCCATTTCTGCTAGAAAAGTTTTTTAATCTCAATGCAGTGCCGATCCATCACGCGTTCATACGATTAATTCATAAAGGACGACATGAAAAACCTTTCCATTTTTAATTTTCACTTTCGGTTTGCAGACACATAGTAGTTCTAGGTACATCGAATACTCTTGTACTCAAAAGAGGTATTTGGTTTTTCAATTGAATTAAATCGTAACAGGTTTCGGATTTTAAATATTCTGTTTTTTATTGCATATATAGTAATAACAATATATAAAGTAATAACAAACATGTCAAAATATATTAGTTAACAGTTCTTTATGGAACCTGGTAGGGAATATCAATATTCAAGAGAGGACTTAATAAATATTTTTAAATTAGGAGTAGTATAATAAGGTATTTATGTGTATTTGGCGTCATGGTTTTATTTTTTAATTTTATCACACAACTTAGGTAGATGAATTCAAAGCTCGTGTGGCGACGAAACAAATATTCTAGGTGTTCTCTTCTAAAGGGGATGACAAGAAACACCTTTTATAGAATTGATGTAATCGAGTGTTTTATAGTAGCGATATCTCTTAGTTGACTTGGGTGCTTCAGCACTTTGTCCGTCTGTACGTGTCTAAACCATTCAAGCGAAAAACTTCAAATCCTCCAAGAATATGAAAAATATGACTCAAAGCCAAAATGTCAATTAAAATGATAAAAAATAAATATTATAGGAGCATACACGAAAGAGGGGGTGTATTTTCTTTTACACACTTACCAAAGCAAATGAGAGCACATTCTCCAAAATGTAAGGGATAGAATACCGATAAGCTTGTTACCTTACGTCGGTGATCGAGACTGCATTTTGGACTCGACAAGCTCACTATCGCCAATGAGTTTTCTGGCTCGCCGCATTTACCAATAGATAATCAACCAGTGAATTTACGTTTATTTGAACATTGCTCATTCTCTCTACCATATTAGACAATTCCACTAAAGAATCCTTTCACCACCAAACCAAAAACTAATCAAGCCGAAAAATCTTCGGCCGTAAACCGAAAGTTAGCTAGACCTGTTCGGTGATACGGAAACCGAGTAAACGTATAAGATCGCTAAGTTACCGCGTTTAAGCAAAGCCTTTGAACTTTGCTCGACTGCGTATAGGCAGCGGTATTGCAATATATAATCGAGAAGATGCTAAAACAGGGTCTCCAATGAACAGTCATTTATTTCTACCACCTATCTACATTTAGAGAATGCAATAAAGATTTGAATTTGAATTTGAAAAATTGAGTTTTGCCGCGAAAGTAAAAAAATGGCGTTATTGGTTTTGTATAATTTTCTAAAACCTGTGATTCTTCGAGTGTTATTGTGTAATAATAATGGATTATTAACCGTTAATACTTAGTTAACGTATACATAAGTGTAGGCAAATCACACAAAGTTGGAAAACGAAGTTATAGTAAAGTTTCTACTACTTTACTAGGGCATGACTATGACTGGACCTTGACTCTTTTACTAGACTTTGACTGTGACTTGTGAAAAAACAAAAAAAGATGCTAAAATTCATTAAACTTAAATGGCCTTTTACAACAAGGATGCATGGAGGCAAACTGCACAAGCGCTGTCTGGGGACTAAATAATATAGATATGCCTTAATATAATATAATTGGTTAATATAATTTATGTATTAGTCATTTAAGAATGTTCTAAAAATATTAAGAAAAATGCGAGGCCGAGTTTCTTGCTAGGTTCTTTTCGAGGCTGTAATTAGTGAATCTGGAAAAACAAAGATTTTTTTGCAAGCATTTGACTACTATCTCACCAATCAATCAATCAAATATTTATTGACATAAATTTAGATGATACAATAAAGATTCTGAAGCCTCTGGTTCCCGATGTAGATAACACTTTGTTTCGAGAACCAGCGTCTTCTCCCATTCATGAAACTATTTAATAATGCCAAGGGTTAGTTTACAGCTATTTACAATATGTGAAATACCAGTATGTGAATGTGTGTGTGTGTGTGTGCGTGAGAGAGAGAGTGTGTGTGTATGTGTTTGTATGTGTGTGTGTGTAGTGCGTGTGTGAAATAATTAAATAATTAGGAGTTAATTTGCAGATTTTCCACATCTTCATAATCCAGAGTTCATCACCTGATGTAAAGTGAAGATGCAGACAAAGATGTGGCATATTTGCCTAGAAGATGCCTATTGAAGTCTTGACTTGAAGCCTCCCAAATTATACCGATCGGGGAACAAAGACGCGGGTAATGAGTTCCACTCCTTCGCAGTACGGATGATAAACGTAGAGGCGAAACGCTTCGAGCGAACTGGAGATATCTCAACCATATAAGGATGAGATTTGACAGCTTGTCTTGTCGTTAGATGGTAAAACGGGCGCATACTGTCCAAAATGTAAGCAATAGAATACTGATAGGCTGACAACCAGACGTCGGTGACCGAGACTGCAATTTAACTCGACTAGTTTGTCATCGCCAATGAGTCTTTTCGCTCGTCGGTCAAGAGCTTCAAGACAAAGAGTGTTTATTTGTGAAGAACATTGGTTAAATATATACACAAACGTGCATGCATTTATAAAAATAATCTCTAGCCGTCACGTTTTTTACTCTTCACGCTGAAACGGCTGAACGGGTTTTGATAAAATTTGTAATGTTCATAGCTTTTACTAGGATTAACACATAAGCTACTTTTTAACTTAATAAACGCGCTAGTTTTGAAATATGTTTCACTTGAAATATTTGATTACTTCTCACTGTCTAAATGCACAAGACTGCGGAGCCAAAATAAAAAAAAAAAGGTATTTTAAACGTGGTATATTTTTGTAAGGTTTATTGATTGCGGAGCACGCTGTTTGTTTTATTGGCAGTATTTTCATAAAGCGCATCCAGGATAGCGTATCCAGTTTATTCATGTGCGAGTGGAAACAAAATATTGATAAACGTCGATATTAAAACGACTGATGTTTTTACATATTCCAATGCTATGATGAGATGCATGTAAACAAATGTAAATATTATTATGTGATTCTTGCAACTGATATTAAACTGTTTATGGGAGGACTTTGAAATTCTGATTTGCAACCATCTTGTGTGACAAAAAGTGTTTTTTTTTTATGACGTATAGGCTAGCATTTGACCGCTATCTCACCTGATGGAAAGCGACGATGCGGTAAACACTATGATAAATAGATAGATATATAGATAAACTCTTTATTGAACACCTTAATTTAGACAAAAAGAAAACTAAAAAAATAATTTACTAAAAAGTGTAACAATAGACGGTTTTATCGCTAAAAGCGATCTCTTCCAGACAACCTTTGGATTGAGAGGAATTACGCAATAGAGTTGGACGTAATTGAAATATTTCTCTGTTATACAAAAGTTTGACTTCTATCGTTACAACTCACCTTGTTTTCAACCGACTTAAAAAAAAAAGGTTCTCAATTCGACTGTATGTTTTTTTTTGTATGTATGTTACGCGATATCTCCGCCAATTATAGATCGATTTTGATGTTTTTATTTATTTGGTAGATTATACTTTAGAGGTGGTCCCATATAAATTTTATCGAAATCGATCCAGGCAAAACTTAAATATAAATGTTGTTTGTATGTATGTTTAAAATATTGCATGTATAATGATCATTGCCGCACCACCGATCACTATTTGTTAAACTTTTTTATCCTCTCCATCGTAAGGTTGCCTGGAAGAGATCGTTGCTTAGCGATAAGGCCGCCGATTGTAATGCTATATTGTTATTTTTTTGGTGTGCAATAAAGAGTATTTGTATTGTATTGTATTGTATTGTACAAATGGTAAAGTTTGAGTAAGAGGTTTCTTTAAGCTTTGCTGGCGTTTAATTCCCAATTAGGTTTCCCGATAAGGTTGTCACGCTTCAATCAGGATGCAAACGCCGCGAAAGTTAGTGATATAGGGGTGCGAAAATTAGTAGTAGTATCGTGGGAACTCCGCCGAGGCCTCTGCTCTCGCCGAACCCTCTTCGACACATGTTTCGCCTATACACGATACATCCTCAAGAGCTGTTGACTCGCCGAACGCTAGAACGAGACTCGTTGGTGTTCGGCGTTCTTCATCCTGTTTGAAGCCTAACAACCTTAAATATAATCAATTTACTTTGTCGTTATGTGACGTGAATGTTCCCGGCGCCCACGATACAAGTCTTTGAACTTAGTGTGGAGCTGTGAGTGTGAATGCGTTTGTTTTTTTGTTTGTTTGTTATGGATTTCCGAAAATTAACGCCTGATTCAATTAATGTTTTTTTGAACGTACGGATTTTTTACCCTACTAATCCTACTTTGTTTTATCATTGTTTGTTATAATTCCATATCTATTAATAAGACTCTCAATTATCATAGATATGTATGCCAAGCAATTTATACTCTTTATTTAATTCTTTAACACTGCAATAAAGCCGATGTATGAAAACTAAGAAACATCAACAAACAAGGCAAACCCATTCACACTCAAAGCTCACATTAAATTCGAAGACTTAGATCAGCCGGCAATATTTATATCACACATGCAATCACACCCAGAACTAACAGCAAGAATTTTCCTTGGGAAGAAAGACTATGCTTCTGCCGTGATTTGAACCCAGGACCTGCAGCGCAGAAAGTTATGACTTATATTTTTGAACGTTATGAATATTATCAGAAGAGGCAGTCATTTATCATACCGACGAATATTATCTGGTTTTATGATGAATGTCGAGTAAAACGGAGTCTAGAGTGAATAGGTACCTTCTAGGCAAGCATGTTCCATTTTCGGCCGCATCTTCACTTTCTATCAGGTGAGATAGTGGTAAAATGTTTGCCTATCCAGCACGTCCGTAGGAGGATACCCCTTAAGTCTGACTCCCTACACGTGGTCCCCGGGTGGTGCTAATCAGGTGACATTTGAGAGGTGGTAGAGCATTTTGTGAGTTGCTCGCCTGGCTTGCTACCAAAGTAGCTTACCACCATCAAGTTGAAAGTCTGCCGCCAAGCCAAATACGGTGTTCCGGCAGTTATCCTTGAGAGCCTGCGTATTCCAGGTCTAGTGTGTTTACCAGCTTCGATCACATCGTCACTTACCATCAGGTGAGATAGTGGTCAAACACTAGCCTGTCACAAATTTTGGTATCACCCCCTTAAAAGTGAGTTGAGTGCTCGTACAGTGAGCTCGAGATGCCCTAGCTCTATGCATTATTTTTGAAGCACTACGTTTAGCTTACACAGCTCCCTATAGAGCTCTTCGGACGTTAATTTCTTCAGCACATTGCGGAAGTACTAGCAAACTGCTTAAATTTGATTTAATAGCTCGAAAACTTATTGTTGATGGTGAATTGTAGAGCTAACATATACATTGTGTATATTTATCACACTAATACTATAAATCCTAAAGTTTGAGTGTAAGTGTGTAAGCATATGTTATTGTTTGATTTATTTTTACGCTGTAACGGGGAATGGATTTGGATGAAATTTGAAATATTATATACATAGCTTATACCCAGCAGGCCTAGGGATGGCGTAGGGATAAAAATTGTGTTCCCTGTTTTTTCCACTGACAAGGGACAAGATTGACCTCACCATCAAACACAGCATGGCAGTAGTGGAAAGAAAAGGTCCCTGTTGATCCCTGTTTGACATTTGACGTAGACATGATATTTCTCTCTTCAAAACACGGGCGCAACGAAAAGTGGATAACTAGTGTTAAACTGAAATTATCCTCGATCGTAGGATGTGGGGTTAATTTTAACGTAACAACGCGACATGGCGTTTCCCTCCTTACCCACCGTGGATTATATATCCACCTGTGCGACCATGCTCGGAGCGAGGAAAAAAATGACAGAGGGGAAATTATTTTTTCTACTCCCCAGCGAAAAGTGTCCATCCGCCACTAGGTCTTCAGGATTAAAGAACACTAGTGAAGCCCCACACTGAGTTCAAGGACTGGTTTCGTGGGTTCCGGATATACATATCACACACAATCACATCAAGAACCAGAAGCACAAACGTCCCTTGGGAAGGCAAATTACGCTCCTGCTTAGAATCGAACCCAGGACCCATGGCGCAGAGGGTGGAGAGTTTCCTACTCCACCAACTGGGTCGTCGATTTCTAATACGTATTATGCGAACGTGCTCCAGATAGGCAGACGACCTACCTGCTTATCTCCTCACGTATAAAATATTATCATCTTAAGTTATATCCAGTTATATGCTACTGCAATGCCGTGAAGTATATTTTGCTTTTATTGCATGTTTACTAAACTACAGAGTTTAACCAAAGAATATTTGATATTTGGTTTAAGGGCAGTGTTACCCAAACTATGTTAGTGGGAGCGATAGCTGATAGGGTACGCCGAGAGGAAAAACGATCTAATTACTGTAATTAAATTCAAAAGAATAAAAATAGAATATAAAAAATATATAAATGATCTTCAGATTCAGCTTCAAGACAGGGATAAAGTTTAAAAAATAACCGCCTAAAATATTAAAATACTTCAATTAAACGCACAAACGCTTTCACATTCACAGCCCCACACTAAGTTCGATGACTTGTTTCGTGGGTGCCTGAAACATTCACGTCACACACACAAACACAACCAGAACCAGAAACACAAATACGTCATTACAGTCGAAACAGGAGAATTTACTATTTACAAACGTTACTTATATGAGGATCACACTACCCTTAACCGTCTTCTTTTATATTCTGAATGGAAAATAACTGTTTCGGTTCACATGATTCAGTTTGAAATCACCGAATCCAGTTGCCGAACGTGATATTTACAATCGGAGAGGCCAACTTGGAATCCAATTTAAATTTCAATGCAGCGTCATGAGGTAGGGACTTTACTGCGTTCTGCCTCTGAGTGGTTTGGGACTTCTTCATTTGATGCTGTAAGACAGTTTCGTTCAACGAAAAATGTAAGTTTTTTATGCTACACAGACAAGCACCAATTACACTGCTCGTTAGGTGATGTATTATCTATGAATGTTTTCGGCACCCACGACTCAAGTCCGTATCTCACAGCAAGCTCGTTATTTTGAGCAGCGAGCAGATCCCTGTGGCTTCACCAACGTTAAAATGCCTATCCTATGCCTAATAAGCCTATGTGTTATCACAATTCATTATCTAGCTATATTAATTCCAAATCTCAACCAAATTGGTTCAGTACATTTAGCGTGAAAGACTTACACACATTCAAACTTTTAGAATGATTATGGTATCATCTATTATCACAACTATAAGTTAATAAACAAAGGACTTTCATTTAACCATCTTTACCCCCTTCGGGGCTGACTTCAATAAATCCCCATCAAGATGAATACATGCTCCAAATTTTCAAGTCCACCACCATATTACATAACCAGCGGTTTACTGTGCTTTAACTGTGAGCGTTAGTAAGTCAGGACTTTGATTCCTATAGAAATTGATTACTGCTGGCATGTGTTTGATGCGTGTTAATAATTTAGTGGGCACGTTCATTGGAGCGTGTTCAAATTCAATAGCCGATTGAGTTCCTGAAATGCAGGCAGAAGATTTGATACTCATGTCGGAATCTGACCAGCCCCGATTCAGAACTTTTCAGTAACTTACCGAATCGATACGATTGGATAACATTCTCTTCGAAAATACATATTATCGTACGATAAATTACCGAATCTTACGGCAACTGAGTTATCGTATGGTTCTGAATCAGGTGGCAGGTATAATTAATAGCATAATATATGGTTTTGCTGATAAAAAAATGCAAAGGTATACCGATCTTATTGTTATTTGTGATTAAAATAATTTACAGTCTCGTTGATCCTATAAGTGAATAGGCAAAGCACCCTCAATCATAGGTCCCTATGAACATAGTTGTTACGGTGACTGCTTACCATCAAGTCGTCAGCTTGTTCGGCACCCGTTATAATAATAAGGTTTCGACAAGTTTTGATAATATTGCAACTAATCGTTGGCTTAGTTTGTTAGGCGCCTGTCTTCTAAGCAGAAGAACCCGATCCGATATTTTTATTTACGCACAAGATCTGTTTGATTTTATCAAAATCGAATTTTCAACCAATTAGATCGAAAATAACCTTCCCAGGTCCGAAATTAATATATTTTTATTCGATAAGGTTATATTCTGTTATTGAATATGATGGTTGAATTTTTATATTAGTAAATTTTATTGGTTGATTGTTATATTCATCGCCTCTAAGTCAGAGTAAATGGACAGTATAAATTGTAATAAAAATAATTCCAAACGTTTAAATGGAATAAATCACTTAAGTAAAACGTCAAGTACACCAAATCAAATTTAAAATTCAACGCAGCGTCATGAAGTCGACGGTTTACTGCATCCAGGCATCGTCCGAGTAGCTTTAGTCGGGAAATTTTAAATTTCTAGTTATCTAAATTTTTTAAGTTGTGTCTGAGCAGCAAATAGCTTGCTTTACCAAACTCGGTTCAAACACAAACCATATATATATATATATATAATTATATGTAGGAATGTTTAGTCATGGTTCCTCGCTGGTTTTGCTTGTTTTGAAGCTGCCTTTGCCTCGGTATAGCCTAATTCCCTGGTGGCAGTCAGGAACGTCGTTGAAACGTTATATTTCCGAGAAGCAACAAACCTCAAGCTAATCAGAAGGCCGGAGAGATATAAATCTGTCAATAAACGAGGTGTTAGGACTTCTTGCAAATAGCAGGACTGTTTAGACTGAAATAGCGAGTTTCCAGAGAAAGTGGGCGTAAGCGACTCATGTCCTCATCTTTAAGAGACTAAAATTGGTACAACCACTTTTTGACTAAAGTAGTACGCACTATTTGATTAAAGTGAGACAAAAAGCGCACACCGCAGGTTTAGGCCAAATTAACATAAATATAAACGCTTTCACACTCACAACCCCACACTAAGTTCGATGACTTGTATCGTGGGTGTCGGAAACATTCACATCACAACCAGAACCAGAAACACAAATTTTCCTTGGGGAGAAAACTTGTTTCCGCCGGGAATCGAACCTGATAGCTGCTTGGAAGGCGAACACACACCCAACTAAGCTAACGAGCAGCTAATTTGTAATACTTTAACTAAATAACTGAACTTTAATGATCGGATATTCTTCTACTCGTATCCAAAAGTTCAGGAAATAAGTGACATCATACAGAAACATTTACCCCAATATAAAATCCCACGTATAAAAAATTCAGTAAAACCCCCGCTATCAAAATAAACCTGATTATAAAACCCGTCACGTAACATTTACAACTCCCTACTTTTACAGATTCAACAACTTTCTATTACCACAATAAGTAACGAAACTAAAAATATGAAATCGTGGCAACGCCGGGTGTCGGAGTTAAAACCGTACTTTACAAAATTAACCCCATAAGGGTCATATTTTATCATAATTGACGCGCGCTCAAAACTGTTAATGTTTTAATGGTGCGCAGGGAGTGAGGACGGTGGACTAGTTGGAAAACTTTAATTTCTATTTTATTCATTGCTATGCAACGAGATTTTATTAATTACTTGTGGCAACGTGGAAGGATTCAAGTAACTTTATGATGGGTACAATTAAATTAAGGAAGATATTATTTTAGCTCCAAGAAACGGGGTTTTAGTAACTGTTGAATTCGTCTCCATTGTACAGGTGTCATAATCTAGATTTAGGCCTTAATCAATACAAACAAATGCTTTCACACTAGCCCCACACTAAGTTCGATAACTTGTGTCGTGGGTGCCGGACACATTCACATTACACACACAATCACAACCAGAAATACAATTTTACTTGGAGAGAAAACTTGTGTTCCCGCCAGGAATCGAACGCCATGGCGAACTCTCTCCCAACCAAGCCAACGGACACTTCAATTAGGTAATAAAGGTAACGTTTCGTTTTCAATGGATAATTCTAGAAGAATGAATGACAATCAGTAATACCCTAGAGCCTAGTATTTTATATACAAAACCTAGCACTAAGCTTGTACGCCAACTTGTATAACCGACGGTTATTGGACACCCGAGTCGTAAAGTTTTAAATTTAAATTCTGCTTTTAGTGTTTCGGTGTTGTGTTGAACTTATCAAGTTGTCCCATTTTTCATAAAATGGTCTACTTTATATATCAATTTAAAAATATAAAAAAAATATTAATGAGAAATTGTGATAATTTCCATAGTCTGTCGTGCCCCATTTCTGATTTTGTCTAATATTTTAATCGTGCATACAAATTGTGGTTCTATCTGATCTATTATTAAATAAATAATAATTAAACGCAAGCAAAGCTTAAAAAACCAACTTCACCGCTTTATCATCGGAACCTTGATCAGATTTAATGTATAAACACGCATTATTGACTATTACTAAAAAACTAGAAATCATACCTTGATCAAATTTCAATGGGACTACATAAAAAGTACCAGCTTTCCAATAAAAAAAGAATCATCAAAATCGGCTCACAACGAAATAAGTTATGAGGTAACTTTTGAAGTCGGGTAAACGAGAACATCGTCAAAGTGCGCATTATTTATCACAAAATAGGCATTATTGACGATATTTCAAGAACTACTGATCAGATCTCGATAAAATTTAAAAGGGACTAATTAGAAAGCAACATCTTTCAATAAAAATAAATTTTCGAAATCGGCTCACGTGGAGAGATCGAATTGTGCGAGCGAGAGAGAAGACAAAGGAATAAACCTAGACTATCGTGCCTTAATGGTAAAACTAAGTAATAATATTCCGTCCCTTGTATCATAAATGCGAATGATTAAATGCGAAAAAAATGGTTTGTCCAGTTGAGGTACATAAATCGATGTCGCATGGCTGTACTTCTGTTAGCACTGTGGAAATCAAAATCAAAATCGTTTATTCACATGGGCCCCAATAAGGCACTATGAAAGTTAATGACTCTACTACCAGGTTCGCAAAATTACAGCCATCTCGAGAAGAACCTGGCAAGAAACACGGTGGCGCATTTTTTAAATTAATTTCTTTAAAAAACATTCTTAATCTCTAATACATAATTTTATTACCCTAAATGTTATTGTGGTAGTCGCTAGAAAGCGCTTGTGCAGTTTGCCTCCATGCAAAGCAAGCACATTACCCCAATGAATTACGTTGCTCCAATATGAAATTCGTCATATTTGCGGTGAACTTATTAAGTGATGAAATAAAACGCGACGATCGTACAAAACAGGTTTCGTATGCGGAGCTCGCCAAAATAACGTCTTTATGTACACCTATAAAGAAACACCACTCCTGTTTACTACCATCTGCAAACGAGAGGGAATGTTCTCGGTTTAATGCGCAATATGCCACTTCCAACTGAGTTTAATGAAGTATGTTTGTCAGTATTTTTAAATACACCAACGCAACATTCCTGCCCTCTGCCTCAATTGGGTACCCACCCTACTAAGCCAAAGGGCTAGGCTTCTAGTGTATATAGGGTTCGATTCCCGGCGGCAACGCAAGTTTTCTCCACAAGGAACATTTTGTGTTTCTGGTTCTGGTTGTCACACGTCATCAAACTTATTGTAGGGCTAGTGTGAAAGCGTTTGTTTGTTTTGATAAAGGTGGCCTTTTTTAAATCTAGATTATGACACCTGTACAATGGAGACGAATTCAACTGTTCATGTGTGGCGGTGAGTGTAAAAACTTAGAAAATAGAGTTTGTCCTATATCCTAAGATCATTAAATTAAAAAAAGTTTATTTCAAAATATGGACAAATTGCTTATTATTTCCTAAAACAAGCCACCGAGCTTAGGTAGTTCAAGTGTATGGAATAAACTTAAACATCTATACAACAAACACGTAAGTTAGTTATAAGACACGGAGCTTATAGGTGATTTAACTCAAGTGATCAAGCACTACCAGTGGGTAACATTTTTTTCATGCTGTTGGTATTGCATAACTAAATGCGCTTTGATCACGCAATTTTCGCCGTTTACGCTGATCTACCGAAGTAGAAATGTTTTTTTTTTGCTGTAATTCAAACCCGGTGTGCAATAACAAACTAGATAAAGCCCTGTATCACACTAATCTATAAACAATATCATAAATCCGAAATTTTAGAAATCTGTAAGTATAAATAAGTACCTATGTTAGTTTTCTCTTCACGCTGTAACGGCTAAACGGATTAGGATGAAATTTGGAATGTAAATTTTTTTTTTATCGCATTCACACTCACAGCCCCACACTAAGTTCAAGACTTGTATCGTGGGTGCCGGAAACATTCACATCACACACACATTACACCCAGAACCAGAAGCACAAATATCCCTTGAGAAGGAATTAGTGCTCCTGCCGGGAATCGAACCCAAGACCCACGGCGCAGAGGGCGGACACCTGTCCACTGCGCCAACTTGGTCGTCTGATACAGGTATACATAGCGTATACCTAGGATTAACACAGGCTACTTTTTAACTTGATAAACGCGGGCGAAGCTACGGGATACGTCTATTTACTTTTTATCAGCCGGCTTTATTTATCAGCCGAAAAGACTGTAAAATGGAGTGTCAGCATCGCGAAGTTCGACTGCCTCAAACTACCGGCACTTGGTCTAGTAAAAATATGTTTTTTAACGAAATAATGCAACAGAATATCTATCAAAAATGTGTCCACAACGTAACAGATCACGGAAAACCAAACTAACTAACTTTTATCGCCCGGTTGCTTTAGTATTCATTGGTTGTAATGCCCTTGGGTGCTGGCTCGTAACCTATCGAAAGAACTAGATTAGATCGTCGGTGGTTTGCTATGTTTTATTTTTATCTCTGACTAGTCGTGCCCCGTGGTTTCACCTGCGCTTATCAAGTAAAACAATTAAACGCAAGCGAAGCTTAAAAAAACCGACTTCACCGCTTTATCTTCGGAACCTTGATCAAATTCAATGTATCAAACACGCATTATTGACAATAACTCTAAAACTAGTGATCAGATCTTGACCAAATTTTAATGAGATCACATGGAAAGCACCAGCTTTCAAATAAAAAAATAATCAACAAAATCTACGCATAAAGATAGAAGTAATGAAGTAACTTTTGAAGTCGGTTAAAAACGAGAACATCGTCAATGTAGTCCACAGAATACGCATTATTGAAGATAACTCAAAAACTACTGATCAGATCTTGATTAAATTTGAATGGGACCTATTGGAAAGCAACATCTATCAAACAAAAAAAATCCAAAATCGGTTCACGAGGAACGAAGTTATGAGGTAAAAAAAATATAAAAAATAAAGTCGACTTGACTACCTCCTCCTCTTCTGTGAAGTCGGTTAAAAATAGCGTATGTCTTAATTCTATAAGTATATTCCAAATTCTATCCGAATCCGTTCAGCTGTTACAGCGTGAAGAGGAAACAAACATACGCACTTACACACAAACTTTCGTATTTATAATAAGTATTAGTAGGATTTGTGTAGGTAATCAAGCAATGTTCAGTCAGAAAAGTTTTTGGATACTGACCGTATAGTGGGATTTTCAACTGAGTGTCATTGTATTTCGTAGGGCACACTAAGCTATCGGTCCCGGTTGTTAGTCGTAAGACAACAGTCGTAAAGTCATGTTAGATGCCTTCAGGCGGCCTGAAAAATCTTGACACTAGGACTGCCCACTAGTCTATACGACAACCAAGCAAGTGTGACAGCGTTTGGCGTCGTAATCAAAAGCTATCGGTCGACTGATGGTAAGTGATGTGGTTGATGATGGTTAACACGTTGCTAGGTCTAATAATTTCTCAACAACTGAAATTTTTCGTTTTGTTTAATTAGCAAATTAACCAAACTTGATAGAGGTTTTACGTTTGTACCGTTTGGGGTAGAACCTTTGGATCCGTGAGGACCGGGTGCACACAAAATTTTTAAGGACATTTCCCAACGTTTAGTTGAGGTGACAAGTGACTGAGAAATCTGGCTTTTATTTAGCACAAAAAAAAATTCTACGTGAAAACGTGCCATTCATTTGAACCAAGTTCAATTTCAAGTTCAAGTTGAAGTTCAAAAAAATTTAGTTCCGGACTGTGATTGTAAAATGAACACTACGTTTATTTTTACAACAAAATATTGTTATTATTCTTAAAAAATACAACGCCACTATTTTTTAACACAAACTATATATATAGTAGGTACTTAAAACGTACATAAAGTGCCTTCGTGAACCTCTGTTCTCAACACTAGGTCTCGTTAGAGTCTGTATTGTTGGGTTACAGCGACCCTCTCATCTCATTAACATAGTACATGTAATATTGCATAAAATTATAATAAATATGTAGTATTATATAATAATATAGTACTTATCTAATTACGTATATGTAAATGTATGATTTACATATCTTATGTTTTTAATCACTGTTCTGAACTTTTATGAACTTCCTATTACGTTGCGTTATTCCTCTCCATCCAAAGGTTGTCTAGAAGAGATCGCTCTCAGCGATAAGACCGCTTATTTTCAATAGCTTATTGTCACACTTGTATAATTATTTACTGGCATTCCTATTTGCGTACTTTGTTATTTTAAGATGTTCAATAAAGGGCATATCTATCTCTTTATATGTGTGTACCACCTAGTGTAATTACAATAGTTATATAGTAATTTGCCTATATATCAACATTTCTTATTTTGTTAATTAAACAAACTAGCTTTGCTTTTTTGCTTCATATTTGTTTAATCAGTCAGTTTTATTTCGCGCGATTGGTTTACACTTTTGCTGACATAATAACATCGAGATTGTGAACGGTCAGCCCGATGCCTAAATTACCGGCTGAATCGCCAAGGGAGATGCTGTCACACGTCGGGCCCGGTCCGGACGCATATTGATATGTCAAATTGTCGCTGTCAGTTTTGCTGAGCTGGCAATTGCTCTTCGAAATTTCAGCAGTATCGACTCACAGTTGGATGTAAATTAGGAATATGATTAGTTTGGGATGAATAGGTTGTTTATATAGTTTCCAGTAGTTACATTTTTTTTTATATTGAATAGGCAAGCATTTGACCACTATCTCACCTGATGGAAAGTGATGATGCGGCCGAAGATGTGAAATGCTTGCCTGGAAGATACCTATTCACTCGAGACTTGAAGACTTATAATATACTAGCCGTGCCCCGCGGCTTCGCCCGCTATTATCAAGTTAAAAAGTAACCTATGTGTTAATCCTAGGCATCATCTATGTACATTCCAAATTTCATCCAAATCCGTTCAGCCGTTATAGCGTGAAGAGGGAACAAACATACTTACACACTTACACACAAACTTTCAGATTTATAATATTAGTAGGATATATTTTTTTGGTGTACGAGTAGATCCAATATCAAATGAGCAGATTATCTAATAGATATGAACTCAATTGTTAACATAATTTACAATATTCTGATAATTGTCTTCGTTTGGATGTAGGTATACTTACTAAATTTTTGAAATATTGTTACGTATTTTTTATTTTTTCTTTGTGTAACGATGCGTTAATGTCATGTTTGCGTTAAATAGTAAAATATTTTGTTTCTATCCGTGAGGACCAGTAATTGGCTTCGGCTGTTGGTCTTCCTTGTAAATAAATAAACAAATATCTAAATTACCCTAAAATGTATTGTAGTAATCCTAACAAAGACCAAATAAATTAGATAAGTATTCAAGTAAACATCGAAACAGTAGAACCTGACCCCGTATTATATGTTAAGAGTATAATATCCGGATGATTGATTTTTTTTGTTTTTGGTAGAATGTGTTTGAATTTGTCGCTTCAAAAAGCTCCATCTAGTGTCGAGTAGAAACAGTTTTTTACATCGGTCATGGCGCTGATAGTTTCTTAAACCCGGTTTTTCAAATGCAGTTTGGGAACCGAGCATTTCTCGGACCTGAAACGTTAATAAATCGATTCCTTGGGCCGAAAAACCCTTAATCTGTAACTTTCATGAAAATCGTTGGAGCCGTTTCCGAGATCCTGATTACACACACATATATATATATATACAAGAATTGCTCGTTTAGAGATATTAGATTATGTTAAGCTATTGGAATTAAGCCTATCTAAACCTTATTATAGTAGTTTTATCGTTTTCAATTGAAACCGTTCAAAACTGAGATAGGTAACATTATAGGTCTGTTCTCCTATGAGCCGGCAAGCGCATATTGATATGTCAAGTTGTCATTGTCAATGCTGATGAGGCGGAAATTCCAACAAATTGGGTATGTTAATCAACAGTTGTGTCAGAGTAATTTGAGATTTCGATTTGATCCTAGTATTTGATACAGTAACGTAAAACAAAAGTGACCTTATATTACTAGCTGACCTGGCGAACTTCGAACCGCCAATAAAAGTTGTCTGAACTTATACAACAAACATAGATGTCTTTATTATTCGACTTCCCAAAAAAGGAGGAGGTACTCAAATCGACTGTATTTTTTTTTAATGTGTGTTATCTCATAACTTCTCTCCACGTGAGCCGATTTCGAAAATTTTTTTTTAGTTTGAAAGATGCTGCTTTCTAATTGGTCCCATTCAAATTTGATCAAGATCTGATCAGTAGTTCTTGAAATATCGTCAATAATGCCAATTTTGTGGACTACTTTGAAGATGTTCTCGTTTAACCGACTTCTAAAGTTACCTCATAACTTCTTTCGTTGTGAGCCGATTTTGATGATTATTTTTTTATTTAAAAGCTGGTGCTTTTCATGTGATCCCATTGAAGTTTGATCAAGATCTGATTTCCAGTTTTTGAGTTATAGTCAATAATGCGTGTTTATGCATTAAATCTGATTAAGGTTCCGATAATAAAGCGGTGAAGTCGGTTTTTTTAAGCTTGCTTGCGTTTAATTATTTGAATTATGAATCGATTATGATGATTTTATTTTCGTTTGGTAGAGTAAACTTCAGAGGTAGTCCCATATAAATCTTATCGAAATCGGTCAAGCCAAACACGAAATATAAGCGGTAAAATCAGTTATTTAGAGCTTTGCTTGCGTTTCAATTATCGATATATCTACATTGGGAGTTTTGTAGGTTTATTTTTCTTTTGTCGGATATCTGCGAAATTCGATTTTTCTTTTCTCTAGCTCGTTTAAAGCAACAAGGAACTTTGGATAATGCAGATTGCTGTTATGTAAGTTCTATCCATTGAGCTATACAAATGTACATATTATTATTAACGTAGATAAGACTCTGGCGCACATATTATGTTGAATTACTGCCAATCTTGAAAATAAATAGCACTATTAAACTTTTTTTTTTTCATTTTTAGTTGTTTTTAAGGTTGTCTGTTCGACAGTACGAGATAATCAGATATTAAATTTTAACCCCGTCTAGAGCGATATTTTTTGTTTTTAAATTTACTACCCTAAATTGTAAATAGTTATATTTTAGGCGGTTTTTGGGATTATTATATAATTTACTTTAGATTGTTTGTAATTACTACACTAGGTACAGTGCTTTTCTTTTTCATAATAGGTACTGTTCAAAAGATTAAGACTTATGAGAAATATTTTTTAACGATATCATAACACAAGATTTGCAAAAATTTTTAGTCATTATGACAACATTTTTCTACTTCCCTTGTAAAATTTGGTTTATGTTTTTTTTTGTAACTTTGTGTTTTACGTGTCTTCAGTGATGTTCTTATTTCATATAATATTTCGTAAGTTAATCGTTATCTGAACTTAAACAAGTAATACTTAACAAAGTTTTTTTAAAATCAAACTTTTACCATTATCTATAAAAACGACAAAAAATCATGTCTGTTGTATAGGAGCCCCCCCTTAAATATTTGTTTGTAATTATTTATTTTTAAAGTGTATATATAACTAAATATTCTGTAAATATTTCAAGGGTCTACCTGTTGCCGTTATAAATATCGAGCAAAAACGAGCAAAATATCACGTTTGCTGTATGGGTGCCCCCTTAAATATTTATTTTTTTCCTGTTCTATAGTATTGGTTGTTATAGCGGCAACAGAAATACATCATCTGTAAAAATTTCAACTATCTAACTATCACGGTCCATGAGATACAGCCTGGTGACAGACTGACAGACAGACGGACGGACAGCGGAGTCTTACTAATAGGGTCCCGATTTACCCTTTGGGTACGGAACCCTAAAAAAGGACAAGAAAGTAATATAACCAGAAAACTGGTCAAGACGAATCAAACTCGATGGGTTTATCTTGTTTAGTTTGGAAATTCCTATGGCCATCCATCTCCATCATCAGACCAGCTCCATATTTCCATATAATTGTATTGTCACCAAAGAGACATAAGTAGACCAAATTTTAGACCAATCGGACATCGGGAAATGGGTCTAATTCAGCTTTTAAGATTTGATTCCAGACCGACAGATAGCGGGACGGGTGAAACTAAATGCTTGTAAAATAAGCTCAGTGTTACTTCTACTTGTGCATAGCTCAACGGACCTACCCTACATTTTAGGAAGGTGGTGTTATATGCAAATTCGACTGTGTCGGTCCGTCCTACTGGACACTTGAATATTATCTTCGCTTAGCTGTTTGGGCACCAACTTTGCATAAATTAAGGCCTCTTCGAGGTCCCATTGTTTTGCGATGAAGCCCCTAGATATGTATGAATTTCATACATAAATCAGGTTGGATGGGAAGGGAATCTGCATGATTTCTAATGCGATTTGGATGCTAGGATATTGTGTGCGAGGTCTTATTATTACGAGGAATTGTATATGGTATTATTATATTGTTGTCTACTTGTTTTGTTCTAGATTTGTGTTGTTTTTTTAATTTAACATCACATGATACAACACAAACACAACATATGTTGTGATATGTTGATGTAAAATTGTCTGAACCTAAAAAAAAAAACAGTATCTACAGAAGTTACAAAAGGTATTTGCCCCCAAGTGTTTTGAGGCAGTAGTTCCTCTCGTCTATTTAACGGTTTAGGCGTAGAATGCCCCTATCATCAAAATAGCAACTAAGTCTTTAAAATTATGAAAACTGAACATGGCAAATTCTACGAAGGTCCAATTCTCATAATGGCAAATTCTAAAAAGATCCAATTCTCCTAATGCCATATTCTACAAAGCCCTAATCATTAAAATAGAAACTTAAGTCTAAAATAGAATACATTCTGTAATGGCAAGTTCAATTCACAAAATGGCAAATTTTACAAATGTCAAATTCTACAAAGGCCCATTCACTCAAATCAGGAATTATAAACATACGATCAATGAGGCTCATTTTATGACAATGGCTCAAGTAAAAAGAAATCATGGGTTCACAGCCCTTTCACGGAATCTGAATAACACCAATTTATGGTAACCTTGAATGAGTTTCAAGGTAATTAAGCATGAAAGGTAATTGTGTCTCCATGACTAGGGAAAATTGTGTTTATATCGAACTGAAAGGGATAGACGAGTTTGAGAAGGCCACTTTAGTCGATTGGATTTTTTCCTTTGAAAAGAGAATAACATAAACATTAACGCTTTTACACTCCCAGCCCTACACTAAGTTCGATGACTTGTGTCGTAGGTGCCGGAAACATTCACATCACACACACAATCACAATGAGAACCAGAAACATTTATTTCACATGAGAAGAAAACTTTTCTGGCGGGAATCGAACCCGATATATCTGCTTTGAAAGCGAACGTTCACCCAACTAAACCAACGAGCAGTTCAAGTATTAACATTGTTTATTACAACTAAATACAAAGAAAGCTTACATTCACTTTGAATCTTTGAATATAAAAACGAATAATATGTGATAACGAAAGCGCCAGTATAGAAAACGCTTCTTCCTGCCCCTATAGACAGCAAGAGTTACGAGGAGACCTAACACCTTTATGTATGGGGCATATTCCCCATACATCAGTCAGGCCTCCTCGTTACTCTTTGCCCGGACATTATTATGTGATTTTGGGTATTCAATAGTAGTTTTCCGCATGTATGTACCTCGTCACGTTTAAAAAATTTTTAAAACGGTAGATCCTAGCCATTTTGCCTTCGAGATTAAAATTTAAAATAAAGAATTTTCCCTTCAATAATCAAGAAAATAATTTCAGTAAACATGTTTTAATAGGAGTTTTATCCGTTGCTTCGAAAATAAAAATAACTAAGTATTTTACTACTCGTTGGCTAAGTTAGGTGCGCGTCCGTCTTGTAAGCGTATCGGGTTCGATTACCAGTGGGAACACATATTTTCTCTCGAAGGAAAATTTGTGTTTCTGGTTTTGGGAGTGATGTGAAGAATGCTTGCGGAGTCACAACACAAATCATTGACCTTAGTGTGGGGCTGTGAGTGTGAAAGCGTTTATGTTAGATTTCAGATGAAAGATAATAAGTAGTTAGGGGGCGTCACTAATTACGTGAGACGTTCAGGGGGGACCTCACTATTTTTTTTTGCAAGACAGTGTAAAATTGCGAGAAAACTGGGTTTAATGAAGTAAAAAAAAACTACTGAATTGTTGCCAAATCATAATAATATAGTTAGTTGGTAGGGGTTAGTCTTAAATAAAAATCATTGAGCAAAATGTTTGTTAAATAAAATGCAATCAAGCACATATTACCTTATTTACATTAACTATACGCATTTCAAACTCTTACGTGAGTTTAGGGGAGGGGGGAGGCGGTCGAGCAACATCTCACGAAATCTCACCAAGGGGAGAGAGGGGGTCTAAAAATGGCCAAAATCAATTAACGTCGTTAATGGATGCCCCTTAGTAAAGTAATAAGTTAATGTCGTATTAGTAAGTGTCTATCGTCGATTATATCGAATACAACAGCGCTAATAAAGTTATTAGATGATAAGCTCTCGAAGATAATACCTTATTTCACACCAAATTTAATAAATCACATAACTTGCTGTATTATAATCTAATAACTGTTCATGCTTCGCAATTTGGTACAGTGTAAAACAGTGACGAAGCTTATGATATTATTTTTTGGCCAACTCAACAAGGCCTTTTTTCACGTTCGCGGCATAACTCCAATGATAGTTTTTCATATTTTTTTCATGAATTTATAATAATATGTGTTCTTTTTTAATCTAAACCATTCTTGAATCCACTCAAAATCGATCCAGCCGCTAGGAGTTTAATCACATACACACGTACAGAAGAATTATATATATAAAGATACAAAGATACGCAGAAAAATAGCTATGAAATCAAAATACGTGTAATAATTTTGTCTTATTTTTTATCCTAGATAGGCAAGCATTTGACAACTATCTCACCTGATGGATAGTGAAGCTGCGGCTGAAGATGTAACATGCTTGCCTAGAAGATACCTATTCACGAGTTTCTTGCCAGGTTCTTCTCGAAATGGCTGTAATTTTGCAAATCTGGCAGTAGAGTCATTAACTTAATGAGTGCGTCTTTGGGGCCCATATGAATAACAGAATAAACGATTTTGAAATTTTACTCTAGACTTGAAGACACTCAGATTGTACCGTTCGTGAAAAGACGCAGGCAATGAGTTCCATTCTTTCGTTGTTTCATAATTTCCTGCCATGCACTAACACTTTACCCAGTTTAGTATTGGTGATGTCGCTGGAGTTTTAGTTGAACTGCCCGTTGGCTTAGTTGAGTTGCGTTCGCCTTCTAAGCAGGGGTATCGGGTTGGATTCCCGGCAGGAACACAAGTTTTCTCCCCATGGAAAATTTGTGTTTCTGGTTGTGATTGTGTGTGTGATGTGAATGTTTCCGGCACCCACGATACAAGTCATCGAACTTAGTGTGGGGCTGTGAGTGTGAAAGCGTTTATTTTATGTTTATGTTTAGTTAGTGAAGGTACTGCGGGTAATGTATATGATAGTTAACACGACGTAATTGCATCGCAGTTTCAGTGTATAATTGCTTTAAACTAAACTAATAAAGCTAATTTTGTCTGAATTACGGATATTCGACACTCGAACGGCATTAATTACGAATTAGGTAATAAATAAACGATCCAACGTAGTAAGTATTTGAAACTTTGTGAACTAAGAGACAAAGTTTTTAGGGATTTAGATGCAATTTTGTAGATTAGATGCTAGGATAGAATGTAAAGCACTACTACTTATTTTAAACGAATTGCTAAGGGTAGAACGCTTTTCCCTTTGGCAAGCTTTATACTACCGAAAGGGAAATCTTCAAGTCTAGAATACTCTAGTTTAAACTTGAAGGCTTCCCTAGAATAACTGCGCGCGCTCTGCCCTCTATCTCGAAACTAGTTCAAGATGTAAAAAAACGTTTAAACAAAAGTTATAGAAAATTTAATCCTATACATTATTTATGACAAATAGCATAAAGCCCATAGGAAACGAGATATTTGCAATAAATGTGTAAAAAAACGATTTTTTGACCTTTGACCTTGGAATATCTGTAGTCGCGGACACCCTACGATAAGTAGGTATGAGACAAGTTTCAGCGAGTCAAAATAAAGGTTTACAAATAAAATTAAAATAAATAAAAATTGTTTATTTCGGATAAATCCATAGAATGGTTAATTACATTATAAATTAAATTAAATTAAATCTATGTTAGTATTACAATTATTATTATTATTATTTAGTCTGGCCAGTAACAATACCTATCCAATATTGTTGGATAGGACAATCAAAGCGAGACGCAAACATTTTCAGAACACTGTTGGAACTAGAACGTAGACGGTGAAACATTGAGGCGACTTTATTTCGCATGACAGCGTGAAAACCATTCACCCGTGCCTCCGCGAACATTTCAGATGCACTGCAACGCCATGGTAGTCCCAACAGTGGTCTAAAAGCATTGTTATATTGCACCCTGAGGGCATTGTTTATATGACTTTATAGCTGACTATCCGTCATTCCGAGATTCTTGGCCTAATTTGACTACGTATTCTGAGTTTGACTAATGTAGCTGGACTACTTTACGTAAGTATACTGTATCCTCTGCTGCATCATGAGTTTATATCGGGCGATATTTAAACTGCCTGTTGTCTTAGTAGAGCGCGCGATCGCCTTTTAAGCAGGGGTATCGAGTTCAATTCCCGGCGGGAATAAGTTTTCTCCTCAAAGAAAATTAGTGTTTCTGGTTCTAATTATGATTGTGTGAATTGAATGTTTCATGCACCCACGACACAAGTCATCTAACTTAGTGGGGCTGTGAGTGTGAAAGCGTTCAAGTGTATATTTATGTTTTTATAATTGTAATGAATTTAAAATTCAATAGATAGTTTGAATTTTATTAATATTTTATACTGTTAATAAATGTTTTATACATTTCAACAAATGTATTAGAAATATACACTCTACAACTATCTTGGTTTTATCACAAGCCACTCAACGTAACAAAACAGTATAATTTTTTTAGGTTCAGGACTTCCTAAACATTTTGCACTTATATTCACAATAGAAACGTTTGAAATGTGAAAAAAAGCAATCTACATTCGCCTCTGCCTGCTTCCAATCTGTCCATATCGTTTTATAGAAATAAAATTCGATTTTGCACCGGATACACATTTCCATACGCGCAAGATATACCTCCAACCGGATGTTCATGCAACCCTCCGGGATGCCTACCCTTTTCCACTTACCTCTGATTTGTTACAGCATCGTTTTCCAATCGCCCCCCAGGGTGGCGATGTTAATCGACTATTACTGAAAACATTTCTTTTGACACTAAAGAGCATTTTATTAACCGACTTCAAAAAAAGGAGGCTCTCTTTTTTATGTAATTGAGAAACGAGACAAGCAAGTCACTCGCCTGATGGTAAGCTTGCCCATTAAATTTCAGTCCCACTCAGAGTTCTGAACTTATATAGGACAAAATCCTACTAAAATCTATCTACGATTAGTTGAGAACGTAAAAAATGTTCTGACGGATTTTAAGATCAGTTGAGAATAATAATAGATAATTTATTTCAGTTGCAACTGATCTTATGATCTATTTTTATTTTTTATTTAAAAGGTTCTTTATTTCATATTTATGTTAGTACAGTTTCAGTGTAAATTATATCCTAAAAACTATGCAGACTTAGTGTTTAAAATACGTTTAAAAGCCTAATTGCTTATATAAACTTATAAAAAGAAGTATATGAAAGAGGATAGCACTAATTTTGAATTAATAATTAGATATATTATTATATCACTTTAAGTGTTTATGTAAGCTTTTTGGTGAGCAATTACATTTGTAGCATAAAAAAGGAAGGCAGAAGTTAATAAATACCACCAATAACAACGATCTTATGATCTGTTGAGAACAATTACATATACATTTTTTTAGTTGCAATAGATCAGATTGGAACAACAGTTATGATCAGTTAATGTGAAAATCTTATACTATGATCCGTTGGGAAGTACCCAGGTCAAAATCATGCGAGGCAAGTCACTGCGTTCTTCACCCTGAGATATTAGATGTTCGATCTTTTATGCCCTGAAATGTGGAACTGTATTTCGGATTGAAGGCAATGAGAGGGAATGAGTAATGTTTGCACACTACTACTTGGCGGTTGAATTGCTGGAAATGGTGTTATACAGCCCCAGGCGGACTTCGGACTTCGACTAAGGAGGCGTACCACTACAAAATTATTAAGCTATTGCAAAGCTTCTATCGCGGGCCTTGAGCGTGGAGACCTAATCCAGAAATTCCGTAACGAAAAAACCTAACACCCCCCACTCTAGCGACGTTTACTTTAAAAACGTAAACGTCAAGACCTATACGCTTATTTCGAAATTATGGTTAGAAGACTCAGTAACCGATTGGTATTGGATACTGAATCGTATGCATCGGTACGGAGTTTGCATCTCAACGTCACCGAAAACTTTTTGTGAAGAAAAATGAAACTGAAAAATAAAAAATGCTATGTAATAGCTTTACCGCGGCAGTCCCCGAGTGCCACACGTCTTTTTTATATTAATTTCAGAACACCGTTTATAAACCGATTTTATACCGAAATATTTTTTAGTTCATAGAATATATGTACGTTGAGGTTGGTTCCATAAATTCAATCAAAATAGTAGTTCGGTTTTCAACCGAATTCAAAGCACGGAGTTTTGTTAGGAAAAGTTAGGAAAGGTTTTTATTTTTTTTGTTCTTATTTCTAGGTGAACCGATTTTTCATGGTTCTTTTTTAAATGAAAGCTGGTGCTTCCCGTATGGTGTCATTTAAATTGATTGATCAAGATTTGACCAGTATTTAAAGAGTTATCCTCAATAATGCGTATTTAATTCATTTAATCTGAAAATAAAGCGTTGAAGTGGATTTTTGAAGCTTTGCTTGCGTTTAAATTATGCTTTGTTGTGCCTCTTCAGTGGTTTTTTTTTTTAATAAGCTGCGACTACGGGCCAATTGCCTACATTTCCTAAATAATTAATAATAATTTCCTGATAAATACAATATGGGAGTCTTTAAGTTACGAGTGAATAGGCATCTCCTAGGCAAACGTGCTCCATCATCGACCGCATCGTCACTTACCATCAGGTGAGATGGCGGTCAAACGTTTGCCTATCTAGAATAAAAAAAAAAAAAAACTATATACATCAAAGCTCTAAGTTACCTACAAGACATCGAGCTAATAGATAACTCAAATGCTCAAGCCCACTACCAGTGGGTAGCGTTCCCATCATGCTGGCCGCATTGCCTCTCTGAATTGCAATGCTAATACGTTGAGCCAAATAAGTGCCAGCATTTTGATCATGCGTCGCCTCATAATTATCATAGTCAACTCTGATAATATCAGAGCGCCTGGTTGAGGCAACGCGTGATTAAAATGCTGGCAATTATTTTCTAGTTGTATTTATGTGTATGTATCTGTCACTGTGTGTGTGTATAGTGCATATAGCTTATTAATATTTGTAGCAGACCACTGAAGGTCATCGAATATATCTGCGATTGAAGTCAAAATGAAGAATTTTAACGAAAATTTATAAGAGATGGTTAAGAAACCAAGAAGTCTAAAATCCAGAAAATTCTAAATTAAGGTCGACTTAACTTTTTACAGATTCCAGTCATTACCTGGATACTAATCTAAATTGGCTTTTTCTATCTCTCTAAACCTGTGACTAGGATTGAATACCAATCCATTTCGGAGCCTCGACCCAAATGTCGTACCTACTTTCTTCGGTTCCACTTTTACTTACACATAATGGCTTAAGTCCTGAAGTATTTCCTTTTCAAACGACTTCAAAAAGGAGGTTATCAATCCGACTGTATGTTTTTTTTTGTATGTTACGCGATAACTCCACTAATTTACGAATCGATTTTGATGTTTTTTTGTTTGATAGATTATACTTCAGATGTGCTCCCATATAAATTTTATCGAAATCAATCAAGCCAAAAACAAAATATAAGTGGTGAAGTCGGTATTTTTAAACTTTCGTTTAAACATTTTAACTTGCGATAAAATGATGTAGAAAAAATAAGAATATAAAATGAAAAGTTAAAGCAACAGCAGCGCCTCTACTGGGCATTTCTGAGATCAATTGCGAGAGAACAAAGAACACAAAATTTGCTCTCGATACCGCAACGATAAGCTATGTAAACTGCTTAAGACGAGAACTTTTACTGAACAAAACAAATATCTATTAGAACTGTCTGTTGGCTTGGATGCGCGTTTGCCTTCTAAACAGTGGGTATTGGGTTCGATTCCCGGTGGAAACAAGCTTTCTCTCCAAGGCAAATTTGTGTTTCTGGTTCTGGTTGTTATTGTGTGTGTGATGTATGTTTCCGACACGTACGACACAAGTCATCGAACTTAGTGTGGGGCTGTGAGTGTGAAAGCGTTTATGTTACGTTATTTATCTTTGACTAGTATCTTTGACTTGTTGTATGTGTCGAAAAGTAAGTATTAGACAGTTTAGACCCATGATGTGATTTTGTATAATATGCAGATTACAATTCCATGATTATATTTTATGTTATTTCTCAATTCTAAGTTTCATTAGTTGATAAGTCTCATAATATTATATTCAATAGTCAAGATTGGGGTAATTTTCGAACAATTAAACTGCTAAAATTGAAATCTAGCACTCACCCAGATCTTCATTCTGCTCAGGAAATTCGAAATCGCAGATGCCAATGTCCAGAAATACCGCGAAAATCAACAACAGCCGCACGAAGCTCCCGCCAAAATCCGCCATCTTGTTTTCACTTGCACGCCATTTTGAAACCACTCACATTTTTAGGTTAGTTTAGTGAAATCTTTGTTATTTGAGTACCTGAAATGAAAAAAAAAGATGTATGTCAAGAGTTGTAGAGTTTTCTAGGTTCGAAACTTTCATCGTATGTACCATTTATTCCCGGTCGTCTCCACCCTGTCGTCCCCACCCTGTCGTCCCCACTGGGTACGAGTGGGAAAAAAAGGTTCGTTCGTCCCCAGTGGTGACGATTGGAACTTTTTATTTCCCACGCGTTCCGCTATAGGCCGAGTCAAAATACATGGGGATTTCAATAGAAGTTGTTTTTTTTATACTCGATAGGCAAGCATTTGACCACTATCTCACCTGATGGAAAGTGATGATGCAGCTGAAGATGTAGATTTCAAGGATTGTTAAAATGCTTTGATTTCGACTTTCTGAGCAATACTATACAATGTTTTTGATAAAAATAATTTTAAAAGACTAAGGTAATTAGTACAGTATTAACGAATTTACAATAATTCTTACAGTTTTAAGGTGCTTACCACAGATAATCAACAAATTAAAAAAAAAATATGGTCAAATTAAAGTAAGTTTAAGTTCAAATTCGTAGATATCTCTTGAAATTATTGTAAGAAATGTCAATATTGTATTAAAGTAGGTGCTACTTATAGGTACTACAAGTTGTTAACTATACATAAAATGAAATGTACCTACTTTGCCGATTGACTTGATTTGCCAGTACCTAGTGATAAGAATGTATTGCAATGCTTCGCGGGGTTTTGTTGCTTAAAATTATAGTTCACACTGTATTATATGTTACTGGTAGATGTGGCTCATCTGAAGAACTATTTCCTGTTTATGTGAGAAAACCGGGTCTTTTCGCGCTTTTATTTTCAAAATAGCATTATTTTGACTAACCTCGACGTCTCGAGAGACTGTCTCTCGTGACAGTCCACGAGTAGTATGTGTAACAGTCTCTCGTGACCACGGCCGGTGCAACCTTGCCGAAACGTCGAGGTTAGTCAAAATAATGCTATTTTGAAAATAAAAGCGCGAAAAGACCCGGTTTTCTCACATAAACATGATTGAAGTTTGCGAAAGTTTAAAAAAATCAACTATTTCCTGGTTTAATAAGGCTTCACGCACTTGGCTCGAACGGATGGCGTGCGAGGATGCGGGTGCGGTCCCCTCCCATACAACGATGCCAGCGCCTGTCCATGCAAGCCAATATGTTAGAACTAAATGCGTCCTGTTAGGAGAAGCCTTTATCATTAAAAATACATAATATGTAATAATATATACTATTGAGTAGTCAGTAAATTTAATTTATATATATTTTATTCTATTTTTTAATTTGAATTCGCATGGCATTGTAATGATATTATTTATCATTGATGTAGAATTTAGATACGAATGATTTACATTCTATTTGTTTTTTTAAACTGGCAAAATTTTCGACATGTCATCTTATTTTTAAAATTAAATTAGAAATATTGTTTGTTTAAGCAATAAATAATTATTTAGTTAAATATAGTATTTTTTAAATATTTTTAGTGTACCTTTACCAAGGTGTTTAAATAAGTGATAATCTATGTTGGCATAGGTTCTCTCATTCTTCCGCCGGGGCAAGATAGTGACTGCTAGCGCCCCACTAGGCGAGGGACTGCTCACGGGGGGGTTTTTAGTGGGTTCGAGCTCCACATACCCCTTTCCTTCACCCTGGGAAAGAAGGGATATGCCAGGCATTTTCCCACCCACAAAAAAAGGAGCTCTCATTCTCACGTTTTTTACTTATTTATTAAGAAGGCTGTTTAGTTTTCCAAATAAAATAAATTCATTGCATATGTACCTATTAATGAAGAATTGAAGAAGAGTCTTTCATGGTAAGGACTCGTACAACCTTTGCTAGTAAAAAGTTTACAGCTACAGTAGCTACAGTATAACGTACTGTTTAACTCGTTTTTTAGACGCTAGTGCAAAAACAGTAGTCGGTAAGTTCCTGTCTGAAGAAGAATGAAACTGTACAGACAACGAAGGAGCAACATTAATGAAGAAATAGAACACTTTATTACAACGTAGCTTCTGCTAGGTGTTTTGATACGAATAGTAATTATAAGTAGAAAACTAGGTTCATTTTAAACCTGGTAAAAGTATTTCGTTTTCATAACATTTGAGTATTTATAGAAGTTAATTTAGAAAGCAAAAGCTGTATTGCTTTAACTGCTAAGCTACTCAAGCTTTTAACTCAGCGGTTAGCAATAGGGTATGAGACCCTATGGTCGCTGGTTCAATTTCCGCCTCAAGCTATAATTTCGATAACTTTTTTAAAATTTAGTACTTAAATTCTGTCTAACATGGCTAATGCTATAAAAAACAAAATCAATTTGAGTGAGATTTATTGCAGTATAGATAGATGTATTAAGTTTTAGTTTAGTTTTAAGAAATATATGGAATTCGCCTATTACTACAATATACAAATATTATTATTGTCTAAGTTATTGATTTTTTTTCAAGTGATTATTAGCATCGTAAATAATTAGAGTAGTAGAGAGTTTCTTGAAAGATAAGTTTTTTGTTGATACTTTTTGAGTTATATTTGGACATGCATTGCCTTACATGAGAACAAAATACAACAAACAAACACAACAAAGATGTATGAGGCTTCCGTGTAGTAAAAGTCAATAAAGTCCCTTTCAACATTAGTTTATATCGAACCTCATAAAACCTTTTTGATCTTGTTACTTACAACAAATACTCAATTTCTGAGATTCTATAAAATTTATTTGAATATGTTCAAAGCACATTTTTTGCAATATAAGATTTAAGAGTAGTTCAGTTGACTATATATTATAAATATAAAAATAAAAATACTGAGCAGGCAACGACTTCCCTTCGAGCGATAACAAACAGTCACATTAATGTCCATCGAAAAAGCTAACAACCCTCCGACAAACTTCCATATCCTCGGTATCTGCGTATCGTATAATATCGTATCGTGATATATTCAATACAATGCAAACACCCTGCTGGTGAACGGCGATACGCGCATTTACATACATCGAGCTGTAGTCGCGTTAATCTACCACAAGCGGGACGTAGAAAAACGTGCCGACGTAGTAACAGAAGGTCACTTTTTTATGCTAGATAGTTGCCTATCTAGCATAAAAAAAGACTAGCATAAAACCATTTGACCGCCATCTCACCTGATGGAAAGTGACAATGCGGCTGAAGATGCAACATGCTTGTCTAGACGGTACTCTAGATTTAAAGACACCCTGATTGTACCGTTCAGGGAACAAAGACGCAGGCAATGAGTTCCACTCCTTCTCTGTACGGATTATAAACGTAGAAGCGGAACGCATCGAGCGAAGTGGAGGTATGTGTTTCACTTCACAACTCACCATTTTTGTGTGATTACGACTCTCTGGCAAGACCATCACTGATATATTTTTAAAGAAGCCCCAAAAAAAAAGCAATCTACGCGTGACAGACCAAAACGTAGAAGCATGTTTACCCGACTACGCAACGTATTACAATTTATTAATATTATGAATTATATCTTTTAATTTTGAAAGAGTGGTAAGTTTTAGGTAAAACTCGTAAAAATCTCTCTGCCTGTAAAGTCTTTAAACTCTGTATGAACTGTCCTTGAGTGACAATGACAGTGACAACGCTCATGAGTTCCCTTACTGTTCCAACAGCGCGTAAGCCGTTTCCGTACAAAAATGTAGGTCGCAGTAACAGCTCACTTCGCATCACTCAGGTAATTTGGGTAAAAAGCGCTTTTGTGGCGCTAAGCGGGAAATTATTGTAGGATTATGGTAAGTTCGTATTGTGAGTACAATTTAAGGGGTAATGAAAGAAAGATTAAGATTAAGGGATAAAGGACAGCGCGAGCACTGGAACAAATGTATTGTTTTTTTTATATTCAGGTTAGGCAAATATTTGACCACTAATGCACCTGATGGTTAGTGATGATGCGATTGACGATGAAGTATATTTGGCTAGAAGATACCTGTCCACTCGTGACTTAAACATTTTCTATACTATTCATACTAATATTATAAAGAGGTATTAAAGTTTGTTTGTTTGTATGTAAAAGGTGATCTCTGAAACTACTGATCTGATTCTGAAAATTATTTCAGTAATAGATAGCTATACTATCCCTGAGTGTCATAGGCTAGTTTTGTAGGGATATAAGTCAGTTATCAGTTAGAAATATTAATATTCGTAAGGCAAGTCGGACAAAAATTTGCTTACTGGCCGCTTTATCGGCGTACACTGAATAATCAGTTAGACAAAGGTGAATATAATGTATGGCAAAAATGTTTATACATGTACGAGTATATTTAGGTCAGAAAAAATACTTTTCGTTGTAAAAATTGCTTTGTTGGCTATTTGTGGTATTCAATATTAATCTTTATCAAAATGAAGGAAGATATGATTTAGAACTTAAATGCTCTAAAACAATTGACCCGATTCTTGACTACGAGTTAGGTCAAACATGGCCATTTCGGGTCAACTGTAACGAGCCATCTAGATCTCTCTACATTGTAAAGCTAACTATGTAACATATTTCAGGTTTATGGTCCTTAAAACTGCAGCCTCGTCATAACGTGGTCATAACTGTTATCAGGGAATCTTTTTATTGCGCAATTTGTGGCCATAGTTGTTTTGCATAAAATAACTTGACGAATATATCGCTGTTGTTATTCTGGAGGTAGAAAAGTCGCTCACTAAAAAGTTATAAGATATTTTTGCCAGTACGATGGGGTTGCTGCTCACTGGTAGTGGGCTTGAGCACTTGGGCTTAGTAAGCTTGGTAGCTTGTAGTGACCTCTTTTGCTCTATAGATATATTACAACTTTTTTATGAAAAATAAGATCATTTTCAGCCGACTTCAAAAAAGGAGGTTCTGAATTCACCTGTACGTTTTTTTCGTCACGCAATATCTCCGCCAATTATGAATCGATTTTGATGTTTTTTTTTTGTTTGGTAGATTATACTTCAGAGGCGGACCCATATAAATTTTATCGAAATCCTGTTAAAACCAAAATATAAGCGTTGAAGTCGTTTTTTTGATAAAAAAAAAACGTGTGGCACTCGGGGACTGCCGCGGTAAAGCTATTGCATAGCATTGTTTATTAACTTATACAATTATAATTATTTATTTATTTTATTTATGCAGTATTTTTTTTCCTGCCACCTAGAGGCGAGTTGCTGAACTAAAGAGACAAGCGTGATATTTCAAAAAAGTCATTAAATGTTCTGCTATTCATCGATAGATGGCAAAACTAAAAAGTATCACCGCTGTGCCGGTCGGAGTGGGGGGTGTTAGGTTATTTTCGTTACGGAATTTCTGGATTCAGTCTCCACGCTCAAGGCCCGCGATAGAAGCTATGCAATAGCTTAAAACCTTATTTGTAGGTATATTTGATATACGAGTAGTTTGAGGCTTACATAAACAACAAAAGTATAAATCTACTCATACATGTTATTTTGTTAGATGCTTTGAAATGTTCCACCTTCATCAATCTCTCTAAAATGAGCTATTCAAAGAAATTAGCTTATCTTCTCTATGGTAATACTACCTGCTATATCTTATATTAAGATAAGATATAGGTTAATTTAATGAAGATCGTTCAAGGGGTTCAGTAGCCACATAAACGACGATAAATAACAAACACACACATACACACTCTCTGACCCACACTAAGTTCAAATACTTGTATCGTGGTTAGAAACATGTACATCACACACACAATAACACCCAGAACCAGAAGCACAAATGCCACTTGGGAAGGAATTTGTGCTTCTGCCGGGAATCAGAACCCACGGCGCAGACGGCGGAGAACTGTCTACTCCGCCACTTATATATCAATCGCCTTGGTTTACATATTTTTTTTTTTTATTATTTGTGACAGGCTTTTGTTTGACCACTATCTCACCTGATGGCAAGTGACGATGTGATCGAAGCTGGTAAACACACTAGACCTGGAATACGCAGGCTCTCAAGGATAACTGCCGGAACACCGTATTTGTCTGGGCGGCAGACTTTCAACTTGATGGTGGTAAGCTACTTTGGTAGCAAGCCAGGCGAGCAACTCACAAAATGCTCTACCACCTCTCAAATGTCACCTGATTAGCACCACCCGGGGACCACGTGTAGGGAGTCAGACTTAAGGGGTATCCTCCTACGGACGTGGGTGACACAGCCCCCAAAAACAATGTACATTACAAAATAGCTTTTCTTCTATTTAAAAAGTTAGTTAAAAATACAAGCTGTTTAAACTTATTCTCCAATACGTTAAAATAGTCATCATTTCGATTTTATGGTGAAAAATTGAGTTTTATTATAATTGTAAAACAAATGGCTTTAATTTATGCGAAAAGCAGTATAGCGAATTGGTTGAATGGATAACAAAAATAAATTTGTTCAAACGAATAATTCGATGTAGAGTAATTACGTATGTAAATATAACTAGGGAATAAAAGTCAAGAAATTATTGTTCTAAGTACCGCAAAAATTACGCCATAATTTGCTAAACAAACATAGACCTTTCGAAGTTTTCTAATTTATAATATAATAAGGAAGTAGTAACAATATGGACGGAAAACTATAAAATAAGCTTTAACAAGGTACAAAATAAATATTTAAATACCCCATCGGTCTATGTGGAAGATTGCTGCACTGATTTTCATTATTCATAGCTAGAATTCAAACAAATAAAACTGGCCAAGTGCGAATTGGACTCGCGCACGAAGGGTTTTGTACCATTATCTATAAAAACGGAAAAAAAAACACATTTGTTGTATGAGATCCTCTCTTATATATTTGTTTTATTTTAAATTAATTATTCATTTTTGACCTTTTCTGATTTGTTAAATAAAAACATTAATATCCCATACATTTTCATTACCAAATTTGTTTTTTCTCTACCCAGGCTTCATCCCTCATTAGCCCGAAGATAAAAAAACAAAATCAAAATCAGTTCAGCCGTTTGCGATGCTACAGATCAACACACAGATACACAATAATAATATGTTAAACTCTGTTTGCGTCGTGGGTTGAAAAAGTAAGTAGATTCCTTAAAAAAATAGTGTCATAAAAATAATATATGTGATTACAATCTGTATTACAAACAACTCATTCGCCTTCAATGCTTCGTTAAATTAAACTAACTATTACTTCATTTATTGCACCGAGAAGAAACTTAGTTTTCAGTTCCTGAAAGTTAAGACGGTACCTACGACTTTATACAGAGCCAGACTCAGGTTTAAAAACAGGGGCATGTTACAGAGTCATAATTATGAAATCGTATTAATAAATATAAAAAAAATAAAAAGTGTATTCAAATTAATTGTATTTTGAGTGTGTATTTTTAATTATATTAATATTTGGAGTAATAATAAACATTTGTGGTGAAAGGACTCTTTTGCAGAGTACGTCTGGGGCAGTACAACACCATTGCCAGAAATTCAATCGCTAAGCAGTAGTGTGCAAACATTACTGTATTCCGGATTGAAGGGCTTTTCCAGTGTAATCACAGGGCTTAAAGATATTTAGCATCTTATATCCCAGGGTGACGACCGCAGTGCTTTGCCGCGCTTTTGAATTACATTAGTTCAAAACTTTGGGTGGTACTACACTGTACTAGGCAAGAGACGTCTCTCAATTACAATAAAAAAAATGCACTGCTGTGTCTATGTAATGCCGCTATTGCTATTATCTTACCATCGCAAATCCATGTTCACCGCGTTCACCGTTAGCGGTGAGGCCGCGGTCTAGACCACAATACGCAAAGGCGAATATGGGTATGGTCGCAGAATGAATAACTAATTATGTGGGCTCCACTATCACGCCGTTTTCTCTTCTCCCGTTATCGCAACCTGAAGCTTATCCTTTCTCACTATCAATGCTATATTAAAATGCCCATACATAGTACTGTGTTCACAGACAAATCTTTTGCTATTCAAGCTGTTCGTCTGTGGAATGCGCTGCCTACTTTTATAAAAAAGACGCAAACACTCGAGACATTTAAAATAAGAGTAAAAAAACATTATTTATCACTTAAATGAAACCATTATCATGTTTCATCACTAATATTTATTTATTTTTAGGTTATATTAAGTATGTGTATATTTATATATGTATTGTATATTATTTATATATTTTGTATTTATCTTTAATTTATTTATGTGTGTAACTATATGTATATGATTTGTTTAATTACATATATAATTATATGTATGTTTAAAATATTGCATGTATAAAGATCATTGCCGCACCACCGATCACTATTTGTTAAACTTTTTTATTCTCTCCATCCTAAGGTTGCCTGGAAGAGATCGCTGCTTAGCGATAAGGACGCCGATTGTACTGCTATATTGTTTTTTTTTTATTGTAAATTGTTATTTTTCTTGGTGTGCAATAAAGAGTATTTGTATTGTATTGTATTATGCCATCGCAGATCCGTTTTCGCCGCGCACTGTGCGGTGGTAAAGAACATAAACACTTACTTTTCGGGGTGCACTAATTTAGGCTGATCATTGTTTTTTAAAAACGTCATGTATACTAATACGTTGTTTTTTTTTTGTTTACCCTTGTTAACCGACTTCAAAAAAAGGAGGAGTATCACAATTCATCGGAATCATTCTTTTTCTATGTATGTTCTCCGATTACTCGAAGATGCCTGGACCGATTCGATAAATTAGACTTTTTCATTCAGATTTTTGGGGTGCACTCAAGTGCGTCCCTGGGCTTACAAACTTTATGTTCAAATGTAATATGTTTCAAAATAAGATGAGAGCTATATTTTTAGAAAGAAAATATGATATCTGCGTTAACAGTTTTCATGTTTTACACAAAAAACACTTCAGATGACTATTTAACTTTTTTTTATTTATTTAACTTACTATGAGTTACGCGAATGCGTATTATCAAATCGCGTGGAAATGTTATAAATTTACTACATACCAATGTGTCTTTGTTTTGATTCGGCTTAATTTTTTTTGCCACGTCATATTCTTATATTAAAATTAAACTTTAAATTAAAGGTACTAAAGGAATTTTCTGATATACATTCCGATTTCACCTTTTTCCACCTTACATCCAGAAGGACGGCGTCGCGTTACCCGTTTATGGTTGAAATACCGTGCAGGCGCACGAAACGTTTCGCATCTTCGTTCATTTATAGAACAGCAAAAGAATGGAACGCTTTGCCGTTATCTGTGTTTCCCGAAAGGTACAGTTTGGGTGTGTTCAAAAGTAAAGTAAATAGGTATTTACTATTTATTTAGTAAGCGTGCTCCATCTTAGACTATCCATCAGGTGTGATTGTAGGCAAACGTTTGCATAGTCTGTAATAAAAAAAAATCGGCGTGCCTATCATTAACTGACTTCAAAAAGAAGGTTCTATGTTCGACTGTCTGTATTTTTTTTATGTATGTTTACCGATTTCTCCCCCATTTGTGGACCGATTCTCAAAATTTACTTTTATTTGCCAAATGTATTCAAAAGGCAAGAAAAATTTAATAATGTAAATAAAAAGAGAAGGACTAACTAAAATAATTACAATACATTTGCAAAATTACTTCGGGTCAAGTGTGGAACATAAATCTTTAAAATGTTGATTTTAAACACTGCATAAGAATTGATAATAAATATAATAGTTAAAATAAATTGAAAAACCAGCTTATAAATTTTAAAAAAATACTTATTTTTGTTTTGTCATTGGTCCTCGATAAGTCTACGAAGTTTAAATAAAATCTAACGGTCTGAAGTGGGGCAAAATCAAACTCAAAGGAGTTGGTTACAAACAAACATACATACATACAGGTGAAACTAATAATAAAAAGCGTGTTAAATATATCCAGGTCACTAATTCAAAATCAAAATCGTTTATTCACATGGGCCCCAAAGAGGCACTCATGAAAGTTAATGAATTTATTGCCAGATTCCCAAAATTACAGCCATCTCGAGAAGAACCTGGCAAGAAACTCGGCGGCGCATTTTTCTTTATTCATTTTTTTAAAAAACATTCTTAATTTCTAATACATAATTTTCTTAACCTAGGTGTTATTATGGTAGTCGCTAGAAAGAGCCTGTGCAGTTTGCCTCCATGCATCCTTGTCATTAGAACGTAATCCTTGTCATTAAACGTTTAATTTAATTAAAACTGATCTATGATAACTTTATTTAGACTGATAGCCAGGCATGACGCTCACATCGGGGCACGTATTGCTTTTGATTGTATATAATACAAACATATAGACGTCCTAGCTGTACCCGGCATGCATTACAATGCCACGTTTAGAAAAAGTGTTTCACCTCTTTCACGTTTATGTTTGCCTAGTACTTTAATACCTTACTAAAAACTTTTTGGACATTATTCATACAAAAATACTAAAATCACGATTTAAAATGAGGGTTGGGTATAGGAGGATGAATAATCAAATGCAAGCAAAGCTTTAAAAAACCTACTTCACCGCTTTATCTTCGGAACGTTGATCAGATTTAACGTATTAAACACGCATTATTGACAAACAAAAACTAGCGATCAGATCTTGAGCAAATATTAATGAAACCACATGAAAGCCAGCTTTCAAATAAAACTATAATCATCAAAATCGGCTCACAACGAAAGAAGTTATGAGGTAACTTTTGAAGTCGGTTAAATGAGAACATCGTCAAAGTAGTCCACAAAATAGGCATTATTGACGATATTTATTTATTTTGTAGGAAGACTAACAACAACATGGCAATTGTAGTATATAACAAAGAGTTAATTAAAAGTCCCCACTCATAGATATTAAATAACTTAAAAAACATGTAGGATATAACCACTATATAAGCGTTTTTCTCTTTATTTAAATATTTAATTAAATAACGTAGCTTTTTTTTTTCAATAACCAGTGCTGAATAATCACTGGGACCAAACAAAAATTAAGATGAACCGCACTCACTATCAATACAGTATAAGTATAATCCAAAGCACTAAATATATTGATTAAAAAAAGTATCGCCAATTATACGCCTCATTGTTGGTATACTATTGTGGAAAAGGTCAAGGTCAAGAACTACTGATCAGATCTTGATCAAATTTAAATGGGACCAATTAGAAAGCAACATCCTTTAAACTAAAAGAAAATTTTCGAAATCGGCTCATGTGGAGAGAATTTAAGAGGTAACACACTCCAAAAAAAAAATATTAACTTGAGGACCTCCTCCTTTTTTTGAAGTCGGTAAAAATCATAAAAATCGGTCGAGCCGTTTCGAGGGAGTTCGACCACAAACACCGTGAGACGAGATTTTTAGTATAGATTTTTCGTCGCTTCAGGCGGGGCTTGAGTAGCTCAGCGGTTAGAGCAATAGGGCATGAGACCCTATGGCCGCGGGTTCAAATCCCGCCTCAAGCGATAATTTTTCCTTTCTAAATTTATCACTACAGATTTTTATACATTAGATATTAATTAAAACCACAAAATGACCTTCCCGATTTATAAACATGCCTATGTACCAGTCCTCTGTTTATATTTTGTAAAGCCTAAAAGCCCGGCTAATACATTCCCGGTAATGTTTACATGTGGGAACATATCTCCCATTTCCAACCCCGGCCGTCGGTTATCCTGAACCCGAGAGTCTTAAGGAAAATAGTTTTGCGCGTTCCCATATCATACTTTTCCCTTGTGTAGGCAGGAAGAGCTGGGAGATTTAATTACTATTCAAACAAATAAATTATTAGGACCTAGTAAGTATTTTTACGCCTAGCGTGTTAACTAAATTCAACCACAAAATTTAGGTAACGACTAAATGTAAGCGGTTTTTTTATAGCTAATTGATTGCAGTTAAGATAATCTATGGTGTATTTTATGAAAAGTTGAGTTTTTATTAGTGTTTCTCAGTTTATTTCCTTTCGTACTACAGTATTGCTGTAATTTTGATATAGTCGTCATCTTTATATTATGTCACATAAAAATATGTTTTTTATCTATGGTAAGCTAGTACTAAATCTTTAAAACAATTACGTAATAGTTATTACTGGGAATATATTTATATACTAAAGAACTCCTCTCCATGAGACTTTAGTCTTGTTCTACGTGAAATTTATTTAGTTACTACGTCTTGTACTAGTTTTTGATCATCATTAATCTATATATCTTAAAAACTCTTACCTATGCATCCGATGTAAGTTATATTTATAGTATAAATTATTATCTTATCTTATATTATCAAAAAAACAAAAATTAAACTACTCCTTTTTTTCTTTATAACATAATTATCTTGACCACTATCTTGCCTAGGCGCCTATAACATTCGCTAAGTGTGCAATTTGACTAGCACTCAAAGCATCACTGTTTTGCGTCGCTGCCTAAAAAATACCTATAACGGGATTCACCAGCAACTCAGCATAGTTGATTATGTGAAAAAACTGCTATTATAAGTCTTATCTAACTTTATAAAACATTCAAGAGTACTTCGCTAATGACTACAGCGTTTTAATTCAAGTGAAAGATTATAATCTTATATCTTATGCGTTTTTGTAGAAGTCATAAAATGTTATTTTATTTATAAAGTTATTTTAAAGCCCCTTTACAGCATTTATTGAACGAGATGTCTATGTTGGCTTGAATAGTTCAGCACTTGGTCCGTCCATCTATGCGTCCATCGGTACGTCAGTCGTCTAAGCCTTACAAGCGGATGCCTTCAAATTGTCAGAGAATATGTAAAGATATGTGACAACAAATCTGATATAAATTAAAATAAATTCACGGAAGTAGGGAGCAAAACAATTGGTGGTCGTTGAAAAGAACCTACCAAGCAGATCACGAAACATTTTAAAACAAAACAAATTTTAAAATAGCAATTTTTAGCAAAACATTTATATTGTATGTACGAATTAGCTTTAGTTAATAGTATAATATAATATTATTATGTTGAATTTTCTTACAGGACGATGTGGTCGCTAAGCGACAAAGCCCTTCAAATAAATGAAAAAAAATAAAAAAATAGCAATTTAGTACTACTTCTACTACCAGTAATGTCCTACTAAATTATTACTATCCAAATTTGATTTTCACACAAAGTAACTGTTTTTAAACTTATTTTGTCCCAAAGTCTATCTCAAAAAGTCATCGTTAATCTATATTTAAAGATCAACTAATGTGAAAAGAATACCCAATATCTCCCAGCCTAACAATAATGTTGCTGGCCAAGCAATATCCCTTTCTACTCCGTTCTCACATATAGTGCAATATTCCTTGAGCTGACGTAGGCGTTACCTGGCTAAGATGTTATTTTAACAAAATATTGGGCTTTGTTGCCCACATTGAAATTTAGAAGGTAACAAGGGAGGCAGGATAAATATACAGGTGTAGGAATATCTAAATGTTGATTAGGTAAACAATAAACTATATTTTCCTTCCTTGGGTATTTATTTTATAGTTTGAACATTTCATTTTCACATATTTGTTAAGCCGACCGCCCTTGATAGTTCTAGGTGCAAAGGTGCCCAATATGCTAGCAGCATTGCCACGCTGGAAAGCAATAGCTACCCTAAACTTCAAGAATGATCCGAAACGGGGTCACCAATATTTGCCCAGTTGCCGAGAAAAACTAAAAAAAATTGTACACCCTTAATCAGGGTGTATTGTAAGGATCGTTACGTTTTAATTACACTTTTTGTAACCTACATGCTTGGCAATAATGTTTAATATTGAGACTTTGTATCGCAACCAGAAACACAAATTTCCCTTGGGGAGATAACTTGTGTTTTCGCCGGAAATCGAGCTCAATACTCGCGGCTTAGAAGGCAGATGGGCTACTAACAACGCCAATTAATAAGAGTAGATAGTGTTCAAGTCTAGAATAAATAGGTATGTATTAATATGCTACATTTGAATTTTGAATTGTGTCCTAAATGTCAGCGAAGACTTTACCGTCCTCATCCCGAGTTAGAATCTGTGCATCATCATCATCATCATGTCAGTCGCAAGAAGTCCACTGCTGGCCTGCTCATACAGGCCTTCCCCAAAGAATTCCAAAAACACTTTTGTTAGCGGCCTGCATCCAGCGACTTCCTTTTTGTCTTGTATTTTTCTAAAACTTCGTAGAAATACAGATTCCAGTACTATTTAGGAGAAAATTCTTATATTATTAGAGCGTTATGCATTTTCATAGAATGTAATTTGCATATTTTAACAGTTTTTTTTTATCTTTGGTAGAACATAATAATTGAAAATTAAAACTATCGTGAGTATTACACATAATTGATGTTGTGTACGGCTTGAAACACGTCTAAAATTTCGACTTACTTTGTAGTCGACTAGTTTCGGACAAGGCTCGAGCTGCTCGCCTCTGCGTATCGCGCGTCTGACTCATCCTGATGAAGGACAACAAATTTGTCCGAAACTAGTCGACTACAAAGTAACTCGAAATTTAAGACGTGTTTCAAGCCGTACACAACATCAATTAAACATAATAATTGCTAGTTTACTAGGAAGTCGAAGAAGATATTGTTTAAAATTCATACTTATAGGAATTGTACTGAAAGAAATTTAGAATCATCCTTATCACTAATCTATAACACACCATTTTTTACCACTGATGAGACTCGAGGCCTTCTCTCACTGAGTCTAGGCCATAAAACACACATGTTTACAAATCTTTAGCAATGCAGAAATGCAAGTGTTGCCCCCACCCGGCCGCAATACTTGTATTACACAAAGAAATTGTGCTTCTGCCGGTAATCGAACCCAAGACCTGTGGCATACAAAGCAAAGTTTATCTTTAAGTTTATACCGCACCATCAGGGTGGTCAAATTACTGACTTTTAATGCAGTCTATATATTAGTAGTAGAATCATTAACTTTCATGAGTGCCTCTTTGGGGCCTATATGAATAAACTGTTTTATTTTGATTTGATTATATTACCTATCTAGGCTGCGAGCTTTTTTTAAAAATTAACCTTATTTCTTTGAAGTTTTGTTGATTTCGATTGCAACAGATAAAGGTCTAGAACACTTAAAGAAATTAAAAAAATACTGCTTTGTTAGCGTAGTCTCCAAACCTCTGCGTTGGTACCTCTATGGCGTAGCGTTTACAGGTCTACGTCGTAGAGGAGCAGCCACCCGGCTTTAATGCTTCGAGGACTTCGATTCCCCACAAAGGCTTTTTTTTAATGATAGATAGGCAAGCATTTGACCACTATCTCACCTGATGGTAAGTGAAGATGCGGCCGAAGATGTGACATGCTTTTGGCTTTATTTCCCTCACCAAAATACGTAAGTCGGGTTCTTTCTGGATGTAATAGTGATGTTATAATACAGGTCGACGCTGACAAGACCTAAAAATAGGGCCGCAGCGGTCTCTGTCTTTTTACACCAAACTAAAAGACACTGGGTCCGTGGGAACCGGGAGCTCATTCTATTTTCAAAATTCTCTCAGAGCGCCTGGTTAAAGCTACACGTGATCAAAATGCTGGCAATTATTTGGCTCAACGTATTAGCATTGCAATTCAGAGAGGCAATGCAGCCAGCATGATGGGAACGCTACCCACTGGTAGTGGGCTTGAGCACTTGAGTTACCTATAAGCTCGTTGTCTTATAGGTAACTTAGTTCTTTGCTGTACATAGTTATAGTTTAGTTTTAGGAAATATAGGCAATTGGCCCGTAGTTAGGCAGGTGAAGAAAAAACTAAAAGAGAGACAGAGAAAGGTAGGGCGACTCAAATTGAATAAAATGAAAAATATGTTTTTTAAACTTAGTTGAACAAGTTAATCAACTTGGCCTTTTGTACCGTCAATTTTAATTTATTCTGTCACCTCTTTTAGAAGCCGTAATTGCGCGTACGCATTAAGCATGCTTCCTGATCGGGTGATCACAATCTAATATTTGAGTCATTTAAAAAAGCACATAATAAATACTTATTCCGGCTTAACAATGATGCTTAATCAAAAAGATCTACTTTTTACTTACACGAATAACTTCGGTTAAGTATAAAAAATAAACGCATAAACGATTTCACACTCACAGCCCCACAATAAGTTCGATGACTTGTGTCTTGGGTGCCGGAAACATTCAGATCACACACACAAACACAACCAGGACCAGAAACAATTTTTCTTTTGGGAGAAAACGTGTTCCTGCCGGGAATTGAATACCACTGTTTAGAAGGCGAACATGCACCCAACTAAACCAACGGTCAGTTCATATATATACATTTAATAATCGGGAGTTCGCGATTATTTTGAATAAATATCAAAATATATAACAGTCGTGATAAATTTAGAAAGGAAAAAATATCGCTTGAGGCGGGATTTGAACCCGCGGCCATAGACTCTCATGTCCTATTGCTCTAACCGCTGAGCTACTCAAGCCCCGCCTGAAGCGACGAAATTAACCTTCCCTTATTATTAACGTCTTACGGGGACATGTGACGTCATCTACCGAAACAGTTTATAGAAACTACTACGGCCAACGAGTCTAACATTGCAGTTAGCTACACGTTGTGTTGTTAGAGCAATAGGGCATGAGACCCTATGGCCGCGGGTTCAAATCCCGCCTCAAGCGATATTTTTTCCTTTCTAAATTTATCACTATAGTTCTGCCTAGCATGGCTAATGCTATATAAATAAAATCAATTGATTTAGGTAGACGTTATCAACACAACGTTGAGCTAACTGCAATGTTAGACTCGTTGGCCGTAGTAGTTTCTATAAACTGTTCGGTAGATGACGACACGTCCCCGTAAGACGTTTATAATAAGGAAGGTTAATTTCGTCACTTCAGGCGGGGCTTGAGTAGCTCAGCGGTTAGAGCAATAGGGCATGAGACCCTATGGCCGCGGGTTCAAATCCCGCCTCAAGCGATAATTTTTCCTTTCTAAATTTATCACTATAGTTCTGCCTAGCATGGCTTATGCTATATAAATAAAATCAATCATATAACAGTCGATGACGATTAGAACTTTAACGTACCTATAATTAAAACGTGGTAACTTGTGATGGTGACCTCTGGCCTTTACATGACAATGTGTGCTAGACAAAATGATAGCACCAAATTATTATTATTATTATTTTACGCTGTGTATCAGTTTAAGTTAAAGTTAAATTACTGATTAGCCATAGTTTGGCTAGATTGTAATTATAATAGGGCACTTTGTAAGAAGTACCTTCTAGGCAAGCATGCTACATCTTCGGCCGCATCGTCGCTTACCATCAGGTGAGATTGTGGTCAAACGCTTGCCTATAGAAAATAAAAAAATAAAAAAACTCTAGAAGTAAAAAAAAAAAAAAAAATTATGCTGGATAGGCAAGTGTTTGACCACTATCTCATCTGATGGAAAGTGACGATGCGGCCGAAGATAGAACATGCTTGTCTAGAAGGTTACCTATAGTATATATTAATATAATTATAAATATATGTAGTTAATCACAACACCAACCTATGTTCTTATATATTTTTTCTCTTTTTCTATCCAAAGGTAGACTGGAATATATCGCTTTTAGCGATAAATCCGTCCATTTTACTTAAATATAAATAATGTGATTGTTTTTAATGTTATTTTGTTTGGTGCAATAAAGTGTTTTGTGTTGTATTGTATCTATTCACTATAGACTTGAATACACCCAGATTGTACCGTTCTAGGAAGACGCAGGCAATGAGTTCCACTCCTGTGCTGTGCGGATGATAAACGTAGAAGCGAAACGCTTCGAGCGAACAGAAGGTATGTCAACCTTAAATAGATGAAGTTTGTCAATTTTATAAATATTAGTAGCTCAGCACCATATACAAAATCACTTCAAATCAAGTTGCGGCAGCAATATCTTTGATAGCCAGTCTATCTATGCCTAGCGTGTACCATCCTCGACCAGATCATCATTATCACCACAAGAGATAAGTTTTTTTCAAACGTTCTTAAGAATGTTTGAAAAAGGTTATATATTCCTGTATAACACAGGAATTATCTCAAACGTACACAATATATTATTATAGTATACTTTTAGGCCAAATATCTGTATTTCCTAAAACATGAACTAAAATTATACACGTGGGATAGTAGTCAAATTCTAGCCTATAAAATACAAAAAAAAAACAACGGGTTGCACTCCGGAGTGCATGCCGGCAGAAGTGAAAACTTGAACATTAACGTTGTAAACAGCAGGAGCAGGCATACATTTTCGCCGCGCGGTAGAAAGAGAGTGGGATATTACTTCCTCTCCTTCGTTAGGAAAATTTGTAAGTAAATTTTCCGTCTTACGAATTTTCGATCAGGTCTCTTGTCCTGACGCGAGTTTAACATTTTTACCCATCCCAAAAAGTGCACAACGCCGCTAAAGAAGTTTTCACTTCAAAAATCCACGTTACTTGCTAATTATACGTTCCATGTGGCAAATTTTCACAAAGTATTATTTACATAATCTCTTAATCTGAAGCTCAAAATGTCTCTTGAACAAAGATACTAAATTTTGAACGAATATATTGCATAAATAGATTTGTATATGCTATGATATTAAACAGTTGCCCACATCTTTACATATATAATTCTTCTGTACGAGTGTATGTGACAGAACTCCTCCTAAACGGCAAACCCGATTTTTTTGAAAGTATTTGTGTGTGTTCAGGTAGATTCAAGATTCTAGAAATTTAGATTCACAATTCGATCCGACAAATAATATTTTTTTAATTTACGCGAGTGAAGCCGCGGGGAGCCTAGTAATAATGCTCTGAATTCCTGTAATTTACCTATGTGGAGTAAAAATTTAAATTCTTCCAATGTTTTATTGCAAAGTATAATAATAGAATCAAAATATCCTGAAACGATTAAACTTATAAACCGATTGGAAAAGTCAATATTCGAGAAAGCTTTCATTAATTTTAACCATCTAAATTATCAATGAAAGCTACGGTAAAACGAGCGTGGGCTCTAGAGACACCATTATAATTAAAAAACACTCCGAAAAGGTCAGCAAACTAATTTCAAATTCGTGATGCTTGACGCGTGTCGAATCATTATCACAAAAAATACTGAAACTTACCGAAAATAACTCCAAACAGCCACACACACTTCAAAAATATCCAACAATAAAATACACTTGATTAAATCACATCGGCGTCATTAATCCACTTTTCGAAAGTCACGTAAATATTACGGAAAATCGGGGGAGAAAGCGTCCACCCCCCACGACGGACAAATGCGCACTGAAATGATATAAACCTTCTTGCACCTAGAGGCTACCGTAGTATAACCCGACCCGTTTCAGTCTTCCCTGAAACTTGCTTTTACTTGAATTTCTTTTGACAATTTCATTTATTCGGGTTACATATATGTAAGTATACGTCGAAAGTTTTTCTTTGCTCGTTAGGAAGGTAAACAGGAACAGAAAAATGTCTAGCTTAGTTTAGATACCTACTTATATCTAGTGCTTCGTGCAAGCTATTTGGTAGATTGAAAGGCTGCTTAATTTGATGTATTCTTGGAACTAAGTTAACTGATTAAAGCTAAGTATCTTGTTAGCAAGCTTAGGTATATAGTTTTTATGTAGTTTAACAATAATAATACAAGGAAGAAGCAGTCGACGATTGTACTATTGAGTGTTATTAACCAAGCAAACTAATATAATTCACTACAATCTGAACTTTATATATAGACAATTTGGCTTAACTAATTACGCACATTCATAACAAATAAACATAAACGCTTACACTCTCACAGACCCACACTAAGTTTGTTTTTTTGGATGTGAAAAATGCTTTCAATTCGGTGGATAGAGGAGCCCTTTTGACGCAAGTAAAGGATAAAATTCCAAATTTGTACAATTTTCTTTGGCAGTGTTATGGTTCTTACACAAAATTAACATATCATGGCAACCAAATTAAATCAGCAGTAGGCTGTCAGCAAGGAGACCCATTGGGTCCAGCAGTCTTTGGTCTGTCTGTACATCCCATTATCCAACAACTTCGCTCCAAACTTAATGTTTGGTATTTGGACGATGGGACTTTAGGTGGCGATGTAAATACTGTTTTTGAAGATCTTCGTCTTCTCATAGACGAATTCCAAAAAATTGGCTTAGAACTAAATTTTTCAAAATGTGAACTTTATGTTTCCGAAAAATATACAGAAAGAGACCAAGTAATTCAAAAATTTTACTCGTTAGCTCCAAATATTCAAATTATTAACAAACAATCCCTTCGGTTATTGGGCTCCCCTATTCTTAACGAATCATTCCCTTCATTTTTTGATGAAAAAATTCAAAATTTTAAACAGAGTTCAGATCGTCTACTAAAAATTAATACTCATATGGCCTTCACAATACTCAAATACTGTCTTTTTGTCCCAAAATTTACATATACTTTACGGTGTTGCCAGCTATGGAAACATGAACATATTATTCAAAATTTAGACAACATTGTCAAAAACACATTGGCATCTATTTTGAATATGAATTTAGACGAGAGAGCGTGGTTGCAATCTTCACTGCCAGTGCGTTTGGGAGGCCTTGGCATTCGATCAATTTCGGGAGTCGCCCTTCCCGCTTTCTTGTCATCAGTACACAGTACTCAAAAATTGACTAATAAAATTTTACAAGTAGCTCTACCATTTAATACAAAAATATCATTTATAGACGAGGCCAAGAAAGCGTGGTTGGTAGCCTGTTCAGGCACTGATTTCCCAGAAAATCTGTCTTCTCAGAAGCTTTGGGACGGGCCGCTCTGCGACAAAGTACGGAATCATTTATTTCAAACGTGCTTAAGTTCCGCAGATCGTGCCCGTCTTCTTGCAAGTTCGGAGTGGGAATCAGGTCTGTGGCTACAGGCTCTCCCATCGCCAAATACGGGAACGCTGCTGGATTCATCGGCTTTCCGTATCGCAGCATCACTTCGATTAGGCGCATCGTGTTGTGCTCCACACCGCTGTCAGTGCGGTACTGCTGTTGACCGGCTCGGTCATCACGGTCTGTCTTGCTCTAGGAGTGCAGGACGTATTCCCCGCCACACGAGTCTTAATGATATCATACGTCGGGCTCTTACCACCGCCAACTGTGCGGCTATTTTGGAACCAAATGGTCTAGCGCGTGATGACGGTAAAAGGCCTGACGGAATGACCCTGATTCCATGGAAGATGGGACGGCCTTTGGTTTGGGATGCAACTTGCGTAGACACCCTAGCACCGTCTCATCTTTCTGGAACTAAAAATAAGGCTGGTGTTGCGGCTGAATCAGCAGAGACTCTCAAAAGGCGCAAATATAGTAATCTTGATAGTGGTTATATATTTGTGCCTTTTGGGGTTGAGACGTTGGGACCGTGGGGACCGGGAGCACATACATTCTACAATGAATTAACAAAGCGTTTGGTCGAAGCAACTCGTGACCAAAATGCTGGCAAATATTTTGGACAGAGATTGAGTATTGCCATTCAACGTGGCAATGCTGCCAGCATTTTGGGTACTTTGCCTACTGGTAGCGGACTATTAGATTAAGTTTTGTACATATTTATATCTAATTATAGTTTTATTGTTTAATTTTAATTTAGTTTTTAGTTTAATGTAATGTACAATTGCTACTTAAATTATGTTGTTTCTACATAAGCTAAATAAATACCAAGTTTGTGTCGTAGGTGCCGGAAACATTCACATCACATACACAATCACAACCAGAACCAGGAACACAAATTTTCTTTGGGGAGAAAACTTGTGTTCTCGCCGGGAATCGAACCCGATATAACCCTGCTTAAAAGGCTAACGCCAGCCAAAGAGCAGTTCAAACAGGTCAGATTAACTATTTGTTCAGTGTAGCATAAACAAAATACGTAAATGCGTGAGTGGAACGCACCCATTTGTTCACAGATAAGAAGCGCATACGCAGTCTGTGGGAAGGCGATTAATTAACATTCAGAAACGTACACCTCAAGTCTCAAAAAGAGGATCATAAAAAGAAATTGCCTTTTTTTTTCTCAGCAATATCCTTATAATTAACGTCACTCATCGCAGTATAATAGAATTCATTTATTTATATTACCTTCGCAAAGTCTCACTTCCAATAATTAAACATCTTTTGTAACATATTTGTAGTTGTGGGTAATTAATTTAATTTATTAGGTTGAATATTCATAATCAGAGCAACACTTGCGATGGGTCCAGGTCAAACGCCTATAGCGAACTGACTGTAAAACGGTCAGCTCAACCAAAATGTGGTTTATGTTTCCTTCGATCTTTTGCCTTTACTCTAAAACTCCAATAGAAGTCCTAGTAAAGTTTCTACCACTTTACTAGGGCATGACTTAACTATCAGTGGACCTTGACTCTTTTACGTTACTTTGACTGTGACTTGTGACTAGGACTTTCAATATGAAATACACTTAAAATATTATATTATAACTTGACACTAATAATAATAATAACGTTTATTGACACAAAAACCATTTACAATGTCAAGATATTTTTGTTCTCCAAACTAGGATAACCTGTATCTTGGGGACCTCCTTCCTATTTGATTCAGATAGGCTAATACAGACACTGATAAAATTAATATAGACACTGCCTAAATACACAAGATTACGAAGCCAAAATTAAGAAAACAAAAAAAAGTCTAGGTAAAGAGGGTGCCTTATACAATTTATTTTCGTTCGAAAACCAAGTGAAGTCTACAATTCGTTTAAAAAGTAGGCACCTCCGTTTCAATCAAAACACATACTTTTAACGTTGATTATTTAAATCAATTGCTTGGCAATTTAAGAATATCGAAAAAATAATACCTAATAATGGAAATCATGACAATCGCATTAAGGAACTCAACAAAACAAAAGATTTTCATTTCCGGGAGGCACTGCTGATGTACCTACCTATACAGGGTTATTTGTAAAATGCCAGAAAGTTCTTAGATCTTGATTATACCCTGATAACCCTTACCTTATTTAGTTCTACGACTTTTTTCTAAATGCTATAATTTTCGTGTTATTTAAGATTGATTCTGTACAATCTATAATTAATAGTGGTTTTAACTACATTTTCCCGCAAATAATGGCATCGTCGCGCTGCGCCTCGTAATACGCCAGTTGACAATTTGACACCTTAGACTTAACACAGAAGATAATTATTTCTGGGCTTAAAGAGATTTAACACCTAATACCTCAGGGTGCCGAGCGCAGTTCTTTGCCGCGCAGGATTTTGACCTATATAAGTTCATAACTCTGGGTAGCAATAAACTTTAATGAGCAAGCGTAACGCTTACCATCAGACAAGTGACTTGCTAGTCTAGTCACTTAATAAAATGAATTTTTTTTTTTTCGCTCAAAGCGTTTTGCTTCTACATTTGTCATCCGTACTGCGAAGGAGTGGAATTCATTACCCGCGTCTTTGTTCCCTGAACGGTATAATCTGGGAGTCTTCAAGTCAAGAGTGAATAGGTATCTTCTAGGCAAGCGTGCTACATCTTCGGCCGCATCATCACTTTCCATCAGGTCAGATAGTGGTCAAATGTTTGCCTATCGAGTATAAAAAAAATATTATAAAACAGAATTTGCAATAGAAAGACGTTAGTCTCAGTTATTGTTATGATGTTCCAAAAGGTTTCTAGTTTTTTATAAATAACCCTGTATATTATCGGGTCTGTTACTTTCAGGTTAGCGTCCTCCTTTCTCCTTATAAAACATATATTACAACAGTCAATTTTGTTAACAGAGAGATTTAAGCAACTACTATTAAAAGAACTACCCGCGAAGATTCGCTGCCAATTACTGGATGCAGATGTAACGAGTAACAGCTATAGCGGTGAAGGTAGTGATGCGCTCGTGACTCCGCTCTCTGGTGTTTATGCCGAATTAGTTCGGTCATCGCTGAAAAAAGCGCTTACTAATCTTACTTTTGTCTTAGGAACTGGATTTACAAAGAGCCCCAGGCGCGCAGCCAGGGCGTTGTGAATATACCCATTGCTATGTCTAAATATTGAATGCCCGATGTGGGTAAACTGATGTTATAAAACTAACACTAACACCTTGCATAGCGTTATGTTTTTTTTTTTGTTGAAAAGTTAAACATTTGACCACTATCTCACCTGATGGAAAGTGATGATGCGGCCGAAGATGTGACATGATTGCCTAGAAGATACCTAAACACTCGAGACTTGAAGAATCCCAGATTATACCGTTCGGGGAACAAAGACGCATGCAATGAGTTCCAATCCTTTGCTGTACGGATGATGAACGTAGAAGCGACACGCTTTGAGCGAACTGGATCAATCTGTCAGTTCTCCAATAAATCATTCTTGAATCTTGATTCTTCTATCATCCGGCGATTCCTGCATACAGTGCATCACTACAATAAAGTGTAAACTAGGGAAATTGCCAGTTGTACAGCGGGTCGTTGATCTTTGTTAGGGTTCCACAGTGAAATAACGGACCGCATGCTAACTAGTACAGATATGCAAACTTGATGTACAGACACTGTATGGATACAAAAGTATTAAAGATGTTATTCTATATTCGTATGCAGCGGGTATCGGGTACGATTTCCGGTGGAAACACAAATTTCTCTCAAAGGGAAATTTGTGATTCTGGTTTTGGGTGTGATTGTGTATGTGATGTGAATGTTTCTTTCACCTACGACACATGTCATTTAACTTAGTGTGGGGGTGTGAATATGAAAGCGTTTATGTTTATCTTCTTGTCAAAAATTAAAACAATACATTCGCGATATATATACGTGCCTATAACCTATGTTTCCTAAAACTAAACTGAAACTAAATACATCTATACATCCAACACCTGAGTTAGCTACAAGGCACGGAGCTTATAGGTAGCTCAAGTGCCCAAGCCCACTCCCAGTTGCGTTCCCATCATGCTGGCGGCATTGCTTCTCTGAATTGCAATGCTAATACGTTGAGTCAATAAGTACCATCATTTTGATCACGTTTTCGCCATGACCAAATGCTCTGATAGATTTTCAAAAATAGAATGAGATCCCGGTCCTCACGGGCTCAGTGTTTCAACACCAAACGGCCCAAATATGTTACCACTGCCGAGGTTTTCATATTTTTGCCGTTTGCGCTGCTCTGCCGAAGTTGCCGCGGCGCCAACCCCATTCTGTGTTTCAGGAAGATATGACATTGTATCATTTGTATTATTGAGAAGGGAATAAACTACCTATCATCTTGATTTCTCATCATTATATCGAACGTAAACAAACCCGCGGGTAGCTAGTTCAATATACTTAATGACGTCCGGTAATACCATGGTAAATATAATTAATGCTGAGCTATAAGACATTGATATACCGAATTCAAATGTCATCATCAAAATTGGTCTCTATGTTATTATGGTCTTTATTATACAGGGCATAAATAATTCAAGTTGGTAGAGAATTAGTTCAGAGGGTAAAAATAAATCTAGCCAAGTGCAAGTTGAACTGGCATTCCGAGGGCTCCGTTACTACACAAAATGGTGTGAGCCCGACTCAAACATTATTTCTATGCTCGATTGGTAAGCATTTGACTACCATCTCTCCTGATGGAAAGTGAAGATGCGTCCGATGATGTAGCATGCTTACCTAGAAGATAGGTAAGTACCTATTCACTCTTGATTTGATAACTCCCAGATTAGAAACTCGGCAATTGGTTGTTGTCATTCTTTTGAGTTTTTACACTATATAATCTCGAAATATTTATAAAATTCATTTAATTACTAAATTTTGTACATTTATAATGCCCTAACCGTAATCAAAGTCATGAAACCGCGGATGGTTTCGATTCCATGATAGTTGCTAGAACGATGGTTTTATTAGGATATTGCAAAATGCATATATTTCGTTTTGTCGCATATGTTCCCTGGACACGCGTCCACAGAACAAAGGCGAGAAAACGTAATATAAGCGACAATCCCGTTTTTTTTTTAATGTCATTGCGAGACGAGACGAACAAGTCGTTCGCCTGCTGGTAAGTTCATTCCACTCAGAGTTTTTAACTCTTTTAATTCCAACTCAATTAAAAAAAAAAACAATTTAATTTTCAATTTAACGCGGCAAAACACTGCACTCGTCTCCCTGATATATTAGATGTCATTTTACTGGAAACATTGCCCTTCAATCTAAAATACAATACAATACAAAACGCTTTTATGAACCAAATAAAATAATATAAAAAACAATCATATCATTTATATCTAAGTACGATGGGCGGACTTAGTTTATCGCTAAAAGCGATCTCTTCCAGTCAACCTTTGGATGGAAAAAGAGAAAAACAATATATAAGAACGTAGGTCGGTGTTGTGATTAACTACATATATTTATAAATACATATACCAATTAAATTAATACATACATAATACAATAATATAACATAGGTACTTAAAAAACATTTCATAATATCTATATCGCACTGCCCGTTGGCTTAGTTGGGTGGCGTTCGCCTTCTAAGCAGGGGTATCGGGTTCGATTCCCGGCGGAAACACAAGTTTTCTCCCCATGGAAATTTTTTATTTCTGGTTCTGGTTGTGATTGTGTGTGTGATGTGAATTTTTCGGGCACCCACGACACAAGTCATCGAACTTAGTGTGGGGCTGTGAGTGTGAAAGCGTTTATGTTTATGTTATGTAATAGGTACCTATAAAGTATTTGAAACTTCTACAAGTCAGAGATGAAAACATTCTATCAAATTAGTCGTTACAAGTGAGATAGAAGCTTTTAACCTTCGCTTTGAAGGCAGGTAGCGAAGTAGCCTTATGGAAATTGGTAGAATATTCCACAAACGCACTGCTTCCACCGTAAACGACGCATCATATAATACAGTACCTAATGTTTGCACGGCGGTTGTATGTCTGGCAATGGTGTCTTACTGCACCAGGCGCACTCTGCAAAAAAGTCCTGCCACTACATAATTTAAACGCAAGCAAATCTAAAATAAACCGATTTCACCGTTTTATCTTCGGAACCCTAGATTAGATTAAATGATTTAAATATTACGCATTATTGAAGAACTCAAAAACTACTAGTCATATCTCGATCAAATTTAAATAGGACCACATGGAATGTACCAGCTTTTAAATAAAAAAAACGGCCAAGTGCGAGTCGGAGCCATTATCTATAAAACGGTAAAAAACACGTTTCTTGTATCGGAGCCCGCTTTAATATTTGTTTTATTTTAATTTAATTATTTGTTTTAAAAGTATACATATAAAAAACTAAATATTCTGTAAATATTAAAGCGTATCAATATCGAGCAAAAACAAGCAAAAAAACATCACGTTTGCTGTATGGGAGCCCCCTTAAATGTTTGTTTTATTCTGTTTTTTTAGTGTTTTTTGTTATAGCGGCAACAGAAATACATATATCATCTGTAAAAATTTCAACTGTCTAACTATCACAGTTCACGAAAAACAGCCTGGTGACAGACGGACAGACAGACGGACGGTCAGCGGAGTCTTAGTAATAGGATCCCGTTTTACCCTTTGGGAACGGAACCCTAAAAAAGAGTCATCAAAATCGGGTCACCCAGAAAATAGTTGCAAAGTAACACAAAAAGATACTGTCGAATTGAGAACCTCCTCCTTTTTTGAAGTCGGTTAAAACGAGGCCAACTACTACAGTCTTATTTCATTTCTCTCAACTCCTTACCAAAGATAATACCCGGTGTAGGCAGATAAACCTTCCTCTTTTCGTTGACAAAAACAAAAAGAAGAAATATTACTACAGAATTCCTAAGAAAACCTGCAGTTCTCACTGTCGGGTTCATTATTTTTAACTTGCAGACAATTTGACGCTCCGCTCGCTCTCATTAGCGAAGATGGCTAATTGAAGGACCCCCTCTGCCTTCCACCCTCACCCTCTCACCCCTCACCCCTCCGGAGATTAGGATAAGGAAAGTCATCAAACTCTACAGCGCATCTTCTCAATTACTATATACACAACATATAAATACATTGGGATAATTGTTATTACAATTTTGCAATTCGTAAGTAACATAGCTCAAAATATAAACGCCTTCACGCTCACAGCCCTACACTAAGTTCGACAACTTGTGTCGTGGGTGAAGTAAAATTCAAATTCAAAATTGTTTATTCACGTGGGCCCCATAGAGGCACTCACGAAAGTTAGTTAGTTAGTAAGTATCATGCGGGAGTCATTATATCACGAGTGAACAGGTATTTTCTAGGAACACATGACCATCGTCAATAGCATCATCACTTACCATCAAGTTTGATAGTGGTCAAATATTTGCCACAGTTTCAGGAAATATAGGTCTTGAAAATTGATGTCAATTGGCCCGTACATTCTATGTAAATGTAGAAAAAAAAATGTCTATCCAAAATATTTTAAAAAATCCAGAACGGTATTTTTTATAATATTTCTAGAAAATAAAAGAAAGGAAGGATTTTATTATGTTTATTTTACGCGGGCAAAGCCGCGGGATGGTTATGGTTAACATTCACATCACACCCAGAACCAGACCAAAAATTTCCCATGGATAGCAAACATTCTGTTCCCATTCTGTTGGAACAGAATCCGTTCTATTGGAAAAAAGTAAGTCCCATTGGAGTATTGGAACGGAAACGATAATCATGTTAATCTTTATATAATTTGCCTACATTCTTTCACGTTCACGATCTATTAACGGTTAATAATCCACTATTATTACAGATTAACATTCGCGAAGCGTTTTGCTTCAACATTTGTTATCCTTACAGCGAAGGAGTGGAACTCACTGCCCACATCCTTGTTTCCCGAACAGTATAATATGAGAGTCTTCAAGTCTAAAGTGAATAGGTATCTTCTAGAATTGCTCATTCTTCATCTTCGGCCGCATCGTCGCTTTCCATCAGGTAAGATAGCAGCCAAATGCTTACCTATGTCATAAAAAAAATCGCTTTTGGAATATCATACAAAATCGTTAACACATGATTTTCTCACTTCGCAGAACTTTTTATTAAGGTAGTCTTTCAAGTAAAACTGTGACCAACTGGGAAAGTTTACTTTGTTTATAAATAAAGCTTACTATATAATCATTGATTATGTTGATGACCAGGATGCATGGAGACAAACAACATAAGCGCTTTTTGGCGACGGCAAAATGAGACGTAAGTATGTGTTACAGAAGTAGATTTTTATTAAAAAAAAGAATGGAAAAATACGCCGTCGTTTCTTCTTTTCTTGAAATGACTGTATATTTCCGGCGGGAACACAAGTTTTCTCCTCAAGGAAAATTTGTGTTTTTGGTTCCGGTTGTGATTGTGTGTGTGTGAATGTTTACGGCACTCACGACACAATTCATCGAACTTAGTATAGCGCTGTGAATGTGAAAGCGTTTATGTTTATTTCCGTAAATGGGATTTAAGTCATTAATTTTAATGAGTAGTATGGAGCCCAAGTGTAGAAAAGAAAAAAAAATCAGTTAACTATGCTTCATTAATGATAGACAAACTTTTGTCAACAATCTCACCTGATGTTAAGCGACGATGCAGTCGATAACCGAGCCCGTTTGCTTAGAAGATGCTTCATCACCCGCAACTTAAACACTCCAAGATTGTGCGTATAAACGTACTCTTAAGTACCTACCTAGATGCCACGGGCGAATAGTAATTGCCTGTATTAAAGTTGGCCTACTTCCCAACTTAAAAATAAAGACCTTCATAAAGGCCCATTCCCGAGTAACATAACCCCAAACACATTGTAGTGATCGTTACAACTTGAGCTCGTTAAGTTAGGGGATGCCAACTTGGGACAGGTTTCAAGTGCCTTTGTAATAACTTGGAACTTTGGCCAATAAATGTAGGCATCGATTAGAAAATTAGGAAATTTAGGTATAGGAGAATTGGGACCTAACATTTTTTTTTTCTGTTGTATTCACAAACTATATATATAGGGATATTATGTCTCAGTTTTCATGCCTGCCACAATTTAAAAGACTAATTTAATTACTTCTTTTAACAATTCTTTGTACAGCCTTAATTAATTTAGGTAACTTAATCTGAACTTAAATTTTCATGCTTAGGAAATATCTGGACTAGACATCTGACTATAACTCGTGCGTCTATTTTTTTTATTACTTCTGCTGACTGAACTTGAGTGGCATCTTTCAGCAAGCATTTAATATTTGGACTGAATTGTTAATAGTATCTACATGCTAATATTTGTGCACACAGATGGATAACTTAAGTAATAATTAAGGTCACATAAGGTTTACTGAGGTTTAAATAATATATTTTGATTTTATTTACGAGAAACATCGTCTAGATAGACCTAGAAAGAGCTGACTCTACCTGGACGCGCCGCTTCACGTCTTCTGGTGCCCAAGGTGTGACAATTTTAGCCGATATCTTTGGGTGCAATGTACTTACGTGACCCGCCTAATCCCAATTTGGAGAATCTGTCTTCTTTCCTACGTATTTAATAAAATAAAAATATTTTAACTAGGCACAACTTCTTACTGAAAATTAATCCGCTTTAGACGGATCAAGAACTTACTCAAAATATAATGAGCTACTAATTGTACATGAAACAAATTGTTTTTGAATTGTTTTTCTAAATAGTTTGGGTCAATTTACTTGTTTTTCAAAGATCTCAGAAAAATATATTTAAAAAATATATAATTTAAATAATTCAAAAACTTCTCGATCTAAAAAACGTGGGTGGTTCTATCGACTTTTAACGAGTTTTATCACTCAGTAGAAACACCGAAAATTTCCGTTTGAAGTCTGTTAATATATTAGTTTAAATTAAGTTATTTTATAATTATAAATAATCATAACTATATTTTTTCAATAATACAAAAAACGTCTTCAATAGGGATTAAGCTTAGTTAGGTGCCCGCCCGCAGGTATATCGGGTTCGATTACCGTCGGAAACACAAGTATACTCCCCAAAGGAAATGTGTTTCTGGTTCTGGGTGTGAATGGGTGTGCGACTGTGCGATGTAAATATTTCCGGCAGCTGTGAGTATGAACACGTTCATGTTTAATAAAAACGAAACCATAATTTCGTCACTTAAGACATGGCCTTAGTAGCTCAGCGGTTAGAGCACTAAACACTGAGGACGCGGCGCGGGTCCAAATCCCGCTTCAAGCGATATTTTTGTTACCTTACCTACCTTAATAAAAATATAACGTGACCTAGACAATTAATACTACATTTTTAAATTTATTGAAATTAAACTTATTCTGCTCAATATTTCAAAGTGAAAAGCTATATTTCCAATTGTTTAATATTTCATTCCACTTCAATTGAGCACATTTTGTAGTCAGTTTAATTACTTCAAACAATGTAGTTCCAACAATCTCCGCGAATCGTAAATTTGTACGGCCGTACGTGAAACTTTGTTCACTTTACGGGAAATATTATTAATTTTCGGCGGCTTTTATATACATTATACTGCCCGTTAATAAAGATTCTATTTATAATCGTGCTTGATGCAGTTACCCGAGTTGGTGTAATTTAAACGCAAGCAAAGCTTAAAACAACCGACTTCACCGCTTTACTTTCGGAATCCTTGATCAGATTAAATGCATTATATACGCATTATCAAGATCAGACCAGTAGTTTTTGAGTTTGAGGATAACTCAAAAACTACTGGTCTGATCTTGATCAAATTTTAATGGGAACACATGGGGAGTACCAGCTTTCAAACAGAAAAAAATATCTAAATTGGTTCTCCCTGAAGAAGTTATTAGGTAACATACATGCAAATATAATTAAACGCAAGCAAAGCTTAAAAAAACCGACTTCACCGCTTTATCATCGAACCTTGATCAGATTTATTGTATAAACACGCATTATTGATTATAACTCAAAAACTAGACATCAGACCTTGATTAAATTTCAATGGGACTACATAAAAAGCACCAGCTTTCAAATAAAAAAAGAATCATCAAAATCGGCTCACAACGAAAGAAGTTATGTGTTAACTTTTGAAGTCGGGTAAACGAGAACATCGTCAAAGTACGCATTATTTGTCACAAAATAGGCATTATTGACAATATTTAAAAAACTACTGATCAGATCTCGATCAAATTTAAATGGAACCAATTAGAAAGCAACATCTTTCAAACTAAAAAAAATATTTGAAATCGGCTCACGTGGAGAGAAGTTATGAGGAGGTAGCACAATTAAAAAAAATATATTTACAGTCGACTTGAGTACCTCCTCCTTTTTTCGGAAGTCGATAAAAATACAGTCTAATTGAGAATCTCCTCATCTTTTAAAGTCGGAAGGACTCCTTTGAAGTGTCCGCCAGGGGCAGTACCACTCCATCGCCAAACATTCAGCCGCAAGTGTGCAAACATTACTGTGTTTCGGATTGAAGGGCAATGTTTCCAGTGAATTTACAAAGAGTAAAGAGATTTAACATCTATTACCTCAGGGTGAGGAGCGAAAAGCTTTGTCGCGCTGGATTTTGCTCTATAAAAAAATCCCTCAAATATCTCTGGGTGAAACTGAACTGTAATGGGCAAACACGACAATTACCATCAGGCGAGCTACTTTCTTATTTATCTATCAATAAAATAAACTCACTAAATTAAAAAATAAAGTACACTCACCTTATAGTATGTTTCAATGTTATATTCGGCTTAAACACGAACATCCTGATGAAGGACAACTAATTTGTCCGAAACTAGTTGACTACAAAATAAGTCGAAATGTTCATGTTTTAAGCCGAAAATAACATTGAAACATAATGTGTAATACTCACGATAGTTTTAACATTAAAATCACCTTATAGTGTTAACAAACTTCTCTGAGCACAGTTATTAGTATATATTTATATATTATTTATATTTATGTTATATTTTTTTAGATTTTTTCTTATATATTATATTTTTTAGATATTTATGTTATATAAATTTTATTAGTATGTATAATCTTAAGTATTTCATATTTATGTACATTACAATTCGATATAAATTTCATTTACATATATTTTCTTTATCCCTGATTGATGCACGCCTCATGTCATTTCATTTTCCACCGCTGGATGACTGGTGCTTTTAGCATTAAGTCCTCCTTTTGTACACTTTTTACTGTGCAATAAAGTATTAAATAAATAAATTAAATTTAAACTATCCCTGTCTCTTACAAAATAGAAACACAAGACAGATATAGCATACATTTTAGTACTGTCAAGCTAGTTTATCAATTAAAATATGAACAGCAGAAGCAGAAAGGCGCGCGTTTTTAGTCAACACCAATAACATACTCGACTAAGCTTGCATAGACATCTAAGTTCTGACTAACTTGACAGCACATCAGTATGCTATCTCTGTCTTGTGTTCCTATTTTGTAAAAGACAAGAATACTTTAAATTTAATATGTGACATCAGAATTGAGGCCAATGTATATAAAAAAGACCGATTAATTGCTAAATTTAAATGAACTGCTCGTTGGTGTAGTTGGGTGCGCGTTCGCTTTCTAAGCAGCGGGTATCGGATTCAATTCCCGATGGGAACACAAGCTTCCCCAAGAGAAATTTCTGTTTCTGGTTCTGCGTTTGAGTGTGTGTGATGTGAATGCCTCCGAAAAAAAAATGTCCATATGGACGAAATTAGTTCACATAACATAGGGAATCCTAGCATGGGAACTAGTGAACCAGTGGGTACTTCCCAACGGATCATAGTATCGGATTTTCTCATTAACTGATCGTAACAGTCGTTCCCTGATCATAAGTTCAGTTGCAACTAAAATAAATTATACATTATTCTTCCCAACTGATCTTAAGATCCGTTGGGACTCCAGTAAATTATATATTGTTGTTTTCAACCGATCATAGGATCTGTTGGAACTTGAATAGGTACCTACATGTTTTACATTCGCAATGAATCATAGAAATATCATGGTTTGATTCACCTTGTGATTAGCACACTCAGACTAATTAATAAAAAGATATAGGTATATTCTATTTTACATTATATAATATAATCATTAGACAGTTACATATTGAAAATTGGGTCCAATGTATGTCTAAAAAGCACTTTTTATTCTGCAATTAAAATATTTAATCACCTACCTGTAGAGTTAAAGATATTAAAAATGCCTCACTTTAAAAGAGAATTGAAAGCATGGTTAATCTCTAAAGTGTATTATTATCTAGAAGAATACTTTAATAAACTCGCATTGTGCATTAATATTTTATTAAATAACAGTGTTAAATGCACAGATAGGAAAACATGTTTTAAGTTATTGTAAATAAATTATTGTATCTTATTTTATAACATAACTCAGTTATTTCAAATTGTAAATCTTGCATGTCCAAAAAGAGCAACTGTTGATACAATATTTTATACTAAGATCTTTTGTTATACAGTTCTGGCAATAAAAATTCTGATTCTGATATATTTTACCAACTACCTGTATTATCTGGTTTGTTTTATATGTAAAATTAACAATTTCAACCAACTAACCCAACGGGCAGTTCTATTAGGGAGAATACATGTGTAACAGAATGGGAACCGGCTGAAAACGGCCGTCGTTTTTCATCCGCGACAACCGCACCGAATATTTATTTACCGACGATACTGAGTCCAAATGAGGAAGCATTGATATAACAAACGCGGTTTATTTCCGTAACGGCCGGTTCGTTGTTTGACGGTGGCACGTGTCGGAAGGTGTAAGGGATAGTGTGTGCACTTGTACACTCGTGCACACTATGGTTAGGCAGATAGATAATAAGTCTTGAACTTTAGAACTAAAGCCGGAGAACTGCGGTGGTAGACACACGCACAGAGAATTTTGTACACAACTTGTATGTAATTTTTTGTGTCAATAACGGAATATTTATTATATAATATCTCGTTGGTTTTCCATTCATAGTTGACATAGAAGATTCTTAAGATTTTGAAATTGGTTTTTCAATAAAGAGTATTTGTATTGTATTGTATTGTATACCTCCAGTTCGCTTGAAGCGTTTCGCTTCTATCTTCGTCATTCATACAACGAAGAAGTGGAACTCATTTCCTGCGTCATTATTACCTGAGGGGTATAATCTGGGAGTTTTTAAATCAAGAGTGAATAGGTATCATCTAGGCAAGCATGACACATCTTCGACCGCATCATCACTTTTGAATAACTTGTTGAAGTTTCAACATTAATGTTATCAAAGTCAATTTCTTAGCTTACAATAGTACATAATGTGTTATATCAATCAAATACTTTTTAAACTGACAGTTTTAAAAATAACACTTTCACTCTCTCATCTTAACACACTGGCACATTATGTTCAAAGACTTGTATCGTGACTGGAAACATTTACATTACCCACACAATCTCACCAAGAAACTGAAACACAAATTTCTCGATGTTTCCTCCCAATACCAGATGCTTAGATTAAAATATATAAAAATTATCTTATTAAGCACTTTTCTCCACGACTGTCCCCTAACATGAAACATATAAATTTTATTACGAAACTAACACAGACGTTTTCTATTTATACTGGCAGACGGCATAAAATCAACGATTCGGTCAAATGGTCGCTCTTAATTAAGAGTTTGTCACTAATTAAATGGCATTAGTATGTCGTCGGCAGAGTTGAGAGATAGAAAATATATTGTGCTGCTATGTTCATATCAATACTTGTTTTGTTTTCTTTTGGCTCCGCAAAATATGTCCATTTAGCCAGTGTCAAGTAATATATATTTTTGTATCTTATTTGTGTACCTACTTACTTGTAGTTCATAGAATTAATTCTAGTCACAGTCAAAGTCAAGTAAAAGAGTCATGGCCCAGTCATAGTCAAGTCATGATGTAGTAAAGTGGTAGTCTTAACACAAACCTAACTAGGTTAATAAAATTATGTATTAGAGGAGATTAAGAATGTTTAAAAAAAAATTAATGAAAAAAATGCGCCGCCGAGTTTCTTGCCAGGTTCTTCTCGAGATGGCTGTAATTTTGCGAACTGGCAATAGAGTCATTAACTTTCATGAGTGCCTCTTTGGGGCCCATGAGTATAAAAGATTTTTAACCTGATCCACCATAATAATAGATTAATACTTGGAGAATCACAATTATGGAAATTAATACAAAATTGACAACGCCATTTTTTTCTTTTGCGGCAAAACTTATTAAGTATGATTCTACGGGCCAATTTCCTATATTTCCTTAAACTAAACTGAAATTATATACAGCAAAGAACGTTACCTACAAGACATAGAGCCTATAGGTAACTGAAGTGCTCAAGCCCACTACCAGTGGGTAGCGTTCCCATCATGCTGGCAGCATATGATTGAATATGATTTGATATAGATAATGTGATTTGGTCAATAAATCTGATAATATTAATAATTATTTATTAACATTGAAATCTATAGCTTATAAACACTCTATGTACCAGCATACTTATTATACAAACAGTATAGAATATAATAAAATAGAAAATTCTTTACTAGACAACAAATAAAATTAGGTTACAGGAGTAAAATAAAAAAAAAGTAAGTACGATGGGCGGACTTATCATTATACATTAATAGATACCTATAAATAATAATAATTTTAAACAATTATATTATATATTACATAAACTTACTTCAATATTATAGGAATAGGTATCTTCTAGGCAAGCATGCTACATTTTCGGCCGCATCATCACTTTCCATCAGGTGAGATTGTAGTCAAACGCTTACCTATCGAGCAAAAAAATATATACATATATATGTATATGTTTTTATGCGCGATAAGTAAGTATATATATATATATATATTTAATCCTAGGTATAAGCTATGTACATTCCAAATTTCATCCAAACCCGTACACACTTAGATACATACTTGCACACTTACTCACAAACTTTCGGATTTATCGTATTAGTGGATAAACAATAGGTACCCAGTTAATAAAAATGTCTAGATACGTTCCATAGGTACTCTTAGATATTTCATTTAATCTAGATTCTAATCACGACGTACCGTTACCAACATAATAAAAATTGAATTTTTATATACCCTACTAAAGATACAACCACTTCCCAGCTTATCGCATCTTAAGCCGTTTATTAAGAAAGAAATGGCTTCAGAAATTTTCCTTAGATAATTTTTATTGACACCCCTAGAAAATGAAAGGCAACATTTACATTTTCCTTCACCCCCGTCTCTGTCACTCGTACTGATTTTGGTGCAGTGTGAAAGGGATAGCAATGATTTATGTTCTCGGTAATTCTGTAGATTTGAAATGATTTTCATTAGCGTGTATTTTTTTATCGCGGCTATATTTTGGGCTACACTGAAATGGCCGGGTTAAGGTTATGAAGGTTTACTGTAATTTGTGATTTAATGTGGCATGGGTAACTTAACTACACCGAAAGTATAAGTTTGGCATAAGGTATATCTTTCTAGGAAGGAATCAATGAGGTGTGTAAGAACTACTACTTATCCAATTTATATCTATTAATCTTGTTAACTACATATGTAATACCTTTAAACGAGCAATACTTGTATATAAATATATAATATATATGTAATCAGGATCTCGGAAAAGGCTCCAACGATTCATGAAATTTTGTATGCAGGGGTTTTGGGGGCGATAAATCGATCTAGCTAGGTTTCATTTCTTGAAAACGTCATTTACCAAAAAAAAAACCGAGCAAACACAAGAATTTCTATTCTGTTGTTCGATTCCTGCCAATAGCAATATGTACTTAGTTTTGACCCAGAATACCCAAATGAATTTGCTAACGTATTTTTTTTTTTAAATCTAGCTCTAACCAGTTGTAAATAAAAAATGACAAAGTTATACCAGAGAACTTGCCACGACTTTGCCAAGATCTTGCTTAGCTTAGAAATTTCAATCTTCCGTCTCCATCATCAGACCAGCTCTATAGTACCATATCATTGTCTTGTCACCGAAGATAAATAAGTAGATAGATAGATTTTTTTTTATTGCACAAACAGTATGAAGGTACATAGGCGGACTTAATGCTACAAAGCATTTTCTTCCAGTTAACCTGGGTGTATCGAGGATATTACGATATAGTAGTGCACATCTTCGGTAAAAAGAAGTTTTATTTTACAAAATCTTTAATTTGTATACAGTATCATCAAATGTGAGTCCAATCGGACATCGGGAAGTGGGTTTTATTTAGCTTGCGAGATTTGATTATATATTGACAGACAACGGGATAGGTGGAACTAAATAAAAGCTTGTAAAAATTGATAATATAGGTACATACGACATTCTCTGCGATGACATTTAACCATTTTGCGTGTTATCAATAAACTTACCTTGAAACCTACCAGTTCCCATAAAATAGCTTCAGGATATCTTAATCTTGAACAATCAAAATCGTTTATTCAATGAACCCTAAATAGGCACTCATGAAAATTAATGACTTTGCTGCCAGATTCGCAAAAATAACAACCATCTTGAGAAGAACCTCGAATGAAAGTCATTTTTACGTAATATTATTTTTACATTCTTTAATAATACAATAATTATATTAACCTAGGTATATCTATATTATGTAGTCACCAGGAACGGCTTGTGCAGTATGCCCAGAGATAAATCTATATATATAAAAATCAATGCCACTTTTCGTTGTAATTTTATAACTCAAGAACGGGCTCACCTATCCAAACCAAATGTTTAGGCTTTGTTCGGACTATTTAGTAGATGGTTTATGTGAAGTTTGCACAAAATCAGTCGAGCGGTTCTACATTTATCACACCCGGGCAAAGCTGGGGCGGATCGCTAGTAAGTTATATACCCAAGGAGTTTGCCTCCATACATCCTTGTCATTAACACAGTCATTTGTTTTTTTATAAGCTTTCTTAAATTATGCAAACCCAGTACAGTGCCAAAACTAAGACTTCTTAGTTTCGATTGATCCCTAAAAGCTCTAATCCTCCCAGAATAAAGGAAAACAAATATAAAACTGCGAAAGTAAAACTATACGGTAAGTGTATTCACGGAGCGTTCAAAAAATTTATGTACCGCCCGTAACTCACGGAAGGCCATTGAGTGAGCATATAAAATAAAACTTGTAGTAAGTTTGGTAGATAAAGGAGAAATATCTTTTTGTTGTTTGATCTCCGTACAGTTTGTTTGGGCAAATTTTCCGGTGTCAGCTTTCCTGTAGTTTAAGAGGAAGCTCATTTTTAACGCCTGACGCAAAAAGAAATAAAGAAATTGTATCTATGTGTCTAAAAACATGTGTATCTATGTGTCTCTATGTGGCATCATAGCTCCACAATAGTATGCAGTAGTCATATTTTCTATCGAGAATAAAAGAAATAACAGCTGAACCGACTTTTAATGATTGTTTCTTTCTTTCGGTATTTTTTCGGTTTTCTCGCTTCTTTTGCAAAAACTTGAAGATTTGTTTCTTTTTTGTTTTGTTTTCCTCAATACAGGGTTAATTTGAGAATAAGAACAGCCGAAAAATCAAAGAACTCTAAATTGGTAATGTCAGGCAGTACTTCACACCGGGGCAGCTTCGAAATTTATATCTAGCTCAATTCCGATCGTGTTTGGAGTATTGCCGCCACCTCTGGGATGGGTCAGCTAAGTACCACCAAGAGGCTCTTGAATCTAGTGACCGGCGAGCGAAAAGATTCATCGGCGACAGTAAGCTAGTTGAGTCCAAAATGAAAAGTCTCGGTCACTGACGTAAGGTAGCAAGCCTATCGGTATTCTATCGCTTATATTTTGCACTTTGCAGAGTGTGCTCAGGAGTTACATGATATAATTCCTCCATGGCCTTTTACCGTCAAAAAATAAGACAAACTGTCAAACGTCATCCATTTTTGGTTGAAATACTTCCAGTTCGCTTCTACGTTTATCACCCGTACAGCGAAAAAGTGGAACTGATTGCCTGCGTCTTTGTTCCCTGAACGGTACAATCTGGGTGTCTACAAGTCTAGAGAGGTGCCTTCTAGGTAAATATGCCCATCTTAGGCCGCATCGTCGCTTTCCATCAGGTGTGATAATGGTCAAATGCTTTCCTGTCCAGTATAAAAACAAAAGCGGTATAAAAATTTCACTCTCTTCGGATTACTTTCAATAGATGGCGTGGTCATCACTGGGTCATTAGACTAGATGACCCAGTGATGACCACGCCATCTATTGAAAGTAATCCGAAGAGAGTGAAATTTTTATACCGCTATAACATTAAAAAGTTAATACTTTTCCCATACCATACTACTACTTTATATTTCAAATATCCGGATGACCGAGCATCGACCGACTCGGTTTTTTGTTTTTGGTAGAATGTGTTTGAATTTGTAGCCTCAGAAAGCTCCATCTAGTGTCGAGTAGAAACAATTTTTTACATCGGTCATGGCGTAATAGATGGCGCTGATAGTTTCTTAAACCCGGTTTTTCAAGTACAGTTTGGGAACCGAGCATCTCTAGGACCTGGAACGTTGATAAATCGATTCCTTAGGCCGAAAAACCCCTAATCTGTAACTTTCATGAAAATCGTTGGAGCCGTTTCCGAGATCCTTATTACACATATATATATACTAGCTTTTGCCCGCGGCTTCGCTCGCGTTAAGAAGTATTATTATTAATTAGGTATAGATCCCCTTTTTTATCCCCTTGGGGGTAGAATTAATCAAAATCCTTTCTTAGCGGATGCCTACGTCATAACATCTACCTGCATGCCAAATTTCAGCCCGATCCGTCCAGTGGTTTGGGCTGTGCGTTGATAGATCACTATGTCAGTCAGTCAGTCACCTTTGAGTTATATATATTTAGATATATATATATACAAGAATTGCTCGTTTAAAGATATTAGATTAGATGAAGACTCCCGTGAAACCGATCAATTCTGAGTCAAAATAAATACTTGTTTACCGATCAATTTGGCAAAAGTTCTCGCATCGTTCATCTGCCCACAGCTCGGAATAGAAAATATGACGTGAAAGTATGATACTAGTTACTGCCCGCGAGCGTCACCGCCGCTTTTAGACTGGGTGCCATTTAAACAGGATACCATATATTTCGTTTTAATTAATCAAATCCATTGTGCTGACATTTGTAATATTAACATTGACATTGTGTATAATTCATTTAAAATTATGTTTAACTTTATTTATAATTAAGTAAATATTGCACGTTCTTGGACAAGCTGTTGATTCAATATTCAAAGTATAACAGCATTTATAACACAGTTTCTGCAATAAATATATTTCATTTCATTTAGACAGGATGCCATTTTGACAGGGTGCCATTTAGTCAGGGTGCATTTCTTTACATTTTAAGTTTCGTATAATGCATATACATAAATAAAAACTGGATCTCTCTCACCTTTTAAATTAAAACACATTGCACATTTATGTCAGAATTTCGATATATTTTGCCGTTATTTTAAATACTTATCGGGCTTTGCTCAATTGCCCATATATATATATATATATATATATATATATATATATATATATTATGACTAAATTAAAACTATTTGTACAGAAAAAGAACTTAAGCTCCGGTGAGCTTAAGTTCTTTTTCTGTACAAATATCTATTGATAGCTCAAGAGCTCAAGCCCACTACTAGTGGCGTGTCTATAACGCTGGTGGCATTGCCTCTCTGAATTGATTGAAATTTGAACCACGAAAAGTTGTTTGTGTTATCCAAAAATTACCCAATTTGTGTATTTTTTATATTTTTTCTTTTTTGTTTGAAAGGTGACTTGATCGAGAGTGTTATAAGGCGGTGAGGGGTATAAATCTAAAAGTAACTTTTTGAAGTTTTTTTATTAACATTTTTAACTTTATTTAAGTTTTTATTACTTGAACGAAACAGTGATGAAGCAAATATATAACTTATTAATAATTATTTTTAACCTAGTGCAAAAAGTCATTGATTGTTAGTTTGCCCAAAATGTTAGTTGCGTTACTTCGTATACAGCGAGACTTATTTTTTTTTTTTATGCCTGTTAGGCAAGCATTTGACCACAATCTCACCTGATGGAAAGTGATGATGTGGCCGAAGAATTGCTGGCCCGAATATAATTCAACATTTTGGTCACGAGTCGACATTTCAGCCTCTAGCAGTCCCAGCTTTTTAAAATCTGTATAATTTGTAGTTCTCCACATAAATTTTTATAAGCATATCGTAGAATGGCCTCCCGCGATACAGGCAAGCCCTAGTGCGGGGACCGTTAGTAACTAGGATACCTATGTTTGGAAAGTGTTTATTTGGAAAATAAACTATTTTGTATTTGTATTTTTTGTATTTTGTAGCTAAATCTTTTTCACGCTTATCAAGAGCACCTGTTCCTCAGAGTTCTACCTTATACGGTACAAATATTAACCCTTATCGAGATTTGTCAATAGTCAATCTTAACAGTAATTTTAAAGTATTTAACGTACTGATGGCCGATGGGGCCGAAACGTTCTCGAATGAAGGCCACGGACTGGCAAGCGCAGTGAACGCAGACCGTCCACAAGGTGAACAGACGATATAATGAAGGTCGCCGGAAAATGACGGATACAGGCCGCTAACAACCGCTATTTTTGGAGAACTTTGGGGAAGGCATATGTCAACAGTGGAGTTCTTGTGGCTGAGATGACGATGATGATGATGACGAACGTACTGACATACCTACATTTTTATAGAAATTCAGATATAATGAACAAACACAATTAGGCGATGATTTTCCGCACATCGACGCGTATTCACAGGGGGTTGTTAAATGATCGATGGGCGGCGAGCGGCTGGCGGCACGCTCCGCTCGCTCGAGTTGGTACAGCGCAAGCGACAAGCGAGCAGCGAGCGTGTGTCGCTCGTTCCCTTATAATATATATCTGTTTTTTTTAATTATAAATGAACTATTTATCCCAAAACAGTTAAAACTGCTGCACATTAATTATTATTATTATTTTTATTTATGTACTACCACTTATATTGAGTATTTTATGTAGGTATATTTACATTACGTATATATGTATGTATATTTAGTATGTAATTGCTTTGATAGGTTCTTGTACTTTTTTATTCTTCCTTGACTAGTGTACACCACCGTCTTAACACATTCCAGTTACATTTATGTCCATACTAAGGTTGTCTGGAAGAAATTGCTATAAGCGATAAGATCGCCGATTGTATTACCACTAAAAAATATATAATTTCTAAGAATTGTTTAGTTGTACACTTTGTAAACTGGTTATACAATAAAGAGTTTTGTATTGTATTGTATTGTATTGTATGTTTTACTATTACTATTAGTTATATTGTTGAAAATCAATTCCAAAATTTGAAAATATATTTTATGTTGATTAAAATTGTTTAGGCAAAACTAACAGTATGAAAAGAGAGTTTGCTTACGCTGTTACGCAGGTATTTATGTTTGAACAATGGTTCCATAAGGTGTAAAAATCTATTGAGGTCATATTGCGAAGGAATACATTAAATGTCGAAATATATTAGAACTAAAACTAATACTTATTATAAATCCGAAAGTTTGCGTGTTAATGTGTAAGTATGTTTGTTCCCTCTTCACGCTTTAACGGCTGAACGGATTTGGATGAAATTTGGAATGTACATAGCTTATACCTAAATTTAACACATAAGCCACTTTTTGATTTGATAATAGCGGGCAAAGCCGCGGGTCACGGCTATTTAGAACTAAAAAATGTGTAGTAAGAAATTATAGCGAACAACATTAATATTAAAAGCATCAAAAAAGCCTCTTCACTCTAAAGAAATCAAACTCAAGATTCTACATGAACTTTTTTTTCATTTTTTCTCAATTTATTTCAATAAAAGAAGCATCGCACAGTCGAAGTTACCTTTCTAGAAAATGGCAACATTGCAAATAATTTGCAATTAATTTTTTAGTGCAGTTATTTTGAGTTTAAATGTCATCTATCAAATTATTAAATCATGAACAGTCCTTAAATTAATTCGTTTGCTCTGTTTCAGTGATTTGTAAATTAAAATAACAAAATATTATAAAATTAAAACAAGAAATCATATTATGCAACGATGTTTAGATATTTCTATGAGATTGAAATTGTTTTATCACAACACAGTAATCGTGTTTCAAAATACTTATATGTCAACAAAACATTTTCTACCCACATTAAATCTCTCTCTCTCTCTCTCTCTCACGTATAAAATAATCAAACTACTTAACTATGTACGCCTTTAACTAACCTAAATACGTTACATTTAAACAAACTCTTAAATATTAAATTTTTACCATCTACTAAACTAAGTTTCTTATATTGCCATTTTTCAATACCTTGATCTATCTACGGGCCAATAGCCTATATTTCCTAAAACTATATACAGCAAAGAACCAAGTTACCTACATACATCGAGCCTATAAGTAACTCAAATGCTCAAGCCAGTGGGTAGCGTTCCCATCACGCTGGCGGCATTGCCTCTCTGAATTGCAATGCTAATACGTTGAGCCAAATAAGTGCCAGCATTTTGATCACTCGTTATCATTAGTACTAAATATTATACATACAGTCACCTGACAGTTATCAAAAGATATATAGATAGATAATACTTTATTGATCCACTTTATTAGATGAGATAAAACAAAGGTAACAAACAAGCTTATACGTAAAGTATCACAACAGGCGGCCTTATCACTAATAGCGATCTCTACCAGGCAACCTTCGGATGAAAAGCAAGTATATAAAAGAAAAAAAAGTTTAAAAAACTAGCAGACTGTGGAAGTATGGATCAAAAAACGCAGCAAAACAATACTGTACAATTTTCACCGATGTTCTAGACTCTAGAACATCTAAAATCTAGAGTATCACAAGGGTAAAAATGACAAAAATACCGTCTTACTCAATTCATAGACAATTTTCGATTAACGACCAAAGCGAACGTTTGCACCAAACATTCGGAATCAACGAGCAGCGGAGCGAACGGCACAGTCGGGTCAGCCTGTATAAACAGTGAGAATTAATTTCAATTTGTACAGTTTTATCACTACGTCAAAGGAACTACACGTACCTATATTGTCGTAGATAGTAAAATATCGATGTCCTATTCATTCGCATAATATTTTTAGTCCTTAAGTTGTTCTGCATTCATATCTTGTCATAATATTAGATGCGCATATTTTTTTAAAGCCATACTTGTATGTTGTCATATCATTTGCTTGTAATAAATTAGGTTAGTTAGGTTGCTTGTGACCATAACGCACGAGCCAAACGAGCGAAGCGAGCGTGCCGCGGCAGCAGCCGGTGAAGTGCTAGAAACGAATTGGCCCCTGTTTACTAGTCTAGGCAGACAAAACTTACATATATCAAAAATAGTTAGGGCGTTTAAGGTTATTGCTTTTAAATATTAGTAATACTAACATTATGACAAGTGATATTAGGGGCAGTGATATTGTATGTAATGATGATTAGTAGTAACTAATATTAGGAGGCAAATTTTTATGCGATTCAATTTTAGGGCTAAAGATATTAGTTGAATCAATAGGGAACCTAAAATATCACACTAATAATTAAAATCCTACAGTTATTATGTGTATGAGAGTAGAAAAGAGGTAACGCTGAACAGATTTGAATGGTATTTGATATGTAAATAGTCTAGACCCTAAAAAAATATGGGAAATTCAAAATAGGAAAACGTACGTTATTGGCTAAACTTCGTAACGTCAATTTCCACTTTTTGAAAAGTCAGAAGAGGTTTTGTAAAGCTGAATACATATAAATGATATTCGTAATATAGGCAGTATAGTTAGCCCCTAAACAAAGACAAAGGCTACTTTTTATTATCATTAACACGAGCACAGCCACAGGGCACGAAAATATTACGTTTTTTTTGTTTTTGGATTTTTTTAATTGGCTGAGGTACGGGGGTTGAAAACGTAAAAAAAACATTTTAAGTTATTAATAAGAACTCAAATTACTCAGCTCACAAGACCGCTAGTTTTTTCTTTTTGTTTGCTCGCTTAACCAGAGCGATATAACCAGATTTTATAAATTTTACAAATAAATTTAAAAATTTATATATACTTAGAGCAAGTAACGGAAGAAACTTAAGCAGGTAAGTACAGAGTTGATGACCGTTCGTCTTATAAATAACGGTCATCAACTTTGTACTTTCCTGTTACGTTAGCTCCAAATGACAAACAAAGGCGATTGAAGTCATTTTTAGGTAAGAGAATATTATATCAGTATCTCTGTAACGAGTTTCATAACCGCTACAAAATAAATAAGCAAAAGTCACGAACTAATATTAATCAGTAGAATTTAAGGTTTGCTCCGCTTCAGTGGACATTTGCAAACAATATAAAAAACAGGGAGTGTCGTAAAGATACAGTAACACATAGATAGAAGTGAAAAATGTGTATTACGGGGAAACATTAAAATTAATTATCACAGTATTTGCTCCACCTCTATTTGTCACACAAAAAAGTTGCGGATCAGAATGTCAAAGGCCTCCCGTAAGAAGTTTCGTTCAAAAATTCATATATTTTAACGCAGAGCAGAGAAGCGGAGTTGGGAAGAGGGGAAGGGAAGTGGAGCGGGGTAGCCGGGCTCGTCGCTACTCACCAATGCGCACAGCCTAGCTTCGCACAGTATCCAACCCTCCTCTGCTTACTACCTTGCTCCGCTGCGCTTTCCCGATTGGCGTCAATGGACTAAAATCGATATTCCGCTCCGCATTACTGCCTCGATCCACTCCGAATTTCTCCCCTGCTCCGCTCCGCTTTCTCGCTTGGCGTCAATGGACTTAAACTCATCGCAACCCCGCTCCGCATTACTGCCTCACTCCACTCCAAATTACTCCCTTGCTCCGCTCCGCTTACTCGCTGGCTCCAGTGGAGCCTTCCTTCCACGTTTCGCTACGCCGCGCCGCTTCTAGTCTGCGCCAGTCCTGCACAAACTTCCCATAACGTTCAATACGTTTCTCGTTCCTTATCATTTTTCTCTATTAAGCAGTTAGACATTCAATTTTGCTACCGTTACCGGACGCGGTGGAATAACATGTACGTTCGAGAATAAAACTAATATGTCAAAGGTCGGTGTTATGGACGTACTAAGGAAAGGTAGCGGGGCTATTTAAAAAAAAAATTAGAAACTTGACTTTTTATCGCAACATTTTTGTATGAAGAGAATCTTCGAGTCGACAAAAGTCGGTTTGTTTTTTTTACAATAAAACGAGTCAACTATATTCACGTACAATAATTTGAACCGACAATAATAAAATTATGTATTGAATGATGTCATGTCGGATGTCATCAGGCGGTCTGAACAATCCTGACACTAGGACTGCCCACTAGTCTATACGACAAGCAAGCACCACATATGTACATTAAATATATACCTAGAGATATATAGAATAGGTTAGGTACACAATCTCATGCGCATCTGCCGATGTTCCCTGCGACCTCCACTTATTATCATTTATAATTGTACAAATTCAATTACAATGATCGGCGATGTCCGGGATGCCTATATATCAATTTATACATTTATATGGTCTAAACTTTTCAACATCAATGCGAAAATCGTCATTTTACACCATTTTTTTTTCAAAAAACATCGAGAAAACCTATAAATACAAAAAATATAATTTGCGGGATAATTCATATCTGTGGACATTGACATTACGCCGTCTATTTGAAATATGTTTCACTCTTTATTAAATCTAAGAGCATAAGGTCGAACATGACCATGCCAACCCTTTCATGTTATGTATATTTAAATTTGTGTATTATTTTTTGTCTCATTTTTCTTAATGTTGGCTTTGCAATCTTGTGCATTTAGCCAGTGTCAAGTAATAATATAATATTTCAAGTGTATTTCATACTAAAAGTCTAAGTTACAAGTCACGGAAAAAGACAAGTAGAAGAGTCAAGGTCCAGTACCACTTTACTAGGGCATGACTTGACTATAAAGTCAAATCATGCCCTAGTAAAGTGGCAGAAACTTAACTACATAGTTTTGAGTTTTGGAGCGAATGCGAAAGTCACGTTTTTCAACTTTGTATGATTTGCCTACATTTATGCACGTTCACTTAGTATTAACGGTTAATATTCCATTAATACACATTAACACTCGAAGAATCACAGGTTTTGGAAGAGGGTACAAAATCAACAACGCCACTTTTTCACTTTCGCGGCAAAACTCTTTTTTTTGTCTCGGGGGATAATTAGGGGGATGAAGTGACAGATAAACTGTCATAAGTCGCTATGCGCTAGCATTTAGATATTCCTGTATAAATCTGCAAGCACGTACATTTTTTATATAACACATACGTCTCTGTAGTTTTTACTGCAACTGTAATTAAACCTTTACACGCTTTACTGCAAACCGTCAGCAACTTTGTCCTAATGTGTAACTAGCTTTATATGGCAGGTGTATATTTTTATTCTTTTTAAGGAGAACCGTGATTGCGACGCCGTTTTTGTAGATTTGGAACACTTTTGAAATACTAAAGGTAATGAGTGTTTTTAGACGTCAAAATTGTAATACATTTTGTATGACGTACAATAAGTGTTTTTATTAATAGCAACATCTGCTTGTCTGTTTCCTACAGGAGTCTCTACAACAAACGCTTTCACACTTACCGCCCCTCAATAAGCACAACAAGGAAACATTTGTTCCTTGAAACATTTATGCTTTTGGTTGTGGGTATGGGGTGTGTGTCTGATTTGAATGTTGACGGCACCAATGATACAAGTCTTTGAACTTAGTGTGGGGCTGTGAGTGTGAATGCGTTAGTTTGTTTGTTTGATTGTGTGTGTGATGATTATGCATGTCACATCCTCAGCCGCAACATGACTTTCCATCAGGTAAGATAGTGGTCAAATGCTTACCTATTCAACATAAAGAAAACCAGTCATCGACGGTATAAGTCACCAAGAACACCTTAACGTGAAGCAAGAGCAGATTGAAAAACAGCGCTATGCGGACGTGTAAATGTTCAAAATCAAAATCAATATCGTTTATTCACATGGGCTCGAAAGAGGCACTCATGAAAGTTAATGATTCTACTGCCAGATTCGCAAAATTACAGCCATCTCGAGAAGAACCTGGCAAGAAACTCGGCGGCGCATTTTTTTCATTCATTTTTTTTTAAACTTTCTTAATCTCAAATATATCTTTTTTTTAACCTAGGTGTTATTATGGTAGTCGCTAGAAAGCGCTTGTGCAGACGCTCCATGCATCCTTGTCATTATTATAGTCGATCGTTTTATAGTAAGCTTTCTTAATTAATAACCGTTGTATTACAGATTTAATATATTATATTAATATATATAGCTCACGCTGAATCTGTTCCTATTGCACTATATGGTATATGGTATATGGTAGAGATCGCTATTAGTGATAAGGCCGCCTGTTGTGATACTTAACGTATAAGCTTGTTTGTTACCTTTGTTTTATCTCATCTTATAAAGTGGATCAATAAAGTATTATCTATATATCTATCTATCTATCTATACATTCATTTGTGTTCATAAATTTATGTGTAATTTTATGTTCTTTGGCCAATTATTTATAGTGTCAATAAAGCGATTTTTTATTTAATATTATTTTATTTAAGTCTTCGAACCTAATGTAGGGTTGTAAATGGGAAAGCGTTGAACAGGCGTGGGTGATTTTAAGAGGCTATTTTAAACGGCAAAATTCCTGACGACTGCCTAATTATTCTACAAGACAAATAAACAAATTTGGCGTAGGTAGACATATTATTTAATTAATATAAGGGCATAATTTAGACGGCCACCAAAAATTCTAAACGGTTACCAAAAAGGATAAATGGTTTTTTTTTTTTTTTTAATGCCTGATAGGCAAGCATTTGACCACAATCTCACCTGATGGAAAGTGATGATGCGGCCGAAGATGTAGCATGCTTGCCTAGAAGGTACCTATTCACTCTTGACTTGAAGACTCCCAGATTGTACCGTTCGGGGAACAAAGACGATGGCAATGAGTTCCACTCCTTCGCAGTACGGATGATAAACGTAGAAGCGAAACGCTTCGAGCGAACTGGAGGTATGTCAACCATATATGGATGACGTTTGACAGTTTGTCTTGTTGTTAGATGGTAAAATGGACTAGTTGGAATTAACTCGTATAATTCCTGCGCACACTCTCCAAAATGTATACGATAGAATACCGATAGGCTCGCGACCTTACGTCGGTGACCGAGACTCAGCAATTTGGACTCGACCAGCTTATCATCGCCAATGAGTCTTTTTGCTCGTCGGTCGATGGACTCAAGAGCTTCAAGCTGGTACTTTGCGGATCCATCCCACAAGTGGCCGCAGTACTCCATACACGATCGGACTTGAGCTTGATACAAATTAAGAAGCTGCCCCGGTGTGAAGTACTGTCTAACCTTTGCGAGGATACCGAGTTTCCTAGCAGCCAGCTGAGCTCTGGCTTCGATGTAAGTACCAAAGTTTAGGCTCGACGACAAGGAAACGCCAAGAAGCTCGAGTTTATTTGCTATCGGTATTGGTACATTCTGGAAAGTCGGAGACAGGTGAAAAGGTCTCCGTTTAGCGGAGAAAAGACACGCCTGTGTTTTAGACGCATTAAAACGAACCAAGTTGGCATCGCCCCACTCGGCCACGGCCAACAAGCTCGAATTTAATCGGTCTATCATCCCCTCTCTGAGAGACTGGACTTGTACCTCGCCAGCTCGTGCATTGGATACGTATCTTTCGACAACAGTGCTATCATCTGCATACCCAAAGATACCGGGCTTGAGCAAATCGTTGATGTGAAGCAAAAAGAGCGTTGCCGAAAGAACAGACCCTTGAGGTACCCCGGCATTAATTACCATTAGATCGGACGAGCAGCCGTCAACAACCACTCGAATCGATCGTTCCCTCAAGAAGTCAGATATCCAAATACAAAAATCGGGAGGTAAACCATAGGCTGGAAGCTTGCCAATAAGGCTATCGTGCCAAACCCTGTCAAAAGCCTTGGAAATGTCAAGCGAGACTGCGAGTGCCTCGCCATGTTTCTCCAAGGCCTCGCTCCATATGTGAGTGGCATATGCAAGAAGGTCTCCTGTTGACCGGTTCTGGCGAAACCCATATTGCCGGTCACTCAAAAGATCATTTGCTTCAAGATAGCCAAGGAGCTTTTTGTTCAGTACACGTTCCATTGTCTTACAGATAATGGACGTGACTGAGATGGGCCTATAATTGGCCGGGTCGGCACGACTTCCCTTTTTGGGCACAGGTTGCACGTTGGCAAACTTCCAATCTTTCGGTACTTGACCAGTCTCCATAGAGAGGCGGAACAGGCGTGTCAGAATTGGAGTCAACTCAGGCGCACATGTCCTCAAAACTACGGCTGGTATGCCATCAGGGCCACTGGCCTTGTTCACGTCTAGATTGCGCAGCGCTTTACGTACATCTATCTGTCGAATGCGGATTTCCTTCATGGACGACTCGCAGACAGATAAACTCGGAGGCACAGCGCTACCAGCATCTAGACGAGAAGATTCCGCAAAGAGTGAAGCAAACAAGTTAGCTTTCTCCTTTGCGGTGTGAGCCAGTGACCCATCAGGCTTCAGCAGTGGAGGCAGTGAGGGACGGCAGAAGTTCGCTTCAACCGATTTAGCCAGGGACCAAAATGCTTTGCTCCCTGCGGGATAAGAAGCAAGTTTGGCCCCTATTCGGCTAATGTGGTCGAAACGAGCCTTCTTTAGAACCTTCTTGCAGGACTTGGCAGCTTTGTTGAAGGCTTTCTTCTTTTCACGAATGTCCTTAGCTTTACAGATTCGAGCATCAGCCCAAGCGGTGTAGGCCTCATGTTTTAGCGCTACTGCGCTATTGCAGTCGGCCCTAAACCAAGGACGAGCTTTGCTGGACAGAGGTACGTCTGAGAATGGAATAAAGTATTCCATACCTTGACGCAAAACCTCCACCACAGCATCCGCGCATGCAGAGGGATCGCTAGAAGAAAAGCATACTTGCCGCCAAGGATAAGATGCATAAAATGAACGCATCTCATCCCAATCTGCTGACTTGTATCGCCATATCCGCCGAGTGCCTTCTGGGCTGGGGTCGGGCGGGGAATGGACTGATACAGACTTTACCATACAGTGGTCGGAGCTACCAAGTGGTGATGTAACCGACACTGAGTAACGGTCTGGGTCTGTGGTCAGCAGAAGGTCCAAGCAATTGGCTGTGTGGCCATCAACATCCGGTATCCTTGTTGCCTCTTGGACCAGCTGGGTGAGGTTGTGCGTCAAGGCTAACTTGCGCATCTCTCTCCCAGCATGGTCGGTAATCTGGTATGGGAATATCCACTCCTGGTGGTGGGCATTAAAATCCCCCAGAAATACTAATTCGGCAGAAGGATACCTCTGATGCGCCACGTCGGCCGCCTCACTGAGGTGTGTAATGAGCCTGGTTGTCTCCGCATCTCCAGTGTGCGAACGGTAGACACAAACATAGAGAATTTTCTCTATGCCTGTATCCACCAAAATCCATATAGACGAGAAGCTGGGGTCTTCAAGGTTACGGAGACGCCGATAGCAGATGTCATCGCGCACGTACACGCAGACACCCGAGCGTGACTTGAATTTATGCTCAAGGGTGTAGCCTGGGTATGCTAGGTACGACGCGTCAGCTGGACATCTGATCTGCGTCTCCGTGAGGAACAGTAGTTGCGGTTTATCGGTCTCTAGGTGGTAGTGGACCGGAACGACATTGGAGTGCAAGCCTCGAATATTAGAGAGGTGCACTTGCAGGGAGAGGACGTGCTTCCGCTGTCTAACCGTTTTATTTTTCAGTTTGTTCCTCATGTTTAGTGGCTTGGTAGGAGGTTAGAGATGGGTCGCGGCGCTACTCGTCGACTCATAGCACACAACAATTCACTACAACAATGGGGCACCAAACCGGAGACCGCGGGGACGCCCGAGCCGATGGTCACCAAATTACGTTTCCTAAATTAAAATTTCCTGTTACAGAAACGAATCGGATATAAGAATAAGAATAAGAAAATTTTATTGTTATAACTGTGTACAAAAGCAGATGTTAAATATACAATTTGACTCAACAGTTTGTCCTCTTCGGACGTACAATAGTTGTAACTTAAGTTACTAATTAGATAGATTATCGTAATAATAATAAAAAACTTATCATCATTACAAAATATGTAACTGAAATTTACAGATATATACAAAATTCAGTTTCAGTTATTCAGCATCATAGTACTCTTTAAGGTTATAGTGAGCTTTACTTATAAGCCATTGTTTGAGCGTTGATTTAAATGGTTTACCATTAAGGGCTTTAATGTGTGTAGGTAAGTGGTTATACACCTTAATTGCATTAACGAAAGTACTTTTATAGAACATTGTGTTATTTATCTGAGGGATACAAATATTGAATTTATGCTTATTACGTAAGGTATTATGCGACTAGATTGTATTGTAAACAAATATTCAGTATTGTTTTTTACAAAGTTACAAATTTCGAGTACATATATTCCCGTTAGTGTCAGAAATTTCTTACTTCTAAATGTATCGCGGAGAGAATCTGTGTCTTTTAAATGATAAATACATCTGAGACAGCGTTTTTGCAGAATGAATGTTGTCTGGACGTCAACAGAGTTGCCCCAGAAGATAATGCCATAACTTAAGTAAGGATAAACGTCGCCAAAGTAAGCGTTTGTTGCGATGGATTTAGAAGCTATACTAACAGTATGTTAAGGTTATTTATTAAAATAATGAATACAAAAATATTTATAATACTAAAAAAATATTTAATACATATTACATAATATTTTAGGAAACGTTATTTGGTGACCATTTACTCAACGTAATTCGGTGACCATTTATCCATTCTGGTAACCGTTTAGAATTTTTTTGGTAGTAAAATAGGTACTTTTTGGGCGGTGTTTAAACAAAAGCCTTAATATAACTTGTGACTATTTTCCCAGACATTGCGTGGGTACTTGAAATCCCAGGCAAAGGTATGAATACCCTGGATCCTTTGACCTCGTAAATAGTATAGATTAAGCCGAATATCAAGGAATTCGATAGCTTAAGGGAATATCTGTACCTTACGCCCACCGGCCGTGTTAAGTGTCAACGGATCGGTTGGTAAGTGGAATGTGCGGAATAAGCAAATATTTATTTTCATGGGAATCCTTATAGTCCAGGAAAATTTGTCTATATATGCATATATACTCTAAATAGTTAAACACTGCGCGCGCTCGGCCCTCTATCTCGAAAATGGTTCAAGATATTAAAAAAAATCAAAATCAAAATCGTTTATTCACATGGGCCCCAAAGAGGCACTCATGAAAGTTAAACAAAAGTAGAAAATGTAATCCTCTACAATATTTACTATCAATACAAATAGCATAAAACCCGTAGGAAACGAGATATTTGCAATTAATGTGTAAAATATCGATATTTTGACCTTTGACCTAAGAATATCTGTAGTCGCGGACACCCTACGATAAGTAGGTTTAGAGACAAGTTTTAGGGTGCCAAAATGCAGGTTTATACAATTTTATAGCCTACTATCTCTCATTCCGAGATTCTTGCTCTAATTTGACTAATATAGCTGGACTATTCACTGAATTCTTTTTATCCGACTCCAACGAAGGATAAGCAACTTATTAAAAACTTTTTAAAAACAAGCTTTTAGAATTCCGCCATATTGTAGGAATGCTTTAAAAATAACTTGTCCGTCATTTTGGGTGTTCCGCCATATTCGATTCAGAATGACGTCACAGCTAACCATGTATTGTCATCCAAATTAAATGTGAATATAAAATTTCAGCTCAATCGGTTGAAGTATCTGTTTAAAAATTTTGATGCAAGTTGTTCGGGTGGAAACAACTAGTTACATACAAGAAGACAAACTGTGTTCATCGATGTATGGTTGACATACCTCCACTTCGCTCTAAGCGTTTCGCTTCTACGTTTATCATGCATACAGCGAAGGAGTAGAACCCATTGCCCTCGTCTTTGTTCCCCGAACAGTATAATCTGGGAGTCTTCAAGTCAAGAGTGAATAGGTACCTTCTAAGCAAGCATGCTACATCTTCGGCCGCATCATCGCATTCCATCAGCTGAGTTTGTGGTCAAACACTTGCCTATATATAGTACATAAAAAAACACATAAATTTACACATACATACATTATATCTATCAAAAAAAATTATATACATAGTTGTCTGGAAGAGATTTTTTTATGCGATAAGACCACCTATTGTGAAACCTCTTTAAGATTTATTATTTAAGTTAGTTTTTAAGATTTTTGTAATAGTTTTTCAATAAGGAGTATTTGTATTGTATAGTATACATACATTGCAAGTTAAATAAAAGCTTTTAATAAAAACAAGGTGTGTCGTAAAGACACACGATAGAAGTGAAACTTAGGGAAAGAGAGTTTCTTGCCAGGTTCTTCTCGAGATGGCTGTAATTTTGCGAATCTGGCAATAGAATCATTAATTTTCATGAGTGCCTCTTTGGGCCCATGTGAACAAACGATTTTGATTTTGACGAACGATCTGATTTTTTTTATTGATTCATCACAATGTTTGCCCCCACCACTTTAGTGTCATAAATAGGTGCGGATCAGCTATCAGCAGCAGAATTTCAAAGCCATTCCATAAAAAGTTTAACTTCAAAAATGTATATGGTTGGTTCATGTAGGCTGCTCTCTCCCGCGGTGGGGTCACTGGTGGAGACTCAGGGGATTCTCCTCCTCAGATAGGAACAATAGTTATGATCGATTTATATGAAAATCTGATACTATGATCCGTTGAGAAGATCCCTTTTTTACCGACTTCCCAAAAAAGGAGGAGGTTTTTATGTGTGTTACCTCATAACTTCTCTCCACGTGAGCCGATTTCGAAATATTTTGTTTAAGTTTGAATGATGTTGCTTTCTTATTGGTCCCTTTGAAATTTGATCAAGATCTGATCAGTAGTTCTTGAAATATCGTCAATAGTGCCTATTTTGTGGACTACTTTGACGATGTTCTCGTTTACCCGACTTCAAAAGTTACCTCATAACTTCTTTCGTTGTGAGCCGATTTTGATGATTATTTTTTTATTTGAAAGCTGGTGTTTTTCATGTGTTCCCATTGAAATTTGATAAAGATTTGATTTATCTCTAGTTTATGAGTTATAGTCAATAATGCGTGTTAAATACATTAAATCTGATCAAGGTTCCAAAGAAGTCGGTATTTTTAAGCTTTGCTTGCGTTTAATTATATCTTTTTTTCTTTAATAAAAACTGTGTAAGTTGACATCTAATGTAAAGTGTTTATTATTAATATTACCTTTCGATATTATTATGTTTCTAAACCTTCAATTCTCTGATCATCTCTCTTCTGTATAGACCAGATAGATCCCGATCGGCTATGCCTCCAAAGCTCAAATATCTGAATTGTCAAAGGCCCATGACTCTTGATTTCCCTTGACAACGTGACCGCAGCCGCCTGCGGAAGATAGTAATATCATGAAATATACAAATAAATTGAGGAAATATTGGTCACGTGCATCTTTATTTATATTGAAATAAGAGTCCTGTAGTGTTCGTGACAGACTCACGTGTTTTGGAAGGGTTCCCTTATCGATTGTTTAAGGTGGCGATACCAGAATTTCATCTAAAACGTGTGTTTTTGTAACCGTTTTGCTCCGCATTCATAACAAAACCAGATAAATAAAAATATTTGTCATAATCTGTATGATACGATAAATAATGCCTTCTTCCTATAATATTCATAACGTTCTTAAATGTTAAGGAAAAAAATTACAAATCTCATGCAAATAATATTAATTTGCATTTTTGTAACCATTTCGTTCCGCCATTTTATATCAAAACACTATGAAAGTTATTTCATATACGCATATTTATTAGACAATAGATGTCTTCAGCTTATTTTTTTTTTATTTGAGGCCCGTTTTAACGAAATTTGAATAAAACCATTAAAAATCAAAGATTGCCACGCGTGACCTTGTGTAACCGCCACGATGTAATTCGCGCAATATACACCTTTATGTGCAAAAGCGTAAGGCGGATAATTGGCTGTGGTTAAAAAAGGTGCTCGCATTCACGTATACCAGCCCCTTAAGTAGAGGGACGAGTCGGTGTTTCCTGATGCGTACAATACGGGAGTCTTCAAGTCTCGGTATCCTCTAGGCAAGCTTCGACCACATCGTCTATCAGGTGAGATGGTGGTCACAAGTTTGACTATCTTGAATTAAAAAGAATAGGACGTTAATTACCATTCTCATTTAAATTAAAGTTGGTTAAGAAACCTTTCTCACTTCAATTTTCAATACTTATAATGGAGTTTTGCCGCGAAAGTGAAAAAATGGCGTTGTTGATTTTGTATAATTTTCCAAAACCTGTGATTCTTCGAGTGTTTATCTGTAATATTAGTGGATTATTAACCGTTAATACTTAGTAAACGTGCATAACTTGAAAAACGTGATTTTCGCATTCGCTCCAAAACTCCAATAGAAGTTCTAGTAAAGTTTCTACTTCACTAGGGCATGACTTGACTATGACTGGACCTTGACTCTTTTACTTGACTTAGACTGTGACTGTGACTTGTGACTTGACTATGACTTTTTATATGAAATACACTTGAAATATATTTTTACTTGACACTGGCTAAATGCACAAAATTGCGAAGCCAAATTAAAAAGAAAAAAAATACATATAATAAAGCGGTGATAAAGTTCTTATAAAATCGCATAATAGCTCTAATTAACGAAAAAGTCTAAAATAAAAAAAAAATATAATTTCACTTTTTACGCTGTCGGGCTTTTGAATTTTTATTACTTTAATAACTAGTTTCGAGTGTAATCAACTTAATGCGAGGCTGTGAGTGTAAGGGTAAAGTTTAAGGGTTCATGTGTCTATGTTTATATCTAAATAATGTCTTGAACATAAACTATTTCATTTTAACTATGATTAATTAGAACTACGATGAAAAGCAGTCATCTAAAAATAGCAAACTAATTCTGATCCCTTCGCAAGCAAGTCCTAAACAGAAATCCTCGATATAAAGTAGGGTCAGCATAAAACTATTCCAATCTCATGTAGATTCACTGAATGCTGCGGTCCCTCTGTCGGCGAGTAGCGTCCCGCTTTCATTTCCTTCGACAATCGTACAAACAAATGCCTGCGGGTGCGGCGCGAGTGACGGCGGGCGTGGCAGCAGAGCGACTAGCGATTTTAATTATAAATTAAAAATGTATGTTTCCCGTTATTATTACTGTTTTTTAAGCGACTTCATAAAAAAGGAGGAGGTTCTCAATTTAACTTAATTTTTTTTTTTACTCATAACTTGTTTTAAGGTGAACCTTTTTTTATATGCAAGGATATGGTGTCAAGTTGGTCCCTTAGATAATTTGAAAAGATCTGAGCAAAGGTTCCGGAGATAATGTGGTTAATAAATGTAGTGGTTTTGTAAATAAATAAAATAAAATAAAAATAAGTATTTTTTTTTAACTTTGCCAAACTTTCCTGGTCCAAATGATTACCACTGTTTTTACCCTGAAAGTGGGATTTGTCTTACTAGCATAGTAAAACCGAAATGATTTTTCAGCAAAGTACCAAGTACAACTCACATTAGTTGCATATTGTATCAATTCAATTTTAATGAGTATTTCTCCCCTAACCCGAACCCTTGCTACAACTAATTGACAGCTGCCGATTAAGAATTTTGAATTTAGTCTCGATCATATTATGTGCCAATATACCAGGTTTTTGGAAGTTGGTTAACATACAAATATCTGATAAAAAAATATTTCAATGACAGTTTTTCCTCCCTGATCAGACATAAGTCCCTTACCCAATGGCATTATGTTTGATCCCCATCTGGGAGCTCAACCTACCACCAAGTGATAGTGGTCAACATGGACCATTGTAATTCCTTTTTTGCTTTTGAGATTGCTATAATTTAATCAAACAAACTTCATCCCGCTGTAACACACACCCCACCTTACCAAAGAACCTTCAATTTCCTCTCCCCGTATATGGTATTGAATGCTTTCATTGCCCATAATAGGACACTTGTCATGTGCGAAATTGCCCGCAAAATGAATGCTATACCTTCAATCACTGAGCGACGAACTTTATGGAAGATTGGATTCGAGAATAAGTTCCTGGGGGCAAAAAACTTGCGTATACGAAAAAAAATCGGGACAACTACACTACTAAAGTTTGCAGAAATATATTTCCTTGTAAAAATTACAGTTATACTACTTTTTTTTGATAACTGACTAAGCAAACTTTTAAACACAATCACACCTGATGGACAGTGACGATGTAGTCTAAGGTGGAGCACGTTTGCTCAGTAAATACCTATTCACTGAACACACCCAAATTGTACCTTTCGGGAAACAGATGTCGGCAAAGCGTTCCATTCTTTTGCTGTTCTATAAATGAACGAAAATATTTGAAAATGCGACCAAATTCGAGCAATTTTAATCGCGGCTATTTTGACCTTATTTTGCGACATTCACAAACCAATCAACGTCAAAGTACGTTGACCAATCATTGACATCAAAATGACTTTGAACTTTAATGAATCAAAGTGAACTGATCAGCTTGTGACGACATCTAGCGAAATATTTAGTATGCAACGGCCAACGAGTCTAACATTGTATTGATAACATCCACCTAATAAATTGATTTTGGTTGCCTCGAGCAATAATTTTCCTTTCTAAATTTACTCTAGCCTTTGTTTTAGCTTTACTTCTATATTTACTACTTTAGCCAATAGGATATTAGGCTACCCGAAGCTTGTGTTCAAACGAAGTGTTAAACCTGAAAGACTAAAATAGGAAGCAAGCCTATCAGTATTCTGTCGCTAACATTTTGGAGAGTGTGCTCAAGAGTTTTGGGGGCTGAGTTACCCACGTCCGTAGGAGGATACCCCTTAAGTCTGACTCCCTACACGTGGTCCCCGGGTGGTCCTAATCAGGTGACATTTGAGAGGTGGTAGAGCATTTTGTGAGTTGCTCGCCTGGCTTGCTACCAAAGTAGCTTACCACCATCAAGTTGAAAGTCTGCCGCCAAGCCACACACGGTGTTCCGACAGTTATCCTTAAGAGCCTGCGTATTTCAGGTCTAGTGTGTTTACCAGCTTCGATCACATCGTCACTTACCATCAGGTGAGATAGTGGTCAAACACTAGCCTGTCAAAAATAAAAAAAAAAAAAGTTATAAGATATTTCCTCCGTGCCATTTTTACTATCAAACAACAAGACAAACTGTCAAACATCATTCATTTATAGTCGACATACCTCCAGTTCGCAGGCTCCGTTTCGCTTCTACGTGTATCATCCGTACAGCGAAGTAATTGAACTCATTGCTTGCGTTTTGGTTCCCCCATCGGTACAGTCTGGGTGTCTTCAAGTCTAGAATGAATAGGTACCTTCTAGGCAAGTATGTCCCATCTTCGACCTCATCGTCACTTTCCATCAGGTGAGATACTCAATGAAAGAATTAATGAAACTCCTCTCGCAATAGGAACTCCTCTCGTAACTGGGGAACTTTCCGGCGTCACGCATTTTAGGCAAAGAGAGTGTAAAGAAGGCCACTACATATAGTGGCGTTCTTTACACTCACTTTGCCTAAAATTCTTCATAATTAATATTCCCGGAAATGTACAAAATGTACTAATATAATCATCACGAAGTTTACGTCGAGGATTTCCGTAAATCCCAGATTGCCTACTAAATTATGTGAAGTATTTCCAGGGTATGCTTTAGAGCGTTTTAAACCTGCTAACGTTTTAACCGCTCATAAGTAAGGCGGGTTAATCTCGCTGATGTAGTAGCCTCATAATGTCCACAGTATATCATGCGCAGTAAGGAAGCATTCGATATTTTACACGATTTTTGTGAATGTCGGATCATATTTAGTGGACTAACATTCTAGTAACAAGATCACGTCAAGATATATAAAAAGGTCAAAATAATCCTTTTTCAACCGACTTCAAACAAAAGAGGAGGTTCTCAATACGACTGTATTTTATTATTTTATGTGTTTTACCTCATAACTATCTTCTAGGTGAACCTATTTTGATTATTCTTTTGATATTTGAAAGCTGGTGCTTACTTTGTGGTCACATTTAAAAATAATTTAATCAAGATCCGACCTGCAGTTTTTTAGTGACCATCAATTATACGTATTTAATTCATTTAGATAATGACCAAGGGATCCGAAGATAAAGCGGTGAAGTCGATTTATTTAAGCTTTGATTGCGTTTAAATTTTATATTGGTAATAGCGAATACCTACTAGGAACCTAATTACCTACCAGGAAAACATTTAAGTGCCTATTTAAAAAGGACAACATATCAAGTCATTTTGCTATTATCTTTTCATACAAATATGTATGAAAGAATAATAGCTAATAATAATATAATATAATAATCAACTAAAAATAGTAAATAATAAAATAGTAAATAATATAAAATAGTATTATTTTTTTGTGTATTTTTTACATATTATCCTGTATTATTATCATAATTCTTTGAACAACCTACTCGCTTTTATAAATCGTATCCTACTTAAAAGGTTTACTGGAAGAAAACTCTGTGAAGAGCTGCGTGTCCTGTTATGACCTTATTGTAGAAAATTCGATTAATGGATGTACAATAAAGAATATGAGAAGAACAACTTTAAATTAAGTTTAAGGGAGTGGTCAAATAAACATTTTATACTTTACCTATAAACATTTAGAAAATGTTATGGAAGTAGGTACATTTTGAGAACGTCGAAGATGATTAAAAAAAATCCTACTAATATTATAAATGTGAAAGTTTGTGTGTGTTTGTGAATGTTTGTTACCACGTATCTCCGTAACGAATAAACCGATTTTGATGAAATTTAGAATGCAGATAGTTTAGGCTCCGGAATAAAACATGGGCTACTTTTTAACTTTATTAACGCGGGTGAAGCCGCGGGGCACTGCTAGTAAAATATAATTTTGAGAAGTAAGATTTTATGACATGTCTTTCAAAAGGTGTATACGACTAAACTTATTAACTATCTTAATTTTTTTTTATTCTCGATAGGCAAGCATTTTACCACTATATCACTTGATGGAAAGTGACGATGAATAAAAATGAAGGCGTCTTATCTTGTGCTAACGTAGCGTCTGCAACTGATCGTTGTACATTACTGTTGTACTCTCTCTCTGTAGAGACGGGAATATAACGAGGTACTTGTCCTACTGTTAATACTGTCACAGCCCGTCGCTAAAATTATGAATGAAATTAACCAACCTCTACATTCCGTCGAGTCTGTAACGTAATTACTTAATTTAAGGCTATTAAAAATGCGGAGTATCCGAAGGAGAGCATAACGATTAGTAAGTAACGAAAAGTAGAGCCAAAAGTTGTATACTGGGTGGTTTTTCGTTTTCGTGGTTTCGGACGCAGCCATCACCGCCTCTCTCACGAAACAACACGTTTATATAGTTTTAAATAATTTTAGTCGATTTTTTACGTTAAACCTCCAGAAACTAATCATTGAACTGCGCGCTAGCGCTGGCGTAGTTGGTTTCGCTTTTGATTTCTAAGCAGATGGTAACGGGCTCGATTCTCGGTCGAAAACAAGTTTTCTGCTTTGTGTTATAACTTCTTCTGGTTCTTGGTGTGATTGAGTGTATACTGTGAATTTTTCGGGCACCTACGATACAAATCTTCGAACCTAATGTGGCGCTGTGAGTGTGAAAGTGTTCGTGTTATATTATGTCTTTACACTCTTACAACATACATAAGGTGCTAAAGTCATAAACCTCCTTTTTTCTTCGCCGTAGTCGGGTAAAAAGAGGTGTAGCGTGCTTGTTATACACAATAAACTATTATATCTTTCTTTTTCGAGAAGTTACCTGTTCACTCTATACTTGAAGAATTCCAAATCGATAACTAATAAACGTATTTAAAGTTATACTCACCAGGCGCAACATTCTGTATTATGAAGATGAGGAAAATTTGCACAAAGAACACAAAAAATCAATACACACTCACATATTTTTTTTATGCCCGATAGGCAAGCATTTGACCACAATCTCACCTGATGGTAAGTTTCGAAATCATGCGGCCGAAGTTGTAAGGTACCTATTCACTCTTGACTTGAAGACTCCCAGATTATACCGTTCAGGGAACAAAGACGAGGGCAATGAGTTCCACTCCTTCACAGTACGGATGATAAACGTAGAAGCGAAACGCTTTGAGCTGACTGGAGGTATGTCAACCATATATGGATGACGTTTGACTGTTTGTCATCACACTCATTCTCTGTCACACACACGCACACACCACACTACACTACACAGACACATGGAGCATTCACATATTGTAAATAGCTGTAAACTAACCCTTGACATAATTAAATAGTTTCATAAATGGGAGAAGACGCTGGTTCTCGAAACACAGTGTCAACTACAACGGGAACCCAGAGGCTTCAGAATCTTTATTAAATGTTGTGTCCTCTAAATGTATGTCAATAAATATTTTTTCTTTCTGAAACACAGAATGGGGTTGGCGCCGCGCCGCGGCAACTACGCCAGAGCACCGGCAAAAATAGAGCAAACGACGAAAATATGGAAACCTCGGCAGTGGTTACATATTTTAACCGTTTGGTGTGGAGACACTGGCCCCGTGGGGACCGGGAGCTCATTCTATTTACAAAAATCTATCAGAGCGCCTGGTTGAGGCGTCGTGTGATTGTGAACTAACTAACTAACTAACTACCCACTGGTAGTGGGCTTGACCACTTACCTATAAGCTCGCAGTCTTGTGGGTAACTAAGGTCTTAGTTGTATAGGATGTATATAGTTTAAGGAAATATAGGCAATTGGCCCATAAATGTTTTGATTGGTTGATTGAATCATACCGTTCGGGGGATAAAGGAAAATGTATGTCCAATAAGTTACTATTTATCCGCCCGACGTTCTACTTGCAGCCTAATTATTGTCACTAATCGTCTGCAAAATAAGGGCAATCTTCATAACTCGGGTCTGATAGATTTTCTCTTACCCCATGAGGGGTGTGTAGTGAAGGATGGAGGCATCGCAGTCGTCGGCCACGCAACAAACTTTGCGTGTTACTAGGGAAAATAGACTGTGTTGGGCCGTGATAACAGCGGTATTTCCTTTTATAATGTTTAGATTTTTATTCGATCTTGAATGTGTAACAAAAAAAACGTGTCGACTGGTAGAGATCGGTATTAGTGATGAGGCCGCCTCTTGTAACATAAGCATTTTTTTTTATGTGTGTTCCTCATAACTTCTTTCTACGTGAACCGAGTTTGAATTATTTTTTTCATTGAAAGATGTTGCTTTCCAATTGGTCCCATTTAAATTTAATTGAAATTGAGTTCTTGAAATATCGTCAATAATGCGTGTTTAGTTTTTTTTTTTTTTTGTGACAGGCTAGTTTTTGACCACTATCTCACCTGATGGTAAGTGACGATGTGATCGAAGCTAGTAAACACACTAGACCTGGAATACGCAGGCTCTCAAGGATCACTGCCGGAACACCGTATTTGGCTTGGCGGCAGGCTTTCAACTTGATGGTGGTAAGCTACTTTGGTAGCAAGCCAGGCGAGCAACTCACAAAATGCTCTACCACCTCTCAAATGTCACCTGATTAGCACCACCCGGGGACCACGTGTAGGGAGTCAGACTTAAGGGGTATCCTCCTACGGACGTGGGTGACTCAGCCCCCAGTGTTTAGTACATCTAATCTGATCAAAGTTCCGAAGATAAAGCTGTGAAGTCGGTTTTTTAAGCTCTGCTTGCGTTTTATTATTCACAATATGGCCTTTGGACGCCATTTTTTTCTCGGTCATCTGTCAGTCTTTATTGACACTCGTAAGATTAAGACAAATCGATTGACGTAAAAATCATCAAAATCGACCCACGCGTTTGGTCTCTGGAAAGTCACAAAATCAAAATCAAATCAAAATCAAAATCGTTTATTCACATGGGCCCCAAAGAGACACTCATGAAAGTTAATGAATCTATTGCCAGATTCGCAAAATTACAGCCATCTCGAGAAGAACCTGGCAAGAAACTCGGCGGCGCATATTTTTTTTCAATCATTTTTTTTTTTTAAACATTCTTAATCTCTAATACATAAGTTTCTTAACCTAGGTGTTATTATGGTAGTCGCTAGAAAGAGCCTGTGCAGTTTGCCTCCATGCATCCTTGTCATTAATATAGTCTGTGGTTTTATAGTAGGCTTTCTTAATTAATGCCCGTTTTATTACAGATTTGAACTTTCCCAGTGGTAATTCAGTTACGATTTTAGGAATTCTATTGTAAAATCTAACACCATTTGCCATAAAAGATTTATTCGTTTTGCTTAATCTAAATGCGCGCACTGTAATTTTATGCTTATATCTAGTATTAAGATTGTGTGCGTCGCTTCTTAATTTATATTTACTAATATTTTTGCGAACATGCATTATATTTTCAAAGATGTAAAGCGAAGGCATGGTAAGTATGCCTGTTTCTTTAAAGAATTCCCTGAGCGATTCGCGTGGACCCATATCATATATTGCACGAACCGCTCTCTTTTGTAGAATAAAAATAGTTTCAACATCGGCAGCAGATCCCCATAGCAAGATTCCGTAACTCATCAAACTATGAAAATATGCAAAGTAAACCAGCCTTGCCGTCGCTACATCAGTCAGCTGTCTAATTTTACGGACCGCAAAAGCAGCGGAACTCAAGCGACCTGCAAGCACATCAATATAAGGACCCCACTGCAGTTTTGAATCCATAGTCAGACCTAAGAAAACAGTTTTCTTTACAAGATCTAATTTGTTGTTTTCAAGTGTAACATTTGCATCTACCAAAGGAACATTAGGAAGGGAAAACTTGATACATTTGGTTTTGCTAGCATTTAACAATAAGTTATTAGCAGCAAACCATTTCGATACTAGATCTAATTCATAATTTACTTCATTTAATTCTACGTCTTTCCTATTTGTTTTAAAAATAAGTGACGTGTCAGCAAACAAGACAATATCTAATGCTAGCGAAGTTGTCATATAAGGTAAATCATTAATATACACTAAAAATAGGAAGGGTCCCAATATTGAACCTTGAGGCACGCCAATTTTAACTGTAGACCCGTCAGATGTCACACCATTAACGCCTACTTTTTGTTGCCTACCCGATAAATATGAATCTAACAAATCAAGAGCAGTCCCACGTATACCGTAATGGTTTAATTTGCTAATAAGCGTTTTATGGTCCACGCAGTCGAACGCTTTGGAGAGGTCACAAAATACCCCAATTGCATCCTGCGATCCCTCCCAAGCCCCGAGAATGTGTGACACTAACTTAGCACCGGCATCTATTGTAGATCGACATTTAGTAAATCCGAATTGGTGATCATGTAATATTTTATGTTCATTAAAGTGGGAGAGCAGCTGTTCTAGGATAATTTTTTCAAATATTTTACTGAGGGCAGGTAATACAGAAACTGGTCTATAGTTAGAGGGAGTATGTTTACAACCCGATTTGAAAATTGGAGTAATTTTGCTGTGTTTCATGAGATCAGGAAATACTCCTTGATCGACCGAGAGATTGAATACAACGACAAGGTAAGGCGTAATAGTATCTAGTATGGAACCTATAACTTTAACTGAAATACCCCACAAATCTTCAGTGTTTTTTATAGTTATCCTTTTGAATGCCTTTTTTATGGTATTAGCCGTTATGTGACGGAAACAAAAATTTGGAATTTCTTGTGTGAAGTTTTGTTGCAACAGTTTTGCAGCTAATTCGGGAGATGAGTCTAGGGATTTTGTTGCTTCAAGGGGAATTTTTGTAAAAAAAGTATTAAATTCATTGGCTACGTCAGTTTTGTTAGAAATTAATCTATTTCCAATTTTTAGACTGTAATCACAATCTCTATTTTTATTTTTACCAGTTTCTGTGTTAATAATATTCCAGACCGTTTTTATTTTATTATTAGATTTTGAGACTTTATCACTTATTAATTTGGATTTGGCCTGGATGCAAACGCGTTTACAATTTTTCGAATAATTAGTAACATACTTGTGAAAATGTTCATTAGATGTAAGAGATTTTTTATAGTAAAGCTCGTACATGAAATCTCTACTTTTCCGTATACCATTAGTTGCCCAATCATTAAATTGTAATTTAGTGTTCACTTTTATTAATTTTTTGGGGCATATTTTATTGAATTCATTACAAATGATCGAGTTCAGCATTTGGTGGACATTATTTGGGTCATCAAGTGGAAAACTGGTAAGGGATAGTTTTAAATCGACATTTTCGTTAAGTTTACTCAACTTGTTCTCAGTAAGTGGTCGTATTTCTATATTAGAGTCAAAAGATTGTTTTTTTCTTGATATTGTTACCTTTTGTCCCATGTGGTCTGATCGTATACCACTGATTTGACATTTATTTTTAATTTCAAAATTTACAATAATATTATCGATGCAGGTTGCTGAAGAGTTGGTTATTCTAGTCGGTTCCTTAAATAAAAAAAATAAATTAAAAGATGCAAATAGCGACACAAGTTTTTGTTGATCTGCCGAGTCCTCTAAAATATTTACAAAATATATACACAAAGGAACATACACACATACATTGACTGATAAACTTTTGCATAGCGTAAGGTATTGCTTTTTTATGTAGGTTAGGTTATGTCAAACATTTGACCACAATCTCACCTGATGAAAAGTGACGATGCGGCCGAAGATGGAACATTCTTGCCTAGAAGGTATTCAATCTAGACTTGAAGACACCCAGATTAAATTCAGGGAAACGCAGGCAATGAGTTCAACTCCTTCGCCTTACGGACGATAAACGTAGAAGCAAAACGTGGTATTTCAATCATAAATGGATGACGTTTATTTGCTGTAACCAAGGATGTTGTAGCTTTACAAACCGTAGGTTTGTTTCCTATCTCGATGGCTGTAACTTTCTATGCAAAAGAAACCGAAATTGACATAGTAACTAACATCTATAACTTAGAAGCCTACGATCTATATAAGTTTGTTTTAGAGAGTGCCAACAAATTGGCACAATTTTCTTTCACTTTCGCTCTATCCCTTTTTATGGCTTCCACTACAAAATTAAAACTACATTCGTATTCAAGGCGAATCGGAAGTTTTACAGTGGCATTTAAATCAATCCCCTAGAAAGTTGGCCGTAAAACCGCGTAACCGAAATACTTGTATTCGTAGGGCTTTACACGGCGCGGTTTGACGGCGTTCCTGCTGATTGAGTACCTTTTTGCTCACGCTGCAGCAATTACATCGATAATATTAGTAACAAGTATCACTTTATTATGTTACCTTAAAAGTTTTTTTCTAGGTGACCCGGTTTTTTTTTATTTGAGTATTGGTGCTTTCCTTGTGATCCTATTAAAGTTGATCAAAATCTGACTAGTTGTTTTTGAGTTATCCTCAATATTCTCATTGAATCTAATCATGGGTTCCGAAGATAAAGTTGGTATTTTTTAAGCTTTGCTTGCTTTAATTTTTTTGAAACCGCTTGCTTACATTTGTTTACGCTTCTTCAAATAATAATTTTATAATATCGTTAATATTTATGCTAAGTTGAAGTATGTTATGACTTTTATGCTATTATGCCGCTGATTCGCTACAAACACAACATTTTTTTTTTTTAATTTTTGAGGAACGGCTTTCACTCACGTTAAATGATCGAAATTGTTGACCTAGCATGCACGATGCTCTTTCCATAGTCAAGCAGCCCCAAGGGTGCGAACAACCACAATATCGGGCGGTTAAAAACCTCACCATGTAGAACCTGCACTACCTACGGTAAACAAATCAAGGACGTGCTATTTTAGATTCGATAGAGGTTTGTGGTTTCTTTAGAATTTGTAATAATGGGGATTAAAGGCTATGAATGGGTCCAATCGGTTTCAATTTTCAATAGGATAGGAGTTTACCTGAGCTTTTCAAAATGAGATATACCTACACCCATGTAAAATTTTAAAGTACGAGTTAGAATTCTAAAGTATTTCCTTTAGTTATGCCGCAGTGTCCAAAAAATTACCAGAAAACCAAATCTCCCACTTATAAAAGGCAACATGCAAGCAAAGTTTAAAAAAACCGACTTTACCGCTTTACCTTTGGATACTTGATCAGATTAAATATATTAAACAAGAATTATTGACGTTAACTCAAAACTTACTGATCAGATCTTGATCAAATTTAAATGGGACCAATGCTGGTGCTCTCCGCACCAGCTGCCAATCATCGAAATCGGTTCACGTGGAAAGAAGATATGAGGTAACACACATAAAAAAATATAGTCGAATTGAGTACTTCCTTTTTTGTGAAGTCGTTAAATATGTTACAATCTGCAAACAAAAAGTTATTTTCTAAAATTGGAATTATTTTCTAAAGTGTTTCTAAAACATTAGCCATGCTTAAAGTTTAGTAGGGGGAGGCCTTGTGTAGCTCAGCGATTATGTAATAGGTCATGAAACTATAGTCACGGGTTCCCCGCCTCTAGTCATATTTTTTCATAAAAAAATATTACTCTTCAAAACACTCGTTTAGTATTTATTGTATACTAGCAGTCCCTCGCGGCTCCGCCCGCTATTATCAAGTTAAAAAGTAGCCTATGTGTTAATCCTAGGTATAAGCTATGTATATTCCAAATTTCATCCAAATCCGTTCAGCGGTTAAAGCTCGAAGAGGGAACAAACATACTTACACACTTGCACACACACTTACACACAAACTTTCGGATTTATAATACTAGTAGTTTTTTTTAACTCGAACTACGGGCCTGTTGCCTATATTTCCTAATACAAAACTAAAACTATGTACAGCAAAGAACGAAGCTACCTACAAGACATCGAGCTTATAGGTAATTCAAGTGCTCAAGCCCACTACCAGTGGGTAGTGTTCCCATCATGCTGGCGGCATTAGTAGGATAGGAATACACGTACACGATATAAGATCTCCCAACCCCCGGTCCACCCTACGTTTACGCGAAGGGCAGAAAACTCTGTTGGCGCAGTGGGCAAGCCTTTGCTCTCTACGCAGCGGATCTTGGGTTTGATTTTTTTTTATGTTGCATAGTCAAGCATTTGACCACTATCTCACCTGATGGAAAGCGATGATGCGGCCGAAGGTGTGACATGCTTGCCTAGAAGATACCTATTCACTCGAGACTTGAAGACTCCCAGATTATACCGTTCGATTTTTTCGATTTGTTTTGACAAGAGCACAATTTTCTTCCCAAAAGACATTGGAGCTTTTGGTTGTGACTGTGTGTGTACATGTGTGAATGTTTTTGGCACCGACAAGTTTTTAAACTTAATGTGGGGCTGTGAAAGAAAAGGCGTTTAATTACAATTAACTCAATGTCCCCGTCTTTCTTCCCCGAACGGTATAATCTGGGAGTCTTCAAGTCAAGAGTGAATAGGTACCTTCTAGGCTCTCATGCAACATCTTCGGCCGCATCATCACTTTCCAAAAGGTGAGATCGTGGTCAAATGCTTGCCTATCGGGTATAAAAAAATGTAATAAAAAACAGGGAAACAAGAAACAAACGCATTAACATTTTGGAATTAGGCTAGATCTATCCCAGATTGAAATTAGGCTAATATAGCATAGCCTAATTCCAATCAGGGAGAGACCTAGCCAATTATGTTCTTAGCAAACATATTGCAAACCGATTAGACAATCAAATGGGATGCAAACCGAAATTTAACCAAAGTGTAACTAACAATGTCGATGGAACGTATTCATTGCCAGCATTGACCGGGTAGAGTGGAAATCAGCAGCTAGGGTTGCCCCTAATGTACACGAATAATACCGAGAAAGGATGATTTGTAGCTACGATAGCTTGGAGGCAATGATAGTAGTCAGCATTTTCAGTTTTTTTTTTTTTTTTTTATTTGTGACAGCCTAGTGTTTGACCACTATCTCACCTGATGGTAAGTGACGATGTGATCGAAGCTGGTAAACACACTAGACCTGGAATACGCATATATAGATTTTTAGATTATTTGCGTTATTTGTTCCAAAAGTCCATATATATCGGAATTTTAATTCGGCCGTATTATCGAAAAATCAAATTCACAATCACAGCCCCAAATAAAGTTCAAAGACTTGTAACATGGGTGCCTGGAGCGTTTACATATCACATTCACAATCACACCCAAAACCAGAAGCAAATTAATGTCACTTAGGAATTAAAATTGTTCTCATGCCGGGAATCGAATCCAGGACCCACTGCGCAAAGGACAGACACTTGTGAGTTTTTTATCAATGATTAGGCTTAAAATTTTTATTTCCTCTGTAAGTTTTATTGGAGTTCCACCCATATTTAAATTTGGCTCATCGTATTTTTTTTACTTGTAAGTAGCATGGCGAACGTTTTATGTGGTGCAAATTTTAGTTTATTGTTATTACCCCACACGTTCACTCTATTTAATGTTTCATTTATTTTTGTTTCCAGGTCTAAGACTGATTTACCCGAGAACACGAGGGCAATGTCGTCGGCGAAAGCTTGGCAGTATACGTTCATCGCATCCAATTCGTTCAGCAGAGGGTCCAGCAGCACATTCCAAAACGTGGGTCCGCATATTGATCCCTGAACACAGCCCTTGGTCGTCTCCTTAATATCACAAGTAGAAAAAACTATATAGCTATTTTTTTAATGACATACCAATTTCATTGTAATTACGATCTAGCCTTATTAGTCAATGGCCTCGATTCTGATGTACACTCACTAAATTAAATTTAAACTATCCCTGTCTCTTACAAAATAGAAACACAAGACAGAGATAGCATGCATTTTAAAACTGTCACGCTAGTTTATCAATTAAAATATGAACAGCAGAAGCAGAAAGGCGCGTGTTTTTAGCCAACACCAATAACATACTCGACTAAGCTTGCATAGACATCTAAGTTCTGACTAACTTGACAGCACAACAGTATGCTATCTCTGTCTTGTGTTCCTATTTTGTAAAAGACAGGAATAGTTTAAATTTAATTTAGTGTGTGACATCAGAATCGAGGCCAATAAGTAATTTAATCTTTACCTAAACTGCTAAAGTAGAGTAGTAAACTGATAATGTGTCCAATATCACTTTTCTTACTGTTTCTATTAGGGAAGAGACTTTGTTCTAGTGTTCTTTGTTATAAAATAACTACTCGTTGGCTCAGTTAGGTGAGCGTTCGCCTTCAAAGTAGGGGTATCGGGTTCGATTCCCGGCGGGAGCACAAGTTTTCTCCCCAAGGAAAATTAGTTGTGACTGTGTGTGCGATGTGAATGTTTCAGGCACCCACGACACAAGTTATCCAACTTAGTGTGGGGCTGTCTGGGAGTGTGAAAAAAAATGTATATCGCGATTGTAGCGCAGAGGTTACACACCCCGTCTTCCATTGCGGTCGCGGCTTCGAATCTTATCAAGGGCCCAAAATTTTGGAGAAAGTGACGTTATGATAGAATACATGGTGATGGCATTTTCTAGTGCTCGCCTGGCTAGCTACCTAGTTTTGAAATGCAACCATTTACCAGCCTCAAGTATAAAAATCTCATTTAAAGTGGTCAAATGCTAGATAATAACAGGAAAAACACGCGCACACAATAAAACACATACACACCATACATTTCTTAGTCAATTGTAAGGTTATTTTATTCGGTACTATTAAAAAAAAACTTATTTTTCTTATTTTAAATTTTTCTCTTTAAATTGCATTTTCCGCTGCAACTTTTTTTTTCTACTCGACTAAACAACGAGCTTGAGCAATATAGGGTGCACTAAAACCCAGCCCTGTGTACACTGCACAGTACTGAGTGTTTTCAAATTGCTAAATAATGCATATTAGAATTAACAAAATTCTTTTAATTTATTATTATTATCTGTTGTTTTGTTCTATGTTCTAAGTGTAATTTTGGCAACAAATACAAATTTTTGATTTGAAAAAGAAATAGCCAACCCTACGCAACTGTATTTGCAACCGTAATTGCAAAACAATTATCGGCTAGTCGGTCAAAGCGGTTAATAACCGGCCAGTTCTGCCAGCTAATGCGGATAATAACCGGATAAATTGTGTTTACCGTTACAAAAGCATGCTATAATAAACAGCATGGTATGGTAAGGTTGTCACTTCGCGTATGATGGTAAAATGTGTAAAATACATAACACTAATATTGAAATTAAATTAAGTATAATTAAACGCTAGTAAAGCTTAAAAAGCACCGACTTCACCGCTTTACCTTCGGAACTTCGATCAGATTAAACGCCATAAGTGTTGGCAAATCATACAAAGTTGAAAAACGTGAAATTCCCCTTCGCTCTAAAACTCCAATAGAAGAAGCTAGGGCATGACTTGACTATGACTCTTTTACTTGACTTTGGCTGTGACTTGTGACTAGGCCTTCAAAAATGAAATACACTTAAAATATATTACTATTTGACACTGGATAAATGCACAAGATTGCGAAGCCAAAATTAAAAGGAAAAAGGTATGTAAACCATGATGTAAACTGATGTTTTAACAAATAAAATGTGTTCATTGTCCTTAGGTTTCTTGTGTTCGTGACACGATCGTCACGAGACTAGCTGATGGCGGAGATATGTGTGATGTGAATGTTTCCTTCAACCACAGCACAAGTCATCGAACTTAGTGTGGAATGTGAAAGCGATTAAAAAAAATGTTTTGGTTAGAATTAGCGTAAAACAATTTAAAGTGGACTGTACACGTAGGAATATTACTACCTGCTTTACATATAAATTGTCGGAATACAACCTACGGTAATTACGGTGTGGAGGCGCCTTCATAAATATTCTTTATGGCCGCCAAATTCGTATAATTACCGGACATCGTGATACCGTTGGGCTAAGTATTGGCACTGTTTAGTTTAGTATTTATAATATAACCTAATGAGTCTATGTAAGTAACATATGCTTTAACACGAATGTTGCCGAAATCCTTTCATTATATATATAAATGGAGATAAATGGACTTTTCTTTTTATGATTTTATAGAAAAAAGTTGGCTCCCTAAGACAGTCGTATTTGATAACAACAAAAGATAAATAATTAAACGCAAGCAAAGCTTAAAAAACCGACTTCACCGCTTTATCTTCGGAACCTTGATCAGATTCAACGTATTAAACACGCATTATTGACAATAACTCAAATACTAGTGATCTGATCTTGACCAAATTTAAATGGGACCACATGTTTTACAAACAGAAGTCTATTTGTAAAAAGTTACCACTAGGAAGTATAATTCAATCTAAAAACAAGCAATTATTAAAAAAGCTTATTATAAAACTAATTATTACATTAATGACATACATGGAGGCAAACTGCACAAGCGCTTTCTGGTAACCACATAATATAATTAGGTATCAAAATCAAAATCGTTTATTCACATGGGCCCCAAAGAGGCACTCATGAAAGTTAATGAATCTATTGCCAGATTCGGAAAATTACAGCCATCTCGAGAAGAACCTGGCAAGAAACTCGGCGGCGCATTTTTTTTCATTCATTTTTTTTTTAAAACATTCTTAATTTCTAATACATAATTTTCTTAACCTACTTAGGTGTTATTATGATAGTCGCTAGAAAGAGCCTGTGCAGTTTGCCTCCACCTATCTACCTAACTAGGTAAAGATATCTTCTGTCTAGGTTAAGATAATTCACGAATTAGTCACTTAAGAATTTGAATTTCATAATGAGACATTATGCGCGTACTTTTTACTGTGTAAACCTGACTACTGCGTGCGGAGACAAGCAACTGATAGTCAAACCATTTCACAAAGGAAGGTAGCGTTCCACCGATCTCCAGGCTTGGGGCTTCTCCACGCTTGACTGCGCCTTTATCCGATTAGGCGCACATACACTAGAATTTACGAATAGTCGGGCTTAAGCGCTAAATGTTTGGGCATAAGGAATTAGAACAAACGAGTTCAAATTGGATTACACGTTATAATTTGTTGAAGGCATTGCATATTGTGTCGGCTGTGTTCATGTAGGCAATTTAATAATCATTAAGAATTTGGTCAAAAATCTTATTACTTTTCAAAGAAACGCTTGTTTTTCAATTTTATTGCTAATTTTCCAAAACAATCGTGCACAAATTGTCAATATTTTTGTGAAATGGTAATAAACTAATACTCTGGAATTCAGTTCGCTTGAAGCGTATCGATTCTATTTTCGTAATCCGTACACCCAAGGAGTGGAACTCATTGGACGCGTTTTTATTCCCCGAATGAGCTGTCAAAGAGTCTTCAAGTCTAGAGTGAAATAGGTACCTTCTAGGCAAACATTTAAGACCTTTCGCATTGTCAAATTCCATCTGGTGAGATAGAAGAGTGCATAAAAAAAAATCGCTTTTTTACATATCGGAATCTTATTTATCGGAAAATTATTTTTGTACTGTTTTATTCGCTTTGTTGATATAATAGGTTTTGGTAATTAATATACATTATCATCACGTTCAAGACCCAACTGCAAGGCGCAAAGATGGGTATGTTTATCAGCCAATAAAGTTTTCTATTTCTATTTCTATCAAACGAGCCCAAATTCGATGGGTTTATTTTGTTTAGTTCAGAAGTTCTTATGGCCATATTCTATCTTCATCATCTGAACAGCTCCTTTGTACCATGTCATTGTATTGTCACCAAAAATACATAAGTACACTACATTTGAGTCCAATTGGACATCAAGAAGTGGGCCTAATTGAAATTTAGCTTGCGAAGTTTGATTACAGACTGACAAAAGATAGACAATGTGACAGGTGAAACTAAATAATAGCTTATAATAATGGAGGTCCAAAAATTATAAACCAAACGATAAAATCCAATTAAAGTAATTTTATTTAGTAAATATAGAATACGTCAGACTTACAATTTGTTTAATAAATAGGATAATACAAAACTAACAGGAACGATAACATTTTTTATTACAATCGTCCGTTAATAAATAATCATGCACCGTTCCCTAGACCAATGTTCATTGCGTTTAATATGTCGCCGTTGTCAGCATCTATCTCCCAGGCGAAAAGACCTCCAAGTTTGTTTTTCCGAACATACTTACCCTTGGCAATGGTCGAACGGGCATCGTCGTAAGTGATCAAATCACCGGTCTCTTTTCTGAAAACGTAAGGAGCTTGCGCGACGCTGTCGTAGTTAGACTCCCATTTGCTCATCGCGATCTCACTAGCTAACTGACGATAATCAACTACTCCCTCCTCCCATGTTCCCTTAACTTTGCCATTCGCAATCCCGGTGAAAGGATTGTTATCTACGTAGTTGTGGACACCAGTCCAGCCTCGACCATACATAGAAACCCCAATGACAATCTTTTTAGAGTTCACGCCTTGATCGAGCAAGCATTTTGTACCAAAGTCGGTAGTGTAATTCTCACTTGGCTTCCAGGCAGGAGCGTACAGAGATGCAGCATGTCCAAGATTATCGTTCGACCAACCTCCCTTGAAGTCGTAACTCATAAGGAATATGTAATCCATATATTTCTGTGCCTCGCTGTAGTCAACCGCTTGAATTTTGTCCCAGCCGGAGCTGATAGCGGAAGTCAGTTGGTATTTTCTTCCTGTTTCAGTGGAGAGCTTGTTTAGCATTTCACGGAGCTCTTTCATGAGCTGCACGTAGACGCGACCATCTTCAGGACTACCGAGGTCAGGGTTAGCGCCCTTGCCTCCTGGGAATTCCCAATCGATGTCCACACCGTCGAAGAATTTCCAGGTTTCTAAGAAGTCCTTGACGGAAGCGACGAATGTGTCTCTTTTAACTTTGTCATTAAAGAAGAAGAATGGATCAGCGAGAGTCCAACCACCAACAGACGCGAGGATCTTCAAATCAGGCTTAGCTTGTTTCAACATCATCAGCTGGCCGAAGTTGCCCTTATAAGCCTCATTCCAGGATGACACGCCCTTCTGTGACTTATGTAGTGCTGCCCAAGGGTCGTGAATGGTAACTTTGAAATCTTCTCGTCCCCTGCAAGACCGTTGAAGCGATTCGAAACTACCTTTTATTGCCTTCAAACTGTCGTTGATACCGTCACCGCCGCATATTGGGATGAAACCATACAGAAGATGAGTCAGGTTTGGAATTGGCACGCGGTCTACGGGGAATTTCCTGTCATATACGCCCCATTCCACAAAGTAGGCTCCAACTACCTTTCCGCTTTTCTGCTTGAAGGGCTTGTTCTTCTCTCCAATAGAAAAGTCTAGCGGTGGTAAATGGCTTCCATCAGTGTCCGCTACAACAATCTCCTTAGAGTCACTGGTGCTGCACCCGTCTTTGTTACAGAGCTCCACTTGCATCTGGTATCGGCCCCCCTTTTTTATCTTAAAGGACGCGGAGGTGGCGCCACCTGCTCCTGACCAGACCTCTTTGCCATCGAAGGTGACTCTAGACTTGTCGGCTCGATCACCGTTCCACGTGTTCCAATTTACAGTAACTTCAGCGGCATCTTTCTTCTTGACGAGTTGGTTGTAAGAAGTGGCGTCTCGTATAACTTCGATGATGGCGAATTTTCCCTCGCTCCATGCGATTTGAGGTTTCGCAGGTGGCGCGGCATTCGCCAGAGCCACCCACGCGAAAACTATCAGCGCGAATCTCATAATCGGTTCTAAAAAATTTAAAAATACTTATTAAACAAAATGCAATTTAACACTCAATCATTTATTGCAATAATGCTTACAATTTTTTTTTTTGTGAATGTTGATTGTTTTTGTTGGATTTTTATTTTTTTCGGGAATATTGTTATACATTATAACGGCCATAGCATTAGGACTTGAGCTATGGATTTTAAGTGTTGAATTGGGTACAACGAGGTTATGCCTGTATCTTCTTGGGTATTTTCGTGGTATGTTTGTTAATTTTGTAAACATTATGGGTGTCTCCGCGCAAATTTACAAAGTTCCAATATGTAGACAGACTCTAGGGTTAGAATGTTTAAGTTTTTAAAATGATTTGTTACCCTCCCGGCACTTTTACATTAGCAAGGATACGGCTGATCGATATTTCGATTTTGTTGTAGTACATAACATAACATGGTAACGCATTCATCTGTCATCGTCCCAAAAACTGCCCACCTACCCAAAAACCAAAAATGTAATAGACTTTACAAATGTAATAAATAGTATAATGTGTAACAGCCCACAAATATGCTGATTTGGAATCAGCGTACGAGTTTGTGCCGTTTGCTGTGGAGGTGGCGGGGCCGTGGTGTTCCGAAGCAAAGAAGTTTGTGGCGGCCTTAGGACGGCGTCTTCGGGAGAGGGGACGAGACCCGAGGTCAGGCGAATACTTCGGGAAACAAATTTCTCTCGCTATACAGCGTGGGAACGCGGCTAGCTTGATGGGCACGTTTGGGCGAGGGGGCACAAGTTGACGTATCCATATATATTGGATGTATTATTTATTGACTGATAAAAAATATTTTTATTTTGACATGTTACACTGTACTTTTCATTAATAAAATAATAATGTGTAATGCATACAAAATTTCATGAAAATCGTTGGAACCGTTTACCTGATTACATACACATACATATATACAAGAATTGCTCGTTTAAAGGTATTAGATAGATAATGGTCTAAATAGTTGTGCATATAATTATTAATAATTAATTATGAAAAATATTTACAATACAATACAATACAATACAATATTTCTTTATTGAACACCAATAAGTAGTTTAAATCAATAACAATAAATAACCGAAAAACAATATTTGTTGTACAATGGGCGGCCTTATCACATTAAGCAATTTCTTACAGGCATTTACCTTCTCTGTTTGACCAATGTAGTACTTGTTGTCGCCAGTGTAGTTGAATGAGAAATGCATGCATTTGTTCGATTATTTATATGTTATATATTATAAAAATTAGCCTTAAATTAATTGTGACGTCTTACATATTGGATTATACCTCCATGGTTAACCGCAGCAAATCATTTATTTACCAAATTACCTAAATACAATATTAATTAATTTGTTATTTACAATTGAAACAGGACAAATGCTTACCAAAAATACGTCAGAACATGTATGTCACCAAAATTACCAATTAAACCAATACAAAACTTCTTTATTTTTAATAAACGCTTTCACACCAACAACCCCATACTAAGTTCAATGAATTGTTTCGTGGCTGCCGGAAACATTCATATCACACACATAATCACACCAGAACTAGAAACACAAATATCCCTTGGGGAGAAAACTTGTGCTCCCGCCGGGAACCGAACCCGAAACTAAGAAAGCGAACACGCACCCAACTAAGCTTACGAGCATTACGTTCTTCCACGGAACCCTGACACAATAACTCGTTAAATACAACATTTTTCATTAGACCACCATCTCGCATGTTGGAAAGCGACCATGCGGCCGAAGATGAAGCATGCTCGAACTTATGTAAATGTTGAGCACACTCTTTAAAATGTAAGCTATCACACATGTGTCAAGGGTGCCGGAAACATCCACATCACACAATCATAAAGCAACGGAAACACAAATTTTCCTTGGGGAAAAAACTTGTATTGCCGGGAATCGAACCCGATACCCCCTGCTTTGAAGGCTACCCAACTAATGCACAATACACCCCAAGCGAGACGTCAGTGCAGGCCTTAACGCCCCCATATTGAATAAGAAAAAAAGACGTGTGGCACTGGGGGACTGCCGCGGTAAAGCTATTGCATAGCATTTTTTATATCAACTTATGCAATTATAATTATTTATTTATTTTATTTATGCAGTATTTTTTTTCCTGCCACCTAGAGGCGAGTTGCTCAACTAAAGAGACATGCGTGATATTTAAAAAAAATCATTAAAAGTTCTGCTATTCATCGATAGATGGCAAAACTAAAAAGTATCACCGCTGTGCCGGTCGGTGTTAGGTTATTTTCGTTACGGAATTTCTGGATTTGGTCTCCACGCTCAAGGCCCGCGATAGAAGCTATGCAATAGCTTAATAATAATAAGCTACCCAACTAATCCAACGGGCAATTCAAATGTGTTTACATGCTTTTATTTTACTTGCATTGTATGTCACTATGTTTGTGCAGGTGGAATCTTGCAACTTAGTTTTGAAGCAGATATCTTCAACCGGTTGAGCTGAAATTTTGTATTCACTTTAAGTTTTGATGACAATGCATGGTTAGCTGTATGACGAGATTCTACATCCAACATGGCGGAACACCCAAAATGGCGGACATGTTATTTTCAATGCACTCTTACAATATGGGTATTAAATTAAAGGGCTTGCTGAGAATAACTCGAAAAATTAAGTGACGTCTAAAAGCTTGTTTATTGTAAACAATCATCATTCGTTTTAATTTAATAGTTCGATCCAATATTTGGATTTATATGTAAGCCAGTAAGTCAAATACTCATACTTAAACATAAACGCCTTCTCACTCACTGGTTATTACTAAGTTCGTTGCCCTTATTTGCAATACCAACGTTTGTATAAGTTGAGGATAAGTTGAGGAAGTAAGTACCTACGGTGTTAGCCAGAACTCGCGTGGGAAAAAGCCTCAGCCCAAGTGAAGAGGAAATCGATGCGGTACTGGTCATTGGGTAAATATAAATCCACTGCACGCCACTCGAGCCCTCTAAACTTTATGCACTTTACTACCCGTGCCCCGCGGCTTCGCCCGCTATTATCAAGTCAAAAAGTATTCAATGTGTTAATCCTAGGTATAAGCTATGTACGTTCCAAATTTCATCCAGATCCATTCGGCCGTTACAGCGTGAAGAGGGAACAAACATACTTACACACTTACACACAAACTTTAATCAAGGATTAAAGAAAGTATTGAAGGAATGCTGAGTACTTCCACAAGGGTGAAAGAAAGGGTTTGCGGAGTTCATACCCACTAAAAACCGTGCTAAAAGCGTGGAACTACTGGGGGTTTTTAGTGAGATTTGTTTACATTTTAGTGCAACAAACTGTTGAAATATTCACGAGGACATTCTTAAACTTTGAAATTATATTATCAGCAGGCTTTTAATGCAACTTAACTGTGTATACATTTTATTGAAAATTACTCTGTATGCTTATTTTACGAGTAAATATTTATTTTACGACCAAGACTTATTTAAATATTTTTGTTGAAAATGTATAGGTAATTTTTTTTTTAGTCAAGATAGGCAAACGTTTGACCGTCATCTCACCTGATGGTAAGTGACGATGCGGTCGACGATGGAACACGCTTCCCTAGAAGATGCCTTAAAGACTCCCATATTGTATTTATCAGGGAACACAGACTCAGGTAAGGAATTCCATTCTTTTGCAGTTCGCATTTGTGGAATATCTACCATATAGCGGTGTTGCTTAAGATACTGTCTCGATGTCCGATGATAGAATGGCATACATTTTAACATATTTATTGAGTTACATAGTTATTGTTGTGTACTTCTTAATAATATAAAAATCCCATATAAAAATCTGTGTCATAGAAAACACATTATTTCCCCGCCTTTGTGACGTTATAGTACGCAATAGACGAAATAACTCAAGATTGTGCCTGCATACAGCTGAAACGACTTTCATGCAAAAAAGTATATTTTGCATGGCTGCAGTCATCTATAATAAATTACCAAAAACAATGAAAGAACTGCCATCAGCATTGTTAAAAAAAAACTAAAAAATGTACTAGCAGACAACTGTTATTACAATATAACTGAATTCCTAACAGACAAAATAATATGATATAATGATAATTGAGATGAATGACATAATATGAATGAAGAATTGAATAAATGAATTAAATTTAACTATGACATTAATATAACGATATGTACCTCAATTGGATGTAATTTATAAATGTGTACGCTTATCTATGCAAAACATGACGATCCATTAATCATTTGTAAGACCAATGTGCATGCTCATATAAAAATCTGTGTGTATATTTTACTCCTGTTTCACAAATAAAATATCTTTATCTTTATCTTAAAATCCAATACTGAGACATTATTTTAATAATTATTAAATGTATACATATTAGTGCAGCTGACTGTACCTACAACAAGGTAACGTTCCGTATGTTCGGCGCACACTCACGCATGGCCGCCCTTATCCGATTAGGCGCATTGCACAATGTACATTTTACGAATAGCTAGGCAAAGCGCTAAATGTTTGGGCGCAAGGAATTAGAGAGCTAATTGTCTACAATGGATCACAATTTAATTGTTCCGTTTAGGATGTATTGCAATGCTATCGCTATATTACTGTATCTCGGATTAAAAATCAATGTTTCTAGTGAAATTAAACAAACGCTTTCACTCTCACAGCCTTTTCTATGTCGGGGGCTGAGTCACCCACGTCCGTAGGAGGATACCCCTAAAGTCTGACTCCCTACACGTGGTCCCCGGGTGGTGCTAATCAGGTGACATTTGAGAGGTGGTAGAGCATTTTGTGAGTTGCTCGCCTGGCTTGCTACCAAAGTAGCTTACCACCATCAAGTTAAAAGTCTGCCGCCAAGCCAAATACGGTGTTCCGGCAGTTATCCTTGAGAGCCTGCGTATTCCAGCTCTAGTGTGTTTACCAGCTTCGATCACATCGTCACTTACCATCAGTTGAGATAGTGGTCAAACACTAGCCTGTCACAAATAAAAAAAAATGAAAAATGATCGAAGACTTATTATCGTAGTTGTCGGGCACATTCAAGCTGTCCGTCTGTGGAATGCGCTGCCTGTGCCCACTGCTGCCTGTGCCCCTGTGTTTTTTATTTATTTAGATATATTATATTATTATAGAACGCCACACCAACTCAAATCATCCTGCACATTTTCTGTCCATCCAAAGGTTGTCTAAAATTATGTTATGTTATATTCGGCTTAAAACACGAAAATTTTGACTTACTTTGTAGTCAACTAGTTTCGGACAAATTAGTTGACTACAAAGTAAGTCAAAATTTTCGTGTTTTAAGCCGAATATAACATAACATAATGTGTAATACTCACGATAGTTTTAACATTAAAGTTGTCTAAAATGCTTAAAGCGATAAGAGCGCCCATTGTACTACCTCATAGCTCATAACTGTATTATTTTAAGTTTTACTTTTATTTGGTGTGCAATAAAGAATTATTGTATTGTATTCAAATCTCACACACAATCATACCCAGAAATAGTAACACAGATTTAAGTTAAGGAGAATATTGGTGTTCCCGCCGAGACCTACTCAATAATAAATAAAAAAACCCGACTGCCAACAACAAGTAAATCAATTTAAATGCATAGTGACATAACAGTCGGGACTCATAGAAATGGAAAAAAAATATGTGAATTATTTTTTGTTTTTACACTTTATTGTTAATAAGACTTATTATGCCATCCATTATACAAGAACTTTATCTTCTACTTTATTGTGAATATTAAAAATTTTAGTAAGAATGATTCGATATGAAAAATTATATAAGAAACTTAAATACATTTTCTTATACCTATTCAATGATACCCCACTTTTTTATGCTAGATAGGCAAGCATTTGACTGCTATCTCACCTGATGAGAAGTGACGATGCGGCCGAAGATGTGACATGCTTGCCTGGAAGGTACCACACTTGACACAGTCCATTGAATTTCATTATTTTAGTTCACATTATGGCTACTGACGATTGCCATAAATTTGATAATTGTTATGTCTTTAATGACACTTGCACAATTAAGACAAATTGATTGACATACGAATCATCAAAATCAGCCGACGCGTTTAGTCTAGTAAGCCACTAATGTACAAACATACATACATAGGTTGATAAACACATTACCCTCCTTTTACCCATAACTTTGAGTTATTGGTAAAAACCATTATATTTGCATTTCTAAAAATAGTTTAAGAAAGCCATTATTGGAAAGAGGAAAATATGTTCATCACTTTGTCATTATCGTATTGTATTTTACAGTATGCCTGGATGTTGGGAGTTACCTCAACGCCATTATTATGCACTGTACCGGGAAGGAAAAATGTCAGGTCAGGTCAGGTCATGAAGTCCCATGTGAAATAAAAGTCTAAGAACAGAAATAAACACAAATAATTACAATCGAGTATATAAAAAATGTTTTGAGGAAAGTCTGAAAAATAGAATTCAAAATTATTAAAAAAAAAACACCAACAGTAACACTAGGACGTTAACTTAAATTAAGAATATAAAATTACTTTGCATATTTAACCAATTTAAAAAAACATCTAATTAAGTAAAAGTATTGAAACACCCTTCATATTTGCAATATACATTTGCAAGCAGACCAGTTAGCTGCTCGTGCCTGCGTTTAAATCAAAATCAAAATCGTTTATTCACATGGGCCCCAAAGAGGCACTCATGAAAGTTAATGATTCTATTGCCAGATTCGCAAAATTATAGCCATCTCGAAAAAAACCTGGCAAGAAACTCGGCGGCGCATTTTTTTCATTCATTTTTTTTTTAATATTCTTAATCTCTAATACATAATTTTATTCACCTAGGTGAATGCGTCTGTTTGTTGAAGTGAAAACTTCTTTAGGCTCGTTGTGCACTTTTTGGGTAAACAAAAATCATGGAACTCGCGTCATCGTCACCGAACGCTTTCCATGAGCTATATGTATACTGTGTATATATGTGTACTTATTGGGTAAACAAAAATCTTGAAACTCGCGTCATCGTCACCGCACGCTTCCCATGGTATGTATACTGTGTATATATATTATATTTAGTTTTCACTTCTATCGGCAGTCCCAAAGACTACCCCGCATGTTTTTTTGATATATTAGATTACTGATTAAAAATAAAAAAAAACGGTGTGACTGTTAAAACATTTCGACTATAATGTCTAAGAATTAGCCTAATTTGTGTTAGGACTGCACTGAGCATGCTCAGAATATTTTATGCATTACTGAAGAAATTTTGTGCATCTCTTAGGGTATTTTGTGCATCACTCGGGGGATTTTAGGCATCACTCAGGGTATTTTGTGCATCACTCAGGGGATTTTTTGAATCTCTCAGGGTATTTTGTCAAACATTCAGGGTATTTTGTGCATCACTTAAGTTATTCTTTTAATACGATTGACGACTCAGTTGGCGCAGTGGACAGGTCTCCGCCCTCTGCATCGTGGGTCCTGGGTTCGTTTCCCGGCAGGACCACAAATTCCTTCCCACACACAAATATACCTTATTTGTGCTTCTGGTTCTGGGTGTATTTGTGTGTGATGTAAATGTTTCCGGCACCCACAATACAAGTATTTGAACTTATTGTGGGGATGTGAGTGTAAATGCGTTTGCGTTTTTTAATCACTTGTAGTATTTAGTGCATCGCTAAGGTTATTTAGCCATTTATGCATATCACACAGGGTATTTCGTGCATCGCCCAGGATATTTAGTCCAACATTCAGGGTATTTTGTGCATCACTCAGGGTATTTCGTGCATCGCTCAAGATGTTTTGTGCATAAGAAATAACTTTTATAGATAGTTTATACACAGTTATACTCTTGGATGTGTCATCCATCGGCCCAAACTTACCTACTAACTTTTGAAACGTCAGCAATGAATTGCACTAAACGGACAGGTTTTTGGAAAGCCTATTTTAAACCAAATATATCTCTAGTGATGTATCCGGATAACCTACATACGGATAGGTCATCCTATCGAGTATCGATAGTATTCACTAGAGTTTATAATGCTGGAGACAGTACTTAATATCGGTGTTTTCTTTATCGGCGTGTGGCACATTACTAGTCACAAGCAAAGTCAAGTAAAAGAATTAAGATTCAATCCAAATCCAGTCAAGTCATGCCCTTATAAATTGGCAGAAACTTTACTAGAACTTCTATTGAAGAATGTCATAATTTATTCTGAATCTATTTTTTTATCGTAAAAAAATTAATTCAGAAAAATTTTTGATTATTTTTAATTTTTTTTATTTATTTATTTTTTATTTTTGTATGCTTTTAAGTTTTTTAACTACTCTTTGACTATGCAGGTTTAATATTAATAAAAAATGGCGATAAAACAGGAACTCGTTACTTTGATTCTTTTTATGAAGCACTTATCTTATCAAAAGTACTTCACAAATATAAACCACTAGTTGTTCGACGCGGTTTCACCTGCTTTGATCAGGATAAAATTCAAAATCGTTTATTCACATATGCCCCAAAGAGACATCATGAAAGTTAATGACTCTACTGCCAGATTCGTAAAATTACAACCATCTCGAGAAGAACGTGGCATACGATAAGAGGTAGCCTGTGTTATTTCTAGGTATAAGCTATACACATTCCAAATTTCATCAAAATCCGTTAATCGGTTCAGTCGTTTCAGCCGTGGCAGCGTGAAGAGAAAACAAACATACTTACACACAAATTTCTGCATTTATAATATGTGCGATTACCTTGTTGAAGTATGTTTCGTTAATACAGTTTTAATAGTCCAAAATTCTCAGACGAAAACTGCTCACCCAGCTGCGCTTACTGTATTATGAAAGCTCTAGATAGTAAGCTTGAGCACTGAAGCGCATTGTGTAATCGAAGGCCAGTGTTCGACACAGCATAAATAAACCATGAACCGATGCACACCTGCCCCCGCACCGCTGTAGGCTATACTGGAACGACTGGTTACCATTGTTTATACCCGACTGCGCGACGTAAAAGAAAGTAATAATAACGCGTTCAGGGCGCTGATGGGGCTGCCGTCGTACTGTAGTGCATCGGGGATGTTTGCGAACGCGCATATAGACGGCTTCTCAGCGATCATGCGCAAGCGAGTCGCGTCCCTGATGCGCCGAGTGCGGGGCAGCACCAACAGTTACCTGCAATTATTCGCATGGAGGATGGACTTAGTGTCCAATAATGCAGCATTGGACAAAAATGCATGTTGAGCACTCTGGATCCAAGCCCAAGTATAGGCTAAGATAATTAATTAATTGAATTGGAAATTGTATTATAGTTATATTATGTTTATGACCTATGCTAATTTAAATTTTTGATTATTGATTTTTGTTTTATTTGATTTTTAATTAATTTTTGCAATGTGACATTTATAATAATTATGTACTTAGACTTAAAATATTTAATTGTGTGTATAAATTGTATTATTGTATTGTATAAATTGTATTATGGATTTCATCTGAAATAAATGAATTGAAAAAATATCATAGGTACTTATATGTATAGTAAAATATATATATATATATATATATATTTATATATATATATGTACGTTTATGTCTGCATGCAGACTGAATACAATGTAGTTAGCGTCCTTTTCGAAATAGTGTATCGAGACAAACCCAGTGGTATTTCGATACAATTGTATGTAAAATATTGATAAATTGTAAGAAATAAATGAAATAAAACAAAACATTAGATTATTTATAAGACCTTTTTAACATGTATTCTGGAAAATAAACGCTTTCGCATGTCCGGATGTCCAGATTTCCGGTTGTTCTCCTATACAGGTCGCATTTCTCAACCTCATTCTTCGATTATCGTATTAAATTTGTGAGCAGGTTCGATAGCTATAACATGATAGTTAATTCAGTTTTTTTAAAAAATCTAAATGGCGGAGATGCGTGTTGAAAAGGTTAATAACCCTTATTTAAATAAACTTATTCTTGCCATTTAAAATAATATGCGTGGTCTTCAGCTTTAGTAATAAACTTTCACCTTCTTAATTATTCCATTACAAGAAACATTGAGTAAAAATAAATTTAAAAGAAAATTTAAAAAGTGGCTAATATCAAAATGTTTCTATAATGGTAAAGATTATTTACAATTAAAATAAATTAATGTATGATATGTAATATAGTAAATAACTGTTTTGGCTCTAACTGTACTTACTTATTTATAATTATTATTGACATTTACACTAATCATTTTACATAAATAGGATTCATTTGACATAATAATGTTTTATTGTTCTTAAATTTTTTTTAATGTATATATCTTTAAAATTAATATTGCACACCTCTGAAGGAGGTAGATTGTATACGGACTTTTATTAATCTTAACAACTCTGTTATCCTACCTACATTCGAAGCAATAAATTATTTGATTTGATACAATGTAAACAAATTAGTTTTACCTGTGACGCTGCAATCGATCGACTCATTACCGCTACGTAATCACCTGCATTTGCTGCCTGGGTTAGGTTGCAATTCTAGGGAGCATGAACGACGCTACTTTTAGCTCGATGTTTCTTTAGACTATCATCAGTATGCGAGGTCGAGGGTGATAAACACAATATACAACCTGTAACAAAGAGGTGTAGTAATACTTGGTGGTGTGTATGTGTATCATGCCAGGAATCGTCTGCCAGAGAACGAAAGTCAAAATCGGACATATGTTTTTCCGTTCAAAAATTAAAAAATATATTTTTCAAGTACTTTTGACAACCCTAAAGTTACATGTGTGGTAATCGGAAATATTTGTTATAATCTATATATTGTGTTTACTGCTCATTATTTTTTACGTTTACGGCTTAGTTGAGTGTGTGTTCGCCGTCTAAGTAGAGGTATCGGGTTCGAATCCCGGCGGGAACACAAGTTTTCTTCTCAAGGAAAATTTGTGTTTCTGGCTCTGGTTGTGATTGTGGGTGCGATGTGAATTTTTCTGGCACCCACGATAGAAGCTATCGAACTTAGTATGGGGCTGTGAGTGTAAAAGCGTTTGTGTTTATGTTATGTTTATTAATCTGTTAGGTATAATCTGAGAGTCTTCAAGTCACGAGTGATCTTATAGGTAAACATGCTCCATCGACTGCATCAGGTGAGTTAATTCACTTTCCATCAAGTGAAATAATGGTCGAACGTTTGTCTATCCTGAATCAAAATAATTAAACGCAAGCAAAGCTTAAAAACCGGCTTCACCGCTTTATCTTCGGAACCTTGATCAGATTCAAAGTATTAAACACGCATTATTGACAATAACTCAAAAACTAGTGATCAGATCTTGACCAAATTTAAATGGAATCACATGAAAAGCACCAGCTTTCAAATAAAAAAATAATCATCAAAATTGGCGCACAAAGAAAGAAATTATGAGGTAACTTTTGAAGTCGAATAAAAACGAGAACATCGTCAATGTAGTCACAGAATACGCATTATTGAGGATAACTCAAAAACTACTAGTCACATCTAGATCAAATTTAAATGGGACCTATTAAAAAGCAACATCTATCAAACAAAACAAAATTCTAAATCGGTTCACGTGGAACTAAGTTATGAGGTAACACACATAAAATAAAAAAAATAAAAAAATACAGTCGACTTGAGTACCTCCTCCTTTTATGTGAAGTCGGTAAAAAATGACTGGCTCTTAAAATTCGATTGGGAGACAGAAAGAGTCGACACGTAACCAAAATGCTGGATTGTATTTTGAACAGCAATTAAGTCTCGCTGTACAACGAGGTAACGCAGCCAGCATTTTGGGCACACTGCCGACCAATGACTTTTTGTATTAGGTAAGTAGGTTAGTTAACTTTGTATATAGATAGTTATTTTCTGTATAAATGTAAATTACTTCTAATAAAGTAACTTCTACTCACTGCTGCATAGGAATCGACCGTGCGCGTGTCCCTCAAGTCCGCTCGAACCAGGTGTATTTAGTGTAGCAACTTTTATAGAAAATTAAAATGCCTCTATAATCTACGCCGTAGACTGCTACGAATTATGCTATTTGTAGCTCTCTACGCTGCGACGCGACGTAGCTGTTCTATTATAGCATTTTGTTTTTTATTTTGGCTTTGCAATCTTGTGCATTTTGCGCGAATTGCGAAGCCAAAATGAACAAACAAACAAAAAAGAAGAATCGAAGAAGCTCGTGCTGTGCGCTGGCATTCTATGGAACTGTGTTAAGTTGAATAAGCTACTTGTAAAAAAAATGAACTTTTGAATCCCTATTTCTAAAAATATACGAATTCTATAAAATATTCAGCGAAAAATAACATTTCAAGCAATCATAATGACATAAATGAACGGAGACTATTTTTATTTTCTACCGACTTCACAAAAATGGAGGAGGTACTCAAGTCGACTATTTTTTTTTATGTTACCTCATAACTTCGTTACACGAGAACCGAATTTGAAATTTTTTTTTTGTTTGAAATTTGTTGCTTTCCAATTAGTCCCATTTAAATTTGATCAAGATCTAATCAGTAGTTCTTGAAATATCTTCAATAATGCGTGTTTAGTACATCTACTCTGATCAAAGTTCCGAAGATAAAGCGGTGAAGTAGGTTTTTTTTAAGCTTTGCTTGCGTTTAATTATTCACCTTAGCAGTAAAACGCGAATCATTTTTTTATTTCCAAAACAATTCACCCACAACAGAGACGTATTAAGGACAGCACCTGCGCATCCTTATATCGTGAAATCATTCCATTCTGTATATCCCATCCCTTTGTGTACATGTCGTTTGTATACGACAATCGCGCCAAATTATTTTTCTTTGTTAGGCATGTCGAGATAAATAAGAAAGCAGATTTGTACAGGATTGGTTGTTGAACAAAACGTGAAATGTTTTTGATTTTGTGTAATAATATTTTGTTTATTCCATCAGGGCACTTTTTACCAGCTTTCCAAAAAAGGAGCAGGTACTCAAATCGACTATATTTTTTTTTTATGTGTGTTACCTCATAACTTCTCTCCACGTGAGCCGATTATTATCGATTTAAATAAAAATCGATTATCTTTTAACATCCCTATTTTACAGACAGAATTTTAGCCCGCCTTCAAAAATGTACGGTTTAGCATCAACACGCAAGGACTAACTGCCACACATCTGAGTCCGACTGTACAATTTACTCTGCAAGCTATTTCATTTACGGAAAAAAGCGTTGAGCATAGCCCTATTGCCACTTATTGTTATTGTCTATGTATTATATAACAATTTTATATGTAACTAGCTGCGCCCCGCGGTTTCACCCGCGTTGATAATGATGAAAAGGGATGATGATGATGAAAAATAGATGTTGGCCGATTCTCATAGATACCGGATAAGCACAAAAAATTTCATCAAATTCGGTCAAGCCGTTTCGGAGGAGTATGGCAACGAAAACTGTGACACGAGAATTTTATATATTAGATTGTATATAATTTGACCGTATTATTAAATTTTATACTTTATATTATATTGTAGACTTGATAATTAAACGGAAGCAAAGCTTAAAAAACCGACTTCACCGCTTTATCACCGCAACCTTGATCAGATTTAATGTATAAACACGCATTATTGACGATAACTCAAAAACTAGAGATCAGATCTTGATCAAATTTCAATGGGACGACATAAAAAGCACCAGCTATCAAATAAAAAAAGAATCATCAAAATCAGCTCACAACGAAAGAAGTTATGAGTAACTTTTGAAGTCGGGTAAACGTGAACATCGTCAATGTACGCATTATTCGTCCCAAAATAGGCATTATTGGCGATATTTCAAGAACTACTGATCAAATCTTGATCAAATTTAAATGGGACTAATTAGAAAGCAACATCGTTCAAACTAAAAAAAAATTTCGAAACGGCTCACGTGGAGAGAAGTTATGAGGAAATAAAAAATAAAAATATACAGTCGACTTGAGTACCCCCTCCTTTTTTGGGAAAAAATGCTTGTAAAGATATCTTGATGATCGATTAAATTTGTGAAAATATGATGAATTTAATCGCATGTGACGATTGAATATTTGGCAGGGGCGTGTGCCTACCATTACAGTAAATACTACTATACCTACATTATTATTGTATTAAACACATCAGCACCTATTATATCTAGTACAAAACAATGACGGGAAGGAAGACGAGATAATTATAATATGTGTATCCCTTTAGTATACATATTTAGAATACATATTAAATAAGCCTGACGATTGTAGTGAGAAATTTAAATAATATGATAATACATGGATAATTCCACATTTGATATCCTCCCAAAGAATTTAACTCAGTATCCTGTTTAAGGATATAATATGGGACAAATAACAATTTATTATTTATATATTAATTAAACAATATTATTCAAATAGTCATATAGAGATAAAACAAGTGTTATAGTATAACAGTATAAGTAATGATTTGTTCAACTTAAACTACGCGGGTGAAGCCGCGGGGCAGAGCTTGTCATTCATTAACTTAAAACCTTTAAAAACAAATAAGTTAACTTTCTACTCCTTCAAAATTTTAACGGATAATTTCATTGGTATTGTTGTGAAACATGCATAATACAATCTATCATGTGTACAACGGTGCAGTCTATTTTATGTACTATCTACGGGCCAATTGCCTCTATTTCCTAAAACTAAATACAGCAAAGAAATAAGTTACCTACAAGACATCGAGCTTATAGGTAAAAGCTGTTTGGTAGAGTATACTTCAGAGGTGGTCCCATATAAATTTTATCGAAATCGGTCAAGCCAAAACCGAAATTTAAGCGGCGAAGTCAGTTTTTACCGACTTCCCAAAAAAAGAGGAGGTACTCCAGTCGACTGTATTTTTTATTTATTTTTTATGTGTGTTACCTCATAACTTCTTTCCACGTGAGCCGATTTCGAAAATGTTTTTTAGTTTGAAAGATGTTGCTTTTTGATTGGTCCCATTTAAATTTGATCAAGAGCTGATCATAAGTTCTTGAAATATCGTCAATAATGCCTATTTTGTGGACTACTTTGACGATGTTCTCGTTTAACCGACTTTAAAAGTTACCTTATAACTTCTTTCGTTGTGAGCCGATTTTGATGATTATTTTTTATTCGAAAGCTGGTGCTTTCCATGGAGTCCCATTGAAATTTTATGATCTCTAGTTTTTGAGTTATAGTCAATAATGCGTGTTTAATTCATTTAATCCAAAAAAAAAGGTTCCAAAGATGAAGTCGGTGAAGTCGGTTTTTTTAAGCTTTGCTAGCGTTTAAATTAGTACCTAATATAAAATAAATTACTTACTCATAAAAACATTAATAAACTATATAATACGTTAATAGTGTAAGTTTATTAATATGAACGAGGTATTATACGAGTACAATATATACATTGCCTTTATTATTCAGTACTCAATTTTACTGCCAGTCACAATTACCAGTAAATAAACATAAACATAAACGCTTTCACACTCACTGCCCCACACTAAGTTCAATGACTTGTGTCGTGGGTGCCGGAAATATTCACATCACAGACACAATCACAACCAGAACCAGAAACACAAATTTTCCTTGGGGAGAAAACTTGTGTTCCCGCCGGGAATCGAACCCGATATCCCTGCTTAGAAGGCGAACGCTCACCCAACTTAGCCAACGCGCAGTTCCACCAATAGTCCACATTTTGCCTTATAGAGAAAACCTTTTGAGGTTAATCGCTTATAACTTTTCTCTATAATAAAATAATTGTACGATTTCTGTGTGGGACTGTGAGTGTGAAAGCGTTTATGTTTATGTATTTGTTTATTCACTCAATGTATTTCTGTTATATTAAATACTAGCTTTTGCCCGCGGCTTCGCTCGCGTTAAGAAGTATTTTTTTAAAATGGACAAAGTTTCATACAATGTTTCATCCCCTATTTTATCCCCTTGGTGTAGAATTAATCAAAATCCTTTCTTAGCGGATGCCTACGTCATAACATCTACCTGCATGCCAAATTTCAGCCCGATCCGTCCAGTGGTTTGGGCTGTGCGTTGATAGATCACTATGTCAGTCAGTCAGTCAGTCAGTCAGTCAGTCACCTTTGAGTTATGTTGTATTGTATTATTTCATTTATTTTATCGCGCCACTACCCCTACATTATCTTTTCATTTATATTTCCATCCAAAGGTTGTCTGGAAGAGATCGCTCTTAGCGATAAGACCGCCCATTGTACCTAGCTTTATAAGTTTCTCTGTAAGTTGTATTTATCTTTTGGTGTCAATAAAGAGTTATTGTATTGTATAGTCCGTAACTCTATATCTACACCTACTATAAACTATACTATAGTAGGTACCTACATTGTTATTGTATGTAGGTAAGTAGGTTTTTTTTATACTCGATAGACAAGCATTAGACTACTATCTCACCTGATGGAAAGTGATGATGCGGCCGAAGATGTAGCATGCTTGCCAAGAAGATATACACCAATTCACTCTAGACTTGAAGACTCCCAGATTATACCGTTCGGGGATCAAAGACGCGGGCAATGAGTTCCACTCCTTCGCATTACGGATAACAAACGTAGAAGCGAACGTAGAAACGCTTCTCGCAAACTGGAGGTATAATTATGTACCCTAAGCACCTTTTTTTAGTTTTGTCTCCGCAAACTATGTGCATTTAGTCTTTGTCAAATTTATTATTTTTGACATTGTATTTTAATTATTTTATTGACATTTAATAGATATAATATAATTAATTTAATTTAATATTGTCATTATATTAATTTAACATGTAATTTCACATGCCATCTGCATCATCATGCAAAATAGAAGGACAATTCAACCATGAAGACCAATATGTATACTCTATTTTGTGTGAAATATACTCATTTCATTTCATTTCATGTCAAATTCAGACTTCCCTAATTGATCGAGCGAAGCGAGATCTCTAAGTTGACTTCGGTCGTTCAGCACTTTGTCCGTCCGTCCGTCTGTCAGAGGCATCTAGTGTCTAAATCATATAAGCGAATGACTTCAAATTCTCATACAATTTTTGGTACAGAGAAAAACAAGAGCTTCGAAATATGGACTTACGTCTTAATAAAAAGGTCGTAACTCCTAGACAGCCGTGCGTGAACACAGCGCAGCGGCGTAACTCTCTCGACTGCGCCGTAACTGCTAATTGCGTGGTAACTGTAACTGCACGCTGTTTGGGTTACGGTTGTTAAGGATACATCACCACAAGCGTGTGTTTAACGCCTTCTTTGCTTTTTAAGCTGACCGGCATCGGCAGGCCTAATACGGGTCCAAAGTCAATTTATATTGTTGCTAAAATTACTAAAATCACACTTATATTATAAATCCGATAGTTTGTGTGTAAATGTTTGTTTCTTCTTCACGCTGTAACGGCTGAATTTTTTTTTTATGTACGATAGGCAAGCTTTTGACCACAATCACACCTGATGGAAAGCGATGATAGATAGATAAAATAGAATAAACGCATAGGCTTTTCAACTTGATTAATAAAGGCGACGCCGCGTGGAATGGCTAGTAAATAATAGATATCCTTGAGAGCCAAACATTCTAAGCATAGTGTGCTTATGATCTTCACCATATCCTTACTATTAATAGCGGTCAAACTCTAGCCTATCAAAGAAAGTTCAATCTGGATGACACATAATCACATTTTTTTTAAGGATTCGAATTTTAAGGTATTTAAATTGTCCAAAGAAAAGTGTATTTATCGGACCTAAAGTCCGATAATAAGATCGGATAAGATCCGTAAGAGCAAAACGTGTAAGTCCCGCTCATGAAAGTGAAGCCTAAGTGTTCGCGCGTTGAGATGGAAACCATCTCTAAGATAATTTCTTGAAGCTTTTATGTACCGAGTTGCCCAACTTGGTTGATTGCGGTGGTCGAAACATACGTCAAAATGGTTAGCTTATTTTGTGAAACTAACAGGAATTATGGGAGAACTTTATAGGGTACAGCCAACAACAAAAACATGCGCGACGACTCAGTCAATATAAAAAGAAACACACTATTGTAGATAACCGAACTAAAATAAGTAGAATCGCAAATACTGAAGATCTTGGTAAGGATAATGAAGAAAACTATTTAAATTTTTGCATTGTCATCGTTCCTTGATATTTGTGTAAAGTTGCATATTATTTCGACGTTTTGAAGGGGGTGAAAATCACGTTCAATGATACCGTTACATACATACCAAGCTAATAAAAGCGTGTTCTGAACCTTCATCCGTTTTAATGTAATGTTTATTAATTATTTTGATTATATTCAACTCTTCTGAATGTTTCCGGCATTCACGACACAAGTCTTTAGAACAAAGTGTGGACCGATTTTCAAATGGCGACAATATAACGACAACCAGACGCCATATTGTGTAAATCAAAAATGAAAACATGTCGCTCACCTAATATTAAGCGTCACGCTTGCCCCCATTAGAGTACAGTGTCACCCAGAGATTTTGCAACTTATATAGGTAAAAATCCCGCGTGGCAAAGCACGCTTGTTACTCTGAGATATTAGATGTTAAATCTCTTTTACGCTACCCACTGGTAGTGGGCTTGAGCACTTGAGTTACCTATAAGCTCGATGTCTTGTAGGTAACTTAGTACTTTACTGTACATAGTTTTAGTTTGGTTTTAGGAAATATAGGCAATTGGCCCGTAGAATTAGAAAGATGAAAAAAAAAAAAAAAAAATCTCTTTAATCCCTCTAATTTCACTGGAAACATTGCCCTTCAATTGAATATGGAACACTAAAAATTGTATGTTTTATAATAACCGTACCTACCCCTAAAACAGTTATTCCCGCAACATCTGACCTCTCGTCAAACCATTTGTTTGTCTGCACCATAAATCATAGCCAGCGGAGATTAAAACTGGTCTACGTTTAATCTGCAAATGCGATTACGTGACGGGAGAAAAACGAGTCCAGTCCAGGGAGCTCATTTTCCCCGACTGTATTAACACAAAATATTATTAGCTGTATGCACGGACCTGAAAAAACAATGGTTTTTTATTCAAGATAGGCAAATTTTTGACCACTATCTCACCTGATGGTAAGCGACGATGAGGGCGAAGATTGAGCACGTTTGCTTAGAAGATGCCCATTCACTCGCGACTAAGACTCCCATATGCAATTTTTCCGGAAACACAGACTCGGCAAGGTGTTGAGTTCTTTTGCGATTCGCATTGTTAATGTGGAGGTAAAACGCTTCGTCCGCATTTGTTGAATGTCTACCGTATAGCGGTGTCGCTTATGAGTCGGTCTCGATGTCCGATAATATAATTGGATGGGGGAATTTGATTGTGTAATTCCGTTACACCAGTGCCAGTGGGCAAAAGAAAGAAAGGGAGACCCTGCAACAGATGGGAGGATGAAATCTTACACACAGCGGGTCCAAACTGGATACAAATAGCGCAATCCAGAGAAAACTGGCTCAATTTGGAGGAGGCCTTTACCTGCAGAGGGGTTCTTACAGAATAAGTTCGGAAATAGCAAATAATATTTAAACTCTAACCAATCCTTTTCTTTTAACACTAACAAACCTTGTAAATAGCATTTCTGTAAGAAATAAATGGCTTTTTTATTTTATTTTATTTATTTTATTAATTCTGTTACACACTCTCCGAAATGTATCCGATGATGCTATTAAAAGTAGAAATATATGGTACGCTTTGACATAAGGGTTCATTTGTTTTATTTATGTACTGTTTCTATAAAATATTACAATACATACCTAAGTACACGCCGAGACAATTTGGGAGTCTTCAAGTCTAGATTTTAGATCAATTTAGTAGATTTTTATAAATATATTTCTTTATTATATTTATTTAGATAAGGATCAATGCTGAATAAGAGTAAATATTACCATTTTTGATCTCTAAGTTGACTTGAGTCGTTCAGCACTTTGTCCGTCCGTCCGTCCGTCTGTTAGTGGCATCTAGCGTCTAAACCATATAAGCGAATGGCTTGAAATTCTCATAGGATATGTTAACTACGCCAGTACTACGCTAACTACTGAAGTCAGCAATGACATTTAAAATTACATGAATGAAAATATTAAGGGGCTCCCATACACGTAAGTGCAGAGCAAAATATTTTTTATTATTTTATCTACCCTAGTGATGCATCATTGAAAAAGGCTTGAAAAGTAGAGTACGAAAGCGGTTTTTAAAAAATCTGTGTTAGAAAATAACGATTTGGTAGGCCACCAAACACTGTTTATCTTTTCATGTCAACTATATTACATTATAATTACTTTATTTTGCGAGTTAACTAAAACCTTTGCACTTGTTATATTAGTATTATTTACTCACAAAACGAAGATACGTTAGGAACAAGATAAGTACCTACATCTAAAGGTGACATTGAACGCAACCTCACTTTTTCCATCTTCAATATTTCTTTCAAGCACAAATCATCGGTTTTCATAACACTTCTCATAACGGGCCTCATAAACCGGGCCCTGGGTCCCTAGAGCCCGGAGACACCTATAAATGTCTTGGATTTGAAAGGTACCAGCGATACCATTATTAAGTATCGATATCGATAAAAGTAGCGATACTCGAAGTACAATAATTTGTACTTGATCGATCATAGTATTGAACTTCTATCTTTAAATAGAAGTATTAATTCTACGCAAAATCAGCGTTTTATCTCAAGTAGCCTCAACCAGGCGCTTCGATATTTTTTTTAATAGAAGCTCACGGCTTTTGTATGTGACTATGTCAAATATTATAATAGAATTATGGATACCGACTGGTAAAAATATTTTAATAGCCATCTCCCGGCTTTAGGTAGATATTGCATAATCTAGACCGTGTGACGTGGAATAATAAGCGACTTTTTTAAGCTAGACATATATCTCGCATCGATTGACCACTATCTCACTGGATTATTGGTAGGTTATCGAGAGTGGTAAACCCGCTAGCCCTAGAAGAAAGGACTCTCTAAACACCCCCGACGTTTTATCTGGAAATCGGCTGCACTGATTTTCACTAAACATAGCTAAGAACACTCTCTATTCAGTAGCCTTTTAAACAAAATGGTATACACGATGCCACAGATAGACACACACATACACGCTACAAACTTATCACACCTCTCTTTTTCGTCGGGGGTTAAAAATAATTTAAGCACGCACACATTAAACAAAATTAAAAGACAATAATGTTATTTTGGCTGAAATAGACGTTTCGGCCAGACGAATTTAGTTCGCGCAAGTTAAATAAAGTGCCACCAAATCACAGAATACCTGATAGTACACAATTATAACCTAGTACGATATTTATAACGGTTCAACTCTACCTATAAACGGGCCACAAATCCCGCGCTATCGCGGCGACCCATCGGTTTTTGGGCGAATTCGACAGATGTCGGAGAGGTGAACAAAACTCCCTGATTTGTTGGTGGATCAATCGGAAGGTTACTTTGGGGTGTGAAGATGTAGGTCGGAACTCATATCGACACTGTAGGCATTTGTGAGACCTGCGTAAGCACGTAATATGTCACGTAGAGCCCGTTTTCTTATTCTTCTATCTACGGGCCAATTGCCTATATTTCCTAAAACTAAACTAAAAGTATGCAGCAAAGACCTAAGTTACCTGCTATATCTAATACCTTATAACGAGCAATTCTTGTATATTTATATATATAATCAGAATCTCGGGAACGGCTCCAACGATTTTCATGAAATTTTGTATGCATGGGGTTTCGGGGGTGATAAATCGATCTACCTAGGTTTCAATTTTAGAAAACGTCGTTTTATCCGTGTTTTCAGCCGAGCAAAGCTCGGTCATCCGTGTACTAAGTTATAATGCCAGCACTGACGTCCCGCTTACGTCTTCGTCGTTGTATTGAGCATTTCCCCCTGCCAGTGAGGCCAGCCACACCAACTACTTTATATAGGTACTTATTGTATTTTGATTTTGTAATCGTATTTAATAGAATATATAGGTATAATTTTACTTAAATGCAACACATACGCAACTTTTAGTCACTGTTCTAATGTTTTTTGCTCTGTAAGCCCGCTTTTTTGTTACAACACCTCGGCGAACATCTAAACCGAGAACAGGGGTGAAAAACAGCGCTGCGAGTCCACGTACATGTACTCGTAGCACATACTGAGTCTACTCCTATTGCCCTAAACTGCACTGATAGATGGAACCGTTCCAGTCTTAGCTTTGGTAAAATTTGTTTATAGGATGTATATATATACCTACACTAGCTGCGCTTCGCGGTTTTACCCGCGTAAGTTCCGCACTCGCGAGAATTTTGAGATATTAATAAAACGAAAGTAAAGCTTAAAAAAACCGACTTCACCGCTTTATCTTCCGGACCTTGGTCAGATTTAACGTATTAAACCCGCATTATTGACAATAACTCAAAAACTGGTGATCAGATCTTGACCAAATTAAAATGGGACTACACGGAAAGCACCAGCTTCCAAATAAAAAAATCATCATCAAGATCAAAGAAAGAAGTTATTAGGTAACTTTTGAAGTCAGTTAAAAACGAGAACATCGTCAATGTAGTTCACAGAATACGCATTATTGAGGATAACTCAAAAACTACTAGTCAGATCTTGATCAAATTTAAATGGGACCAATTGGAATGCAACATCAATCAATTAAAAATCTTGTGAGTACCAAATTTCATTTAAATCGGTTCAGTAGTTTTGGCGTGAAAGCGCGGCAGACAGACTGACAGACAGAGTTGCTTTCGCATTTATAATATTAAGTAAGAATTTGCAACATAGAATAAAAGATCCTGTCCCTCAAACTGAAGCGGTTACTTATCTATCAGCTTTTAAATTATATAAATATGTTTTTATACATTGTGTGTATTTTAGAGTATTATTTTTTTTTTATTTAATTTTATATATCGGAGCGTGGTTGGGTCGCACAATTGTTCCAGTGGTGAAGATGTAGGTACATGATGTCGACTCTGTCGCGTTGGAATGTTCGTGTATTCCGATTTGTACTAGTATTTCTTTTGTGGCTTCACAGTGTAACATCACAGTTTAATTTTGCTTCAAGCAGTCCGACACAATGGAATACTCGTAGCGCCAGAGGGACTATCTGTGGCACCAGAGGGACTATCCATGGCACCAGAAAGACTATCTGTGGGTCAAGAGGAACTATCCGTGGCGGCAGACGGACTATCCGTGGCGCCAGACGGACTATCTGTGGCTCCAGAGGAAATATCCGTGGCGCCATTGGAACTATGGAACTCCTTACCCGAGTCGGTGTTTCCTGAGGAGTACAATATGGGAGTCTTCAAGTCACGAGTGAATAGGTATCTTCTAGGCAAGCTTGCTCCATCGTCGACCACATCGTCGCTTACCATCAGGTGAGGTAGTGGTCAAAAGTTTGCCTATATTGAAAAAAAAAAAATACTATCCGTGGCGTAGAGCGTATCTATAGAGGCATGCCCGACGATACTTACAGACTTTATGTTTAATACTTGTTACTAAATTCCGAGGGTAAGACGGGGCTTACCCACCGTTTACCGCCTGAGACCAGCCGTCTCAGATCATTAAATCATCTTTCATTCTCAAATGTATGTATCAGATCATCAATGTTTTACACGGAGTAAGAAGTAAACATTTTCCTAATGCCTTTACAGGGATTATCCAAGATATCAAATCCTGCCTATTATGCAACAATCAAATAAAATTTATATTCCGTACAATTTATCTGATTACATCCCTCTCCAAACAAGCCGTCCTCAGGTTTCCTGCTTGATCGATTGATTGTCAATACTCTCCGCACATTTAAATATTCCGAAACGAAGACAAATAGCGCCAAACAACGCTGTTAGTGACGTCCCAATGTCGATAAAATTATATCGATGTCGTGGAGATTTTGGTAAAAAATTAGGTGTTAACTTCTGATTTTACTCGATAAAAAGTATCTCTTTATTTTTGAATGTATTTTTAAATATTCCTTTGTCTATTTCATGTTTAACGTTTAGAAAGTGATACCGAACAAACTATCTTCTATAATTCCCAGTATATTATAACAGCCGTCGTAACTATATTGATATTGCCGTCATTCGAGTTCATCAGGGATCACGGGCTCTAACAACTCGAACAAAAAGACGCTCGAACAGCCGTCACCAGGAAATCTTCTTAAATATAATAATACATACTATGTCTACAGTATAATAATATGTTCTTCTTATAAACATTCTATATATGTTATAAATACTTACAAAAGCTTGATAGTAGTGTCCATGATAGTCGATAAAGCTGTATCGATGTCACGAAGTATCGGAACGTGATGTTCCCGTATCGATAAAACTATCGATATCCGGTTATAGAGTATCCATATCCGATTATCGGTACGTTTAACAAGCGGTTAATCGGAGTGATTATGTTTGCGCTGGCTGTCCTGTGGTTAGTTTTGGCGCAAAATAGAAGCATAATGTTTATACAGCGATTTTGTCACTATCCGGAGATTATTAACACTACTAGCAGTTCCCTCTTGCTTTACTGGTGCCCGTTTGTGAAGGAGTATAAAATATCATCAATTTGACCGCTATCTCACCTGATGGAAAGTGACGATGCGGCCAAAGATGGAATATGTTTGCCTAGAAGGTACCTATTCACTCTAGACTTGAAGACACCCAGATTATACTGTTCAGGGAACAAAGACGCAGGCAATGAGTTCCACTCATTCGCTGTACGGATGATGAACGTAGAAGCAAAACGCTTCGAGCGAACTGGAGGTATGTCAACCATAAAAGGATGACGTTTGACAGTTTGTCTTCTTGTTTGATGGTAAAAAGGGCATGCAGGAATTATATCATGTAATTCCTGAGCACACTCTCCAAAATGTAAGCGATAGAATACCGATAGGCTTGCTACCTGACGTCGGTGGCCAAGACTTTGCAGTTTTGACTCTACTGGCTTACTATTGTTTAAAGGCGTCACAGACGTCGAATATGATATAAACATTTCATATTAACTATCCTTAACCGAACTGTGAACTGCCTGTTGGGCTAGTTGGATGCGCGTTCGCCTTGTAAGTAAGGCCTATCGGATTTGATACCCGGCGGGAACACAAGTTTTCTCCCTAGAAAAATTTGTTTCTAGTTCTGGTTGTGATTGTGTGTGAGATGTGAATGTGTCTGGCACCCACGACACAAGCAATCGAATTTATTGTGGGACTGTGAGTTTGAAAGCGTTTATGCTTATGTTAGCCAACCCTAATTATTGAATTTGACACGGTCATACATTTACGGTAAAAACATATTTTATGTTTTTTTTTTTTTTTGTTTATTTGAGGCAGGCTAGTGTTTGACCACTATCTCACCTGATGGTAAGTGACGATGTGATCGAAGCTGGTAAACACTAGACCTGGAATACGCAGGCTCTCAAGGATAACGGCCGGAACACCGTATTTGGCTTAGCGGAAGACTTTCAACTTGATGGTGGTAAGCTACTTTGGTAGCAAGCCAGGCGAGCAACTCACAAAATGCTCTACCACCTCTCAATATCCTCTATTTTTTCGTAACACAAGTTTTTTCCCCAAGGAAAATTTTTGTTTCTTGTAATGGTTGTGATTGTGTGTGAGATGTGAATGTACGTTGTGATGTGACGGCACCCACGACACAAACCCTCGAATTTAGTATGTGAGCTTTGAGTGTGAAAACGTTTATGTTATGTGTGATGGGGTTATTGTACGTCTAGTTACGCCTTATCAACTGGTATCTATAGAATCAAATGAAAGTCAAATAACATGTTTATGAACTTTATAGTGAAAACGTTTAACTGTTAATTACCTAAAGTTAGTGCCTAAAATTAATCATAAGCTCTAGTAATTGTTTTAGAACCTGTTTACATCGAATATGTAGTTTGGTTCGGCGCGTCGAAGTAATTTAGTTTACTGTGAACACGTATAATTAGTTATTTTAATTAATTTCCAAGATCCATAAACTGATGTTTTTATATAATTATTTATACAACATTTATTTTTTGCAAGCTTTTATTTAGTTTCGCCTTGTCTGCCGATCTGTAAACAATTCTTGCAAGCTAAATTAGACCTACTTCCTGATATCCGAATGGTCTCAAATTCGGTGTATTTATATATAAATACAGTCACCAATTATATATAATTGGTGACAATACAATGATATGGTACCATAGAGATGGTCTGATGATGGATACGGAAGATGGCCATAGGTAGGTACTAGAGATAGATAGATAGATAGATATATTCTTTATTGAACACCTTAAAATAACAAAGAACACAAATAGGAATCACAGTAAAAAATTACATAAGTGTAACAATAGGCGGTCTTATCGCTGAGAGCGATCTCTTCCAGACAACCTTTGGACCTCTTAAAAGGTTTTTTAAATCAAGTTGTACCAGATTTAAATAAAAGAAAGGGACTGAAAAGTTATACAACTAGAGAACTTGTTAAGATGAATCAAGCGAGTCCAAATCGCTGAGATTATCTTATTTAGTTCATAAGTTCCTGTAGCCGTTTTCCGTCTCCATCATGAGATCAGCTCCATGGTTGACCATATCATTGTATTGTTACTGAAGGTGCATAATTACACCAAATTTGAGTCTAAAGGTCTCAAGTCAAGAGTGTACAGGTATCTTCTAGATAAACATGTCACATCTTCGGCCGCATGATCACTTTCCATCAGGTGAGAGAGTGGTCAAATGTTTATCTACAAATTATTAAAAAAAAAAAAAAAAAAAAAAATCGGACATCGGAAAGTGGTCTAAATTAGACCACTTTCCGATGTCCGATTTTTTTTTTTTATTAGCTCGCAAGATTTGATTACAGACCGACGAATAGGTAGAAAACAGGATAGGTTATAATAAAAGCTTGTAATAAAAAAAAATATTGGTGACGCGTGTCCCATCCCTACCGCTAGGGTAGATCCATTTGATCCGTTGTCTGTCGACAATATGAGTTATTGCGACGGTTTTTCAATCAGCTAACGTGATTTCATTAGAAAATCGAGTAATACAATACGATTCTGTAGGTAAATACGAAACGTTTTTAAATATTACGTTTTTTAATATTACGTATTTATTATTATATTACATTTTTTATTATTTTATTTTTTATTTTATTTATTTTTACGTCACTTTCCATCAGGTGAGATTGTGGCCAAACGCTTGCCTATCGTACTAAAAAAAAAAAAAAAAAAAAAAAACATATTTCCATCATAGGACCAACGACTGCATTGCGACACCGATATAAGATATTCTTCAAACGCGCACGAAGCGTTTTGCTTCCACGTTCATTATGCGCACAAAGAAATGGAACTCCAGATTCTGTGTTCCCAGATAAGAGCAATCTTGGAGTTTTCAAGTCGAGAGTGCATAGGTATATTCTCGGCAAACTTGCGTCATCGTCGACCGCATTATCACTTAAGATGTTAAGTGATGATGTTTGCCTATCAAAGATAGAAATGCATCGTAAGGACACGCGATAGAAGTGAAACTTTTGTATTACAGGGAAACGTTTTATTAATTCATCAGTGTTTACCCCCACCACTTTTCGTCACACAAAAAGGTTGCGGATTAGAATTTCACTTCATAGACTTGTTACCGTACATTAAGAATTTGTAAGACATTATTACTATAATTATTTAGTGATGTTCAGAGGCTGGAGGGAGACAAACATAAAATAATCAAAAAAAAAAAAAAAAAGAATTGTACTATTTATCAAATGTTTATATCTAGAAAATTGTTCAGTATGTAATTTTTCTCTTAATATCAATAATTTATGACGAGTCCATACACTGTCACATGACATTCTATTCTATTCCTGATTCCTCAATAAACCTACTATATTAGTGACTCATGGGTAAAATATTCAAAATATTAAGACTGAGTAATATCCGACTTGTCACGTTAAGATCCGGCACAAAAATATTTTTCCATACAGAGATCGAGATACTCTACTCGTCACAGGGTGGTGATTCGTCATATATCATCGTCATCGATTGGGATCCCATTTATAACGTATATTATGTTATACCATTTTGAGTCTTTATGACGATATTTTTAAATACTTTTTACCAAAATAATTGTCATCAAAATTTATACCTTAACTAGCTTTATACGTTGCATTGCCACGTTTAGAAAAAGTGTTTTACCTCTTTCATTTTTATGGTCGCCTAGTACTTTAATACAATACTAAAAACTTTTTGATAATGTTTATACAAAAATAGTAAGTGGAACGTAGGAACGTAGTAAGTATTTTTCTTTGATTATAGACAGGTATTGGGTAATTTCGTGAACATTATCCAAAAAGTTTTTATCACAATAAAAAAAATGACAGGAAAAATACTTTTCATTTGGTAAGTATGAGAATAGTCTCATACTTACCAAATATACAAAAAAAAAACATAAAAATCGGCAAAAAACATATAGCCGTTTAAAAATAGTTCGACTACAAACACCGTGACACGACATTTATATATATATATATATAAATATATATATATATATGAAGAAGATAGATGGAAGATAGTGTTTAAAGCATGAAGAACAGAAAAGAGTATCATTGGTATCTCAAGGCCGAATTTTTTTTTTTTTTTTTATTTGTGACAGGCTAGTGTTTGACCACTATCTCACCTGATGGTAAGTGACGATGTGATCGAAGCTGGTAAACACACTAGACCTGGAATACGCAGGCTCTCAAGGATAACTGCCGGAACACCGTATTTGGCTTGGCGGCAGACTTTCAACTTGATGGTGGTAAGCTACTTTGGTAGCAAGCCAGGCGAGCAACTCACAAAATACTCTACCACCTCTCAAATGTCACCTGATTAGCACCACCCGGGGACCACGTGTAGGGAGTCAGACTTAAGGGGTATCCTCCTACGGACGTGGGTGACTCAGCCCCCAAAAAATTGCTTTGGAATTCTCCTCTTTTTTCTATCCTACATGGTCAAAGCATCTTTGATATTTCCTCCAAACATTGTCCATTGCTTTCTGCCAACTGTCAGTGTAAAGTGAACTGTCGAGTTTTTTTTACCGCGAAAGTGAAAAAATTGCGTTGTTGATTTTGTAAAATTTTCCAAAACCTGTGATTCTTCTAGTGTTAATGTGTAATAATGGTGGATTATTAACCGTTAATACTTAGTGAACGTGCATAAGTGTAGGCAAATCATACAAAGTTGAAAAATGTGATTTTCACCTTCGCTCCAAAACTCCAATAGAAGTTCTAGTAAAGTTTCTACCACTTTACTAGGGCATGACGTGACTACGACTGGACCTTGACTCTTTTACTTGACTTTGACTGTGACTTGTGACTTGGACCTATAATATGAAATATATTATCACTTGACACTGGCTAAATGCATAAGATTGCGAAGCCAAAACTAAGGAAAAAAAAAAGTGAACTGTCTAGTAAAGTCCCCCCCCCCCCCCGTATACCATTACCTCCATAATCAGTCAAAGAAACAGCCTGCGTCTGACCCCAACGCTTCCGCATAGCCTGAAAAAGGCGAAAGTTCCTCCATTCAGTAACTTGAAGTTTACTTAGTAACTTGATTGTCTAACTTGGGGGGAAATTTTAAGAATAAACGCAGATATTATAATTAAGTAGGCAACCATCCATCATGGGGCGCCATCTGTCGAGTGGGACGCTTAGCGCGGTCTAGTGTATAGGAGGTGCTTTACCTGGGACATACTGGGGCGACTCTGACGTAGTAAACTAAACCACACTAATACTGCTCTGTGAGCTGAATATCTCGTATTTTCCGAAATAGCTGAATTATATTCGAAATGAACTGTCCATTGGCTTAGTTGGATGAGCGTTCGTCTTCTAAGCAGGGGTATCGAGTTCAATTCCCGGCGGGAACACAAGTTTTCTCCCCAAAGAAAATTTGTGTTTCTGGTTCTGGTTGTGATTGCGTGTGTGATGTGAATGTTCCCAGGACAGTCATCGAACTAAGTGTGGTGCTGTGAGTGTGAAAGCGTTAATGTTTTATGTTATGTTTAATGGCGCGCTACATGTCCAGCCTATTTCTATTTCAATTTTAGTGCGTGACTCAGAGCATCAATGACTTTCGTCTTGGAACTCCTTGTGTGTCTTATTAACCGACTTCAAAATAAGGAGGAGGTTCTCAATTCGGTCGTATTTTTATATGTGTTATCTCAGAACTTATTTCTAGGTGTTTTTTTTTTCTGAACGCTGGTGCTTTCCCTGTGGTCCCATTTAAATTTGATCAAGATCTGACCAGCAGTCTTAGAGTTATCCTAAGCGGTGAAGTCGGTTTTTTTAAGCTTTGCCTGCGTTTAAATTATCTAAAATAAACATCTTTGATTTCATCTTTCATTCATCATCAAAATGAGTATTTTATCTTTAATTCATCATCAAAATGTGTTCCAAATATTGACGTACGTGTGCACACTATAGATACGGCCCTGTCGGAACAAACGCTTCCTGCAACTTTTGTAAGCAGATGTAGTCACCTAATTGATTATACTTGCTGGCCAGGTAAGCTCTGAATATTTACGGGAGGTTAGAAACACCTACACAATGTAAGAAAGTTCGCTCGAAGCGTTTAGCTTCTACGTTCTTTATCTGTGCAGCGACTTATTTGTTTCCTGAAAGGTATAATCTGGTCTTCAAGCAAATCTGTAATAAAACGGGCATTAATTAAGAAAGCTTACTATAAAACGATCGACTACATTAATTACAAGGTTGTATGGAGGCAAACTGCACAAGCGCTTTCTAGCGATTACATAATATATATACCTGGGTTAATATAATTATGTATTATTGTTAAGGAATGATTTAAAACATTTATGAAAATAATTAAACGCAAGCAAAGCTTTAAGATAACCGACTTAACCGCTTTATCTTCGGAACTTTGATCAGATTAGATGTACTAAACACACATTATTGACGATATTTCAAGAACTACTGATCAATAAACGAACCTAAATACTTACATACACATAGTGCTTAAATCATAACCGTTATCTTTGCTTCGCCGTAATTGGATAAAAAGAAGCAATATTTAATTTTTAATAATAAATTGATAACCTCGCCTTTTATGGTAGGCAGCTAGCGAATAAAACTTATTCCATGAAAACGGATTCCAATTATAACAGTAGACAAAAACATTTACACAATATTTAATATTAAGACATTGAAGATTGTGAAATTATAAATTATGCCTGTCATTACCTACAATTGTTTCCAAAGATTCCTTAATAATAATTTATTTTGTTCTGCAAAGAACCCATTAAGGTAACCCTACACGTTCAATATTATTGACAGGAATTATATATTTGCTTAAAGTATCAATATTTAGTAATTAAGTCAATTATGTGAATTCGTTATGGTTCACTACCAAACACGAAAATGTATGTTTTGGTGTAGGTTTTCTGATTGTGATAGATAATTTATTGAAGTCGTAAAAAAGCACTTAAAAATTTCATGTATAATTGTCTGAAAGAGATTGCTTTATGCAATAAGACTGTATTGTGAAACCTTTTTACGATTTAATACCTAATTTGATTAGTGCCTAAGATTTGTATTGTTATTTAATTAAGAATGTTGTATTATGGTGTACAATAAAGCTATTTATTTATCCACTCATTATTAATTTAATCATCACTATTTCGTTGGATATATGTATTCTTTTCGTAATTAAGTAAAATGTAATTAATATTATCAAGTTGATTGTTTAATTTATCTTTAAAAATACCTTCAGATATATTTAAGTGTCAATTTACCTACATTTAGTACATTCTAAAGGAAAACATATAAAACACCGTCATTTTGTTTACAGTTTTATACAGCTAATTCTTCCCGACGACGTGCTGTAGATCAGTTTAAATAGCGAGGGAAACTTTGATCTCTTAATTGCTAAATAGTGTACTACGCCTGTTAAAATTATGCGTTACGATTGATAAAAGAAAGAAAGAAAGAAAGAAAGAAAGAAAACACATTTATTTGGCACTATAAAAAAAAAACAATTAACTTAAAAACTAACATTAAAAATACAGTTTTTTTTAATTATTATTGAGAGTTTTTGTATGCCAAAAAGGTTTAACTCAGCTTTTTGCCGAGCAGATAACTCGACACTGATTTTCAGTTAAACCTGAACTAGGCGGGAAGCATAAAGCATAAAAAAATAAAATAAATAAAGTAAAAAATAAATAGAATCTTAACTTAAAATTAATAAATACAATATATGACACACACATGATTATACATACTTAGTTTCATTTCTACATACATAAAAAAATAAATAAAAAATAAATACATACATATTATTATAAGCCAGTAAGATAAATATATAATATAAATAGGTTAAAATAAATAGATAAATAACCTTCAAAATGGTAAATTCAATGGAAATACATTTCGTAGAGTTGAATCCCGAGACCACCAGTCCCTCTACTGAGCCAAAATACGCAAGCTCATCGCTATAGCTTAGCAGCGTAACGCGACGTTTACCATCAAAACTAGGAACGAATGCCATCTATATGAAAGACCTATCAACATTTTTACATCCAAAGAGCCTCTGTTCGTTGATGAGATATGCTTTCAATTTATGTCTGAAAGAGCTTATCGTTTTTACTACTCTTATGGGAGGAGGAATATTATTCCAGCATTTCGATGCCACGTATCGAAAAGCTCCTCTAAAATTTGTCGTGCGATGTCGCGGAATCGAAAGCTGTTGGAAAATTATTCTGCTGGAATAGTGATTGTTTTCAGAGAAAAACTTAAGTTTTTCATATAGATAGGAAGGGCTTCCGTTTTTGATAACACCAAAAAGTAGACACGCCAGATGGAGTTTGCGACGCGACTTCATTTTTAAAGCGTAACTTTTGTTTAAAAATGGTGTTACATGTGACCTTGGAGGTATCGAAAAACAAAACCTTGCACACGCATTCTGGACGCGCTGTATTAACCGTTGCGTTCGAGATAATAAAACGTAGGCCATAAACTGTATCGGCATAGTTTAGTCTTGACAATACAAGAGTTTCAACTAATTGAATTCGCAGTTCTTCACTAAGATAAGGTCTCAACTTGTACAGCGTTTTCAGCCTGTAGAAACAATTTTGAACGGAACTAGCTATGTGTTTTTCAAATCTTAGTTCAGCATCTACATGTAAGCCCAAGTTTCGCGCTTCATAGACTCGTTCTATGGCTTCTTCCTTCAAGGTTACTGGTGAAGCGTCTTTGCCTTTTATAATATAAAAAATAAATGTAAATTATACATCTGTGAATAAGTACTTCGCTTTATATACCTGGTATTCATATTGGCAAGAATCTTTGGATATTTGTGTACATTTGCAGTGTATTAGGCTCTCTGCTGACCACTGTTAGAGATCGTTCAAGGAAGATCCTAGAGATGGCGCTATTTTATATTTTTGTATCGAGTGACATTTTTGCGCTCGCGACTTCATCGTGTGTGTCTTCTCTGTGTGGTTGACAAAAACGCTCCGCTATTGAATTTTGTGACGTAGAAAACTAATTAAATAATTATCATCTAATTAACCAGGACTTGAAATAAAAACTTCATCGTGTCTATTGTGATCGACCACTTCGTCTGTGATATGAATTAGTGGTCAGTGCCTCGTATATTTTCGGATGTTTTCGGATTCAAACTCGCCGGCCGGCGCGACGTGGAGTTGTGTGTGTGCGCTTAGGCATACATACAGTTTGCTGTAGTTCCTTTCTTGGGGAGCTCCGGAGGCGGTTTCGACGCAGTCTAAGGTACGTGGGCTTAAATAGACACTGTAAATTGATTCGTGTATCCCTACTGATTTTTGCCAATGTTTTAATCCAAAATAATTTACCGCTATCATTAAAAATATTAATACGTAAATGGTGGGCTATTTACACGCCAGCGATTTTACTCGCGCCACCAGTTACAATTACAGGCGTTGGTAATGACAAGAGATTTTGCTTACTTCCAAGAATCATAAATTAGGTCTTTGCTAGATTAATTTCGCGGGAAAATTGTGGCCGGTCGGCTGCCATTTCGCCTTCTGTTCATTGGTTGATTTTCATCTGATTATTTATACGAGTACGTTCGGCTACTGTCGGAAATCTCACTATTTTTACAAGCTTTTATTACTCCTTAGTTTAATCTGTCCCGTTGTCTGTCGGTCTGTAATCAATTCTTGAAAGCTAAATTAGACCCACTTCCCGATGTCCGACTGTACTCAAATTTGGTGTACTTGTGTATCATATCAATACAATGCTATGGTACCTCGGAGCTGGTCTGATCATGGAGACGGAAGATGGCTATATAAACTTCTGAGCTAGACAAAATAAACCCCTCGAATTAGGGTGGAACTTTTTATAGCCATTTATTTTTATTTACAACTTTTTAAAATCTATTTAAAGTATTACTTATTTTCTAGACAAACGAAATATGACGGTCAGAATTATTAGTTGATAGAATCAGTTGAAAAATCTTTTTTTTTCAGTTGGTTGGAATGTAATTTAATATTTTGCTTACAACCTAATAGAATACAATATTGTCAATAATATTGACCGTGTGCCGCTCGCCCAGTAATAATTTATTTTGTTCCACAAAGGGCACGAAGTTTGGATGGCGGGAAATTCGTCAAGACTCGAAAATAACTCGATTTCGTTTAATCTTATTTTGCAGAATTAATTACTGGTTTAACTGCTTGGTACAGGGTATTCTTTTATTTCATAAAAATTTTAATGTTTTATGTATATTTTCTGATTTGCGGAGCTTTTATAGTGTTCTTGTTTGCGCATTCATAATAGAGGAAGAATTTGGTTCTCATCATGCAGATTGTGATGCATATATAGTGGCACTAACTCTGTAATTTGCGTTTTAAAATACTCAAATAAACATAACATAAACGCTTCCACACTCACAGCCCCACACTAAGTTCCATGACTTGTTTCGTGGGTGCCGGAAACATTCACATCACACACACAATCACAATTTTTCCCAGGGGAGAAAACTTGTATTCCAGCCGGGAATCGAACCCGGTACACCTGCTTAGAACGCGCACTAAACTAAACCAACGGGCTATTCAAATAATAGTTAAAATAATACGAGTCTCGTACAGATCTGAACCTCATCACAAACAACACCCACTCTAGAGAAAAGAATTTTGTAATTTCTCAAGCGGCCTGCAAGCTCACGCACCTAAACAGCAAAAAATTCCGTCACTTGTATTTCATTAACATTAAATCTCGGCTATTCAAACGCGACACTAAATGTGCCCTAAACTTCTGCAGGTCAAGAATTTTTTTAATAAAACACGGAATTGAGCGCCATCTGGCGGCAGCTTATTTAAAGCGGGGGCCTATGCCCGACTCGGCTCCTCAACGTTTCGATTCCAATTTTTACATTTTGTTTTTATGACCAAGCGTTTCATCACTATCTCATCTGATGGAAAGTGATGTTGCGACCGAAGATGCTTGCCTTGAAGATATCTAATCACTTGACTTGAAGACACAACCGCGGGCAATAAGTTCTACTGTTTCGCAGTACGGATGATATACGTAAAAGCGAAACATGTCATGCGCTTGACAGTTTGTCTTTAAGTGCCAAGATATTAAAATAATAGATTAATATATTTTTTTACATTAAACAATTGCTTTATCACTCACAATTTGTTACTATAATATTGTAACAATAAAAGAACTATAACTATGTAAAAATGCACATCTCAGAAATATACGATATTACTTTAGATTTCATGTATTTATTATTGATTACGGATTAGTCTTGAAAACTTAATTTATCATGTAGAAATTAAAAAACTTTAAAATCTTGCTTTCTAATATTTTACACAAACGGTGTATTTGGTATCGAATCAGAGACGAAGGAAGATGAGCACAAGCCGAAACGAAGGGGTCGAGTTATGAGCTTACACCTTATAGGCGAAGTTGAGAAATTGTGACAAAAAGCGCTTTAAAGCGCTTTTTTGTTACACTTTTACGGGCTCAGGGACTGTAATTTTAGTCCTGTTTTAGGTCTTTACTCGCTTAGTTTTAAGAAGGTACGCTTTTCTACCTAATATATACCTATAAGAGCTATAAGAGCCATAAGAACTAATTTGTTTGGTTTTTGCTCAACCACGCCAAAATTACTAAACACACTAAGTTCAAAGACTTGTATCGCAGTGCCGAAAACATTCCTACTCTAAATAACACCTAGAATCAGGATAAAATCTTTGGGAAAAATCTTTTGCCTTCCCAGTTATCGAATCCGATACCCGCAGCAAAAGTAACCAAATTCACCAGCGTGCTGTTCATTGAGGTTATAAAAACATTATTTTTTTAATTATATAGTACCAATTAAGGTCGGTACACCATTCGAATTACGATCTAGCCTTAAAACAAATAAGTAATTTTATTCTGACCTAAACTGCTAAGTAGAGTAGTAAACTAAGAATGTTTCCAATAACACTTTTCTTACTGTCTGATACTTTACTAAGAATATGTCCAATAACACTTTTCTCACTGTCTGATACTTTACTAAGAATATGTCCAATAACACTTTTCTTACTGTCTGATACTTTACAAAGAATATGTCCAATAACACTTTTCTTACTGTCTGATACTTTACTAAGAATATGTCCAATAACACTTTTCTTACTGTCTGATACTTTACTAAGAATATGACCAATAACACTTTTCTTACTGTCTGATACTTTACTAAGAATATGTCCAATAACACTTTTCTTACTGTCTGATACTTTACAAAGAATGTGTCCAATAACACTTTTCTTACTGTCTGATACTTTACTAAGAATATGACCAATAACACTTTTCTTACTGTCTGATACTTTACTAAGAATATGTCCAATAACACTTTTCTTACTGTCTGATACTTTACAAAGAATGTGTCCAATAACACTTTTCTTACTGTCTGATACGTCACTAAGAATATGTCCAATAACACGTTTCTTATTGTCTGATACTGTACTAAAAATATCTCCAATAGTAAACTATTAAGTTTTATAGAAAAGTTTCACACTCACACCCCAACATAAGTTCAATGACTTGTGTCGTGGGTGCCGGAAACGTTCACATTACACACGTCATCACACCCAGAACCAATTACACTTTTAGAAAGACAATAAACTTATTATTAATGACACACGCAACATTTACACTACAAACAAACAACAAAATAAATAAAATACACAGGCATAAACATACAAAATAATCAAAATATAAATCAAATAAAAGAATAAGAAGTGTGAAATGTAGTGAGTGTCATGAATATGGGTTAGGACTCAGCATACGACTAAGGTTAGAACTTAGTCACTGATTTTCAGTCGCAACCCATAGCCATGACCTTTCTTATTGATTTTTGTTTCATATAGCATTAGCCATTAAACTAACCACTTTTCTTATTATTTATTTATATTTTTTTATTTGTGACAGGCTAGTGTTTGACCGCTATCTCACCTGATGGTAAGTGACGATGTGATCGAAGCTGGTAAACACACTAGACCTGGAATACGCAGGCTCTCAAGGATAACTGCCGGAACACCGTATTTGGCTTGGCGGTAGACTTTCAACTTGATGGTGGTAAGCTACTTTGGTAGCAAGCCAGGCGAGCAACTCACAAAATGCTCTACCACCTCTCAAATGTCACCTGATTAGCACCACCCGGGGACCACGTGTAGGGAGTCAGACTTAAGGGGTATCCTCCTACGGACGTGGGTGACTCAGCCCCCAAATATATCAAAGGGTAAATACTTTGTTCTGGTTTATAAAATAAGTTTAAATAATCACCCATACAATTTCTCCCAATAAAACACCTTCCATTAAAACCTCAACCAAACTACAAAAAGCTAAGCATAAACGTCAAAGGCACTATAAAAATAAAAGCAGCAATAAACAGTTTCCCGCGTTTTAATCTCGTAAGACTAACGCGTCTCAGTGTGCGGCGAGCCTTCAATTATAGCCTCGGTGAGGCTCTTACGTGTGCGCCGGCCATTAGCCACAACATCCAGTGCAACGCGGAGCTTAGAACAAGACCTGGTCGCACTTGGCACTACAAAGATTTCTCCCCCTGAAACTTAAGATTATTACTATTTTTTTTATCATTCACCAATAATCATTATGATTTTTTTTAACGTTTGTTACTTGGTCCGAAACCAAGTAACAATCACTGCCACCATCACCGCCCCTCTCAAAAAACCACCCTATATTTATATACATTACTAGTTGACCCGACGAACTTCATACCGCCAATGTCTGTGGTCAAATATTCAGAAACATCTCCTGTTTGACAGGTACGAACAGTTTGTATGGGAAAATAAAATACTACTTTTTACTCATTTTATTGCAATTTCTTTATATTTTCGCACCTTTTAAGCCTTCCCTGAACTTCCACAAATATTTCAAGATCAAAATTAGCCAAATCGGTCCAGCCATTCTCGAGTTTTAGCGAGACTAACGAACAGCAATTCATTTTTATATATAAGAAGAAGAAGCAGATGTGTATAAGTATATTTAAAACTTGGGCCTAGCAAACGTGGGCCTAACAAGGAAAAAAAGGGGATGAGTGTGGATTATAATAGTATTTAATGATATAATATACAATTTTCGGGACGAAAATGGACATAAAAGTGGGACGAGTATGGTTTTTTTTTATACGCGACTACTTTTTGGAAAGAGTATGGTTTAAATCGCTCTTATATTAAATTTTAAACGTTTTTTTGCTTATAGATTTCCATAACTAAACTTATACATTATAGTTTTTTTATATAGTCAAATAAACGGCATTAGAACTTCTGGTGCACTATTGATACATAGAATGTTATAAATCCGAAAGTTTGTGTGTAAGTATGTTGGTTTTCTCTTCACGCTTTAACGGCTGAACGGATTTGGATGAAATTTGTAAAGTTCATAGCTTATACCCAGTATTAACACATGGGCTACTATTTAACTTGATCAACGCGGGCGCAACGTCTAGTAGTTTAAAAATAAAAATAATTTCAAATAAAATCAATTTAATTCAGGTAAATCAAACCATAAATAATTACAAAAATTACAATACTAAATTCACGAAACTAACAAATAAATTAAATCTCAATACTTAATAATTATTAAAAGCAATATAAAGTCAATAAATTTAAACTAATCATTAAATTATTACATTAAAATTTCAAATAAATTAAATTAATAATATAATCATTATATTTCAGCTTTGACTATCTTAGCTTCCACCAATGGGCGCCCGTCCTTCTGCCTTTTAACTTTTTAATATTTAAGGTAGCCTTCAAAGAAAAATGCGAGTGCCACGACTAACTGCGTGATTCAATGTCAAATACTTGTGCTTATTCAGTGTGACAACAATATATTTGTGAAATAGAGAAATATAGATAATTTAAAAATTAAACCGAAACAAAAACGGAATTTATTTAACTTGCAATGTTTGTATGTAACTATGTTTGTTCGGGTGACTGTGATTTGTATATATGTGGTGTGAATGTTTTCACCTACACAGAGAAAAAAAATTGGGAAAACAAGACTACCAAAAAGTTTTTAGAAGCATATTTTCTATTGTTATGGTACTAACCGGATGTTAATCGCGTTATCTATTATTATTATTAGCATATTTTCTAGTTACAATTACAATAATTACGTTCTTTTTAACACGCTTTTATTAGCTTCACCTGTATATATGTATGTTTGTTTGTAACCGACTCCTTTGGACTTGATTTTAACCCACTTCAAACCGTCAGATTTCATTTAAACTTCGTAGACTTATCGAGGACCGATGACTATACAAAAATATGTAATTTTTTATTTATAAAGCGTGTTTTTTAGTTTTTTTATACCATTATATTAATACAAAATACCAAGACTTTTCTTCTATATGACAATGAGATTAGTTAGAACTTTATAGAAGTCCATCTAACAAAATGTTAATGTAGTTGATGTAGTACAATTTTGTAAACACCTATAGTCCAGTTGTATAAAACTACCAGAACTAGAAAAATCTAAGTTTATTATCTGTTTTCTGGTTGGATTTAAAAAACCTTCACGTTACGTACTTGGTAACCCTAACGATACGGTTCAATAATAGCCTACATTGCCTTAAACTATATACAGCAAACACCTAAGTTACCTACAAGACATCGAGCTTATAGGTAACTCAAGTGCTCAAGCCCACTACCAGTGGGTAGCGTTCCCATCATGCTGGCGGCATTGCCTCTCTGATTTGCAATGCTAATACGTTGAGCCTAGTGCCAGCATTTTGATCACGCATCGCCTCAACCAGGCGCTCTGATAGATTTTTGAACATAGAATGAGCTCCCGGTCCCCACGGGCCCAGTGTATCAACACCAAAGGGCTCAAATAAGATAAATAACGGTTCATATTACTAAGTACCAGATTTTAATTTTGTAATTGGTACTAAATAATTATAGTTATCTATTTGTGACACCTCTTATCTAGTCTATGGTGACAACTATAATTATTTAGTAGAGCACACGAATGTTATTATCAACATTCGCTCTAGTATACGACACAAATCTTCGAACTTTGAGTGAACCTGTGAGTATCTAACCATTAAAAACCCTACTTTTATTGTATAACCACCAGAAATAACATCGATATCAACATATCGCTCATGCTACATAAGATCTACTCATCAACATCACGTTTCTACAAAACAGCCCGTTCCCGCCAAAAAAAAGGAATCAAACACCGAAATACTCTCTGGTCCTAAATAACGGCTGCCAAAATGGCGGCAAAATTAAAAATTCGGCCGCGTATGCCGCAGGATGTTTTAGTATTTTTTTATACGCGTCATAAACCTAATGTTATTTATTGTGGCCATAAAGGGGAAAAGTGAAAATAACGACGCGGCTCCTGGACTCCTTAATCGAAGCCCTGTGGCGTGACGTGAGTGTAGGTAAAGGTAATTTTGGAAAACAATGTCCTTTAAAGGGTTGCCAGGTGTGAAACTGTTAAGTCCCGACCAAGAGTCTGATAGATTTATTACTTTCGCGAACTGCAACCATATGTTTTCTTCTTGCTTTTATTTCCAAAATAAGTATAAAAATAACAAGAGAAAACCCAGTTTTCTGAAAAAAACGAAATCCTGATTTCCAACTATTTAAATGTCTTATTTGGGGTTATATTTCTAGAAAAGTCTCTACCACTTTACTAGGGCATGACTACCATCTAACAACAAGACAAACTGTCAAACGTCATCCATATATGGTTGACATACCTCCAGTTTGCTCGAAACGTTTCGCTTCTACCTTTATACCCCTTAAGTCTGACTCCCTACACGTGGTCCCCGGGTGGTGCTAATCAGGTAACATTTGAGAGGTGGTAGAGCATTTTGTGAGTTGCTCGCCTGGCTTGCCACCAAAGTAGCTTACCACCATCAAGTTGAAAGTCTGCCGCCAAGCCAAAAAGCCACGGTGTTCCGGCAGTTATCCTTGAGAGCCTGCGTATTCCAGGTCTAGTGTGTTTACCAGCTTCGATAACATCGTCACTTACCATCAGGTGAGATAGTGGTCAAACACTAGCCTGTCACAAATAAAAAAAAAAAAAAAAACATCCGTACTGCGAAGGAGTGGAACTCATTGCCCTCGTCTTTGTTCCCCGAACGGTATAATATGGGAGTCTTCAAGTCAAGAGTGAATAGGTACCTTCTAGGCAAGCATGCTACATCTTCGGCCGCATCGTCACTTTCCATCAGATGAGATTGTTGCCAAATGCTTGCCTATTAGGCATAAAAAAAGACGACTATGACCGGACCATGACTATTTTCCTTGACTGTGATTAATGACAAGGACACTAGTTTTATTAAATACTCAATTATATCTATTTGAAAAATATTAATCACTTGACACTGGCTCAATTAACAAGTTTGCGAAGCGCGAGTAAAAAAAAGTAATAGTACCTGTTCTTAAATTAAAAACTGTTCCACGAGAGTAATTTAACATCATTGAACGGTCAAAGAAGATATGCGATAGTCGTTTCGCGCCCCATTGCTCGGGAAACCGCAAAAACAGCCAACCCAAGTTGCCATAAAAATAATAAAATTAACCATCTGTGCTGAAACTACCAAATACTGGCAACATAAGCCATATTGAGATGTTCTTATTGATCTGCTTGGGTAACGTTCTGAAATATCAACAACGATGATAAAATTCATATTTTAGTGTTTAGTTTTAAAGTAGAATTTTATCTCATAGACAATAAAAAAACTGGGCAAACGTAAATGCAACCCGTACTTTCAACTTATTACTATGCCCGCAACATCACCCGCGTAAATAACATAAACGATTTAACACGCACGGCCCCACACTAAGTTTGTGTATGTTTTTAATATATTATTATTATTTATGTAGTTTTTTGTATGTATATTATGTATGTAATATTAATAAGTATGTATAAGTAAGTACATTTATAAATTTAAATATGTGTCGAGGTACACCACCGTCCCTGTTTGTAATATTTTTATCATCTCCCTTTGGTTGTCTGGAAGAAATCGCTTTGAGTATATAATAAAGAATTTATCTATCTATCTATCTATCTAAGTTACTGTACTAGTAAAGAACTGTACTTATTATAACACCTATCTGTTACTATAGAATATATATAAATTCGAATACTTGTGTCATGAGTGAGTGCCAGTAACATTGTGAATGTTACACACACAATTACCCAGAGCCAGAAACACAAATGTGCTTTGGAGAGAAAACTTGTGTGTCCACCGGGAATCGAACCCGTTACCCGCTACTTAGCGAGCGCGCACTCCGCTTAGCCATCGGGCAGTTCAAATTAAGTTTAATAGTTTAAAATGGGTTCTATTGCGAATCTACTCAGAATCTACTTCTATTGCCCCAAAGTACACTGATAGATGCAACTCTGTGGGTGCTACGATTGGGGGCGATATTAAGTCCTGATGTCCAGCTCTCAATGCACATGAACTTACAACCCAAAAGTTCATGATTGTGCATGAGGAGTTTCGTAACCACAGAGCATGGAACTCACTCGCGGTACACTGAGCATGGAACTTGCTAGAAGCAGCGCAAGCGAATTTCCTTCCTTGTGCTCGTAACGAACGAAGTTCCGGCTCGAAATTTCCCTTCTCAAAATCAGTCGATTGTTATTCGAAATTTAAATTTTGAGGGTAAAAACGATACTCCGAACTCTCCGAAAAAACTCGGCGGGAAACTCAAAAATCCCTAATACTTTTTTAATTGGCACCGATTTCACGCATCTGGGCTTTAAGCTTCACCTACTTCCGAACTCTTCCAACTTAATTATGAAAGACAATTAGGAATCTTCAGCAAAATCCTTTGAGGACAATCCGAGCGAAAAATTACCTTATACCCTCGTAATAAGGGCTGGAGGGGTGAATGCGGGTCGTGGGAGTGCGTAATCATCGTATTAAGAAAATTCGTAATAGCTCTCGGTTTTAAGAAATTATTTTCTATGATTTTAGACGTAATTGAGGGACTTTGGGAAATAAAGATGTCAGAAGTTTTTGGGGATTACAGAGAGGAGGGGTACTGGGGGCGAAGTGTACACATATTTACAGACGACCTTGTGAAGTAGGCGCAAAAGAAGTTTGCCTCTCTGAAATTTATGTGAAAATTGTGAAATAATATCCGTGTGTGGGTGTAAATGTTTGTATTTGCTGTAGTTGTAAATGGAGGTACTGGTAAGGAAACCTGTTTTGGAGGGTCGAACACAATTCTGAATTGACGTATAAATTTTAGTACTTTCCATTTGATTTTGAAATTTAACAAGAAGCAAGGTTTTGAAGAATTTTTTGTTGAGAATTAAAAATATACAACTTAGGTACGCGAGTTGTCCAGGTACTAAAAAAAAATTCAAGAGCACAAAATTAATTATAGTGCCAATATTTATATATATTTTTTTATACATTTACTGTTTTAGATCCGCCACCTCTGGGTTGTGACTGAAAATCAGCGCCTAGTGTTACACTTGGAAAAAATGCTGAGACCCTTTCTGTCACATTTTTTTTTTGTTATGTTTAATTACCTTTGTAAGCTGTTATTGTATATTGTATGTTTTTTTATCTTGTCCATAGTGCCATAAAAATATATTTCATTCATTCATTCATATATTTATGCTCCATAGGCAAGCATTTCTCTGATGTAAAGTGATAATACGGCCGAAGATGTAGCATGCTTGCCTTCCTCTATGGAGCGGTTCTCGTTCCTCGTGTCTCCTACGAATCTCTAACGGTATGATATGACTGATCTCTTTGCTTAAGGGGCCTGCGGAGGTTGATTTGCCCATACAATCGTAACACCGAAATTATTTATAATTCAAGAATATTACTACCATACTGTGCTGTTATTCAGATTAAAAACATATTAATCTAGGTTCCTGGATAGTTTTTATTCCAAAATAATCACCTAAAACGAAATATAAACCAATTGATTTTTACACATTATTACGACGTAAATGTCGCATGTTTAACTTATTCGTTTTGTATTAAAAACTAACACATTTCTTTTGTCAATACTACAGGAACATAGATTTTATTATTTCAAGGTACTGTTAATGCAAAAAACAATGGCTAAACATTTTCATTAATAATTTTTGGTATTACGGCACCTATCATAATTTGTTCGGTTGGTAGTGCTATCGCATCAAGCATGGGCACAGTTTGCCAGTTAAACAGAGACAGCCTATAGACTCGTTCAAAGACTCTCCGGCCTCTTAAATCTCTGTCATTGTTTCCATGAATCCTAAAGCAAGGTCTTAGCATAATAGGTGGTGGTTTATAATTCACCACTACTTCTATCAAAGATGGCAATCAGTGATAGACATCACGCCTGAACTTCCCTATAACCGCGAAAGACATTGAACTATACTCTCAACATGACTAGAAGTAACAGTAGCAACTACGTACCTTTTTAATTTATCTATTAGATTAAGTTTTGTACATATTTATATCTAATTATAGTTTTTTTTGTTTAATTTTAATTTAGTTTTTAGTTTAATGTAATCTATTGATGATGCCTTAATCTGAATTGATAATATTTTATCAGTTCTTATACATTAGTATCCTAATTAGTTTCTTTATATACATTAAGGAACGCGTTAGAACACGTCACATCTACGAATTTTACTTAGCTACCGCTATAGATAACGTATCGCGGGACTGAAGAACCCACGGCGCAGAGGGCAGAGACCTGCCCACCGCGAAAACTAAGCCCGCATAATTTATATATTACACACAAACACAAACACACCCAGAAGGTGAGATGGTGACTTATCGCCAATTAAATTACATAAAACCACCATTGTCAAAAAAAAACCCAGACCCAAAAACACAAACGCCTCTTTGGACTTTGCTTTGCGAGGTGTAGCCTCTTCTGTAAAGCAGTTCTTACTCAACGAAAACCAACGACCTTCTAACTTCAATAGAATTGAACATAACTTCACGGCCTCAGGCTGAGAGCTGATTACAGCCCTTGTGATCAGGGTGAGCCAGATTTTAACTTATACTCGATTAATAACTTAACTTCTTACTTAAACTTAATTATTGTGGCGAAGGAGAAGGTATTAATAGTAACGCATTCACACTGAGGCACATAGATTATACCTAGGATTAACACATGGGCTACTTTTTAACTTGATAATAGCGGGCGAAGCCGCGGGCCACGGCTAGTAACATATATACCAAAAAAATTGAATTGTTGTGTATTGTTCAGATGTTTCTTACTATAGAAACGTTTGGTATGATTTGTGAATTTTTCTCTATTGAGAAGGACCAGACAGTTTTCTGAAACATATTTTCTAGTCAAAATTACTGTTATTACGTCCTTTTTACATAATAAACTAGTTGTTACCAAATAACGAGACTTTTGTTTTTAACCGACTTCAGGAAAGGAGGAGGTTCTATGTTTTTTTTTTTAATATGTTCACCGATTTTTTCCCCTATTCGTTGATCAATACTCAATTTTTTTTTTTACCGACTTCCCAAAATAGGAGTAGGTACTCAAATCGACTGTATTTTTTTTTTGTATGTTACCTCATAACTTCTTTCCACGTGAACCGATTTCAAAAATTTATTTTTAGTTTGAAAAAATGTTGCTTTCCAATTGGTCCCATTTAAATTTGATCGAGATCGGATCAGTAGTTCTTGAAATATCGTCAATACTGCGTATTCTGTGGACTACATTGACGATGTTCTCGTTTTTAACCGACTTCAAAAATTACCTCATAACTTTTTTCGTTGTGAGCCGATTTTGATGATTATTTTTTTATTTGAAAGCTGGTGCTTTTCATGTGGTCCCATTGAAATTTGATCAAGATCTGATCAGTGGTTCTTGAAATATCGTGAATAATGCATGTTTAGTACATCTAATCTGATCAAAGTTCTAAGATAAAGCGGTGAAGTCTGAGTGAAGAAAATTTTATCGTAATAAATTTGTGTGTGTGTGAATGTTTGTCACCACGTTTCTCCGTAACTACTAAGCCGATTTTAATTAAATTTGTAATTTAGGTAGCTTATACTCCGGATTAGGACATAGGCTGCTTTTATCATTGCAGTATTACAATAAGTTTAATTACAACTTCACAGACTAAGCTATTTTAAAAAGGTATTATATCTTAATTATGTAAATACCAATATTCCAGTTTTATAATACCAGAACAAGGAATAACTAGATAAATCATACATACTCTTCTTCTGGTTGGATTTATAACTAGCTTATAGACTCGTTGGCTTAGTTGGGTGGCGTTCGCTTACTAAGCAGGTGTATCGGGTTCGATTCCCGGCGGGAACACAAGCTTTCTCTCCAAGGAAAATTTGTGGTTCTGGTTCTTGGTGAGATTTTGTGTGTGATGAGAATGTTTTCGGCACAAATGACATAAGACATCGAACTTAGGGTGCTGTGAGCGTGAAAGCGTTTATACCAAATAATTTATAAAAATTACAAATAATAAGAAATAATTTATAAAAGTTTGCAATAGTACAGTTAAGGAAGTTATTTCATGGAACTTATAGGAACAAGGAAAGATATAGAGCGCTTAAAACTCATACATTCTCAAAATAAAAGCCAAGAAATAATAACCCTTAGGAGACGTGTTAAAGGAACCACCCGGGGGTGTAACCACAATCAGATAAAATTAAATTTGTGACTTTTTTCGCCTAAACAACGATATAAGGAAATCTGCACAAAAACGTTAAGGAAAATATGATCAAACAGCTTGGCTTTGCTACTTTGCCTACATTAAAGACATATTATTATGCATATAACATACTAAATAACAGAACTTTTTGAAGTAAAAACTTCTTTAGGCGCGTTGAGCACTTTTTGGGCGAACAAAAATCATGGAAATCGCGTCATCGTCACCGAACGCCTTCCATGAGCTATATGTATACTGTGTATATATCGGCAGTCCCCAAAGACTGCCTCTTATTTTGAAATTATGATCCGCAGGCTTTTTATGTGACGAAATGTAGAGGTTAACACTGTTTGTAAAATTTTTTCCTGTGATACAAAAGTTTCACTTCTATCGTGTATTTACGTCACAGCCTGTTTTTAAGCTATTGCATAGCTTCTATCGCGGGCCTTGAGCGTGGAGACCGAATCCAGAAATTCCGTAAAGAAAATAACCTAACACCCCCCACTCCGACCGGCACAGCGGTGATACTTTTTAGTTTTATCTATCGATGAATAGCAGAACTTTTAATTACTTTTTTGAAATATCACGCTTGTCTCTTTAGTTCAGCAACTCGCCTCTAGGTGGCAGGAAAAAAAATACTGCATAAATAAATAATTATACTTGCATAAGTTGATAAAAAATGCTATGCAATAGCTTTACCGCGGCAGTCCCCGAGTGCCACACGTCTTTTTTTGTTGTTGTAAGTTTTACTTAGAACACCCCTTTTTCGTCAGGGGTTGAAAAGAACACAGTATATCTTAGATAGACACACAATACAAATTGTCTAACTGGGACATCGTAGCTCCCTAATGGCTAGACCGATTTAGATTTACTTTTTTGTTTGATATTTAAACGCAAGCAAAGCTTAAAAAAACCGACTTCACCGCTTTATCTTGGGAACTTTGATCAGATTAGACGTACTAAACACACATTATTGACGATATTTAAGGAACTACTGATAAGTTCTTGATCAAATTTAAATGGGACCAATTGGAAAACAAAATGTTTAAAACAAAAAAAAAAATAAAAAAAAATACAGTCGACTTGAGTACCTCCTCCTTTTTGGTGAAGTCGGTAGAAAAGTGACTTAATTGATAGCGTTATTAGCTATTTATGAAAGGTGACTTGATCGAGAGCCATGTTTGCCGCAAAACTAGAAAATAGCTCAGGCAAATCAATACAAGTTGAAATTTGCGCTTTTCGCTTTCGCTTCAAAACTAATAGAAAATCTAGTCTCATATCAGTCTCTACCACTTTACTAGGGCATGACTTTTCATGCTCGATAGGCAAGCATTTGACCGTGCACCGTTCTTCTAGGCAAACATGCTACTTCAGGTGAGATAGTCACCTGAAGTAGCATGTTTGTCTAGAAGATGACTCACTCTTTATCTCTCTTTTTAACTGACTTAAAAAAAGGAGGAGGTTCTCAATTCGACTGTATATTTTCTTTTATTTTATTTTTATTTTTTATTTATTTAGAAAACCAAACAGCCTTCTTACAAAATAAGACAAAAACATGAGAATGAGAGCACCTAGGCCAACATAGGTTATCACTTATATAAACACCTCAGTAAAGGTACACGAAAACTAAATAATTAAATATTGCTAAAACTAACAATATGTCCTTCACAATAAGATGACATGTCGAATAATTTCTCATATTAAATATCAAGTTTAAATGAACATGATTTTTATGAGTCATATCTTCTTTCGTTGTGAGCCGATTTTGATGATTATTTTTTTATTTGAAAGCTGGTGCTTTCCATGTGGTCCCATTTAAATTTGATAAAGATCTGACTAGCAGTTTTTGAGTTATCCTCAATAATTCGTATTCTGTGGACTAACTTCTTTCGTTATGAGCCGATTTTGATGATTATTTTTTTATTTGAAAGCTGGTGCTTTCCATGTGATTCTATTTAAATTAGATCAAGATCTGATCAGTAGTTCTTGAAATATCGTTAATTATACTTAGTACATCTAATCTGATCAACGTTCCGAACGCGACGCGATGTGAAGTTGGTTTTTTTGAGCTTGCTTGCGTTCAATTATTTCTTTTTCTGAAAGATAATTCACTCTTGACTTGAAGACTCCCAAATTATACCGTGCGGAGAACAAATACGCGGGTAATGAGATCCACTCCTTCGTGGTATGGATGACAAACTTGACTGCGACTTGTGGCTTCTATTATGAAATATTCAAATGCAAAATTATTTTAATACTTGACACTACACGCACAAAAATAGCAAAGCCCAAATAAAAACAACAGCTCAGGGACCGTGGGAGCTACATTATCGAAAGTAACCGAAAGTAAGCGATATTTCCAGTATCCCGGTACTTCCCCCAGACTGTGACCCGGCACGTTCCGGCGCAGCGTTTATCCACCATCCCCGGGGACCGCTAAAAATACAAGGAAGAATTACGCTCTGAAATAATATGATATCTCGAGAATGAATATATTTTTAGAAGTTGGCTCGAAAGAGTCTTAGGTTATTTTTTTACCCGACTGCGCGACGCAAAGGCGAGTAATGTGTTATCAGCCTATGTTGGTTTCTTTTGTGGCGTTCTAGAGACCAAATGTGTGGGTTGATTTTGATTATTACGTCAATCGATGACTTAATCTTGCGAGTGTCACTAAAGACATGACGGACTAACCGTAGGTTTGTTTCCTATCTCGATGCATGACTGTCATCAAAATTCAATATGGGGACAACCTATTGACAACCAGACGCACCATTGTGAAAAATAAATTTAAATAATTAAACGCAAGCAAAGCTTAAAAAATCCGACTTCACCGCTTTATCTTCGGAACCTTGATCAGATTAGATGTTCTAAACACGAATTATTGACGATATTTCAATAACTACTGATCAAATTTAAATGGGACCAATTGGAAAGCAACATCTATCAAACAAAAAAAAATCTAAATCGGTTCACGTGGAAATAATATATGAGGTACCATACATTAAAAAAAAAATACCGTTCACTTGAGTGACACGTTCTTTTATATGAAGTCGGTAGAAAAGTCAACAATTGGGTCAGATTGCGTCAGAAGGGGTATCATTAAATACGCATTTCAAAATCATCTCTTAAAAAGTTTAGAACTTATATAGTTCGAACTCCTGCGCGGCAAAACACTGCGCTCATCACCCAGAGATATTAGATGTAGGGATGTTAAAAAAGAATCGATTTTTAATGAAATCGATTATTATTTTCTTATAATCGATTTTTTATTATAGATTTTTATAGTTTTATTAATCGATTTTTAATAAATCGATTATATAAATATTTATAGATTATATTTGGTTTCCTAATTCCTTATCTTGAAATTTTATAGGAACATTGCCTTTGATATTTAGTTTGGAATTGGTTATTTTTTTATTCATATAATTTTATTTGATTTTTGATACGATAAATTGTTAATTTGAATCTCCTAGGTTTATTATTGGAATATGATAGCATGTACTTTTAAATAATACAAAAAAATGTAGAATTTTTCGCAGAAATCGATTATTTTATTAAAATCGATTATTTACAAATCGATTAATTTTTAATAAAGAAAAATCGATTATTAATTAATCGATTCTTTTACATTAATCTCACATCCCTAATTAGATGTTAAATATCTTTATGCCCTGTAATTACACTGGAAACATTGCCCTTCAATCCTGCATACATTTATGTTTGCACACAGTATATATATGGCTTCGTTGGCTATTTACTTAGAGTACTCAAGGCACGGATACGGTAACACCCCTAACAGGATATTAGCTTGTTACTGCAACGGAGGTGGACATAGACCACGGCAATTAGGGCTGTCTCATTAACATGTACACGAATGCAAATGTTTGTATGGTATTCACACTTGGGGACAATCGTCGAGATTGTCGAGATAGTTATAGAATTGTCTGCGGATTTATAGCTGTTTGACAACACTGTTGACACGTGTACATAATAAGCTAAAACTTGCTAGGTCTTATTATATTATTATATATCTACACGCTTCGCATGCACGTTCTTCGCGAAGCCAAAATAATTATAAAAAGTCTCGAACCGCTAACTTCAGCCGAGTAAATCTAGAAGTGTTAAAATTATGACGAAGAAATAAAAACTCCAAGTAGAATTGTTTTTATTTATGTTTTATGATTAATGTTGTTGGTTCTCAGTTTTGGGGGGATTTGGGAGGGAGTTATGATTGCGCTAACTGCGCCATTTTGCAGGCAAAATATGATGTTGAAAGTTAAGAGGTTATGTTTCAAATTTTCAATACCTAAGTTAGGCGGTTGGAGTTTTGGCGGGAAGCCGTAAATGTTATTGCTTATTCGAAAACTTTTGCGGTTTTTAATGTACTTAGTGTTTGTTTGATAACCTTTTGATATTTTGCAGAGTAATGCTTGTATTCTTTGTCGTACACACGTCAACAGAACATTTTTATAGTCACGTATTTTTTTTTTCTATTGGGTTAGGCAGAGACCACATCTCTCCACCTGCTATGATTCTAACACATTTTTTTAATTCAAGATAGGAAAGCGTTTGACTACTTTCTCACCTGATGGTAAGCGACGATGCGGACGATTCCTAAGCGGTTCGCATAATGAATGTGGAAGCAAAACGCTTCGTCCGCATTTGTGGAATGTCTATAATACATATGAACACATCTTTTGCTCCTTCTACATGCATGAGTCTTTTCATACATGCTCGTTGTTTGCGGGTTCCTTTGACTTGGCCTTTTTTTACCGACTTCCCAAAAAAGGAGGAGGTACTCAAGCCGACTAAGTAGTTTTTTTTTTTTTAATTATTTGTGTTACCTCATAACTTCTTTCCACGTGAACCGATTTCGTTTTTTTTTTATTTTGAAAGATGTTGCTTTCCAATTAGTCTCATATAAATTTGACCAAGATCTGATCAGTAGTTCTTGAAAAATAGTCAATAATGCGTATTTTGTGGACTTCATTGACGATGTTCTCGTTTTTGACCGACTTCGAAAAGTTACCTCATAACTTCTTTCGTTATGAACCGATTTTGATGATTATTTTTTTATTTGAAAGCTGGTGCTTTTCATGTGGTCCTATTGAAATTTGATCAAGATCTGAACTCTTGTTTTTGAGTTATCGTCAATAATGAGTGTGCAATACATTAAATCTGATCAAAGTTCCGAAGATAAAGCGGTGAAGTCGGTTTTTTTAAGCTTTGCTTGCGTTTAATTATTATTACAAATAGGCCATAAATCTGTTTATTTCCTTATTTTTATTAATAATCTATTATTTTATTATTTAGTTCGTGAATGTAGGCAAGTCATACAAAGTTAATTTTCGTCTTTGCTCCAAAACTCCAATAGAATCTAGTTATGTTTCTAACACTTTACTATGGCATGACTGGACTATGACTCCACAAAGATTTTTTTATTTGACTTTTACTATACCTAGTTTAATGAACTAATATCCGGATGACCGAGCTTTGCTCGGTTTTTTGTTTTTGGTAGAATGTGTTTGAATAAGCTCCATCTAGTGTCGAGTAGAAACAGTTTTTTATTTCGGCCATGGCTTAATAGATGGCGCTGATAGTTTTTTAAACACGGTTTTTCAAATGCAGTTTGGGTACCGAGCATTCCTCGGACCTGGAATGTTGATAATCGATTCCTTGGGCCGAAAAACCCCTAATCTGTAACTTTCATGAAAATCGTTGGAGCCGTTTCCGAGATCCAGATTACACAGTCATACATATGTATTATATACAAGAATTGCTCGTTTAAAGATATTAGATAACCATGATAAATAATCACAACGAGACACTGGCTAAATGCACACAATTTGCGTAGCCATTAAATAAAAAATAGAATACGTACTGCGGTGGCTACATTAAACTGTTCTAAACTAATTACATAATATAAGAGGATTCAAAGTTCGCGAGCTCATTAATAAAATCATAAAGCTATTAACTGAAACTTGTCGATGACTTTCACATCTGTTTTATTACATCCATCCCTGATGAATAAGCTTTAATTAACTGATAAGTAATTTGTAGCAAACGAAAAACTGCGTGGAAAAAATAGAAAGATAAATTTTTTTTTTTCTTTATTGCACAAAAAGTACAAAAGGTGGACTTAATGCTAGGGGCATTCTCTACCAGTCAACCACACATGGTAAACGAGAAGAGGGGTGTAGGCGTGCATCAAAAAAGTATAGAGAGGGAGAGAGACAAGAGAAAGTAAGATAATAAGAAAATGTTAAAAAAATAAATGATTACCTATATACATGTATATCGGTACTTATAATTTAATAAAATATATAATACATACCAAATAATTATATATAATAAAAATAAACATACAAATAAAATAAAATATAAGCGAAGAAATAAATAAGATACCTAATAGATAGGCTAAAGATCAGGCTAAAGAGAATATAATCTCTAAACTAGTTTTAGTAGTGGCTTTCATTTTCTGCGTAAGTAAATAAAACATATCCTTTTTACCTAGCTATAATAGGCTTAGGGAATATGCATATTGTTTCAGATGCTTCTATCACGGACTTAAAAGAAATACGGACCTAACCTAATCTAACTATTGTGCATTGGTGAAATATGCAAATGCCCGTGTGTGCGTGCATCTCGCTGCAAACTGCCACAGACAAATAATACTTACTAGGTATAATAGCGCCGATTGCCCGACCTGTGTTTCTGTGTGCGTGTAGCTCGCGTTATGACAAGCAATTTGTAGGACCTATGGTGCTTCACCTGTTAAAGATGCGGCATTACGTCCGCATTTTTATATTTCCGTGGTTTTTATTCGATAACGACGTTAATGCATTGTCGATAAAAAGATTCATCAAACATTACATTTCATATCAAAATAAATATTTGAAAATGCTATCAGGTTCGAGAAATTATTAAACGCGGCCATTTCGACGTTCTTTGACGTCCACGACCCAATCATTGCTGCCATAAAGGAAAGTTGACAAATCACGCCTGAAATTAGATTTACCTACGTAGCACATACTATTCAAGTCAAGTATTCGCTTCTGGTGCCTCTTCTAGACGTCAGGAATAGGCCTCAATATTGACCATTCTTGCCTAGGCTGGGCGCCCGCGCCGAGGGCAATTATTCTCGGGAATCATGGCGGGAGCTCCTTGCCTATCTTGGCTTGGGCTCCCTACTGAGTCTTCAAATCCTATCTTCGGTCATCAGTCTTTGCCGTATCTTGCTCGTCTTCGTCGTCGCCCTTGCGGACGATGTTATCATGTCGCGTGGGAGTACTTCACCTGATGGAAAGCATAGAAAGAAAGAAAGAAAGAAAATACATTTATTCGGGACAACACGCGACGTTACATTATTTACATAAGAAAAAACAAGACAAAGCACAAAACAAAATACAAGAAATAAACAATATAACGCCGCAGAAATAAACAATATGTCACGAATGAGGTCCCGACTCAGCATATAACTAGGTAAGTAGGTGGGCAGGACCCTCCTACCTACCCAGTAACTGATTTTCAGGCGGAACCCATGCATGCTTGCCCTGTCACTCAAAACTCTAAAGACTTATTTCGACACAGATGAGTGTATTTCTTTAAATGCGCGTAATTTTTATAGGTAACTAGCTGCGCTCCGCGACTTTGCCCGCGTAAGTCTCAGACCAGCCAGAATTCGGGGTTAAAAAGTAGCCTATGTCCTTTCTCAGGCTCTAGACTATCTGTGTATCAAATTTCGTTTAAATCGGTTCAGTAGTTTTAGCGTGAAAGCGTAACAGACAAACAGACAGAGTTACTTTCGGATTTATAATATTAGTAAGGATAAGGATAGTAAGGACTAGTAAGAATTACGTTATTCTGATGCTCTCGTCGCTTCAGATTCGCGACAATTTTAACTGCAGCACTATAAAACCGGCTCTAAACAAACTTTCGATAACGAGTTAACGCGACATCGAACGAATCCCTATTTGATGTGCTCTTAATATTTTCGGCGCCAAAACCTTTTAACTAGTTAATGAGGTTATGCCGCCATCTTGATTTAGCTGTCATACGGCGTCTTGTAATCGTTTAAAACAGTGTTGATTGGAGCGACGTAAAGATGAGAAAGTGGATATTGCTTATGTACAGTTTAATGGATGTTTTAAGACTTAATAATGATTAGGTTCCTTCGTGCCGACGTAAATTTTGAGGGTGGCATTATTCTGCTGGGGATTGTTTCAGTTTATGAGATACGTAAAGATGAGATAGTAAACAATGTCGATAAAGTTGCCACGTCTGGTCTAAAGATGGTCAAAATGTGAACAAATTCGAAGCGTTTTGCTTATACATTGAAACATTAACACTAGCACACTTACAGTCCCACACATAACTTAAACAATCGCTTATTATAGGAGGTCTGTAATGTAAGTAGATATTGTATTTTTCTAAATGTGTACACACACACATACTCACTCAAAAATACATTTATCTCACCAAAATAATGTTATTGAAATACCTCCTAGTTTAATAATACAACAAAAAAACTAACGTATTCACACTCACAGCCCCACATTAAAATCATTGACTTGTATCGTAGGTGCCGGAAATATTTACATATCACACACAAAATCACACCCAGAACCAGATGCACAAATCTCTCTTGGAAAGGAAAATTGTGCTCCTGCTGGGAATCGAACCCAGGACCCACGGCGCAGAGGGCAGAGACTTGCCCACCGCGCCAACTAGGTCGTCTTACAATGTTTACTTAGTAGGTATTCTTAAAACAAATAAAATATTCACACTCAGGAGAGTAAATAATCAATGCATGTACCTACTTCAACATAAACGCTTCACATCCTCAGGCTCACAATAAAATCGATGACTTGTATCGTGGTGGAAACATTCAAATCACCCATACAATCACACCCAGAACCAGAAACACAAATTTACCTATGGGGAGAAAACTTGTGTTCCCACCAGGAATCGAACTCTATACTTACCTGCTGCATAAATGGCGTACACGCACCCACCTACGCTAGTGGGCAGTCCATTGCTGATCATTGTTCACGTGTTTGTTGCCCGAAACGGTGCATTACCGACTTCAAAAAAGGAGGAGATACTATGTTCGACTGTATGTATCTTTTTTATGTATGTTCACCGATTTCACCCCATTTGTAAACCGATTTTCAAAATTCATTTTTTTGTTTGGTAGATTATACTTCAGATGTGGTCCCATAAAATATAAGAGGTGAAGTCGGTTTTTTAAGCTTTGTTTATTTTTAAATTATTTTAATATAATATTATGTGCATATATTAACGATAGTCGAACGTCAAGGATAGGCCTAGAAGACCTAGATGTTACCATCCTTGACCATGTCTTCACTTACCATCAGATGAGATATCGATTAAAGCAAGCATATCAGAGATAAATACTAAATTGTAGGTACCTACTGTAAAAATTGGTGACTATCTAAAATTGTAAAAACGAAACGATCTCTTGTTGGCATTTCAGTTGCCATAGCAACCGCACAGAAAACATCATGAGACATTCCGACTCTCTGTTGTTTTTGTTTAATAAACACTTAGTAAATCAGCAATAAAATATCGATAAAATATACTTTGAGTTATTTAAAAGATGTCAAAACATAAAGTTGGTGCCGTCTGGGAGGATAAGGAGGTTCTATTCGATCTGCCTTTCGCGTAAGTTGTAAACTTATCTTATTGCACTTAGCAAATACATTTAATATACCTATATTGTAATTTACAGTAGAGTTATTATAGACCGATAGAGGAACGTAATATTATTATAAAATTATTCTAAAGTCACGGATTTTTGCTAATTATTAAATGTTACCTTCATTTAATTTTGTACTGCTACTGGGCTGAGCTAAGTAAGTACCTATGACTACTCAGACCACTTGAGAATCCATCCAGTTGGGAAAAAGTCCAGGTCACGGGTCAAGTCTACAAGTGGTAGAGATCTTCTAATATGGAACATTAGAAGTGTGACCGAACAAATAATCAAAGAGAGGCATTTGTGCAAAAGTATGACATACATAGAAGTAATATATATTAACATATTAGCTTACGAGTACTCACATTCACCCATACACACACACATACACACCCACAAACTACCACACTATCACAAACATAATGTTAACTAAATTGTATATATAATGAAACATAATTCCATGTTATATTATATAAAATGTCATGTCATAATTTAAACAATCTATACAAAATTTATCTCGTAATGTCATCCAATAAACGGAGGGCTACGGCACCCGAAACACAGTTTTATTACTAGTTCGGGCGTCAAAAGTCTCACCTTACCACAATATTTACATAAATAATTATAAGACCTTGAAATAATGAATTAAAATTGATATAGATATAATTGTAATAAAAAATATAATGAAATGAATATTGAAAGTAATATTAGGTATCTGTAAGTTATATGTTATAAGATGTCAATAAAGTGATTGATTTGATTTGATTTGAACATTGGAAATTATACTCGTATCTTAGCAAACCTATCAGCTGATGTGGCACTTTCTCTGATCAAAGATTAGGGTATGATGGGGCTGTCTTACCAAAAAAGGGAAAAGTCCCAAAAAAAAGTTGAATAAAAAAAAAGGTCGAGTCCAAGTGCTTCTTAGCTTCTTGATCTGTCTACATCTTTTGCGTGTGTTCAGGTGGATACCAGAATGGTATTAGATTCAAGCAGAATAAATATTAATTCACGGAAGAAAATTTTTTTTCATGGACAGGAAGAAATACTTCACTCGGATTTCGTAAAGTACTAGGCAAACAAAAGTGAAGGAGGTAAATTTTTTTTTTCTTTTCGTGGTATTGCAATGCATGCTGGGTAATAATTGGCCTCGATTCTGATGTCACACATAAATTAAATTTAAACTATTCATGTCTTTTACAATCAAAATCAAAATCAAAATCAAAATCGTTTATTCACATGGGCCCCAAAGAGGCACTCATGAAAGTTAATGAATCTATTGCCAGATTCGCAAAATTACAGCCATCTCGAGAAGAACCTGGCAAGAAACTCGGCGGCGCATATTTTTTTCAATAATTTTTTTTTTTTAAACATTCTTAATCTCTAATACATAAGTTTCTTAACCTAGGTGTTATTATGGTAGTCGCTAGAAAGAGCCTGTGCAGTTTGCCTCCATATACAAAATAGGAACACAAGACAGAGATAGCATACATTTTAATGCTGTCAAGTTAGTCAGAACTTAGATGTCTATGCAAGCTTAGTCGAGTATGTTATTGGTGTTGACTAAAAACACGCGTCTTTCTGCTTCTGCTGTTCATATTTTAAATGATAAACTAGCTTGACAGCACTAAAATATATGCTATCTCTGTCTTGTGTTTCTATTTTGTAAGAGACAAGGATAGTTTAAATTTAATTTAGTGAGTGTACATCAGAATCGAGGCCAATACAGTGCCTTTTAAGCATTTGTTTTACATAAATAAGATAATGGTAATGTTGGAGTGGCAATTTTAGAACAGTAAAGTTTATGTCAGACTTCAATTAAAAGATTTTTCACTTACTCCTCAATCTTCAAAGATTGATGTGTTCAATAGGCCTTTATGTGCATACGTATAGTGTAAGTAGTGTCGCTTACCATCAGGCGAGCAATTTGCTCATCTTGTCTTTCAATGACATAAGAAAAAAGCATAAATTATTAATTAGTCGAGGTTAAAAAAGGTGCTCGTATCGATCAGATATGATTTATGCCGTATTCGTCCCGAGGAAGTTCGGCCCATATAAAAAAATCTTCATTCGTCCCGCATTGTATGCCGTATTCGGCCCATACTAAATTTTATTACAAAAATTCTTGTTTCGTCCCACTTTTCAGCTCTGCATTCGGCCCAAGTATTTTTTGTAAGTAAATATGTAGATAGGTACATACATCTGGAGCTGCCCCATAACTTGGAATGTTCGACCACCACTTCTACATTCCAGGTATCTGAAACTACGTCCAGGCGAGAAGATCTTCGACAGAATAGAGCCGATAGAGGACACCAAGGGAAATAGTGGTACTAAGGGACGGATGGTGGTCACCAGCTTGAGGGTCATCTGGCACTCGCTGGCATCTCCTAGGATCAACCTCTGTATGTATGAACAACCTTGTATAAAAAACTTTTGTAAACGATCCGTTATTTTTTTTATGTGGAATAGGCAAGCATTTGACCATATCTTACCTGATGGAAAGTGATGATGCGGCCGAAGATGTGACATGCTTGCCTAGAAGATACCTATTCACTCGAGACTTGAAGACTCCCAGATTATACCGTTCGGGAAACAAAGACGCAGGTTATCGAACAAACGTTTAATAACACAGGTGAGTTTATGAAAATTAAACATTCTATACATTGTTATACATTATATTGACATGTTGTTTATGGAATTTCTTATATTTTTATTTTTTATTTTGTCATTTTTCATTTTGACATTTTTATTTCTTCATTGTGTATATCACCCATTAGCTGACTTTGTACTAGAAGTAGAATTAGTAACTTGAAGTTACCGGGCATATTTTATAAATAATTTTTAATTTGTTTTAAATTGCGCTCCTACCTATACGCGATATTGGCAGAATTATGGTGCGACAGTCCTGTAGTCGACATTTAAAGAAGAAGTTGAAGTTAACTAAGCAATATCTCATTCTCGAGTGACAATAAGACGTGTAAACTAATGTTTAAGAATAAACTAGCCGTGCCCCGCGGCTTCGCCCGCTAAGCTATGTACATTCCAAATTTCATTCAAATCCGTTTAGCCGTTAAAGCGTGAAGAGCGAACAAACATACTTACACACTCTCACACAAACTTTCGGATTTATAATATTTGTAGGTGGTTTGTGGTTTAACTACAAAGGTATGAGTGGACAATTAAAGGTCATTATGGTTATAAAATAATAAACGATACAAATCAAACTTATGAACAACACAGTTGAATTAATAACTGTTATAATTCGACTGCCCGTTGGGTGAGCGTTCGCCTTCTAAGCAGGGGTATCGGGTTCGATTCCCGGCGGGAACACAAGTTTTCTCCCCAAGGAAAATTTGTGTTTCTGGTTCTGGTTGTGATTGTGTGTGTTATGTGGATGTTTCCGGCACCGACGACACAAGTCATCGACCTTAGTGTGGGGCTGTGAGTGTGAAAGCGTTTATGTTATGTAATTATTGTACTATGTAACTATGTAAAATAACTTAATATCTATATGGTTAAGTTACCAAAAAAGTCACTGCTCAACACTACTCTAATTATTAGTATAGAATAGACCTTAACCTAAGCGCTTACTAAGTTTATTGAAATGTCTGCTCGCTCGCCATAAATATGGGTTTCTATTATTTGTATTTACTGAGGGCACATTCAGTAAAGCTTTAAACATATACCTAGTAATAAAGTTAAACGTGGAATGTTTAACCATAAACATAAACGTAAACGCTTTCAAATTCACAGCCCCACACTAAGCTCGATGACATGTGCCGTGGGTGCCGGAAACATTCACATCACACACACAATCACAACCAGAACCAGAAACACAAACTTTCCTTGAGGAGAAAACTTGCGTTTCAGCCGGGAATCGAACCCGATACTCCTGCTTAGAAGGTGAACCGACCAAGCCAAAGAGCAGTTCATATATAGTTTACACTCATTAAGTATTGATCTCATCGCAGCCATCGGCCTGAACTGCATAATCTCCACGACGACGAAGGTTGTGAACTCAGGGCTCCGCGGAACCACGCAAGCCCTGTGTACCCTAGCCGGGTACAAGACCAATCGATACGAGTTTGTGTTCACCAACCTATCACCAAACTGCGTGCGCCATTACACATCTGTTGTTGGGGTCCATAAGTAAGTACACATCTTTTTCTTTGTCTTTGCCATTGTTCCAATTACTCCTCGTCTTTCTTCGCCGAGACATTATTGAAGCTGGTCGACAACAAAGCAAATTGTATTTTTTTTTAAACTGCATATATTGAAAAAAACATTATAAGTACAGGTAGATGATAGATAATACTTTTCAACCGACTTCTAAAAAGGAGGTTCTCAATTCGACTGTATGTTTTTTTTGTTCGTATGTTACGTGATATCTTCGCCAATTGTGAATCGAGTTTGGTAGAGTATACTTCAGAGGTGGTCCCATATAAATTTTATCGAAATCAGTCCAGCCAAAACCGAAATATAATCGATGACGTCCGTTTTTACCGACTTAACAAAAAAGGAGGAGGTACTCAAGTCGACTGTATTTTTTTTTATGTGTGTTACCTCATATCTTCCTCATAAACCCATTTCAAGATTTTGTGAAAAGATCTGATCAGTAGTTCTTGAAATATCGTCAATAATGCGTTTTCTGTGGACTACATCGACGATGTTCTCGTTTTTAACCGACTTTAAAAGCTGGTGCTTTTCATGTGGTCCCATTGAAATTTGATCAAGATCTGGTCTCTAGTTTTTGAGTTATCGTCAATAATACGTGTTTAATACATGGTGCCGATTCTGTTGTCCAGAATTAGACTAAACTAGCCTAAAATTAGTTTTAGTCCTGCTTTAGTCCAAAACCTATTTAGAAAATGTAAGATTAGACTAAAATTAAGTTTGACAGGACTAAGTTAGTTTAGTTACTCTATTTAGTGAAAATGACCAAATTCTTATTCTGATGTACATGTTTTACGTCAAATTAAGACTAAAAATAGAAATTTTAAACTCAAATTAGTCTGTATGAAAAAGGTCTGGATTATTTTTTATGTGATCTTATACTTGAAAGAATAACACGTGCAATTAATGAAGCAAATACTGACCTACAAAGTTTATAATGGAGGAATATGTGATTGCGGCTCTTGTGAATACAATTCAATTTGGTTCCTGTCAAAATCAATTTTAGTCCTGTCATTTCAACTTTTAAATTAAGTTCAACGTAAAATCAGAATAGCGTTTAGGTATTCTTTGACTAAAATTAGTTAATTTTTAGTTTAGTTTAGGTTAGTTCGGTGCTCAACAGAATTAGCACCATTATATCTGATCGAGGTTCCGAAGATAAAGCGATGAAGTCGGTTTTTTTTAACCTTTGCTTGCGTTAAATTATATTAAATTTATGCTGCACGGCTTGATGATGGCACATTGCCTAACTTCAAAAAGATACCTTATAACGCATATATACTAATAATATGCTGGCTACATATGGGAACAATAAAGTATAGCCATACAAAGGTATAGGCTTCCTTTACAAGTCTCTGTTTGACAGAATCTATTTGATTCATCTCTACGGATCCATTTTACCAAAGAACATAGTCATAAATGTACCTTCATAAACGGAGTTCTGAACATCCATTTGCAGAGCCTACGCAGGTTCAAGATTGTACCGAGACATAAAGCTGAGAGGGGCATTCATACACAACAAACAGCTGCGGATGCTGCCTCTTGAAAAGGTAATCACAAGGTAGCCCTTTGAATGGACTTGAAACTTACTAGTTTCAGAACAATCTAGAACCTAACTAGGTAGTCCAAGAACTTGATCATTATCACTTATTTTATTGATATATATTCTACAGAACAAGTAAGAAAAAATATTCTCACTACATTTTTTTTATGCAGAATAGGCTAGCATTTGACCACTATCTCACCTGATGGAAAGTGATGATGCGGCCAATGATGGGACATGCTTGCCTAGAAGATACCTACATAGTTCTATTGTCATCATGAAATAGACGTGAATCTGTAAGCTAAAGGCCTCGCGTATTTTTCGAAATGGCTGAAATAGTTATTTAAAAAACTGCAGAAACTGAATCTTCATCTTCATAAGTGTAGACAAATCATACAAAGTTGAAAAACATGATTTTCCCCTTCCCTCCAAAACTGCATTAGAAGTTCTAGTAAAGTTTCTATCACTTTACTAGGGCATAACTTAGTCAAGTTAGTAAAGTCAAGTAAAATAGTCATAGTCTAGTCAGACTATGACTATTTTACTTGACTTTGACTGTGATTTGTGACTAGGACTTTTATTATGAAATACACTTGAAATATATTATTACTTGACACTGGCAAAATGCCCAAGATTGCGAAGCCAAAATTAAAAGGAAAATATAATAATAAGGATAATAATTTTGCTGCTAAATCATAGCTCCTATACATAGGTATGTATAATTATTGAAAAAGTGTCTATTTCAGATATGTCTCCACGACCAAGGGATCTGGAATCTGTCGAGTGATTCTGGCAACGTGGGCACCCTGCTGGTTACCAACGTACGCGTGGTGTGGTACGCAGATATTAACGAAGCATACAACGTCTCCATGCCTTACATTACAATAGAGACGGTTCGTATAACTTTAAAATGAGGCAATTTTTATATATTTTTTTTAGACGATTGAACTCAAGCCTGATGGCCGTGTCCGATTGGGGCGATGCCAACCTAGTTCAATTCAATGCGTCAAAAACACAGGCGTGTCTCTTCTCCGCAAAACGGAGACCATTCCATCTATCTCCGACCTTCCAAGATGTAGCAATACCGATGGCGAACAAGCTTGAGATTCTTGGCGTTACCCTATCGTCGAACCTTAATTTTGGCACATTCATAGAAGCTAGAGCACAACTGGCCGCTAAAAAACTGGGTATCCTCGCTAAGGTCAGGCAGTACTTCACTCAAGTCCGATCGTGTATGGAGTACTGCGGTCACCTCTGGGATGGATCCGCCAAGTACCAGTTAGAGGCTCTTGAATCTATTGACCGGCGAGCCAAAAGACTAATTGGCGACAGTAAGCTAATCGAGTCCAGGTTGCAAAGTCTCGGTCACCGACGTAAGGCAAGCTTATCGGTATTCTATCGATTACATTTTGGAGAGTGTGCACAGGAATTACATGACTTAATTCCCCCATGCCACGTCATCCATTTATGGTCGACATACCTCCAGTTCGCTCAAAGCGTTTTGCTTCTACATTCATCATCCGTACAGCGAAGGAGTGGAACTCATTGCCTGCGTCTTTGTTCCCCGAACGGTATAATCTGGGAGTCTTCAAGTCTCGAGTGAATAGGTATCTTCTAGGCAAGCATGTCACACCTTTGGCCGCATCATCACTTTCCATCAGGTGAGACAGTGGTCAAATGCTTGCCATTACAACATAAAAAAAAAAAAAAGAAATGTATGTAGGTACAGTACTTTTTTTTTTTTTTTGCTGGATCAAGGCAATTCATTAGATTATATTTTTCAGATTTCCATTCGCGACTCTAAATTTGGTGAGGCGCTGGTATTCGTGGTGCGTCCACAATGCGGAGGCTACGTGCTGGGCTTCAGAGCTGATTCCCACAGACTACGACCACTCCTGTCTGAGCTGCAAGCTATGCATCAAGCCTACTCCGATAAACCTATATTTGGGATTGAAATGAATTGGGACAATGAGGTAAGGTTTTATACTTTAACTGACATATCAAAATCAAAATCGTTTATTCACATGGGCCCTAAAGAGACACTCATGAAAGCTAATGATTCTATTGCCAGATTCGCCAAATTACAGCCATCTACAGAAGAACCTGGCAAGAAACTCGGCGGCGCATTTCATTCATTGATTTTTTTTTTTACGTACCCAACTAAGCTAACGAACTGTTCTTTAGGAGTTTTGCCGCGAAAGTGAAAAAATGGCGTTGTTGATTTTTCAAAACCCTTCCTTTTCTTTGAGTGGATGGATGGTCGATTATTAACCTTAAATGCTTAGTAAACGTGCATAAGTGCAGTTAGCAGTAATTAAAAATATGAAGAATATACACATTTACACACATACACACACCAATATGGAGGCAATATTTTGTGCATTTTATTATTTATGAGTGAGTGTGGGGAAAGAGTTTATTAAGTCAATATAATATCGAACCACTTTTTTTATAATTCTTCAATTTAAATCTATACATCAAACAAAACAGAAATGATATAAAAAAAATATTATTTTACGGTTCACTTAAGATGATTTAAATTGTAATAAACTAATTTAAACATTAATTAATATAAAATCTATTTTTGTAGACCACAAAATCCGCGACCGATGACATAGAGGAGCTAGAAGAAGTTGGTGAACCAAGAGGTGAAATGGGACCGAATTTATACCTGGCGTCACAGCTGGCCCAACACAAGGGTGACACTGAGGCACAACCTGTGTACAGTCCATATTTAGGCCTGGCCATCGAACCGTTGAGAGAAGGATTCACGTTGAAAAGTCTTTTTGAAGTTCAAACAACGTCCTCGTAGGTTAAATAAAAAGGCTTAACGAATTATACCTAGAAGAAATAATGTAAATATATGGGATGAAATCCGATAAAAGTTGTTTTACTCAAAAATGTTTGTATAATGTGGTCATTTTGACTACCTCCTTTTAGCAAAGTCGACTTTTCCGCGCTGCTCGAATAGACGCAAGCAAAGTATCGATATTTTTTATGTCATTGAGAGATATGAGCAAGTCAATCGCCTGATAGTAAGCGTCACGCTTGCCCATCACAGTTCATTGCTTGTGAGTTTTAGCTCGGATAGAGTATATATAACTATATTTTTTTCTATGGGTTTTATTTTCTTTGAGAATCCGTTACTGTCGAGTGGTTACAAAAATAGTTGAGTGCAAAAAAAAAAAATTCAGAATTTGGTTGTAGGTATATAGGAGGTTCATAGTATAGATATAGGCTCAGGATATAGGGAGTACAAGCATGATAGCCTAATTTAGAAAAAAGCGCGGCGTGGTGAAATCCAATCTTCGTGATTGAGCTGATTTGATATAAATTACTCGCATTGTTCGAGTAAATTACTATACAGTAAACAAAAACTAGATCTAATTTCGTTTTCTTCCATGCATTGCTATGAGGATAAATAATTATGGAACGAACAAAAAGAAAATAATTTATCGCATACGATCAAAACTTGTAGGTACTCGACATTCTGATCGATTAAGTCCATCTCACAGTAGGTAGATACCTAATTTTGCATTGCATCCCTTTTAATAGAGCCCGTATTATTAGCTTATCTCCGAAAGGAATGTACAAGATTAAAAAATAGGCTGTACAAAATATTTGTACGTAAGTAAGCACAAGAAAAAAACATACAGCAAGGTACGACTGAAACGTAGTTAGGTAATGTATCTTTCCCCAATTGGACCTACGACGGCAATAATTACTTTGTCAGCAAAATTACGCGTAGGCATGAAAATCCGTACGGGTGGACAAAGTATGCAACATCAACGATTTATATTAACTATTATAAAATATATTTTACTATCAATTATAATGCAACAGCAAAGGGCATGACCATAATAAGCATAGCCAAGAACAAAAAACATTACTTTGTCACTTTCTTTGTTTGTTATTGTCACTGTCATTTGTCACTCAATCGTCAATCAATTCAATGTTTGTTTTGTAGGTAATTTGTTCATGTTGTTACTTGTTTCTTGGATTTACTGTTTCATTTAGTTTTCGTGTTTTTTGATGAATATTTTAAAATCATACAATTACGTAATGTGATAAGCAAACTATATATTATTATTTTAGTACAGAATCTTCTAAATTATGAATTTTCTGTTTATTATTGACTCTGTTTGGAGTTGTTGCGTAGTAGGGTTCATTAGCTAGAATTAATTTATTTATTCATTTGCCTACCCCATTCTCCACAATTATCGATTAATTTGCTTGCGATTTCCATCTCTCATAGGTATTATAGGTATATAGGCTTTTGACGACGATTCAAGTAAGTAAATATCAGTGAACCTTGAAATTGTTATTTAGTACATTTTAAATATATATTTCATATATAAATATATATTTCATTTCATTTCATAAACATTAATAGCAGAATATACTTAGATTCTGTAAAATTGAAATATAAATCGATTTAGTATATATACAAATACAACACACAGAACATAAAGGTGACGCATGCACTTACTCCACTAATGGTAGATCCTTTAGAAGTAATTCAAATGTATTTTGCTTATATACCTATGAATTTTTTTTTTAACAATATTAAGGGATTTTTCGTATCAACGAATATGCCATCCTGGTAGCATTTACATTCAATTGATAACATATTATTATTTATGAGTTTAAAAATGAATACTTCATGTGAAGCTTTTAAAAAAGTGAGGAACGGCAAATAATTGGCTTAGTTGGCGCATTCGTCTTCTAAGCAGGGGTACCGGTTCAATACCTGGTGGGAACATTCGTTTTCTTGTCAAGGGAAATTTGTGTTTCTGGTTCTGAGTGTGATTATGTGTGTGATGTGAATGTTTCTGGCTCCAATAACACAAGTCATTAAATGTACTGTGGGGCTGTGCGCGTGAAAGTGATAAAGTTATAATAAAAACTCTGTTTCACTTACCAATACACAATTTATTATTTATTATTATTACAATATGCACAAGATATACTTAAGAAGACGTGTTCTCTCTAAGACGGTTGTCCAACATCTGCCCGTCTATCCCTCCATTCTACCACCGCCATGTATTTCAACCCAACCCAACAAACTAGAATCAATTGACAGTCTCATACTGTATCTAATCAAATGATGTACTTAAAAGTCAAAAAACTTTCCAATAAATTAAAATTTATATTGATAGTGTAGTAAAATAAAGTACTCGAAAGTCCCAATAAATTAAAACCTAACAAAGTGTATTGTAAATTTTGCTGATATAGTAAAGGGGTGATATCTGCCTTTTTAGCTTCACTCTCCAAGTTCAAGTGTTGTATCTGTAATTTTAATAGATTGATGATACAAGCTGCTCAACACAGTTGCACATGGACAAAAGTAGCCTTGTTAATTCAGAATGTAATCTATCACTATTTCAAGTTACATTCATATTTGTCTAGTTGTTTCAGTGTAAAGAAATAACAAACATACTAACAATCTTTGAAATAAAAGTTACATATATTTTTGCTATTTTTTGTATCCTTCGACTGTAGCGTTCGTATTTCACGAACTCACAAACCTCCGTGTTTATAATATTAGTGTGATAAAACTATCCAACCTCATATTTTTCAGTATTTTGTCTTCTGAACAAGGAAACAATGAATAAAGAAAATAGCAAAAATGCTGCTGGTCTGGTAAGTTTGTATGAATCAGCTCAATATTATATTGTGTTAATAAAATCATTAAAATTTGAAGGATTAACATTTAAATTCAAAATCGTTTATTCACATGGGCCCCAAAGAGGCACTCATGAAAGATAATGATTCTACTGCCACATTTGCAAAATTACAGCCATCTCGAGAAGAACCTGACAAGAAACTTGGCAGAGCATATTTTCATTCATTTTTTAAAACACTCTTAAAGACTAATACAGGAATTATATTAACAGTCGCCAGAAAGCGCTTGTGCAGATTGCCTCCATGCATCCTTGTCATTAATGTAGTAATTTGTTTTATAATAAGCTTTCTTAATTAATGTCAGTTTTATTACTGATTTAAACTGTCCCAGTGTTTAAAAAAAAAAAAAACAAAAAAAAGAGAAATAAATAAAAAAAATATATATATAATAATAATATACTGCCACATTTATCATAAATTTTTATCATAACTGTCATACTTGATAAATACATAACTACATAAGCACACAATAATGTTATTTACATTATAATGCAATATTACAAAATAAACAGTATTGGAAGATACAATTAGTGTAACAACAAAACCGTATCTAATACCTAAAAAAAAAAAAAAAAAAAAAAAAAAAAACAGTGTTATACAATATGTTTTCGCCAAAAAATGTCTCCGATCTATGTATATATATCAAAAAAACTGTCCCAGTGGTAATTTAACATTACATTAAAATTCCAGCGTAGATCAGCCATTGCTGAGAGAATACGCCTCAGAGAAGAATGGTCGGCACTAAAGGGACCAGAATCACAAGCTGACTTGAAGAAAAACTCAAATATACTGACGAAGAAGCAAACCAATGTGAAAACAGATAGTAATGTCTGGAAGAACGGAAGTACTGCGGCTAGATATAATAGTGTGAGTAAAACCTTTTCAATAGACTACTAAAAAGGAGATTTTCAATTTGGTAGTATTTTAAATTTTTACTGGCTTTAAAAGAAAGGATGAGGTTCTCAATACGTCTTTTTTTTAATGTGTTTTACCTCTGAATTTTTTTCTAGGTGTGTAAAAGTGTTTGTGAGTTTGTGTGTTTGTTGGGTGTGTAATATGTGTTACAACAAATGTGTGTAGGTTTTTGACAGATATTAATTAAGAATGTCTGAAAGGCCATAGTTTCATATACTTGATGGTGTAGTTTTAAGTTAAACAGGCACCTTTCTCTAACGGAGTCTATTGATGTTCTACCGTTTACACTTTGGAGAGCATGTGCAGGAATTACACGAGTTAATCGCCCCATGCCCGTTTTACCATCTAACAACAAGACAAACGGTCAAACATCATCCATATATGGTTGACATACCTCCAGTTCGCTAGAAGCGTTTCGCTTCTACGTTTATCATCCGTACAACGTAGGAATGGAACTCATTGCCCTCGTCTTTGTTCCTGAACAGTATAATCTGGGAGTCTTCAAGTCAAGAGTAAATAGGTACCTTCTAGGCAAGCATGCTACATCTTCGGCCGCATCATCGCTTTCCATCAGGTGAGATTGTGGTCAAATGCTTAACTAAGGTACATAAAAAAAAAACATAGGCTAAAAAAGATTCACTAGCGTTAAAAGCCTGGGGGTCTATTCTGGGCATAGATTATCTTTACATCGACGTCGAATACGAACGATTTTCTTTTGTTATGAACATCGAATCAACTGAAATTTCTACCAATCGACTGTCGTATCGACGTCGCATCGATTCGAACAATCGTATTTTGACGACCAGAATAGACCTTCTGCTTAAAAACCTGCAAAACGTCGCTTTTAAAATTACATACCAAAATAAACTCTGTTATAATTGCAGCAAAGCACACGCAACTTGCAGTTGACTAACGACGTTCTGCGTGGAGTTGTGGCGCTAGTGGAAGTTGGGACGGAGTGCCGAGCACTGCCGCTTAGAGCCGCTCTGTCAGCTTTGGGAGCCAGCGTGCTGCCAATATGGAGCCCTCTAGTTACACATTTAATTTGGAGCCAAGGTGAGATCTCTACCACTACTTGTTATGGAGCAGATTTATATGGCACATAGACACTCATATACAGTACAGCCCTACACTAAGTTTGATGACTTGTGTCGTGGGTGCCGGACACATTCACATCACACACACAATCACAAATTTTCCTTAGGGAGAAAACTTGTACTTCCGCCAGGAATTGAACCCATACCCCTGCATAGAAGACGAACGCTCATCCAACGAAGCTAACAAGCAATTCATATACTTCAAATAACACTAGTCTTTCGCCCTGAACTAAGACCTCGCGCTTATATTTTGCTTAATAAATACAACATTTTTAGGTATTGCTTAGAACATTTTATTTAATAATAAATGTTTGATCTTTGCATTTGTTGTTCAAGTAATATACATGATACTTCATAACATAAATGATACTTCTTAAGTTTCAACTTTAAATGTGTAGTTTTAGTGACTGGTGTTATTTTTATATGCTTTCTCACTTACAACTCCACACTAAGTTCGACGACTTGTATCGTGGGTGCCGGAAACATTCGCATCACACACACAATCGCAACCAGAACCAGAAACACAAGTTTTCCTATCTGGCATAAAAAAATCTGATATGGTATTTAACAAATTTTTTTTTTCTTTTTTCTTTTTTAATTTCTGATTTACAATCTTGTGCATTTAGCCAGTGTCAAGCAATTACATATTTCAAGTGTATATGTCGGAGATAGGTGAGTGACTACCTTCTTCGATATTATGCTGAGTAGGGATCATTTTGTGTGAGTGCACATTAATTATTAGGGTAGTTTTAAGTCTTTTAATTTCATTGTATTTATTCCTCAAGTAATTGATGTAACTCATACAAATAAATGTATATTCTATTCTATTTCATATTAAAAGTCCTAGTTACAGGTCAAGTAAAAGAGTCAAGGTCTAGTCATAGCCAAGTCATCTCCTAGTAAATTGGTAGAAATTTTACTAGAACGTATGGGTCGTTATTGTAGGCGGGTGTCGCGCGACCCGGGCCCGCGGGAGAGCCCTAGCTTGTCGTTTGGTGTCGCCGCTGTGGGTGGAGGCGTGCGCGGCTGGGTCACGGAGGCTCCCCGAGTCTGCCTTCCCTGCTGCTGCCCGGGCCAGCGACCTGCCTTCACCCACCACTCTACGCCGACTCCTGGTAACTATAAACGCTTTCACTGGTGGGTGGGAGGGCTACCCACCTCCTTTTTTACACTCTGAGTTCATGGCATCACGCAGTTTTATATTGTTTACTTGCTGACCTCCCCAGCGTCACTCGGTGAGACAGTATAAAGAAACTTTCTTTGCAATTTCTTTATATTTTCTCAATCAAATCAAATCAAAATCGTTTATTCACATGGGCCCCAAAGAGGCACTCATGAAAGTTAATGACTCTACTGCCAGATTCGCAAAATTACAGCCATCTCGAGAAGAATCTGGCAAGAAACTCGGCGGTGCATTTTTTTTCTTTATTTTTTTTTTAAATCATTCTTAATTTCTAATACATAATTATATAGGTGTATCTATATTATATAGTCGCAGTTTGCCTTCACATTTTAAACCTTCTTTGGACTTCTACATATATTTCAAAACCAAAATTAGGCAAATCGGTTCAATTCTCGAGTTTTTGTCAGACTAACAAGAGGCCGATTGATTTTTATACATATATGCTGACTCCATCAATCAGCGCCCTCAGGAAGCTACGGTTATCCAAAGGTATATCTAGGGTTATCCAAAGCTATATCTGGGGCTATCCAAATGTATATCTAGGGTTATCCAAAGGTATATCTAGGGTTATCCAAAGCTATATCTGGGGCTATCCAAATGTATATCTAGGGTTATCCAAAGGTATATCTAGGGTTATCCAAAGGTATATCTGGGGCTATCCAAATGTATATCTAGGGTTATCCAAAGGTATATCTAGGGTTATCCAAAGGTATATCTAGGGTTATCCAAAGGTATATCTAGGGTTATCCAAAGGTATATCTAGGGTTATCCAAAGGTATATCTGGGGTTATCCAAAGGTATATCTAGGGTTATCCAAAGGTATATCCGGGGCTATCCACAGGTATATCTAGGGTTATCCAAAGGTATATCTAGGGTTATCCAAAGGTATATCTGGAGCCATCCAAAGGTATATCTAGGGTTATCCAAAGGTATATCTAGGGTTATCCAAAGGTATATCTAGGGTTATCCAAAGGTATATCTAGGGTTATCCAAAGGTATATCTAGGGTTATCCAAAGGTATATCTAGGTTATCCAAAGGTATATCTGAGGGTTATCCAATCATTACTCAACACCCTGTGTAATGTATAAACTATGTAAGAATACAATGTCATCCAAATCCGTTCAGCCGTTAAGGCGTGAAGACAAAACAAACTTACACATTTACACAATACAATACAATACAAAACATTTTATTGTATACCAAAAAAATATATAAACAATGACAAATAAAATATTATAATCATCGTGGTAGTACAATGGGCGGTCTTATCGCTTAAAGCGATCTCTTCCAGACAACCTTTGGATGGACAGTTACAGAAGAATGAATAGACGGTGGTGTACAATATTTTTTTTATATATAAAATAGTACATCATTATTCACACCTACTCTAGATACTACTACATAAATAAAACAATAAAATACACTAATATATATTATACTAATATATACATACATAAATATTGAATGCACAGTTACATACACACAAACTTTCGGATTTATAATATTAGTGTGATTTTCATGTTTTGATTTATTTTTTCTAGAAAAAAGCGGAACAAGAGAACATACAGATATCAGATCTCCTCTCTGATAGCGATGAGGAGCAGAAAGCGCTTCGGCTCAGGGTATCCACGGACACTGAACGAGACACCAGCACCGACGTTGGCGATACGTCGCGAGATACGTCGAAAGATACGTCGAGAGATACATCTAAAGATACGTCGAATGATACGACTGCTGGTAAGAGATACCTTTGAAAAATTTAAATGAAAACAGGTTTTAACAATTATTTTTAATAATGCAGATATTTGATGACAGGTTTCATAAACTATTTCATTTAATAAAATACTACAACCCCTTATTGAAACACTAGCCGTGCCCCGCGGCTTCGCCCGCTATCATCAAGTTAAAAAGTAGCCTATGTGTTAATCCTATGTATAATCTATGTACATACCAAATTTCATTCAAATCCGTTCAGCCGTTAAAGCGTGAAGAGGGAACAAACATACTTACACACTTACAAACAAACGTTCGGATTTATAATAATAGTAGGATAAACATTTTATCTTTGATGAGAATGCCTGTCGATAAAACATAATATATGTTTTTAGTAACATATATTATGTTTTATCGATAGGCATTCTCATGGGCTTGTGTTTAAACACCGCCCAAAAAAGTACCTATTTTACTACTAAAAGTTCTAAACAGTTACCAAAATGGATAAATGGTCACCGAATTACGTTTCCTAAAATATTATGAACTTAATAAATTTTTGCGTATTATAAATATTGTTGTATTAATTATTTTTTAAAAAATAACCTTAACCTACTGTTATCCGATTCGGTTCTATAACACGAAATTTTATTTTAGGAAACGCAATTTGGTAACCGTTTAGAATTTTTGGTGGCCGTCTGAATTATACCCGTACTAAAGTAGAATATCTTTGTATTTTTTACTTATAAATCGATGAACGCCGGCAACACGCTCGAAAAAGCATGACTCATTGTCACGTTCCGCCTGATCCGAGCGTGCAAGCGAGAGCGCGGAACAAGCGATAGAGAGGCACGATCGGCCTAGCGTTCGTCTTATGACGTTATCTCGTAAAATTATTGTCCGTAAACCGACTTTACAGACAACCAATGTTTTTTTAAATCGTTTTTCTTGTCTATACACAAATTTTCCTACAATATTAATTGATCAAGTAGATTGTAATAAATGTTTGCCGAACTGCTCACTGGCAAAGTTGGAGCCTTTTAGTTTCCCATTCCCAATGTGATTCCATTACATCAAAATTAGACAAAACTCTCTAGATTGTAAACTAGTTGTATCTTATACCTTTAAACGAGCAATTCTTGTATTAATTATTGTATTCTTGTATTTTCTCCAACGATATTCATGAAAATTTGTATGCAGGGGGTTTCGGGGGCGATAAATCGATGTAGCTAGGTTTCAATTTTAGAAAACGTCGTTTTATCCGTGTTTTCAGCCGAGCAAAGCTCGGTCATCCGGGTACTGCTAATAAAGAGAGATTTAGCTGGCTACCCTTTAGCAACAACCTCTTTGTATGAGGAAACAACCTCTTTGTCTGAGGCAACAACAACGCCCCCCTGAAAATGTCAGTCAAGTGCCACAATATCCTTGTGATAGTTAGACAGTTGAAATTTTCACAGATGATGTATTTCTGTTGCCGCTATAACTACAAATACTAAGAAACAGAATAAAATAAATATTTAAGGGTGCTCCCATACCACAAACGTGTTTTTTTTGTCGTTTTTATAGATAATGGTACGGAACACTTCGAGCGCGAGTTCGACTCGCATTTGGCTTTTTTTTTAAATATGTTACCTCAACGTACTGCCATACAATACTATTCCAGGTACAGAAACGCGTGTGAATACTGCACCCCGACGGGCTTTGCCCAAAACTTCAGAGTCTTTGAGTCCCCCTCGGCCCGCCAAGAGCAGAAGAAAACTGTTTACGCACAAAGAAGCCGACGTCACCAGAGACAGCGACGACTCTACAGGTGATTGATCTATTGACAAGTGTCTGCCCTCTGCGCCGTGGGTCCTGGGTTCGAGTCCCGGCAGGAGCACACTTTTTCTTTCCAAGGGAGATTTGTTCTTCTGGTTCTGGGTGATATGTAAATGTTTCCGGCACCCACGATACAAGTCTCTGGACTTAGTGTGGGGCTGTGAGTGTGAATACCTTTTTTACAGCAGCCTTCAGTAATTATGGTATTGTTATAATTTAAGTGTCCTAAATGTTAAAGGTATTCTATCGTTTACATTTTGGTGTTTTGGTACATTTGAGTGTGCACAGTAATTCTACGAGTTAATGCCTCCATCCCCGTTTTACCATCTAACGACAAGGGAAAATCAGCAAGCTTGTTTTTTTTTTTCTTTTTTTATCGATTCAGTTATTGGATTATTTTTAATAAGATTAATAAGAGGGTTGAAATCGTAAAAAAATGGTAATTCAGGCATTTCGATTTTTTTAAAGAATAATTAATCGCACGCAAAGCTTAAAATAACCGATTTCACTGCTAATATTTTTGGTTTTGGCTTGAACGATTTCGATAAAATTTATATGGGACCAACTCGAAGTATATTCTCTGAACACAGTGGGAATTATCGCGTAACATACACACAAAAAACCATACATTCAGATTGAGAACCTCCTTTTTTTGAAGTCGGTTGAAAAAGTTGTAATTGGCCTCAAAAACAAAACAAACAAAAGCATTCACACTCACAGCCCCACACTAAGTTCAAAGACCTGTATCGTGGGTGCCGGAAACATTCAAATTACACCCAGAACCAGAAGCACAAATATCCCTTGGGAAGGAATTTGTGCTCCTACCGGGAATCGAACCCAGGATCCACGGCGCAGAGGGTGTACACCTGTCCACTGCGCCAACTGGGTCGTCATGTTTGTCTATTAGGCTAAGTGTAGTTCATCTAGTATTACTGTGTCAATTTATTATTTCAGATGAAAGCACAGTGCCCAAGCCTAGGCCACGGAAACCTTCTTATATTACGAAACCAATGAAGAAGCAGAACGCTGAAAACAACGTCACGCAAAGGAGCAAACGCGAGCTGGCTCGAGCGGAACGTTTGGCGAGAAAACTGTTGGAAGGATGCATGCCCGTCACACACACACAACCTGACGTTAAACATAGAATTGTGAGTATAAAGTCAAGAGTGAACAGGTAGCTTCCAGACAAGCATGTCCGTTTTGAACGTATTCGTGTTCCCGCCGGGAACTGGCAGTTCCGTTTCTCTCCCCTATTTTTTTATGAACTATAAGAAAAAAAGAAAGAAAGAAAATACATTTATTATTAATGACACACACAACATTTACACTACAAACAAACAGCAAAATAAATAAAATTCACAGACATATACATACAAAATAATCAAAAATAAATCAAATAAAAGAATAAGAAGTGTGAAATGTTGTAAGTGTCATGAATATGTGTATTTTTTGAAAACTTGGGCCGAATGCGGAGCTGAAAAGTGGGATGAAACAAGAATTTTTAAATAAAATGTATTATGGGCCGAATACGGCATACAATGCGGGACGAAAGCAGATTTTTTTATATGGGCCGAACTTCCTCGGTACGAATACGGCATAAATCATTTTATGTTTATTGTTGCATTTGACAGGTCCTGACGGGTATGTCGAGAGAGGAACGCAAGACTGTAGCGGAGGCGGTCCGCTCGTTGGGAGGACGGGTGCAGCGAACTGTTAGTAGGAGAACCACGCATGTACTACTGGGTTCGTGCGTCCGACGGGAGGACCTAGCGACCACTGGTTTGTATACTCTGATAAATAATGTATATAAACAAATAATATTAACAACAACAAACGCATTCACACTCACAGTCCCACAAAGTTTAAAGACTTGTATCAAGGGTGCCGGAAACATTCACATCATACACACATTACACCCAGAACCAGAAGCACAAATATCCCTTGGGAAGGAATTTTTGCTCATACTCATGGGTCTTCAAAATATTGGTATGTATGTTTATGTATTGAATTCTGAAAGTTTTTGCATATACATGTTTTATATTAAGTTTTATTTTTTTATGAGAAATTCTGGTATTATTTAACCTTTTTTTTTATGCCTGATAGGCAAGCATTTAACTACAATCTCCCCTGATGGAAAGTGATGATGCGGCCGAAGATGTAGCGAGCGAGTTTAACTTATTTTACCCATCCCAAAAAAGTGCACAACGCCGCTAAAGAAGTTTTCACTTAAAAAAATATGAAACATATTTTCAGGTATAACGAACCTATCTCCCGAGAGAAACGCAAAACCGCGTACATTGAACGCTTTGTTGGGAGCGGCTCGCGGTGCCCGCGTACTTTACGCGCAATGGGCGACCGAATGCAAACAGAACGGGAAATGGTTGCATCACAGCGGGTACGAGGTCATGCATCTAAGGAAGATATCACAGGTAACTTTGTACGCTGTTGCAGTTTCTTTGTACCCGACTAATTTGTACTGCCAGATTCTCAAAATTACAGCAATCTCGAGAATCATTACACTCCATCGATCGAGTCACCTTTCGGGCAATCACAAACGCGGCCATTTTGACTTTCCTTCTATGTCATCCCCGATCCAATCACGGCTGGCGTAAAGGAAAGTTGTCCTGAAAAAATTTGGATCTAATTGTGAATCTTAACCATTCTTGAATCCATCGGAACACACACAAATAGTTGTTGATTTAGTCTAGTTTTTTCTCCGAGTGTTAAGTTAAATAAAAATAAATATAACCGTAATTCCATACAAAACAATCCAAATTAACTAAAAGACACGCTAACCAAAGAGTTTCAGTTGTTTAAATTTCGTCTTGCTATGAAACCTCTTTGGAAGCACCACACGAAAACAATTTTCCCGCCAAACTAGGAACCCTTAAAATTCAAATTTTCCCGCTGAAATCTCAAAGTATTTAGTTCCCTCGAAGATAACTAGATGGCGTTAGGAACCTTTAAAACTCGCAAGTGTTTGGTTCGCCAGATAAATAGCCCTAAAAGCAGTCAGTTGTTTGGTTATGTTTCTGGTTCTGGAAGCTACCACAATAGCTTCTATTGTTTTTAAGCGTGGCGTATGTTCAACATACGGCCGTTTGTTTAAAATTTAAATCTATGACCTAACACATATCGTTAGGTAACATGCTAACTAGAGGTTAAATAAATAACAGAATAGTCAATAATGCGTGTTTATACATTAAATCTGATCAAGGTTCCGAAGATAAAGCGGTGAAGTCGGTTTTTTTAAGCTTTGCTTGCGTTTAATTATCTTTTAAAAAAACATCAGTCAGCAGTGATTCATGGAGCTGTTTTTTGAATACGTTTTTGCTTCTGTTATGTGTTGCGGCAATTTGTTGTACATTATAATCTCTAATTGTTAAAAATAAAGTTCGTGATTGTCATATTGTTTCAGAAAGCGCGCGTAGAGCGCACGGCGCTTGGAGCGACGCGAACAGATTACGCGTACGACGTATTCTGCGGCATGCGTGTGCACACCGCTACCTGCGCACAGCAAGAAGCCGCCACCACTCTGCTCCGCGTGTGCGGGGCTGTGCTGGTGGACAACATTACTCCAGGTTTTGGAAATATTACTTTGTTTGCGTCTTTGTTCCCCAAGGGACTTAATTTGTAAACACCTGTAAAAGGTATATAATATATGTATCAGATCATATACTATGACATAATTATTAAATATAAAATGTTATATTAATTATAAATATTAATTATAATGTGCAATATGTATACTGTTGGTGTTTCTTAAATAAATAAATTTGGAAGTGTTCCAAGTCGAGAGTGTATAGGTCATCTTCTAGACAAACGTCACATCTTCGGCCTCATCATCACTTTCCATCAAGTGAGATGGTGGTCAAATGTTTGTCTATGTGGCATTAAAAATAACTTTTCCTTACCCACACTATAATGTCCCTAGTTTTTAATAACTCTATAAAATTTAAACACACAAACTTTCGCCTTTATAATATTAAGTGTAATTAGGCAATATAACTAAGCTGTGGAAAAGCAAATATTTATTTTATTACCAAAGGAGATATTTCAAAATTGAAGGAGCCTGAGCCAGCACCATGTACCATATACATACATATAGCTATACAATATAGTAACCGTTTTTGAATGTTTATTTTCTTTGCTTTTATTTCGTTTTAATGTACATTTAAAATATCTTGGTACATCAATAGCAACACAACACAGTTACAAATGGCGGATTGCGACAATATTGAACTGTCATTTTGACGTGTCGTTGATCATTTATTGTAAACAACATATCAACTCTAAAATATTTGGGTTTTGTTATAATTATAATAGGACTATACAATATGTTACTCGATTGAAACTCAGAACAGAGTGACATTCAGTATCTTCTTGTCATGACTGCCCCAAAAATAGGGTTACATAATATATATAAATAATAATTTGAGGGTACAGCTGTAATCTTCTGCAGATTAATTTATTTGTATTTTTTAGAAAATGCAATATTTTTTCCCTATTTTTCTATGTATGGTACATAGTGCTGGCCCAAAATGAAACATCTCCTTTAATTTATTATTTGTAAATGTTACAGAAAATGACGGAGTTCAAAATGGCGAACGAACTCAAAACTGCCAACAAACGCAAAATGGCGGACGAACACAAAATGGCCAACCAACACAAAATGCCGGACGATCTCAACATGGTGTGCTAACAAACGTCGCCCACAAAACTCCATCGCGTAATAGCGAATATGACATCATCATCGGCAAAAAGAACGGCGAAATTAGCTCGAAATGGGTTTTTGACAGCGTCGCCGCGGGCAGAATGCGCACAACCAGAAGATACGTCAACAATGAGCTGTCAGAAAGCGAGCTTGTCAGTCAGATGGAGAGGTTTCAATGCTGATTACAAAATGGCGGTGACATTCACGGATTTTTCTGATAGCGGGCTGTAAGAATAGTGTTCTCAAATGTAAATTTTTTTTGTAAATTATATTTATTTTATTAATAAATGGTAGTATAAGCCGTACCCGCGGCTCGCCCGCGTTACCAAGTTAAAATGTAAACTATGTGTAATACTAGGTATAAGCTATGTACATTCTGAACTTCATTCTAATCCGTTCAGCCGTTACAGCGTGCAGAGAAATGAATATACTTACACAATTACATACTTACATACAAACTTATTAGTACGCTTACCTTCAGGTGAACGACTTTGCTCGTCCCGTCTCTCAATTATGTAAAAAAAATGTTTTCTTCATATCTGATTAAAAGTATTGGTTTACCTATATCATGAAATTATATTTAAGCTCATTTTAACCGATTAACAAAAAGAAATGTCGTCTTTTTTTAAGTTGAAACTAAATGTTGTTCGGTACTCTACACCTACATCATGAAATTATATTTAAATTAACCGATTACCGTAAAGGAGGAATATGTAAATCCTTAGTGTTGTATATCTATTTTTTATTATATTTCACTCCTTATCTGTTTTCGTATTTTTGGTACTTTGTTGTTTGGAATAGACTTCTTTCAGCTTCATATATTTATATTTCAGAGGAAGCAATCTTACGTATGCTAACTTATATTAGGTAATAAATGTTGAAATATACCTTTTAAATTAAAATTAAAACGGGAATTAGCGTGACTTACGCGTTGTCGATGTGTAAATCGACAATTGTTTCGGCTTCATTCGGAAGCCTTCTTCAGGATGAGTGCGGAGCGCTCGCCGTCGCGTCCCACCTCGCACTGCGAGCAGCAGCACGAAGAGCGCGGGAGGACGGCGGGGGTGGTTGTGGTGGTGGGGGTTGAGACGGCATACACCGTATAGCAGGATCCTGCTCCGAAGAACCATCTTCATCACTGCTGCTTGATGACACCATTCTACTCCGGCAGGCGAAACTTGAACAACAGGATATTGCATCGATGTTACGAAAATCAAGAATACCGAAGTCGAACATCTCCAGACAAGAAATACATGCCCTCAGGAGCTTGCGGGATAACGATGACCTTTTAGTGTTACCAGCTGACAAAGGAAATGCGACAGTGGTAGTGGACACCAGTGAGTATGAACTCAAAATAAATGAGCTTCTCAGTGATGGGAGTACCTACAAGAAAGTAGCGTACAACCCAACAGCTCGTGTAACGGCCAAACTGAGAAACCTACTACTGACTTTTAGTGACGATCTTTATAAAAGGTTGCGCCCCTTGAACCCGACTCCGCCCAAGATTTATGGCCTTCCGAAGATTCATAAGCCAGCTTGGCCCCTAAGACCAATTGTAAGTCAAATAGACTCGCCTACATACAAAACAGCTCGCTTTATGGCAGACATCCTTCTTCCCTTAACAGGCAACACCACAAGTTTTGTGAGAGACTCGATTCATTTTGTACAAATGTTGGAGGAAGTGGTGGTAGGTGCTGATGAACTGATGGTGAGTTTCGACGTAGTCTCCCTGTTTACTAATATACCGATAGCAGATACAATAAAGATCATTTCCGATTTATTTCAAACAACTCTTATACCTATCGATTATATGAAAGTAATTGAGTACTTGCTTACAAGTGGTTATTTTCTTTGGCGTGGAGATTATTACTTGCAAACGGAAGGTGTTGCTATGGGTTCCCCCATAGCTCCAGTTGTAGCAAATATTTTTATGGAGTGGTACGAGAAGGTGGCATTGGTTGGAATATCCTACAAACCGAGACACTGGTGGCGGTATGTGGACGATGTGTTTGCTGTTTTACACAAAGACCATGTCACACCCTTATTGGAGCACTTAAATAGCAAACATCCGAGGATAGCTTTTACTGTGGAGAAGGAAGTGAACAGTGAGCTACCGTTTTTGGATGTGCTTGTGAAACGAGAACATAACGGTCGGCTATCACACACAGTGTACCGTAAACCAACGCACACAGATCGGTACTTAAAAGCTGACTCACACCATCATCCTTCTCATCTGGCTTCTGTGCCTCGAACGCTGATAAACAGAGCACTGAGGTTATGTGATCCTCAATATGTGGATGCAGAACTCAGTCACGTGAGATCAGTGCTTGAGGCCAATGGGTATGGCTGGAAACAGAGCACTCGAATAGCCAACGCCTCCGCTAAAAGTCGAGTGACGTCGGTAGAGAGAGCAGTGACGTACCTACCTTTTATTAAAGGGGTGACGGATAAAATCGGACACTTGTTACGCCGGAAATTTTGCATCAAGACGATATTTCGCCCCCCTTCACAGATTAGGCAATTACTGCGCTCTCCTAAAGATAAGGATCCACTAGGAACTCCTGGTGTTTACATGATTCCATGTGACTGTGGTGATTGTTACATCGGCGAAACCGGTAGGAACGTGTCTACCAGACTCAGAGAGCACATCCGGTCCATGAAAAACATCGACAGCAACAGCTCCGCAGTGGCAGAGCACGCCCTGTCCTCCGACACGACGCACTACATAAGATTCGACAAGGCCCAGATTTTAGCGAGAGAAAAGTTTTTTGTTCCTCGTAAAATCCGCGAGGCGATAGAAATTAGTCGTCGTCCAAATTTCAATCGAGACAGAGGGTGGGCGCTGTCACAAAGCTGGAAAACATGTCTTCATGGTACTCTGGGCAGTGTCAACAAAGTGAGTAGGGACACTATAAGTTTCGCCTGCCGGAGTAGAATGGTGTCATCAAGCAGCAGTGATGAAGATGGTTCTTCGGAGCAGGATCCTGCTATACGGTGTATGCCGTCTCAACCCCCACCACCACAACCACCCCCGCCGTCCTCCCGCGCTCTTCGTGCTGCTGCTCGCAGTGCGAGGTGGGACGCGACGGCGAGCGCTCCGCACTCATCCTGAAGAAGGCTTCCGAATGAAGCCGAAACAATTGTCGATTTACACATCGACAACGCGTAAGTCACGCTAATTCCCGTTTTAATTTTAATTTAAAAGTTCAAAATGTGCGTGAGTTTTTATCAAATTATTGAAATATACCCTTGATTATAATTTTCGTTTTATTCTTATAGCTATATATTATAGGTCATACCCTATGAATATTTCCGTAGGAACACCCAGGTGGACAAAGGTGAGCCTTTGTACAAAAATCTTTGCATGGTCTACCCGGGTGGTCTCAGGATGTGGATGGTGGGTAAGTCCCGGAATAAGTTACCTATCTATCTATATATATATATAAATCAATGCCACTTTTCGTTGTAATTTTATAACTCAAGAACGGGCTCACCTATCCAAACCAAATGTTTAGGCTTTGTGCGGACTATTTAGTAGATGGTTTATGTGAAGTTTGCACAAAATCGGTCGAGCGGTTCTTCATTTATCACACCCGGGCGAAGCCGGGGCGGATCACTGGTCTTTATATAATTATGTAATTCATCTATACGTGACTGAACTACTAAAGGCTGGACCGATTTTGATAAAATTGTCAGCCGGAGACGTTGTGGACCGGAAAACGGTGGAGCGACGACTTCTATTCATTCCAACCAAATTGGACAGCACAAGCACTGGACATACGTTATGTGGGAGACTTTTGCCCAGCAGTGGGAAAGAATAGGCTATATATATATATAAAATATATATATATATAATTCTACTGTACGTGTGTGTCACTGAACTCCTAAACGGCTGGACTGATTTGAATGCATTTTTTTGTATGGGTTTGGGTTGAGCCCTGGATGATTAAGATAAGTTAATTTATTATATTTAGTGTTAATCCCGATAATGTTGTTAGGCTTCAAGCAGGATGCACCACCCGCCCGCCCGCACGCCGCGAAAGTTAGTGTTATTGGGGTGCGAACGTTAGTATTATTATCGTGGGAGCTCCGCCGAAGCCTCTGCTCTCGCCGAACCCTGTTCGACACGTGTTTCGCCTCTACACGAGGCATCCTCAGGAACTGTTGACTCGCCGAACGCTAGCGAGATTCGGTTGAATTTCCCAAAATAATTCCTTAGTGCATACTTACAGGTAGCTATTTGTTGCAGTTATTCATACAAAGACTTGGTAAAAATAATTTAACGCAAGCAAAGCTTAAAAAAACCGACTTGACCGCTTTATCTTCGGAACCTTGATCAGATTTAATGTATTAAACACGCATTATTGACGATAACTCAAAAACTAGAGATCATATCTTGTCCAAATTTCAATGAGTAAAAAAAGCACTAGCTTTCAAATAAAAAAAAAATCATCAAAATCGGTTCACAACGAAAGTTGCAACTTCACAACACACTTCAAAAGTTAAGAGGTAACTTTTGAAGTCTGTTAAAAACTAGAATATCGTCAATGTAGCCCACAGAATCCTCATTATTGACGATATTTCAAGAACTACTGATATAGATCTTGATCAAATTTAAATGGGACCAATTGGAAAGCAACATCTTTCAAAAAAAAAAATTTTTTTAGGAAATAAAAACAAATGGCTACATTACCTACATACCTGTATCGAATCAAGTGAGATGATGGATCATTTCCTAGTTCCGACAACACGACTGTTTGTCGTGTTGTCGGAAACTGATTAATAGAACCGAAACCGCAGGGAGAATAATAACTACGTACAGATCTTCTTAAAGCGAGCATTAAAAAGGAATTATTTATTAATTACAAAAAATGTTGCCGTCAGTCGCCAATCTGCAAAAATCTCAATCAAGATATTGATAAAATTTTTGTAAGGCTGATTCGCAGGCTGTCTTCGAGATGTTGGTGATTAAACTCGATTTTTTGTCTTACAACATAATTAATAAAAACGTTTGGACCAAGATAAATTATAATTAGTAAATTAAAGTTATTGTATTGTTAGTACTTTTAAGTATTCCTTCTATTTTTATTTTCATTATTTTATTATTTCTTGCTTTTTAAGTACATTTGGCAAATGATAGGCACGCCGAAATTGTCATGCATATCGGAAAATTCCCTTGTTGTTAATTTTAAGTTTAATTCTAATATGTATGATGTGGCAGTGCTATATTAAATAAATAAATACCTTGCAAACATTACACGGATCAAGTGTTCATATATCACGAAACTATATGTATAACACTCGGCGATAAGCTGATTCGGCGCAATCCATTCAATAAACATAAACATAAACGCTTTCACACTCACAGCCCCACACTAAGTTCGATGACTTGTGTCGTGGGTGCCGGAAACATTCACATCACACACACAATCACAACCAGAACCAGAAACTCCAGGTACTCTTTTATCTTATTTAGGTAGGTACGTATAATTTGGATAGCCGTTCGATTCCCGACAGGAACACACCCTTAATTACATAAACACAAACGCGTTTATGTAATTAAGGATAAATAAACGTAGAACACACTTGTCATCGAACTTAGTGTGGGGCTGTAAGTTCGATGACTTAATTGTGTCGTGGGTGCCAAAAACATTCACATCGCACACCCAATCACACACAAAACCAGAAACACAAATTTTCCTTAGGCAGAAAACTTGTGTTCCTGCCGGGAATCGAACCAGATTCTCGGATCCTGCTTAGAAAGCAAACGCGCACCCAAATGATCAAACGGGCAGTTCATTAACTAGCTGTGCTCCTCGGCTTCGCCAGCGTTTATCATGTTATAAAGGAGCCTATGTGTTAATACTAGGTACTATATGTATACTTATTCCAAATTTCATCCATATTCCTTTAGCCGTTACAGAGTGAAGAGAAAACAAACATACTAACATTATACATTATTATATACATTTATTTACACAGAACTAATGTGTCGGATTCATAATAATAGTGTGATAGTTGCAATTTATTTTATGTGGTCTTAATAATACATATTACACTTACACACAAACTTTCGGATTTATAATATTAGTAGGATTTTACTCCCGGGCGCCCCTTAATATTTCCATTTATATAATTTTAATTGCTATATCTAGCTCTGGGCCATAGCTTTACATATTTTCTGAGAATTGGAAGTAATTTGTTTGTATGGTTTAGACTTTGGTTTAGACAGTAGATGCCTCTGACCGACGCGACGACGGTCCGTTGTCCAAGTCAACTTAGAGATCTCGCTTTACTCGATCAATAATCAAAAATAAGAAGTAGAAGGTCCGCATCAGTATATATAGTATAATACATACTCGTATATTCAAGAAATACACTGTTTTATAAAATTATCCAGCTGCCTGGTTAAACTAAAGCGCTTTGACGTTCCTTATCGCGATGGGAATTTTCCACAAGTTATGCTTTTGCTACTCTCATGTAGATGCCGCTTGTTTGTACTTGGATTAAATAAACATTACTCTTTACCGTCCTTACGCCCTAGTATCGCAGAAATCCGATTTTCTTTCTGTTTATTGCCGGCTGGCGCTTTTCCGTGTAAATTATCATTTTGCTACACTAATGTAGATGCCGTTGTATGTAATTGGATGAAATAAAAGACTCTTTACTATCCTTACGCCCTAGTATTATAGAAGTTCGTTTTCGTTTCTGTTTGTAGCCGTTAGGTGCTTTTCCATTTATAAATTATCATTTTGCTACTCTAATGTAGATGCCGCTATAATGAACTTAGATAAAATAAAAGTGACTCTGTCCTCTCCTTATGCCCTAGTATTGTAGAAATCTGATTTCGTTCCTGTTTGAGGCCGTCTGGCGCTTTTCTAAAATATATAATTTTGCTGCTATATTGTAGATGTCGCTTGAATGTACTAAAAATATTGTTCCGAGCTAAAAATAATGAATTAAGTTAATACCACTCGGGTAAAGTATAATATTATTTTCAAGAATATGGCTGACTAAAGGAAACAAATTTGAGTAAAGTTACCAAACTTCACTCATCAGTTACCACTGTTACTAACCAGTTATGAGAAAATAAATAGCCTTCCAACCTTGATACATGACTGGTGAATGATAGTTACTATTTTTTAGTATACCGCAGAAAAATGAAAATTGTTGCTTATAATTTTTTTTCTTTCTATTAATTTTGGCTTCGCAATCTTGTGCATTTAGCCAGTGTCAAATAATAATATATTTCAAGAGTACTTCATATTAAAAGTACTAGTCACAAGTCACAGTCAAAGTCAAGTAAAAGAGGCAAGGTCCAGTCATAGTCAAGAGTTGCCCTAGTAAAGTGGTAGAAACTTTACTAGAACTTTCTATTGGAGTTGTGGAGCGAAGGCGAAAATAACATATTTCAACTTTGTATGACTTGCCTTACATAAGCACGTTTACTTAGTATTAACGGTTAATAATCCACCATTATTATACATTAACACTGGAATCACAGGTTATGGAAAAATTATAGAAAATCAACAACACCATTTTTTCACTTTCGCGGCAAAGCTCCCGTAAAATTCTTTATCTCTCTATCTGTGGTATTTACTGTCCTTATGCCCTAGTGTTGCAGAAGTGCGTTTAAGTTTCTGTTTGTGGCCGGCTGGCGCTTTTCAAAGTATATTAAAGATTATCATTTTGCTACACTAATGTAGATGTCGCTTGAATGTACTTGAATAAAATAAAAGTTACGCTTTACTGTCCTTAAGCCCTAGTATTGTTGAACTGCGTTTTCGTTTCTATTTGGGGCCGGCTGGCGCTCAACGCTTCTCCCATATACATTATTATCATTTTGCTCCACTAATGTAGATGCCGCTTATATTGTATTTGGATGAAATAAGTGACTCTTTACTGTCCTTATGCCCTAGTATTGTAGAAATCCGATTTCGTTCCTGTTAGCGGCCGTCTGGCGCTTTCCCATAGAAATATAATTATTATTTTGCTTATCTCTGTAGATGTCGCTTGAATGTACATGGAAAAAAAAAATGACTCTTTACTGTCCTTACGCCCTAGTATTGCAGAAGTCCCTTTTCGTTCCCGTTTGTGGCCACGGCGCGCGGTGGGCGCTTTTTTTCCATGTAACTAACTACCTAGTTAGTTACCTAAATTACTGAAAGTAATTTTTCTGGGCTAAATACATATTAACATATTTTTTTGTAAAACTATTGAAGGCCAATATTTTTGCTATAAATTGTATTCACTTACCTCAAACTCTTTAGTCAGCGTACGACGATAAAACGGCCACAAAGTTAATTTTGACCAACTTCACAAAAAAGGAGGAGGTACTCAAGACGACATTAATATTTTTTTATGTGTGTTACTTCATAACTTCTTTTCAGGTGAACCTTATTGATTTTTTTTTTTTTGTTTGATGGATGGTCTTTCCATTCATTGACGATGTTCTCGTTTTTAACCGACTTCAAAAGTTACTTCATAACTTCATTCGTTGTGCGCCGATTTTGATGATTATTTTTTAATTGAAGGCTGGTGTTTTCCATGAGGTCCCATTTAAATTTGGTTAAGATCTGATCACCAGTTTTTGAGTTATAGTCAATAATGCGTGTTTAATACGTTAAATCTGATCAAAGTTCCGAAGATAATAAAAGCGGTGAAGTCGGTTTTTAGCTTTGCTTGCGTTTAATTATTGTTAGATTTGTATTACGAATATATTTTTTTCTGACCTAAAAACTAACTTTTATCCCAATAAAACATAGCTAGCCTATGACAATCACAGATAGTCTAGCTTCTCAGAGGTAAAATATTTTTTATTATCGGATCAGTTGCTTCAGCCCCCCGATTACCTATCTTTGTTGTGAACGGTTTCAATACTAAATTGACAAAACTCCTAAGAAATAAGGTTCAATTTTGCTTAATTTTAATTGAAACCGCGTGCAACAAAGATACGTAATAGGGGGTCAGAGATTACCTTTGACAAACAAACTTCACCTCTCTATAATATTGGTATAGACTAGTATAGATTTCGCTACTGTAATTCAGATGTCGCTTGAATGTTCTTGGATGAAATAAAAGTTACTCTTTATTGTCCTTACGCCCTAGTATTGTAGAAGTGTGATTTCGTTCCTACTCGTGGCCGGCTGGCGCTTTTTCTTAAATTATCATTTTCCTACTCTAATGTAGATGTCACTTTAATTAATGTTCTTCGATGAAATATTAGTTACTTCTCACTGTCCTTACGCCCTAGTATTGTAGAATTAGTTTTTCATTTCTCTTCGTGGCCGGTTGGCGCTTCAGCACATAAATTATCATTTTGTTTTTTTTTCAATTCGTTTACAGGCCATTTATTATTATTATTATTTCCTAAACTAAACTAAAACTATATACATTTTGTTAATCTAAATGTCTAGATGTCGCTTGAATGTACTTGTATGAAATAAAAGTTACTCTTTATCGTCCTTACACCCTAGTATTGAAGAAGTAAATTTTCGTTTCTGTTCGTGGCCGGCTGGCGCTCTACGCTTTTCCATATAAACCAGTCATTCGCGCCGAGAGAGATCCCACACCTCTACATCTTACCTAATCCTACTAATATTATAAATCCGAATTTTTTTGTGTAAGTGTGTAAGTATGTTTGTTCCCTCTTCACGCTTTAACGGCTGAACGGATTTGGATGAAATTTTGGAATGTACATAGATTATACCTAGGATTAACACATAGGCTACTTTTTAACTTGATAATAGCGGGCGAAGCCACGGGGCACGGCTAGTAAAGAATAACGTTTATAGAAATATTTAAAAGAAGAGTAAAAACTTACTATTTCAGTAAAGTTTCAATTTATATTATATTGTATGTATTAAATGTAATAAATATATATATTTATCTATTGGAACGAAAGTTCCCGCGCGTTGCGAAAGGGGGCTAGACGGAAAAAATTAAGACCAAAAGTTGTAATCTATTTATGTTTTAAATTATGTCTATTATTATTTATAAATTTAAGTGTACATATATTTTAATATATTATTAGTGATTTGTATTATTATCATATTTCTATGTACACAACAACCAACTCGCTCTTATAAATTTTATGCGACAAAGGGTTTGCTTGAAGAAAACTCGGCAAAATGTAAAAAAAAAACAGTGTGTGAATACAATAAAGAATATAAACTCTTGAGGTTAACTGCTTATAACTTTTTTCTTTACAATAATTGTTTGATTCCTATATTTATAGTTCAAGTACAGGACATTATACGTAAGTTCAGCTTTAAAAGTCAAGCCGTTTTTGAGATAGACCCCAGTACAAAATAGTTTCAAGAACAGTGACTTTGGTGGCCTAACTCATCCAAAATTTCATCCAAACCTGTCCAGCCATTGAGGAGGTGACAAACACATGAAACACACGAACAGAAGAATTTAAAAAAAGAATCATCAAAATCGGCTCACAACGAAAGAAGTTGTGAGGTAACTTTTGAAGTCGGGTAAACCAGAACATCGTCAAAGTACGCATTATTCGTCACAAAATAGACATTATTTAATTTTCAAGAACTACTGATCGGATCTTGATCAAATTTAAATGGGACCAATTAGAAAGCAACATCTTTAAAACTAAAAAAATTTTTTTCAAAATCGGCTCACGTGGAGAGAAGTTATGAGGTAACACATAAAAATAAAACAATAAAAATACAGTCGACTTGAATACCTCCTCCTTTTTTGGGAACTCGGTAAAAATAAGGTGATATTAGTATAGATTAAGCTACTCTAGTTTAGATGTCGCTTGAATTTACATGGATGTAGAAGTGCGTTTTTGTTTCTATTCGAGGCCAACTGGCGCTTTTTCGTAAATTATCATTTTCCTACTTGAATGTCTAGATGTCGCTTGGATCAAATAAAAGTGACTCTTTACTCTCCTTACGCCCTAGTATTGTAGACGTGCGTTTTCGTTTCTATCTGGGGCCGGCTGGCGCTTTTCCTTTTTCAACCGACTTCAAAAAAGGAGGTTCTCAATTCGTCTGTATTTATTGTATGTATGTTACGCGATATCTCCGCCAATTATGAATCGATTTTGATGATAATTTTTTTATTCGGTTCAGAGGTATTTATATAAATATAATATTATATAAATTTTATCAAAATCGATTAATCGAAACGCAAAATATAAGCGATGAAGTCGGTTTTTTTAAGCCTTGCTTACGTTTAAATTATTATATTATCATTTTGCTACTCTAATGTAGATGTCGCTTGAATGAACTTGTATGAAATAAAAGTTACTCTTTACTGACCACGCTTTATATTGTAGACGTCCGTTTTTGTTACTGTCCGTGGCCGCGGACGAGCGCTTTTCTATATAAATTATCACTTTGCTTCTCTAAAGCAGATGTCGCTACACTTTGGGAGTTGCAAGGAAGGTTTATGTAACACTAGCCGTGCCTCGCGGCTTCGCCCGCTATTATCAAGTTAAAAAGTAGCCTGTGTTAATCTAAGGTATAAGCTATGTACATTCCAAATTTCATCCAAATCCGTTAAGCGGTTCAAGCGTGAAGAGGGATCAAACATACTTACACACTTGCACACACACTTACACACAAACTTTCGGATTTATAATATTAGTAGAATATGAAACATTTATTTATATATTAAATTAGATTGTTTATCTTACAAAATAATAATCCACTAAGTAACGATACACGGGAGTTAGGTGCTCTATAGATTTCAAGATGATTGTTTTTTTTTTTATTTGTGACAGGCTAGTCTTTGACCACTATCTCACCTGATGGTAAGTGACGATGTGATCGAAGCTGAGTCACCCACGTCCGTAGGAGGATACCCCTTAAGTCTGACTCCCTACACGTGGTCCCCGGGTGGTGCTAATCAGGTGACATTTGAGAGGTGGTAGAGCATTTTGTGAGTTGCTCGCCTGGCTTGCTACCAAAGTAGCTTACCACCATCAAGTTGAAAGTCTGCTGCCAAGCCAAATACGGTGTTCCGGCAGTTATTCTTGAGAGCCTGCGTACTCCAGGTCTAGTGTGTTTGATTGATTGTAAACAAAGTATGTTTACAATAAACTTGAAATCAGTATTTTTAATCCACTTACAAATGTGATACTACTCTTATCATATCATAGAGACCTAGTAGTAATATGGCAGAAACAAAGTGGTCAGTTCTCTACTGAAAACTAACTTTTATCCCAATGCAAATGCGTCACATTAAAGCGATCCAAAACCTATTCGCGAAAATGTTGATAATTATAATTTAAGAAGCAACGCAACCTTAATACTAGATATAAGCATAAAATAGTGGTTGGTAAAAGACCCGACGGCATGACTTTAATTCCATGGAAGATGGGACGTCCTTTAGTGTGGGATGCAACTTGTGTCGACACTTTAGCTCCGTCACATCTTTTTGAAACTTTATAACTCGGCTTACACATTTAAGGCTCAGGCGGAACGTGACACTTTTTCGTGTGTGCAGCCGGTGTTCATCGATTTATAAGACGTTATCACGTCAAAAAGAATAAATGCGCTGCCAAGTTTCTTGCCAGGTCCTTCTCGATATGGCTGTAATATTGCGAATCTGGCAGTAGAGTCATAAACTTTCATGAGTGCCTCTTCGGGGTCCATGTGAATAAACGATTTTGAATGAAACATAGCTTAAGCCACTCAGGGATAGTTAGCTATTTATTAGTAAAATATTTTTTTTAATCGGATCTCTACGGATCTAAAACTTTCAGAAATTACCTTTTACAAACGATAAAACTTGAACTCTTTATAATATTAGGTGATATTAGTAGTATTGTATTGGTTGTGTTATTTATTTCGCCACTCTAATTTAGATGTCGCTTGAATGTATGTAGATGAAATAAAAGTTACTCCTTACTCTCCTTATGCCCTAGTATTGTAAAAAAGTGTTTTCGTTTCTATTCGTGGCCGGTTGGCGCTTTTTTTTTAATTATCATTTGTCTACTCTAATTTAGATGTCGCTTTAATGTACTTTTTTCATATACTGGATCTAAGGCAAGAATTTGTCCGCTATATCACCTGATAGGAAGTGAAGATGCGGCCGAAGACAGAACATACTTGGATAAAATAAGTGACTTTTTACTATTCCTAAGCCATAGTATTGCTAGAAGTGAGTTTATGTTCTTGTATGTAGTCGGCTGGCGCTTAAACCCATATATATATTATTATTATGTTATCGTTTTCCTACTCTAATGTAGATGTCGCTTGAATGTACTTGTATGAAATAAAAGTTACTCTTTACTGTCCTTACGCCCTAGTATTGTAGAAGTGCGTTTTCGTTCCTGTCCGTAGCCGTCTGGCGCTTTTCCTTTTATATTATCATCATTACCGACTTCCCAAAAAAGGATGAGGTACCTACTCAAGTCGACTGTATTTTTTTTTATGTATGTTACCTCATAACTTCTTTCCGCGTGAACCGATTCCGAAATTTATTTTTAGTTTGAAAGATGTTGCTTTCTGGTCCCATTTAAATTTGATCAAGATCTGATCAGTAGTTCTTGAAATATCGTCAATAATGCGTGTCAATAATGCGCGTCTAATCTGATCAAAGTTCCGAAGATAAAGCGGTGAAGTCGATTACCTATTTTAAGCTTTGCTTGCGTTTCATTATTATATGTCGCTATAATGTGACAGTTGCAAGGAGAATAAGGAAAATTTATTTAAGTTAATTTGTTATCTTTCAAATGAATAATCCGCCAAATTCCACGGGAGTTAGGTACAAATAAAGTAAATATAAAATAATCTTAGGCCTAATCAGTTATTTTTTCAAATCGTCTATTAAATCCACTTACAAACTGTGATACAACCCTTGTATGTCATGGTGTCCTAATAGTAAGGGATGAAATTTAATGACCACCAAAAAACAATCGTTGTCCTAAACAGCCTTATCAAGAAAAAAAATAATATGTACAAATAAATGAAACCTGTACCAAAATCTTTCGGACTATTTAAGTCATGCCTGCACTACAAAAACTTTTCATAACCCAAAAAGGCCACGCGTGCACCAAATTTGAACTTGGGGTATAATTTAGAAGGCCATAATACGAAAATAATTATTTATAGTAACATATTTGGATGAAATTTTTAAATAAAATGCGAGAATATTTGATCCGTGGCCTTTTTGGGTAGCTCAGAGATTATTCTGAAGATACTTGCCTTTTTTAGGTTAGCAGACTCTACGTTTTTTGGTGATCATATTAAAATGGGGATTAAATTCTGGTAAGTACTTACGATTTTTTGGGCGTTATATTTCATTATATTTGGTGATTGCTTAAATCTAAGCCTAGTAGTAATATGGTAGAAACACGACTGTTCGTTTCTGTTGACGAGGGCAGCAGGCGCTTTATATATCTATTCAGAGGCGGATTTATCAGCAGGCTGAGTAGGCTGGAGCCTAGAGCGGCAGATTTTAAGGGCGGCAAATTTGGGACCATCTTTTTTTTGCCTAGTACACATTCACGCTAATTGATGCAAAGGTGGTGTAATATAGAGCCCACACTATCGTCCTAATTACACCAACTATCTTAATGAAATTGTAACTTTATGACTTGGGAATCGTAGTATTTAATTGACAAACATATTGTAATTAATATGCTTTTGAACTAGGATTGTAGAGGTCGGAAAGGGCGGTAAAATTTGAGTAGCCTACTTGCGGCAAATGTGTAAATCCGCCACTGTACCTATTGTAGGTTAAATAAAACATCCTGTAGCTAAATCGCATCCACTTATTTTAACATGAAACATTTAATAAATAAAAACAACAATTTAAAATTAAAACAATCTTCTTTTCAAATCTCTTAAAATGTTTATTTCTTTACACTAAAACTACTGGACAACTTATCATTTGATCGAAATTAACCCGATAATTTATTAATATATTAATTTATTTTAAAATCAAAGAGTCATTCATGAGGTCGATGGTTTTGGAAGATTTTCTATAATTTTGTACCATTTCATGTTTTTTTCTTTAACATTGATAAATGTATACTTATTCTTATTTCATCTAGGAAAACATGCTTCATCTATCATCTTCGGCCGCATCATCGCTTTCCATCAGGTGAGATAGCGGCAAAATGCAAAAAAACAAGCACCGATTTAATTGTTTTCTATATTGGCGCTAGCTTGACCCTCGACCTCTACCGCCATCTACATTCGAGTAGCTCAATAAGGTATTCCGAACTCCGCTGCACGCAGCAGTGCTGCCGCAGCACTACTGCTGGTTCTCATAATTATATTCTCTATGATTATATATATAGAGATTACATTCCGAGCTACGCAGCAATGCAGCGGCAGCTCTGCAGTGTCGAGTGTCACTCCGTCGCGACAGACCAGTAAACCAATAATGACGCGTCTTTTGTCCGCTATATCACCTGAAAGAAAGTGACGATACGGTCGAACGTGGAACACACTTGGATAAAATAAGTGACTTTTTACTATTCCTAAGCCATAGTATTGCTAGAAGTGAGTTTTTGTTCTTGAATGTAGCCGGATGGCGCTTAAACCCATATATATATTATATTATCATTTTGCTACTCTCATGTAGATGTCGCTTGAATGTACTTGTATGAAATAAAAGTTACTCTTTACTGTCCTTACGCCCTAGTATTGTAGAAGTGCGTTTTCGTTCCTGTCCGTAGCCGTCTGGCGCTTTTCCTTTAATATTATCATTTTGCTTCTCGAATGCAGATGTCGCTATAATGTGACAGTTGCAAGGAGAATAAGAATTTATTTAAGTTTTTTTTTTTTATACTATATAGGCAAGCATTTGACCGCTATCTCACCTGATGGAAAGTGACGATGCGGCCAAAGATGGAACATGCTTGCCTAGAAGGTACCTATTCACTCTAGACTTGAAGACACCCAGATTATACCGTTCAGGAAACAAAGACGCAGGCAATGAGTTCCACTTCTTCGCTGTACGGATGATGAACGTAGAAGCAAAACGTTTCGAGTTAATTTGTTATCTTCCAATAATAACCACTAACAACTTTACGCAGCAATGCAGCGGCAGCACTGCAATGTCGAGTGTCACTCCGTCGCGACAGACCAGTTAACCAATAATGACGCGTCTGCCGTCCGCAGCGGTAGTACACGCATCGAAATAGGAAACAAACCTACGGTTGCTACAAAATCCTAGAGACTGTTGACTAGTAAATAGGCAATAAAAATATGACTTTTGTCTACGAACAGCGCAACACTGCATCCTTGCTAGGATTAAGCGCGGCAGGCAGCATTGCTGCGCGCTGCCGAGATCGGAATCATCACTGTACGACAGTACAACTGAATTTGACGTGAGCTTCAGCACTGGCACTTGAGTTGGTTTAGCATCTCTACGTGCTGCTGGAGTTTTGGCGCGAAAGTGAAAAAAATTGTTGACAATTTTATTTTGTGATTTTACTAGTGTTAATGTGTAATAATGGTGGATTATTTATTTGCCATTTATACTTCTCGAACATGCAAGTCTACACTTGCCTATGCAAATAATACAAAGTTGAAAAAGTGACTTCCATTTTCTTTCCAAATCTCCAATAGAAGTTGTAATAAAGGTCTACCACTTTACTAGGGCATGATTCGAATGTCATATGACTAGACCATGACTCTCTTACTTGGCTTTGACTGTGATTGGTGACTAGGACTGGTTTTATGAAATACTAGCCGTGCCCCGCGGCTTCGCCCGCTATTATTAAGTTAAAAAGTAGCCTATGTGTTAATCCTAGGTATAATCTATGTACATTCCAAATTTCATCCAAATCCGTTTATCCGATAAAGCGTGAAGAGGGAACAAACATACTTACACACTTACACACAAACTTTCGGATTTATAATATTAGTAGGATTTGATTGAAAAAAAAATATTACATGACATTACATAAAAAAAATAAGGTTATATACGTCAAAATAATAGATACTAAATGCATAATATTAATACATACTAATTGATACTAAATGCATAATATTAATAGTTACTAACAAACAAAACAAAATTTTTTTTTTGTGTCTGTTTCTTCCGGCTAATATCCGACACAACTGCATCAATTTTGATGAGATTCGGCAAATAACTGATGTTACAAACAGTTACCTAGACAACCTTTATTTTAGAAATAATCGAATCATCATTTCGGTCACAAAAATATTAAAAATGTAATCCATGTTTTTACACCTATTTTGTCCCGTGTCTATCTCAAAAAGGGCTACACATCTAAAGCTGATACTTACCTATAAAATCTGTTATATCCTGCACTTGAACAACAAATACAGAAATCAAACAATTATTATTAAAAACAAAAGTTACAAGCAATCAACCTCGAAAGATTTTCTTTATTGCAAAATGTAGGCGCGCGAGATCTCAGTTCGACGCGAACGACTTGTTATACATTTTAAAGCGAGGGAAGCCGCGGGGATCTTCTACTAGTAAATAATAACAAAGCTCACGTTAGGGTAGGGGAGACAGACCTTGACACGGAGTCGGTAGACCGTGCGGTGTTTCACTTTTAAATGCTTTTAATTACTAATGCATATAGTAATTATACGCTCATCTTTGAGCAAAGCTTTGTTTACAGTTTTTATTTTACGTAAGTTATAATTTATGCAGGCCGTATGTTAAGTAACAGTATTATTATTGGTCGAACTAAGCGAGATCTTTAAGTTAACCCGAGTTGTTCAGCACTTGTACGTCGTCCGTAAATGCCTCTGATAGGACGGACGTCCTATCAGAGGCATTTAGCATCTGGACCATACAAGCAAATAACCTCAAATTCTTAGAGAATATGTAAAGATGACCACCCATGGTCACAAATTGACATTAAAATGATATAAATTAAAATATTAAGGGGGCACCCATAAACGTAAATGAGGAGCAAAATTTTTTTTCTGTCAGTGAAATATCCACCCAAAGAAGATTTCTAAGTTGACACGAAGTCAACATAAAAACCTAGCTTCGCTCGATCAAAAAATAATATATATTTAAACTAATATTATAAATGCTAAAGTTTGTGTATATGATTCGTTTCTCAATACGCTCCAACGCGGCTGGATTTGAATAAAATTTGGAATGTACTTAGCTTATACCAAGGATTAATAAAAACGCTACTACTACTGTTTAACTAAATTATTATAGGTAGGTATATTTTTTTTTATTAACTGGAAAAAATGAGTATGGTAAAGCCAAAAACAAACCGTTGGGAGACGTCCCGCGCTCGGGTAGAGTTTAAAACTCTTTACTATGGTCCCGTCCGCAAAAAAGCTCCTGACATGTCGCATGGATCTCCAACTAGTTCTAAAAAACAGAAAATATTATAACTATTTTTTTCCATGACTTGGTGTCAGGTCTAGATTCTCAGGTCTAGGTGTTTTGGTCACGTTCCGCATCATCTAAAACATAAAAAATAGTAATGTACACTAGATGGCACCACTAGTACGTTTAGTATATAACATAACAAAAAAAGAGATAGCAAGTGCAGTTCAACGAAATACAATTTTAATAAAAAATTAATAAATAAATAAATAAATAAGGGCATAATTTAGACGGGCCACCAAAAAATCTAAACGGTTACCAAAATGGATAAATGGTCACCAAATTACGTTTCCTAAAATATTTTTTCCTGTGACAGAACCGAATCGGATAACAGTAGGATAAGGTTATACATATATATTTTTTTATAATTAATACAAAAATATTTATAATACGAAAAAATTGATTTATTTCATAATATTTTAGGAAACGTAATTTAGTGAACATTTGTCCAACGTAATTTGGTGACCATTTTTCCATTTTAGTAACCGTTAAGAATTTTATTTGGTAGTAAAATAGGTACTTTTTTGGGCGGTGTTTAAACACAAGACTTCTAATAAAACCATTAAAAAATCATAGTTTGGCGCCTGACCTTGAATAACCGCCCTAATATAAGTTATGCAATATGCGCCTTTATGTGCAAAAGTGTAAGAGAAAATGACTGACATATCGGACCCTCAATACTCACGAATCAAGCAAGGGCGCTTCAACAGTTTGCAACAAACACTAAAACGGTTAACAATACGCAATACTAAACACCCCTAACGTACAGGGTTGACATTGAACGCATCAGGGGCATCGGGCGTGTCGAAACAGCCGAAGCTCAACGAACGTTTGACACAGGTGTTCATGTTGCTCATGTCTAGAAGGTTCGAGGTTCCCAACGGTCATACCAGCTAAAAAAAACAGGATGTGTCGTAAAAATTTTCACTTATAGAAGAACTTACGAGTAAATATTGTAATATTTTGTAAAACAAACGTTTAACGAAATATTACAGTATTTACTCGTAAGCTTTGAATTATTTTAATCTTCTTAGCTATTAGCTATAGAATTAGGAAGGAGATACATCGGCAGTAACCAAGGAGAAGACCAATGAAAATCATGCTTTTAAATAAAGAACTTTAATGAAAAATAAAATAGCAAAACGCAAAATGCGTTATTTTTTTTGGATTTTCATTGGCTAGACTGATTCGTAACGTCGTCAGTTTTTTTTTTTTTTTTTTGTTAATGTCGACGCAGCTAGACATGAGTGGACCACTTTCATTTACGGCAGCCATGATTGAGCAGTGACTTCACAGAAAAACGCGATGCTTGACGCTGCTTGCATCTTTAAATTTCCATTTTGACATGAAATGTTATATTTTTAATAATTAAATTGTTTACGGCAAAATATATTTACGTAAATAATGTATTAAAGCGATAAAACAATTGTGCTTATCATTGTAGATCTTGACATCGACAATGTGTAAGTCACAACATTTCCCGTTTTAATTAAAATTATTATTTAATGTGCGTGACTCTTAAAACCAGAATCCATATCATTCGCATTCAAATTTTTGATCACTATCTCACCTGATGGAAAGTGATGATGCGGCCGAAGATGTAGCATGCTTGCCTAGAAGATCATCATTGACTCTCGACTTGAAGAATCCTAGATTATACCTAGTATTTATTACGTCTATGCTCATGAATGCAATACAGTTTAGAATGTACTAGAATGTGCCTTGTTAGAGCTGCATTCAACTCTGACAAATCATTGTGATCATTTAAGATTGTAGATACATTGTTGCCTTCTAGATAGATCTTCTATTCACAGGATACATAGGATACATACAAATAAAAATAATTAAAAAAGAAAATAGGCTTAGCTGGTATAGTCTAATATATAAAATTCTCGTGTCACAGTTTTCGTTGCTATACTCCTCCGAAACGGCTTGACCGATTTTGATGAAATTTTTTGTGCTTATCCGGTATCTATGAGAATCGGCCAACATCTATTTTTCATCATCATCATCATCATCACTTTTCATCATTATCAACGCGGGTGAAACCGCGGGGCGCAGCTAGTTATCTTAGAAATATAAATACAGGATGTGACGTAAATGTTCCACGAGCTACTACTAGACTTACTTTCAATTTTGAAAATACGGGGGTTGAAAAAGATTTTCGAAAATACTCGATCTCTTTTAACACCTGTATATTTTTAGCTATTCTGAAAATATTTCAAAAAGTGATCACACAAAAATTCAATTTTATTATCAAATCAAAATTTTAATTCAACATCGTTTATTCACATGGGCCCCAAAGAGGCACTCATAAAAGTTAATGACTCTACTGCCAGATTTGCAAAATTACAGCCGATCGAATAATGATCGAACCTAGCACATTTATCTCACAACTTACAAAAACAAAAAAAAAATCCAAATGGATACAAGTCACTTCTCGTTATACAGGATACTAAAGGCTCTGTGAACTGAAGCCCTATATTTTTTCTTTTAATTTTGGCTTCGCAATCTTGTGCATTTAGCCAGTGTCAAGTAATTATATATTTCAAGTGTATTTCATATTAAAAGACCTAGTTACAAGTCACAGTCAACGTCAAGTAAAAGAGTCAAGGTCCAGTCATAGCCAAGTCATGCCCTAGGAAAGTGGTAGAAACTTTACTAGAACTTCTATTGGAGTTTTGGAGCGAAGGCGAAAATCACGCTTTTCTTTGTATGATTTGCCTACACTTATGCACCTTTACTAACTATTGACGATTAATCCACAATTGTAGCATATTAACACTCGAAGAATCAAAGGTTTTGGAAAATTATACAAAATCAACAACGCTATTTTTTCATTTTCGCGGCAAAACCTAACTGAAGACCTTATGAATCTGTCAATATATAAATCTACCCTCGCGTGAGGACCTTATGAGTCTGTCAACCCCCGTATCTCCGCCATTTTCATTCACAAAATAACACGAGAATCGGTTTTGTCCAAGCTGAAACGGAGACGCTTCGCTCGGTAATTTCTTTTTTTTTTTTATGTACAATCTTGTATTTTTAGCCAGGGTCAAGTGATAAAATATTTCAAGTAGAACTTATAAAAAAATATTTCATAGTAGAAGTGACAAGGACTTCTACTATGAAATATTTTTTTATAAGTTCTTTTTCTTTTTCAAGTCACAGTCAAAGTCAAGTAAAAGAGTCAAGGTCATAGTGAAGTCATTCCCTAATAAAGTGGTAGAAACTTAATTTGGACTTCGATTAGAATTTTGGAGCGAAAGCGAAAATCACGTTTTACAACTTTGTTTCATATGTCTTACACTTCACTAAGTATTAACGATTAATAATCTACCATTATTAGTAATTATTACACATGAACACTCGAAGAATCACAAGTATGGGAAAATCATACAATATCAATTTTCTCACATCTTCGGCTGCATCATCACTTTCCATTAGGTGAGATAGTGGTCAAATGCTTGCCAATTCTGCAAAAAAAAAATGTATATCGACGACATATTTTCATTTTCGCGCCAAAACGTGTTAACGGTTAAGATTACTTGGCCTCTTCCATTATTACCTGAGGTCAAAAATTCAATAATGACACTATCAGAAATAGGTGTAAATAAGAAGGCTTTATGCGTTTCCAACGGAGACAAAGGAATCACAATACTTTCTCCTGTACAGAGTACATTTACAAAGCACAATAGTTCCGACAGATAATAAAACTAGTGAGGATTAGTTAACTTACAACTTAGTTTAAGAATAAGACCATTGAATAGAGAATTTAAGTTTCTTTTCACAATTTTTGTACCTGATCGCAGAAACAAAAGCTTTATTGGCTGCCGAAACCCAAAATATCTTTTCGTGTCCTTGGGGATTCCGAGAAGTGGTCCCTTGCACGGCCCAATGCCGCTTTGTACGAATGTGGATTTACAATCATTTACATCCTTCCTTTGGGTTACCTTAAATACTGTTTGGAATGCTCGAGATTTCTCAGTTTACCTTCCTCCGTATTGTTGGGTAGCCTTGTGGGAAACTAAAACGACTTTTTGTCTATTTGATGTGAAATCAGATGCGATTTGTGTTTGAAATAAGTTTACCTGTGACGAGGACTTTGCAGCTAAACTAATCCGTAGGTTTGTTTCCTATCTCGATGATCTGTAAAGATATAAAGGCAAACAATCAAACGTGATCAATTTATGGTCGACTTACTCCAGTTCGCTACAAACGTTTCGCTTCTACGTTCATCACCGCGAAGGAGTGTAACTCATTGCCCGCGTCTTTGTTCCGCGAACGGTATAATCTGGGAGTCTTCAAGTCTCGAGTGAATAGGTATCTTCTAGGCAAGCATGTCACATCTTCGACCGCATCATCACCTTCCATCAGGTGAGGTAGTGGTCAAATGCTTACCTATTCTGCATGAAAAACAAAGCTGTGATGGTTGTTGATGAATCATAAAGGCGATTGAACTGAAACAAAAAAGAGATTAACAACCTTTATCTGTTAAAAACAAGCCATACTTTAAAATGTTTTTTAAAATCAAGCTTTTACAAGTTGTAAATAAAGAGGACTAAAAGTTATATAACCAGAGAACTTGTCGAAACGAATCAAACGAGCCGAAACTCGATGGGGTTGCGTCGTTTCTTTACAGTTCCTAAGACCACTTTCCTGCTCAAACATAAGACCCTGGTTACCATTGAAAGACAAACTACTCGTCAAGACGATTTAAATGAGTTCATAGTCGATGAGGTTGTGTCGTTTCATTGCGAAGTTCCTTTAGCCACCTTCCAGCTCCATCATCAGACCATGTCATCATCATATTGCATCGTCACGCGATTAACACGTGTATGCAAACATTCAGCTCAATCGGTAACCGGGAAGTGGATCAATTAATTTAATGTATAGAAGGAATACGCCTCCTAGTTTTCAATAACTACAAATTACCGCAACGTAAGATAAACAAAAGGATTATAATATACGATTTCACACTCACAGCCTCACACTGAGTTCAATTACTTGTTTCGTGGGTACCTGAAATAATTACAACCAGAAAAAAGCAAATTTCCTTAGAGAGCAAACTTGTGTTCCCAACGGGAATCAAACCAGATAGCCTTACATAGAAGGTGAACGCGCAACTAAGTCAACGGGCAGATTATTTATTACATAAATCTCAATTGACGATGACGACCCAGTTGGCGCAGTGGACAGGTATCCGCCCTCTGCGCCGTGGGTCCTGGGTTCGATTCCCGGCAGGAGCACAAATTCCTTCCCAAGGGATATTTGTGCTTCTGGTTCTGGGTGTAATGTGTGTGTGATGTGAATGTTTCCGGCACCCACGATACAAGTATTTGAACTTAGTGTGGGGATGTGAGTGTGAAAGCGTTTAAAAAAAAAAATTGCACAAGCTGAAAATTGCCAATATATGGAATAGATTGTTGTTGTTGGATTCTTCCGCCATTCCTTTATAGGGGGGAGCGGCAGGGAGGGATTCGAGGCTCTTTACCCTGGCTTGAACTCTCAAGGGCTACTGCCCGCGGGTAACTTGGTGATGGTCTCGCGCTTTGTCCCTGGCGTAGGTTGGACACTTTTTAGCTGCAGGGACACTGCTGTGGACTATTTTGTGGGGTTGAAACCACTGGGATGGTTGGATGGGTCTTGCTATCTAAGTAGGGTTGGTAGCGTTTGGTCGTGGCACTAGCTTTGATATGGTTGGTAGAATATATCACGAATAAATTGACAACCGATATTAATACTCATGACTATAACAAAATAATGCAAATTCAGACTAACAAAACTGATCACTGTATAATACATAAAAATCCAAAATTGGCAACTTGTAACATTTGCATAACACGCTAGACTGATTAAAAAAACAAACAAAACAAGATACTATTTGCATTAGATAAAGATATAGAAACATAATTTTACCAAACAATAGAATATGTTATATACCCATAGAAAAATGTATAGCAATTATATATTATTCTGCTATTCGGGACGGAGACAAATCCAACAAATTAAAAACCATGAAATTAGCGTATTTATGGTTTACTATTTTGGCGATAATGGCTTACACATAAAAGATAGATATATGCTGTTGCGGGCTTTTTTGTACGACTATTTAAGATAAACATTTCCATTTTACATTATATACGTGTAACTCCCCCGGTTTTTGCGGCGCACGCCAGAATAGCTCGCAGATGGCAGATATTTTCCTACTAACTTGACATTTATCGTTATATTTTGGATAATTCACACTATATCTTTATAAATTATAGTCTATGTGTTATTCTGATGTGTAAGCTATATTATTGTAAAGTTTCATCAAAATCCATTCGGTAGTTTTTGCGTGAAAGAGTGACAAACATACATCTATACATTCATACATTCTTACAAACTTTGGCGTATATAATACTAGCCGTGCCCCGCGGCTTCGCCCGCTATTATCAAGTTAAAAAGTAGCCTTTGTGTTAATCCTAGGTATAATCTATGTACATTCCAAATTTCATCCAAATCTGTTCAGCCGTTAAAGCGTGAAGAGGGAACAAACATACTTACACACTTACATACTTACACACAAACTTTCGGATTTATAATATTAGTAGGATATAAGTAGGAGTAGGAAGTAGGAATTAGAAAGAATAGGAAGTAGAATTATTATAGTTACGGTTTATTCTCAGTGACTCAATTTTTTAGGCTTTTGTCCTAATGATGACATAATATGCATTAGAATCCAAGAATGCTAGGCTTTTCACACTTAATCAAATAATAATAAAATGTAACTGAACCAGGAAAAAATGTCAAGCCAACAATACCGAGCCAATATCAGAAATATGTCTTACTAAGAACCTTGTCAAAACAGAGTAGCAGAGCACATATCGTAAACAACAAAGATGATTTAGGAAATGATTGAAATGACAAGGTTCCTTTCAGATTGGTAATCTTAAATGTTAGGAGTGGTTAGTAAAACAATGTATCATAAACAAGATAGACATAGTAAGATTATTTTACCTGTACCGAGATGAGACGTGGCGATGGTAGGTCCCTTTATAACCTCAGTTAATATATAAATAAAGTATATAAAAATAATGCCTATTTGAACTGCCAGTTGGCTTAGTTGGGTGGCGTTCGCCTTCTAAGCAGGGGTATCGGGTTCGATTCCCGGCGGGAACACAAGTTTTCTCCCCAAGGAAAATTTATGTTTCTGGTTCTGTTGTGATTGTATGTGTGGTGTGAATGTTTCCGGCACCCACGACACAAGTCATCGAACTTAGTGTGGGGCTGTGAGTGTGAAAGCGTTTATGTTTATTTACCTTGGTCACGCCATAATCATAGAGAATGGGATAACCGATTTCAAAAATTTTTTTTTTAAGTTTTCTAATACTTTGTAGAAGGTTCTTACGATAAGAAAAAAATCAGAGAACGATTTTTAGTTCGCGCGTGATGCACGTGAATTCATCAAACAGCAGTCTATAAACTTAATAGTTAGAAAAAAATAGCATGAAAAAAAAAATACGAAAAAAATATCAATGATTTCTCATGGATAAGAATACATCAGAGTTTTGCCGCAAAAGTGAAAAAATGGCGTTGTTGATTTTGTAAAATTTTCCAAAACCTGTGATTCTTCTAGTGTTAATGTGTAATAATGGTGGATTGTTAACTGTTAATACTTAGTAAACGTGCATAAGTGTAGGCAAATGATACAAAGTTGAAAAGCGTGATATTCGCCTTCGCTCCAAAACTCCAATAGAAGTTCTAGTAAAGTTTCTACCGCTTGACTATGACTGACTACTTGACTTTGACTGTGACTTGTGACTGGGACTTTTATTATGAAGAATAGAAATTGTTAATATTTGTTTAATATTTCGACTGAAGGACTATGCATCCATGGTCATGTAATAATTAAAAAAAAAAAAAAACAACTTGTGTATTAATAAACGTGCAACTTGCAGTAAATGCAGTAATTTATAAGCAAACACCAGTGCTAAGTAAAGCTTAATTAAACTGTTTTAAGTGGTCTCACTGTATTTACAAATTAAACGTAAACATTCCGTTACTTTGACATAGTTCTCACGCAAACAGAAATCACTTTCCAATTAATTTAATCATCACCAAGTTATTAAAAAATATAATCTTTATTTTTAAAAGATGAGATTACTGTATGCTGAATATAACTGAAGAATTTGTTAATTGCAATTATTTGAATTCGGCAAAAGTACGTAGCTGTCAAACTTTTATGTTTTTAAAAGAGTTTTGGCGCGAAAGTGAAAAAATGGCGTGTCGATTTTGTATAATTTTCTAAGAACTTGTTATTCTTCGAGTGTTAATGTATAATAAGGATGGATAAACCATTTACACTCAGGGAACGTACAAGAGTGTAGGCAAATCATACAAAGTTTTAAACGTGAGTTTCACTTTCGCTCCAAAACTCCAACAGAAGTTTTAAGTAAAGTTTCTAACGTTTCATTAGGGCATGACTTGACTATTACTGGGCCTTGACTGTTTTACTTCACTTTGACTGTGACTTATTTCATTACTTAACACTGTCTCAATACTCATGATTGCGGAGCCAAATTATAATAATTATAATAATGTTGTTTAATGACAGCCTGTCATTCTAAGCTTTGTGTTTTTACAATTATCGACCATACTATCAGGCGACATTGTAGAAATGCTTGCCTATAACTTATAGAATATGTTAATGTTTAACCGAATAAGGATTACGATCACCTTTTGTGTATGTCATACAATTTAAAACAAATAATAAATAAAATATTATTTTTAAAGCAAAATCTCTACCTACTTACGTGCCTATAACATGATTAAAAAACATGAGTCGTTCGGAATTCCCAATTGTCAATACCTAATGTTTATACAGATAATCTATATAGGTAGGTATATAATCTTTTTTAAGTTATTGTTAACTTTAAAATTGTAGGATGGAAAAGTAGACTATATAATAAAGAATTACATTTCTTATATAATTTAGAGAATTTGACATATTTTATACGCTTTCACGCTTTACGCTTTTACACTCACAGGCTAACACTAGTTTTATGACTTGTATCGTGGGTTCCAGAAACATTCACGTCACACACACGGCTGTAATTTTGCGTATCTGGCAGTAGTCATTCACTTTTAACTTGATAATAGCGGACGAAGTCGCGAGGCACGGCTAGTCCTCAATAAAGCGTATTTAATCTGATCAATGGTTCCGAAGATAAAGCGATGAAGTCGGTTTTTCAATCTAAAAAGGAGGTTCTCAATTCGACTGTATGTCTTTTTATAAGTATGTATGTTACGCGATATCTACGCCAATTATGAATCGATTTTGATGATTTTTTTGTTTGGTAGAGTATATTTCAGAGGTGTTCCCATATAAATTTTATCAAAATCGGTCAAGCCAAAACCGAAATAGAAGCGATGAAGTCGGTTTTTTAAGCTTTGCTTGCGTTTAAATTATTTATTATTTATTTATTTTGAGTACTATTTGTTTTAATCCCCCTTTTCTAATTTTATCTTGTGACTATCCTACTAATCCTACTAATATTATAAATCCGAAAGTTTGTGTGTAAGTGTGTAAGTATGTTTGTTCTCTTCACGCTTTAACGGCTGAACGGATTTGGATGAAATTTGGAACGTACATAGATTATACCTAGGATTAACACATAGGCTACTTTATAACTTGATAATAGCGGGCGAAGCCGCGGGGCACGGCTAGTGTTTAATAAAAATGTACACTACACTACACACTATCGATGTTGTCCGAGTAGTAAACCAAAACTTGACGATACTAGGCCTACCTATAAAACATTTGAACGTAGATATATTTACAACCGACAAAAGCTTGATTTTGTAATACTTTTAAAGTGTTACCTGTTTACAGTACTAGAGCCATCTAGAGCAGCAACATTGAGAATATCTAGGTTAAAATTTGTTTGTTTTAAAGCGGAACTAGGTATGCAAGTACCGCAATCCGTGAGAGCCCAATGACAGCTGTAGCGATTTAAATCATAACGGTTATGTCCACGATTTCTCGAGTCCGACTGTGAATCATCTTTCCGCTTGATTCACGACTTATTCTTGCATATCTATATGCAAAGTAGGTACAGACCTATCTGCAGATAAGCATTGCTTAGTTCAAATGCGTTGCCAAGTGCGTTAAATAAGTTAATTTTACATGCCGTTAGAGATAAGCTGCTATTTTAAACGCGACCTTTAAGGAACTCTGGGGAGTGTTTATTTATTTATTGTTTGTTCTATTTGTTAGTTGGCTGATTATCGTCTTTGTTGAAATGTATTTATGAACTCAAACGGCGAAATGTCAACTGTTTTTCTATACAACTAAAAAGTAATCCTACTAATATTATAAATCCGAAAGTTTGTTTGTAAGTGTATGCGTAAGTGTGTAAGTATGTTTGCTCCCTCTTCACGCTTTAACGGCTGAACGGATTTGGATGAAATTTGGAATGTACATAGATTACACCTAGGATTAACACATAGGCTACTTTTTAGCTTGATAATAGCGGGCAAAGCCGCGGAACACGGCTAGTTAGGTATATATTTACAAAGTGTGTAAATTAAAATATATCTAGGGTCAAAATTAAATTGCTTAATTGTCTTTATGCTAAATCGTTATGCCGATGGTGTACAAACTGTAATAGAGAAAAAAGTTTATGTTTTTTTTAAATAAATAAGTACCTACTTTTATTGAAGATATATTGTACACTAGCCGTGCCCCGCGGCTTCGCCCGCTATTATTAAGGTCAGAAGTAGCCTATGTGTTAATCCTATGTATAAGCTATGTACATTCTAAATTTCATTCAAATCCGATCAACCGTTAAAGCGTGAAGAGGAAACAAACATACTTACACACAAACTTTCGGATTTATAATATTAGTAGGATTTATAATTTCTTATATTGATTCTCTTCACCACTATTTTATTATAATTTGAATGTTACTTAATAAATAACTTAAGTATTACATAAAATATATAAGCTTAAATTAAGAAAATATTAATTAAGTATTAGGAAATATATGCAATTGGCCTATAGATATAGTTTCATATATTAATCACTAGCCGTGCCCCGCAGCTTCGCCCGCTATTATCAAGTTAAAAAGTAGCCTATGTGTTAATCCTAGGTATACGCTATGTACATTCAAAATTTTATCCAAATCCGTTGAGCCGTTTAAACGTGAAGAGGGAACAAACATACTTACACACTTACACACAAACTTTCGGATTTATAATATTAGTAGGATTTATATTTGTATGTGTATACTAGAAAATATTGAAGTATTTTTTATTATCTAACTATTATTTAATGCAATATGTAGGTAGTTGTAATGATGTAATGAACCAATCAAATGTTACCGTTTTCTTGAAAATTGATGTCGAAACGTCGGGTTCAATGACATCTTTTTTACACATTTACGTAGGTATACTGTTAGACACGTTTTCCTTAACTTTTTAGGGTTTATTTATTACAAAATAACTTGTTTTTTACGCTAACTTAGATCAGTTTACCTTTACTGATTATTTACTTCAAAGTTCAAACATAATTAATGATTGGTAAATATGCTAATCGAATATTATTCGATTTCAATCGCTTAAATAACTTTTTTTTCTAAAATAACGTAAATATTAACATAAATAATGAAGCAGGTAAGATGCAATAATTTACGAAAAAAACAGCAACTTATAATTTCATAGAAAAAGAAGTGTCGAGAACGATAGATAGTTTACTCTATTAAGAAAAAAATGCGTGAATGAAGAGTGAATGAACGAATTAATTACCAAGTGACAAAATCAGCTGTTTTATTTGACACGACAGAAATAAGTCGGTACTTACAAAACTTGATTTTGAATCCGGATTTGTAATTAATTAATCTAATTTTAAATGTTTTTGAACTGAATTCGAACGTTTATCGGCGAGGCACATTCTCCGCATATGTCCTTCATTTCGGAGTTCGATATATGATCGTGCTATAGTTACAAAGTATACTTTGCACGGTGTAGGATTTACGTGAAACCGGTCCGGCTTGCAGGCCGCCGCACAGTTCACCCGACCAATGTTAACTTTCTTACGAAATGATTCACTGTTACCCGACGACTTTCTACTGTGAACTGTCCATGCAACCATCATTTATGTAGACATCTCGAGAGGTCACGATCGAACGAAAAACACGATATTTCTATAACTAGTTGACCTACCTCAGTCGAGAAACTCGTTATCTACGTTAATACTAGAGAGGGTAGCTTCTGCACGTGTCTTCTGAAGAAACAGTGACCACAGGCAGGCCGGGATTGGTGCAATTTGATTCACAGTCACAAGGGTTACACCGAATCGCGTCCTATGCATGGTCACGGCAGTGAACGACCGCGGCCGGCTAACGGGACCGCGCGGATGCTGAGCCTCTGTATAGCGGTCTTCGGCGACGGGCCCGCTTGGATAGGCCGGGACTGGTGCAATATCGCACTACAACCGAATATAGCGCCAGTCACCGCCCAGCCACACGGGCCTCGCGAACAAAGGAAGCGCCGCTCCTTGCCGCGCCCGCATCGCTTCACGCACGTCAATGGGTACGCTTGAACTTGACTGGGACGAGTACACGCGAGCCTGACGGAATTCCGCGCGTTTTCCGCAGGTATCAACTCACACGTTCGCCTCGGTCGGCGGCCGTCGACGGAATGGCGAGAGGCGCGGGGCGAGCGACGCGCGCGCAGCTGTCGCGCCGTCTTCCCCCCCGCGCGTCACCCGCCACCCCCTCGGCCCTTTATCGTTCTGGGAAGTGGTTCCTGAACTTCCCGACTGGGTTGTCAGCTCGTAAAAATCCCAGAATCTTCGGGAAAATTTACCTGTACCAATTGAAAGTTGTGATCCTTGACATGTTCAATCCGACGCTACGTGTCGGCGAGCGTAATCAATGACGCATAGACCAGCTTTTCTCGTGCTTTGATCTATCAAAGTTCTTGTCGACCTGTTTATTATCTTTGCATGTAGGCCAATAGGTACCTTTCAATTAACGGAACCATTTGCATAGGTAGGTACCTAACCTGCTCTAAATAGGTATTTAGAGCAATTTTTATGTCAGAGGAAGAACACTGTGACCTCACCATACAGGTTTTTCTAGTATGGGGACAAATATTCAACAATGCTGCCAAATAATATGTGCTTTTAATCCCTTGTGTGCATTAGAATTTAATTATTTATTTATCTACGTAAGTAATTTTCGCTGTATTAGGTTGTATTCGCGGAAAAAAGTTATTGCAGCTATTATTTTAACCTGACGTACAGGACTATCCTATCATCATCATACTGAAAGAAATGCAGAGTTCTTATGACTCTCAATTATTATTCCTAATATCAACCTATCAAAAGGGTAGAAAACAAACATACTTCATTTATTTACATAAATAAGTATTTGCTGTACTAGCGATTATGCTCAATTTCGCTGCCATTCAGCGAAATTGTACAATACAATACGATATAATATATTACAATTGTAGTTCATATCAATCAGTTGGATTCGTATTGATTGATTGACTACTTTATTATTCAATAATGTATTTAGTACACATCAAGTCGAATAATATTAATATATTTAATTAGGTTTTATTATTATTGATTTTATCGTCATATCCTTTTCCTTATCCCGCTATGTTATTATTTAATCCGTAATTCAGTACCACTGATTTGGAAAACCTACGTTTTATAAAATAAACTAGTAATGAGTATTATCATTAAATATAAGATATATTTATTATAATTAAACTTTTAACTCGCTTATATGATCGCTTTCACACTCACACAAATTTCGAGAGATTTTAGGAAACTTTCCTGAAACTGGCAACACCGCCACAATCGACATTCAAACCGTCCATCCCTGCTACCTGCGCGGGCGCACGAAATGGCGGGAGCGCGGGATGTAAATCCCATGAGCCCACACAAGCCATGTGGTGATAATTCACACTAGGACACAGTGACGTCACAGTTCATTGATCACATGATTGCCGTTTAATAGATTGTCATGTTCGGCTATTAATTGATTTACATGGGAATTTTATTTCATTAATTATTTTCTGTAAGTATAGGTAAATAATTTCCATTTATTGTAATGGATTAATAGTAGAATTAGGAAATAAAACTGAGTGTGACTTATAAATGTACAAATATTTAAATAATATTAAAATTTGTTCTAGAAGTCTTAATTTTTACAGAACATGCACTAATCAGTTATAAGATATTAAGTTACTCACACAGGTAAATAATATCTAGAATAATTTTGTAAATGGATATTTGAAAAATGTAGCTACACCCCTACAACAAATTTGACTAACAATTAAGTACGTAATTGTCAAAAATAATTATAAAAAATGAAAGATCTCTAGTAAAATTTTACTCACGCTCTCGTGTATGCCTTAAATATTTGAAACTTACTAATAGTAAAATATTACAAACCTGTAATATTATTCTAAGGTTGCAATGATTTTCAAAAGATTTCATGAAATTAAATTATATAATTATCATAATAAATAAATTAATATTAATCATTCTAAACATTTAACTTTGGAGGATGGCTTTTCATCAGTTAGAAGAAAAAACATAATAAATTATTTGTCGTTCACTGAATCAATCATACTTGTTATGTAGATACTTTCCACTTATAACAGTTATTTTAGATATATGAAGTTAATTATTTCAAAATAAAAATTACGCGCCGAATGAAATATAACCTTTTTAAATTCGGTGTTAAAAATGTTATGTATTACAAAATTAGAAAAATAATTACGTAACATTCACCAGTTTTTTTTTAATTAGAATTACACTTTATTTTATTATATCTACTGTATTTGTATCCAAGACAACTAATATTACTACAACAAAACATGAGAAGCATGCGCATCGTGGCATTTTTTTCCCGCAGGGGTAGAAAAAAAAATCCCACGCGGCATAGATTTTTGAGTGGTAAAACTGCAAATTGGGAAATCCCGGGGGCGGATTCTGAATTCCTGTATTGAAGGGTGAATACGATCTAATTCTCATCCCTCTAAATAATATTCACTTTTATGTAAAAGCACAATGCAATTTAAAATAACATAACACGCATCAAGTTTGCAATAAACATAAAAATATAAACGCATTCACACTCACAGCCCCACACTAAGTTCGATGACTTGTGTCGTGGGTACCGGAAACATTCACATCACCCACACAATCACAATCACAACCAGAACCAGAAACACACATTTTCCTTGGGCAGAAAACTGGTATGCAATATTTCAATACTGACGCTTAAGTAAAATTAATTGTAAGTTCGGCTTTAAATTAAATAAAATTTAATGAAATTAATGTCTCGGAGCTACTTTAATTTCATGTCACTTTCGGCTTAAAAACAGTGTCACATAAATGCTGTTTATTCGTAAATCCTTCAAGGACCAATCCTACACATTAACAAGTGTTATAAGATTAAGATTTTTATTTTCATTAGTTTTATTTTATTACACTTTCGCGGCAAAATTCCCGCCTAAATATGTTACCTACTAAATAGGTTACTCTGTTGTTTTTAAACAGAAACTTCAACAAATTTTAATGTAAACTTGGCGAAAAGGTCAGCTATAAACCCAAACAGAACATTAAAAGCCAATTAAAATAAATATAGTGCACAACAACATAAAACTTTAAATGACATATAAATATATCATAACTTTATGACACTCTCATATTAAAACTTAAAGGTGTCCCAGTACTCTCTGTTAAATATAAGGAACACTGTACTGACGGATAACAGTATAATAATTGAAGTACCTTACCTACTCGTTTACGACACTAACAGCATTTCTAAATGGCTATAAAAAGAAGCAGCTGGCCATAAAACGCCTTTCGTTATAGAATCCGTAATTGAGATATCGTTTTTCTTGAATTTGTCTTTTATATTTACTAGTTGTGCTTCGCGCATTTTCGTATTATGTAAAAAGGATACAAGCAAAAAAAATTTACAAAATTCTCCCATTTCAGGGTCTTGACTAAATCGTTATTAAATTTCATTCAAATTTGTTCAGCTGTTCTAAAAAATCGTTTTAAACACACTCACTCATTTAAAAACACACACACACACACATACACTCGTGTAATTACACAGGTACTCAATAATGATTATTGATTTATGATATTAACGGGATTTAACTAACTTTATAAACTTATATTATACACTAGCCGTGCCACATACAACATACACACTTCCACACAAAAACGTTCGGATTTATAATACTCAGTGTGATACATAAACTGTACTGTCAAATAGATTTTTGTAAATTGACTCGTGGCTTTGCCTGATTAATTATTGATGACAAACCACGATAATGTTACCCTAAAGTCCGTTTTCATTCTTTACGAAATTTCATCAAGATTAGTTCAGTGTCTAACCGTAATGAAGTAATAAACAAACAGAGAGACAGGGCCTCTTTTGGATTCATATATTATTATGAAGCGTGATGTAATGTGCTAGCTATGCAGCCGGCATGATGGGAACGCTACCCACTGGTAGTGAGCTTGAGCACTTGAGTTACCTATAAGCTCGTTGTCTTGTAGGTCACTTAGTTCTTTGCTGTACATAGTTTTAGTTTACTTTTAGGAAATATAGGCAATTGGCCCGTAGTTAGGCATGTGCTAGGCAGATATAAAGTAGCCAATTGAAACCGTGGAGTTTTAGGGATTTTCTACACTGTTTACCTCTATTTATAACCTTACATTTCGTATTGTATCATATTATACATAATTAAAAGGCAAATAAATACACTGGTATAATACAATTATGGGTTCTTTTATTGAAGACTAACGACCCGCCCCGGCATCGTAAGGGTGAATTAAAAAAAAAATACAAACAAACAAACCTTAAACCTTAAATAAGAACACAATAAAAAAATACAGCCAAATTTGTCGAGGTGTTCTCGAGTTTTAGCGAGACTAACGCAGAACAATTAATTGTAATATATAATTATTATAGAATTATTTTATTGTCATACAGAAAAATAACATGTCATGTAACACTGCATGGACTCGTCATACATATTGATATTAAGAGAAAAATTACATACTAAACAATTTTGTAGATATAAACATTCGATAAATAGTACAATTCTTTTATATATATTTTTTTTTTTGCGTATTTTATTTTTGTCTCCCTCCAGCCTCTAAACACCACTAACTAATTATAGTAATAATGTCTTTAAATCCTTAGAAGATACCTAATTATCTAAAACTTATATAATTTTTAAAACCATGTTAATAGGTACAAAGGGCTATCAGGTTTAGGCTTAAAATAGAAATGCTAATTGCCTGCATTTGAACTGCCCCCTGGTGTATTGTTTACGCATCTGTCTATTCAGCAGCGGGTACGGATTCAATTCCCGGTGGGAACACAGGTTTTCTCCCCTTTGAAAAGTGTTTTTGGTTGAATTTGTGTGTAATGTGAATGATTCCAATACATAATCTGCGAACTTAGTGTGTGGCTGAGTGAGTGGGAAAACGTTTTTTTACCGTTATAAAAATGTAATTCGTCATTTTTATCCCGATCTGAGTATATGTAAACTTAGATATATGTTACAACCGACTTCAAAAAAGGAGGTCCTCAAGTTACGCGATGTCTCCGTTAATTATGAATCGATTTTGATGTTTTTTTTATTTGGTAGAGTAAGCTTCAGAGTTGGTACATACATTTTATCGAAATCGGTCAAGCCAAAACCGAAATATAATCGACTAGCCGTGCCCCGCGGCTTCGCCCGCTATTATCAAGTTAAAAAGTAGCCTATGTGTAATCCTAGGTATAAGCTATGTACTTTCCAAATTTCATCCAAATCCATTCAGCCGTTAAAGCGTGAAGAGGAAACAAACATACTTACACACAAACTTTTGGATTTATAATATTAGTAGGATAGTAGGATGAAGTCGGTTTTTTAAGCTTTGCTTGCGTTTCAATTATGTTGTTACAGGTTACTCATAATATATATACCTATATAATGGGTATATTCTTGTAATTTTTTCATCTATTTATTATGCGCAAAAAAAGAGTAAATAATAATAAAGTTACTTTGTTATTTCACTAGAATTATTAAAATTGACAATTCTTATACAAAGTCTGACCATCCACAATGAGTAAGAACCCATTTAAATCATACAATTTCCCCTAAAACTAACATTCATTGAAGCAGCTAATTTATGCAGGTAACACTGTAAACCCTAACAAAGACCATAGACAACAATAAACGTTTTGTTTTGCATATATACCTAGAACTTAAAGGTGCCGATTTTTTGCCCACTTTGCGAATTTCGTTCGATTTCAGGACAAAAGGAACGTTTTCCAATAGATTGAAAAGAAAACAAAGAATTGTGAACTTAATTCTGTAGTCACAAGATTCAAGGTTGTATGATTTAGATTAAAGCGAATGGAGAGGCCTCGAGGCAATTCTGAGAATAACATAAAACTGTTATTTAAAATTTTTGTGCACAAGTTATGTAGTAACTATTGTTGTATTCTACGCCGGATTATGTTAAGTGCAAAGTTACTTTTGATTAACACGACACCCGCGACCATTTTGTTTCCTGGATTGCTTTTTCGGGGAAATTACAAATACAAAACTGGCAATCCTCAATGGCTCAATGGAAATAATATACAGTAGTTATAGTTTTTTATGAAAATGGCTTGGGTTGGCTGTAAGATAATTAAAAATAATTAATGATGATGCAAACGCTACCCACTGGTAGTGGGCTTGAGCACTTGAGTTACATATAAGATCGATGTCTTGTAGGTAACTTAGGTCTTTGCTGTACATAGTTTTAGTTTAGTTTTAGTAAATATAGGCAACTAGTCGTGTACCGTTCCCATGAGGAGAAAGCTTGTGTTCCTACCTGGAATTGAACCCAGCAACCACAGCGTAGAAGGCAGTCATGCAACCAAGTACGCCAACTAATATACTTACGAAAATAGATTTTATTTATATAGCATTAGCCATGCTAGGCAGAACTTTAGTGATAAATTTAGAAAGGAAAAATTATCGCTTGAGGCGGGATTTGAATTTTGAAAATTTGAAAGGTTAATTTCGTCTCTTCAGGCGGGACTTGAGTAGCTCAGCGGTTAGAGCAATAGGGCATGAGACTAATCCCGCCTCAAGCGATAATTTTTCCTTTCTAAATTTATCACTTACGAAAGTAATTTTATAGGTGCAATTTCACTCTTTTCACAAAGACTTCATCACCATGTGAATGTTGAGGCAATCCAGCTCCTCGACAACACAGACTTAGTGAGGAGACTCAAAAGAACCAAACCTTTTGAGCTAGTGTAGTGATGTGACAGTGTTATATAGTGAGTGCTATTAATAAAGAACACAAGAACAAAGTGTCTTCCCGGTAATAGAGACGGTAAGAAAAGTGTTATTGGACACATTCTTAATATACTACTCTACTTAGCAGTTTAGGTCAAAATTAAATTACCTATTAGTCTTAAGGCTAGATCGTAATTCCAATGGTGTACCAAGCGTAATTGGTACATCATAAAAAAAATGTGTAATTTCACAAGTATTTTTTTTTTTTATTTGTGACAGGCTAGTGTTTGACCACTATCTCACCTGATGGTAAGTATTAAAAAATTATAAAATTTTACTAAAATATTGAACTGCCCTTTGTCTTGGTCGCTCCATCGTCGATATCAAGTGAGATGGTGGTCAAAAGTTTGCCTATCTTGAATAAAGAAATGACCACGGTGCCGGTGGGCCATCATTCAGCTGACGCGGCACTGCACCAGTCTAAACATCCTATACGCGTCAGGCACGGAGGAGCTGACTCCACAATAATATGCTTGCTACGTGTGTAGGGTGACCAGTCTGACTGGAAAACACTAGTTTTTATTTATTTTTAACTAGCCATGCCCCGAGGCTTCGCCCGCTATTATCAAGTTAAAAAGTAACCTGTGTGTTCATCCGATGTATAAGCTATGTACATTCCAAATTTAATCCAAATCCGATCAGCCGTTTACGCTTGAAGAGAGTGTACTTACACACAAACTTTCAGATTTATAATATTAGTAGGATATATGACATTTATGAATATGAGTATGAACAACAACTGGTACTTATTAGGCTAAACAAATTAGCATTGCAATTCAGAGAGGCAATGCCGCCAGATACCCACTGGTAGTGGGCTAAACTCTTGAGTTACCTATAAGCTCGATGCCTTGTCGGTCTTTGGTGTAGATTGACGTACAATTTAAGTTTACTTTTAGGAAATATAGGTAATTGGCCCGTAGTTAGAGGAATTACGAGCAAAATAAAAACAAAATAATATGATAAATAATTACTTTGTTAACATAATGTTGTGAATTATGTCTATGTGATCATTAATATGTTTATTTTTTTGTATTCGGTCACTTTGACACAACACCATATTTGTACGCGTATATCACGAATTTTCTCCTCAAGGGAAATTTGTGTTCTTGGTTCTGGGTGTGATTGTGTGTGTGATGTAAATGCTTTCGGCATCGACACAAGTCTTTGAAGTTAGTATGAAAGTGTAATAAACGTTAAAAACATTATTTATTCAATCGGAAACGAACACATCTATGTTTACTAAATCAAAGTATTTATCATTCTTTGGTTCGATCACACTTGAAGTAAAATTATTTTTGTATAAATAAAAAACAAAAGCAATATGATATGATTTGAGCGACACTTAAAAAAATACAATCTATATATATAAAAGAAAGTCGTGTTAGTTACTCCACTTATAACTCAAGAACGGCTGAACCGATTTAGCTGAAAATTGGCAGGGAGGTAGTTTAGAGCCAGGAGAAGGACATAGGATACTTTTTAAGAACGTACATTTCTTTAAATATTTTTTTTACATTTCGACATGCTTTCCATTTTCTCATACGTCACTCGGATTTGGTAAAGTACTAGGCAAACATAAACATGAAGGTTGTAATAATATAGACACGTGACATTGTAACGCATGCCGGGTATGGCTTCCTAAATATGCACATTCATTGACTGTTAGGCGGAACGAAGGTCGCCGGGACACCTAGTTATGAATAAAAAATACTGAAGTGTATGTTATTCCAGATCACTATCTATCTATGTTAAAAATTACAACCAAAACAGTCAAGTAGTTTTGCGGGATTGAGTCACAAAGACATCTAAACAAATATAAAAATTCACTAATTTGTATATTTGTTCAGATGTGGTCAAAAGTTTGCCTTTCATGAATAAAAAAAAAACAAATTATTAGTGGGAAGTAGGCTCGAAAGGAAAGTGGTATGGAATGAGAGTAGTGGGATGGGATGGAATATGGGATGTGTTGAGAAGTGGGATGGAATGAGATAATGGGAAATGCAAATTGGATGATATCAACTGTAGAATGGGATGGGATAATGGGAAATGGAAGTGGGATGGGATCAAATGTGGGATGGGATAGTGTTATAAATAATGGTTAAAGGTTGTATTTGGTTGTATTATTTAAGTGTGAGGTTATGGTAACCCTAGTCGTCCGCGTGGCGACCGTGAGTGTTGCAACGTCAGTAGGTATTTTCCTATTCATCGTTGTATGAATGAATGACTACTTAATTCAGAAGTTAAGTCGTATTTTGTAGTACGAATGTAATACATGTGTTATGTATATGATCATTAAACAAACAAACGCATTCACACTCACAGCCCCACACTAAGTTCAAAGACTTGTATCGTGGGTGCCGGAAACATTCACATCGCACACACATTACACCCAGAACCAGAAATATCCCTTGTGAAAGAATTTGTGCTCCTGCCGGGAATCGAACCCAGGACCAACGGCACAGAGGGCGGACAGCTGTCCACTGCGCCAACTGGGTCGTCATTGTATTATTATTCTCTTTATAATTATTTTTCTCTTAGGTATAGGTTATTTTAACAATATTTTTATGAAATTAATAAACAATAAAATAAAAAATACAAAATTAAAAAATGTACAAAAACCTAAACTAAGTGTGTAGGTATAAATGAGTAGGGTTTATCCTCGGGATTTCCCGGGACGAGAATTCTCGAAAAATCTGTAGTTCTCGTTCCCGAGAAATAAATGTCAAGAGTTGAGAATTCGAGAAATCATGTCTGGACTTGAATGCCTAGTTTTCGTATTTTTTCCGTTTAACTCTTTTATTTAGACTATTCATATATAACCTATGAATAGACGCCGTCATTTACCGAAAATTATTCAGAAGTTGTTGAAATAAGCTTAAATCAACGAGAATCTTAACTTGACACATTTGAAGTTCAATTATTATAGTATTCTTGTCAACAATACCAATAATATAAATAGTTCTATAATGTTCATATTTAATATATTATTATATAATTTATTAATGTATAAATTCTCAGAATAAAGTGCACCAATCAATACCGAAAGATACTGAATCCCATGACACAGGACTTATCCTAGTGTGGGATACAGGGCTCACTATAACATTATGTATACATATAATGTTAGTCTGTGTAATATTTTTTGTAAATGAAATAAATTATTATTATTTCATTTACAAAATTAATTATACAATATAAATTTTACGACCCAGTTGGCGCAGTGGACAGCTGTCCGCCCTCTGTGCCGTGGGTTCTGGGTTCGATTCCTGGCAGGAGCACAAATTCCTTCACAAGGGATATTTGTGCTTCTGGTTCTGGATGTAAAGTGTGTGTGATGTGAATGTTTCCGGCACCCACGTTACAAGTCTTTGAACTTAGTGTGGGGCTGTGAGTGTGAATGCGTTTGTTGTTTTGTTTGTTTTATTATAAAATTATTATTATTATAATTAGAGTAAGCTACGAGTATTAAAGGCGTTTTGAGAAATGATCACCCAGAGAATGTGGCGTTATTAAAATCAACCATAAAAAAAGAATTTTTACTATTTGAAATAACAAGCAAAATGCCTCCAAATCCGAATACAGAGCACTCAGTCGAAGTTGGCTTGACTGAACACGAAAGAGTATTTTCTATCCTTTACATGACGTTTGTATGAGATAGTAGGGCACACTTTAAACAGTTTTGTATTATATTTATATTGACATTATAGTCATACCCTATGTACAACAAGAGCGTTTGTTTTCCTAACGACAAAATTTAACGTAAACGAAAAATTGAGGTCTCGGGAAGACCTGAGAAATCGAGTCCGAGAATTCCCGAGACCCGAGAAATGAAAACTCTTGAGAAATCATAAACCCTACTAGTGTGGCACCGGCCGCGGGGCAGGGCCCTAGCTTCTGACAATGCGTGCCGTGTCCAGGAGTACTGTCGCGGAATCTGACCCGCCATCCAACCATTTAGCGAAAGCCTCTCGAGGTTGATCAAAGCTTTTCGCTATTAGCCCATTCGCCGAAACGACTATCGGGTCAATGATCGTCGAATCTACATCTCATCATATTGCGGTTACCTCGTATTATTTTTATTATATATAATTATTATACTCCACTATCTTTTGAAATGTATAGATTTTTTGGCACATTTCCTTAACTATGTAATTGTTTTGGAATAAGTGAAATGTTATAATATGAAACTACAACAACAACAAGAACAACTACAACATAACTTTTCTATCGATGTATGAATAGTATTAGTTCGTTGCATTTAAGCTACATAGTTAAATAATACAATTTAGATCAAAGCCCATATTTTCATAAATTGTATTATGTTAAGATTGCTTATAAATAAATAAATACTTATTTTTCTAATTAGGTAACACAATAGATAAATACCTATTCAAAACATGAAGATAGAGCAAAGAAAGAAGACTGGCAAAATCAAAATTTTGAAAATATCTCCGACACGGCGGCGGCGGCGGCGGCGACGCCCTATCTGAAAAACGGCTGCACCGATTTACACCAAACAGTTAAAAACACTCGATCTCTCAAACAAATAATTAAACGCAGCAAAGCTTAAAGAAAACCGACTTCACCGCTTTTTCTTCGGAACCTTGACTCATGAATCAGATCTTGATCAAATTTATTGGACCAATGGGAGAGTACCAGCCTCCAAACACAAATAAATCATCAAAATCGGTTCATGAGTAAAGAAGTTCCGAGGTTCACATAAAATAATAATAATACAGTAGAATTGAGTACTTCCGGTTTTTGAAGTCAGTCAAAACTAAATCAAAATCTGATTAGCCGTCTCCTTTATACGTCGTGGGCTAAAAATAAGAAATTTAAATTAAAACCTAACTAAAAAAATGACGGCGTTAGATAGTGAACAAACATGCTACATCAGGATCACATCCTCAGTTAGCTGACAGCCTGGATTAACACATATTTTTATCCCGGAATTCCCGCGGGTCCGGGACTTAGGTACGCTGATATAACCGCGGGGGGCAGCTAGTTTAAAATAAAATTAAACATTAAAACGTATGGTGTGTATGTACCAAAAATTAGAATTTACAGTTGCTGCAAATAAACAACGCCTCCCATTCAAGAAATGTTTAGTTTCGTGAATGCCGCGTCATCGTCCCCAGCCACAGAAACCTAAATAATAACAATAAGGCACATATTTCTGTGTCCCCAGCGCAAATCCAAGCAGAATGTCAACTCGATCCATCAAGCTGTCATCTTCAAATCACACAAGAATCAATCATGCCAACCTAAGGGAGAGAAAAAAAAACAAAAGCGCCAAACAAAAGGTGCAAAGGTGGTAGGACATAATGGCAGCACGCGCTCGCCAGCTGCGGTTGCATCTGCCACCCCCGCCCCTCGTCTGGTCATCCTGTCTTGTCACATCTGGGTCGATAGGTAAATGTTTATTGATAAAACAGGCGTTCTTCAGTGGCCACGAAATTAAAGCTTACATAGAAAATATGGTAGATATTCCACAAATGCGAACAAAGCGTTTTGCTTCTACATTTATTATGCGAACCGCAAAGGAATGGAACACCTCACCTGAGTCGGTGTATCCTGATGGGTACAATATGGGAGTCTTCAAGCCGCGAGTGAATAGGTATCTTCTAGGCAAGTTTGCTCCATCGTCGACCACATCATCGCCGCCAGGTGAGATAGTGGTCAAAGGCTTGTCTATATTGAATAAAAAAAATAGATGATAATTTTGAACTAGTCGTTCGCGCCGAACTGAGATCTCGCGCCTACATGTTGCCTTATAGAGAAAAGCTTTTGAGGTTACTTGCTTATAACTTTTTTCTTTAAAATAATGCTTGATTTGTATTTGTTGTTCATGTATATAAGCAGGATATAAGGGATAATATACGTAAGTTTCAGCTTTAAATGTGAAGCCGTTTTTGAGATAGACCCCGGGACAAAATAGGTAAAAAAACAGTGATTTTGGTGGCCTAACAAATTGTTAGATACTTTAAAGCATAGATTTTTTTGTAAACCATATTCGTACTCTACTTGCAAAGTTCTATTCATCGGTACCCCACAAAGGTACATAATACTAAATATTTTTTTCCCCGCTTACGTGTATGGATGCCCCCTTAACATTTTCATTTACATCATTTTAATTGCCATTTGTGGCTTTGAGCCATAGCTTTACATATTCTCTGTGAATTTGAAGTAATTCGCTTGTATATGGTTTAGACGCTAGATGCCTCTGACAGACGGACGGACGGACGGACAGAAAAAGTGCTGAATGAACCGAAGCGACATCTCTAAGTAGACTTGGGTGTCTACTTAGAGATGTCGCTTCGCTCGATCAATAACATTAAATTATTTCTGCTTTGTCGGTATCACTGACATAATGGTCGTGGTCACAACTTCAAGTGTTGGTGACAAGATTCACAACTCGTCGCCACTCTTCTCTGATGGCTGCCTTCCTCGTGCATTCATATAGTGACTATGAGCCATTTACTAATATTAAATTTGGTCATTTGAAAAAACAAATTAGAATTCTGTTAAATCTAATTACAGCACGATTACGTTATTTATTTGTCTGTGAGCTTTTGATTGTCTCAAATTGTATTTTATTGGGTAAGCAAATAAAAAAAATTGTTGGTTAATTTTTCAAAGCATAGCACTGTAATATTTTGTTTATATAGTATCCCATTCTATAATAAAAACAACTAACTAAAAACGACTTCGCTGTAACTATCTCTGGAACTCTTTAAATGATTTTTGTTCCCCGATTACTCGCAGACGCCTGGCCTAGACCGATTCGAGAAATCCTTTTTTTATCAACTTCACAAAAAAGGAGGAGGTACTCAAGTCGACTTTATGTGTCATCCTCATAACTTCTTTCCACGTAAACCGATTTTGATTTTTTTTTTGTTAGGTGTTGTTTTCCAATTGGTCTCATTTAAATTTGATCAAGATCTGACTAGTAGTTTTTGAATTATCCTCAATAATGCGTATTCTGTGACTACATTGACAATGTTCTCGTTTTTAACCGACTTCAAAAGTTACCTCATAATTGCTTTTTTTGTGCGCCGATTTTGATGATTTTATTTGAAAGCTGGTGCTTTCCATGTGGTCCCATTTAAATATGATCAAGATCTGATCACTAGTTTTTGAGTTATTGTCAATAATGCGCCTTTAATACGTTGAATCTGATCAAGGTTCCGAAGATAAAGTCGGATTTTTAAGCTTTAAAAGGGTATACTTACCTAATTTAAATTTGATCAAGAACTGACCAGTAGTTTTTGAGTTATCTTCAATAATGCGTATTTCTTTAATTTAATCTGATAAAGGGTTCCGAAGATAAAGCGGTATAATCGTTTTCTTAAGCTTTGCTTGAGTTTAAATTATTATTATATATCGCCAACATAACATAAAAAAAATGACAACAGGTGGTCAATCACTTCCTTCGTAAAGGTGAGTACAAAATGATAGGCAGTAGGTTATAAATCAAAATAAATGAAATCCACCACTGGCGCTCCAAGCCGGCGTTCCTGCATGCAGGTACCTCCAATCCGCGCAGCTGCCTCGACAGATGTACACCATGCTGTACCTACATATACTTTTATAATTTGTGTGTATGTTGTTCGGTGCATCTGTTATTGAAGTGTTATTAACATTCGAAAACATGCTGTGACAAATTAGAGCAATTGGTTTGAAATTGTATACATATATATTTAACTCAATTTTATAGGCATATTCTATGTTAGTTTTTAGGGTTACGACCCAAAGGGCAAAAACGGGACCCTATTACTGAGACTTCGCTGTCCGTCCGTCCGTCCGTCTGTCACCAGGCTGTATCTCAAGAACGGTGATAGCTAGACAGATGAAATTTTCACAGATGATGTATTTCTATGGCCGCTATAACAATAAATACTAAAAATAAAATAAAATAAATATTTAAGGGGGCTCCCATACAATACACTTGATTTTTTGACCGTTTCTTGCTCGATTCTAATAACGGTGACAGGTAGACGCTTTAACTATTCACAGAATATTTAGTTTTATGTTCTCTTTAAATATAATTAATTAAAATAAAATAATAATAATAAGGATAATAGTACGGAACCCTTCGTGCGCGAGTCCCACTCGCCCTTGGCCGGTTTTTTTATTTGAGTATGATTTGCCTACACTCATGCAAGTTCACTTAGTATCAAGTATAATAAATAATCCATTATTACACATTAAGAGGCAGATATATACGTCAATGCGAGCACCTTTTTTAACCATAGGCAATTATCACCCTTAGACTTTGGACATAAAGGTGCATGTTACTTAAATTATATCGTGGCGGTTACGCAAGGTCACGCGTGTCCTTTCTTTGATTTTTTATAACCGCGCCCTAAAAAAATAAAACAAGCTAAAAAATAAAAAAAGCTAAAGTAATTATTTGTCTAGTGAATATTATATACGATATAACGTACACAGTGTTTTGATATACAATGACGGAACAAAATGGTTAGGTACAAAACGTAAAAGTGATTTGCATATGACTTCATTTTTTTTTTCTCTTACATTTCTAAATGTTATGAATATTCTGAGAAGAAGAAATCATTTATCATATCATACTGATTTCGAAGAATTTTTTTATTTATGATTGCCGAGGGGTTTTACTTTGTGATTACAAATTCACGAGTTTTAAGAGAAATTCTGTATCACCCCCTTGAGACGCTATGTACCTAAGTTTCTTGACCTGCTCAACGTATTATTTGCCTACACTTATGCACGTTCACTAAGTATTAACGGTTAATAATCCACCATTATAACACAAGTTTTGAAAAACATTAGGTACATCAACAACACCATTTTACAAGCTTTCATTTAGCTTGCACTGTATGTAAGTATGTTTGTTCGGGTGGAATCTTGCAACTCAATTTTGAAGCAGATATCTTCAACCGATTGAGTTGAAATTTTGTATTCACGTTTAGTTTCGATGACAATTCATGGTTAGCTGTGTGACGTAATTCTAAGTCCAACATGGCGGAACACACAAAATGGCGGACAAGTAATTTTTAATGCACTCCTACAATATGGGTATCAAATGAAAGGGCATGCTGAATAACTCGAAAAATAAAGTCACGTAACTTTAAATCCAATATGGCGGACTTCTAAAAGCTTGTCTTTAAAAAAGTTTTTAACAAGTAACTTATTTATTTAATTTTCGAGGCAAAACTTCGTTGATGTCTTGTCTTTCAAGGAAGCCTGGCTTTTCGACAGTTCCTGCTCGTGCCTAATCAAAGCATCTTAATTGTAATCCCTGCATTACGGTACGCGGTGCTAATGTTATAATTCACAAGGGCTATGGACCGGTCCCAACCGGGCCGACCGTTAGCTCGGCGGCTCGCGCTCGGGCCACGGCGGCCCACGTGCCTATGGTTACTGTTCGGAAATGCACTTGCATAACTCTGAATTACATACAACGCTGTAAGCATGCAAGGGCATCCGTTAATTACGTAAGGCGATATTGCCGATTTTCCAACCCTCCCTTTCTCCTTCATGAGATATTTGCGCCGAATTGAGATCTCGCACCTACATTTTACCGAATGGAAAATAACTTTTGAGTTAATTGCTTATAACTTTTTTTCTTTAAAATAATTGTGTGATTTCTGTATTTGTTGTTCAAGAACAGGATATAATGGATATGATACGTAAGTTTCAGCTTTAAATGTAAAATTGGTCTAAAAACAATGACTTAGGTGTCCTACCAAATTGTTATTTGAAACCGGTTACGTTCTCTACTTGCAGAGCTCTTTTCAACGATACCCCACAAGGATAGTTCAAAAATAAAAAATATTTTGTTACCCACTTACGTGTATAGGTGCACCCCATTATTAAGTATGTATCATCATTTTAATTTCAATTTCTGGCGTTGGGCTACAGCATTATTAATTTCTGAAAATTTAAAGTTATTCACTTTTAAGGTTTAGATTAAGACGCTAGATGCCTCTGACAGACTAACGCGTGACGGTGGGACGAATGGACGGACGGACAAAGTGTTTGAACCACACGAGTCAACTTAAAGATCGGTCGATCAATAATGGTAGATTATTAACCGTTGATAATTCGTGTAGGCAAGTCAAACAAGCGCCTTTACAGCTGATAATGATCTCAAACACAATATTACTTATTTATGTTAAGATCATTATTTAAATAGCATTGTTTTTTCCTAACCTTGAGTGATGTTAGAGTCTGAAGGGAGACATAAATTACGCAAAAAAATAAATAAAAGAATTGTATTATTTAAGAATGTTCTTATACCGCTAAAATTGTTAAGTATGTAAATGTTTCTTTCTTTCTGTATGACGATAAAAAAATAAAACTAAAACAAAGTTGAAAAACCGTGATTTTCGCTTTCGCTCCAAAACTCTAATAGCTTCTATCGCTTTACTTATAAGCACGAGTTGTTCTCTCCATTCGGCATATCAAACAACTCTCCAATAAAAGCCCCGAGGAGTTCAATCACATACACATGTTATATATAGTACCCGGATGACCGAGCTTTGCTCGAACATGGATAAAACGACGTTTTCTAAAATTGAAACCTAGCTAGATCGATTTATTGTCCCCGAAACCCCCTGCATACAAAATTTCATGAAAATCGTTGGAGCCGTTTCCGAGAAGGATCTCAGGAGATTACACACACATTATATAAGAATTGCTCGTTTAAAGGTATTATATAGATAAAGATAGGTACATAAATATACAATCCGTTTTCAATGGCTGTACAGAGAACAGATTAAAATATGAAGTGCCAGCAGAAAAGACGAGAGTTCGACACGATTCAGCAAATAATTAGTAAAGAAATGAATACCTACGCCCACGCGTCAGCACCAACGTTTGTCGTGTGTGTAAACCCACAACAAATTTTAATAAGTCAGTATAACTTGGCCTAACCTACGTACCTACCTACTTCAATCTCACTATCTTAAAATTCCTACTTCAATATCAGTTAAAACAATTTTTATAATGCTGGTACTTATTTGGCTCAACGTATTAGCATTGCAATTCAGAGAGGCAATGCCACCAGCATGATGGGAACGCTAACCACTGGTAGTGGGCTTGAGTTACCTATAAGCTCGATGTCTTGTAAGTAACTTAGGTCTTTGTTGTATATAGTTTTAGTTTAGTCTTAGGAAATAAAGTCAATTGGTCCGTAGTAATAGTACTCTTCACTATACTTCTCCAAACTTAGATCCTTCAACATACACTACGTCCTTTCACTAAGTTGTTTTAGGGTAGTAAATAGTCATGAGATAGGTACTTATAACTTTATTCCTAGACAAGCATGCTACATCTTCGGCCGCATCATCACTTTCCATCAGGTAAGTCAAATGCCTAAGTATCTAGCATAAAGAAAAATCGTTCGTAAATATAAACATAACACATATCGTAAACGATTTCACACTCACAGTTCATAACATCACACTTTCAATCACACCCAGAACAAGAAACACAAATTTATCTTGACGAGAAAATTTGTGTTACTCACCACGAATTTCAGAACAACTTGTATTTAAATCCGTGCTTCACACCGAGAATCTAATCCGCGAAATCCGCTGCTGTGAAGGCAGACGCCACGCTAGGCAAGCATGTAATAAATGTTAAAAATTATTTTTTATTTGTAATTATTTGTAAATTTAATTAATAATTTGAATTTGAGTTGTTATTTCGTATTCTTGCCAATAATATAAATAGTTCTATAATACATATTTAATATATATATTTTTTTAATGTATAAATTCTCAAAATAAAGTGCATCAAACAATATTGAAAGAGACTGAATCCCACGACACAGGACTTATCCTAGTGTGGGATACAGGACTTACTAACTATAACATTATACATATAATAATATAATGTTAGTCTGTGGTAATATTTTTGGTAAATTAGATATAAAATATTATTACTATAAAAATATACTTAACATTTATTACATTAATGGGATATATTTCCTATGATATCGCATTACCACCATACAATATGTCATCATAATTCACCCTGTCCCAAACATTATACAATTACTCCACATCACACCCCAATCAGAGGCCTTGTTTGCTATAATTCGGCAATAACTCAAGGGTGCAAGGGTGAGTTGGCCTTGACAACTAAATGGTTTTTGAATGTTTAAATAACCGCAGTTAACGCAGTTTTTAAAATGGGGTGAAGGCTTGTAGTCCAAGATTCCAGGGCCACCAGACGTCACGTATTTTCTGACGAAGGTAATGTGGACGATTGAGTAGTGTTAGTATGTACTAAGAACGCATGCCTACCTGCTAGCTTGCTTAGACGGCCAATTTTGAGGTATCATGTAATCAAGGTACGTAAATACATTACTTACCTCACGTAAATTCTCCAAGCTGATTTTTACGTATATTTTAGGCAATATCCTATTGTAGACGACCTTTCGAGAAGTCAAACGCATTGTCATTTGTTTTTGATCAGTCATCATCATCATCATCATCTCAGCCGCAAGAAGACCACTGCTGTATATAGGCCTCCCCCAAAGATCTCCAAAAAGAACGGTTGTTAGCGGCCTGCATCCAGCGACCTTCATTATGTCGTCCGTCCACTGCGCTTGCCAGTCCGTGGCCTCCATTCTAGAACTTTTCGGCCCCATCGGCCATCCGTTCTACGTACTACTTCCTACTTTGATCAGTAGGAATAATTATTTCGAAGAAATATAGGCAGGTTGTTTCCTCAGAGTTTGAATAAAACAGTCAATATTGCCTCGACACAACTGCTCATATTCGCCTCGCCTGCGCACGCATTATTATAATAGTCCAGCGTGGCTGCCATTCTTTGGACGCATTTGGTTCGAACAGATCGGCGTGCGGGAACGCCGTCCGTTCGAGCCAGTGTGTGTCAGCTATAACTGGCTATAAGTCAGCCGGTAACGATCTGGTGCCGAGTTAAAGCGTGTTTTTTTATGCTCGATAAGCAAACATTTGATTACGGGAAGGTGAAGATGCGGCCGAATTACATATCCGCATAGAGTGTGCTCTTATAACCGACATTTGGCTTAAGTTAAAAACAATTTAAATATTTGGTCACTAAATAAAAACTGATTATTTAGTAGCATTGGTGACCGGACCGCAGAAATATTGCCATTTTAACTTTTTATCGAAATCAAAAAAGCCTTCTTTTTTGGTTTCGATAAAAACTTAAAGGTTGACTGTATGTATTTTTTTTTAAATGAATGTTCACCGATTTTTCCCATCTGAAAACCGATTCTCAAAATTTATTTATTTATTTATTTAAAACTTCATGCACAAATACTATGTACATAGGAGGACTTAATGCTACAGCATTTTCTTTTTTTGTTTGGTAGATTACACTTCAAGAGGTGGTCCCATACAAATTTTATCGAAATCGATCAAGCTAAAACCAAAATAAAAAGTGAAGTCGGTTTTTTAAGCTTTGCTTACGTTTGAATTATTCTATACCGATAGTTAAGCGTTAGGTCCACTATCGCATCTGTGGGTAAGTGATGGTGCGATCGAGAATGGTTATGGTGTATGAACCTACTTATCGTAGCAGTAGGTATCACATAGGCCAATGATATTAATTAAGTAATAACGCAGAATAAATCTGACTTTCATACTCAAAAACTAAAAAAAAATACATTGAGAACGAAAATCATGCTCCTGCTGGAATCGAAGGACGGCGAGATCAGAGACCTGCCCCCTGCTTCAACTGGATCGTAATACCTTCCGCTTGACGCAGTTTTATGTATTATTAGGCTATAGTCCATCATATAAACTTTAACCCATAATTATCCACATCCTAGACTACCAGTAAGATGAACACATCAAAAGACTGCGACGAAGGTGCTCCTGTGACAGATCCCAGCTGCCGGCACACCTGCGCGCATTCAAATGGAGCGCCTTTGTGTGCCTACATTATACCTGAGACGGGGTAAGGGGAAACGGAAGTTAGGGCAGGGTTCTGTATATATTTTTAGTGAAATAAATAATCTATCTTCATTTTACAATACCTATATACGGGACAATTGTCTATATTTCCTAAAACTATATAAAATAAATTTTGACAAGCATTTGACCACTATCTCACATGATGGAATATGATAATGATTGTAAATCGGGGCCAAAGATAATTTATACTTATGATGACGACCCAGTTGGCGCAGTGGACAGGTGTCTGCCCTCTGCGCCGTGGGTCCTGGGTTCGGATTCCCGGCAGGAGCACAAATTCCTTCCCAAGGGATATTTGTGCTTCTGGTTCTGGGTGTAATGTGTGTGTGATGTGAATGTTTCCGGCACCCACGATACAAGTCTTTGAACTTAGTGTGGGGCTGTGAGTGTGAATGCGTTTGTTTGTTTTGATTATGCTTGTCCTGAAGACTCCCATATTATACCATATTATACTGTTTATGGAACAAAGACGCGAGCAATGAGCTCCACTCCTTCGCAGGATAATACACATACAAGCAAAACGCTTCGAGCGGTCTCGAGGTAAGTCAACCATAAATGGATGACGTTTGACAGTTTGTCTTGTACCATAACTTATTTAAAATTGTCTAGAACAAAAGGTCCAGGAGATGCGGACGTGTGGTCAACTAGGATTGATGTTTTAAAAAAATATCAAGCTCTCTCAGGGAACCCTAAAAACTGGAGGTTTATATCCTCCTTTGTGAGAGCTTAACTATGCGTAAGAGCATGAATTTAAGCTACCGAGACCTCATCTACTCAATAGAGTACATCATTGTACGCTTGGTTTCGTTAGAAAAGCATAGATAAGTATATTTCGATGTAACTTGTCAAAGGATTGCTTGTTTCATTGTGTAGGCAAACAAGTGAAGTTTTAAGTGAAGATGCGGCCGAAGATGTAACATGCTTTCCTAGAAGATACCTATTCACTCAAAACTCGAAGACTCCCAGATTATATCTTTCAAGAAACAGAGACGCGGAGAATGAGTTCCACTCCTTATAGCCGTACAGGTGATAAACGTAGAAACGAATCGCTTCGAGCGAATAAGAGGTATGTCAAACATAAATGAATGGCGTTTGACAGTTTGACTTTTTTGATGGTAAAATGGGCATGGGGGAGTTGACTCCTGTCCTTCAACAGCCCCATTTCTGTTCCCACTCTTGGAACTCACTGCCTTCTTTCTCAGGGAGAGAGTAAAGCTCATAATCCACCACAGTATGTACAGAATGTATACTTGTTCTAGCTCTAAAACTGTGAAGTAAGACAACGAGACGTTTCAAACGTTTGCCTACCTTGGATAAATAATTTAAACGCAAGCAAATTTGAAAAAAAACGTCTTCACCGCTTTATCTTACGCATTATTTATTTATAAGGAAGACCAACAGCCGAAGCCAATGAATGGTCCTCACGGATAGAAACAATATATTTTACTAATTAACGCAAACATGACATTAACGCATCGATACACAAAGAAAAAATAGAAAAGACGTAACAAAATTTCGAAATTGAGTAAATATACATCCAAATGAAGACAATAATCTGAATATTGTAAATAATTTAAACAATTGAGTCTAATTATCAAAGAAGTCGCTACTAAGCAGCAGCCTCGCCGAGTTCACGCTTGTGCAAAACAGGTCTAACGTAATATTATATTGAGAGTAAACTCAAAAACTACTGGTCACATTTTGATAAAAATTTAAATGGGACCACATGGGAAGCCCCAGCTTTCAAATATAAAAAAAGAGCCATCAAAATCGGTTCACCAAGAAAAAAATCTGAGATAACACACATAAATAAAAATACAGTCGAAATGAGAACCTCCTCCTTTTTTGTAATCAGTTAAAAATAAACATATTGATGAAAATCATAGCAGCCATTTTTTAGAAGCTGCAACAAACAAAAAGCCCACAATCCTGCTGACCCTGAACCTTGGTGATCATATAACGTGTTACAAGGGCTCGACGGAAGTCCCGGGACAAATAATAAATGCAACGGATTCGCGTATCCTTGATGGAGCTCTACGCATTATAAGTGCCTCACTCTTTATAATCCGACGAACAGCTGCCGTCTTTTACATATTCAAATCTTTATATATTACTAGCTGCGCCCCGCGGTTTCACCCGCGTTGATAATGATGAAAAGTGATGATGATGAAAAATAGATGTTGGCCGATTCTCATAGATACCGGATAAGCACAAAAAATTTCATCAAAATCGGTCAAGCCGTTTCGGAGGAGTATAGCAACGAAAACTGTGACACGAGAATTTTATATATTAGATCACACTAATATTAATTATATATCCGAAAGTTTGTGTGTAAGTGTTTGAATGTGTAAGTGTGTATGTATGTTTGTTTTCTCATCACGCTGTAACGGTTGAGCGGATTTGGATGAAATTTAGAAAGTACATAGCTTATACCCAGGATTAACACAAAGGTTAATTTTTAATTAAATATTATCCTACTATCTCACTTCACATTTCTATTCATAAAGGCAAAAGTTTGTGAGTGTGTTTGAATGTTTGTTACTTCTTCACGCCCAAACAGCTGGTACAATTTTGATGAAATTTGGTATGGAGGTAGCTGACTTAAAGAAGCCTGTAATATGTGTTCTAGATGAACACATATTAGTTCCTGCGGGTCCGGGATTTTTGCGAGTAAAACCGCGGGGCGCACCAAGTAGAAACATACATTGTATTTATTATGATGATTTCTTTTATTGTACTGCGTCCGGGTGGATTGAAAACAGCATGTCTTTATTCATTATTGGCAGATATTGCTGAAACCGATAAGTCCGGCCATTCTACCGCTTTATAATAATATTTTTGTAGTTGTATAAGTTTGTATCTTTTTTTGTGTACAATGTCTACAGCTTTGTAAAAAGAAAGAATACAATACAAACAAATGCATTCACACTTACACTGAGTTCGGAGTCTTACAAATTTCCCCTTGGGGAGAAAACTTGTGTTTCCACCGGGAATCAAACTAGATACCCGCTGCTTTAAAGGCGAACAAAGTCTCAAGTCATCTAACTTAGTGTGAGTGTGAAAGCGTTTTTCTTTTTAACGTAGTTGAATTACTGCCTCACCTGCATGTTAAACTGTATGTAGATCCAAGGTCAAAGTCAAATAGGGTGGCCGTTACAATGGTCCACCCTTTCAGTGGTAGCACCCCATTATGGCCTCAATGGCCTCAATGTTTATAATGGACCAAGTAATTTGATATATTATTAAAATAGCAGTGGCCAGTATAATATGGTAGTTCGCTTGAAGAAATGAAAATACCCTAGTTTAATCGCACAATACACATTGTGGTGGATTGGTATAAGTACCCGGATGAAATTTTTTTTTTTTTTGACACGCTATTGTTTGACCACTATCTCACCTGATGGTAAGTGACAATGTGATCGAAGCTGGTAAACACACTAGACCTGGAATACGCAGGCTCTCAAGGATAACTGCCGGAACACCGTATTTGGCTTGGCGGCAGACTTTCAACTTGATGGTGGTAAGCTACTTTGGTAGCAAGCCAGGCGAGCAACTCACAAAATGCTCTACCACCTCTCAAATGTCACCTGATTAGCACCACCCGGGGACCACGTGTAGGGAGTCAGACTTAAGGGGTATCCTCCTACGGACGTGGGTGACTCAGCTAGTAGTACTTAGCTCGGTTTTTTTTAATGGTAAATGACGTGTTCTAAGAATGAAACCTATCGCCTATCGATTTATCGCCCCCGAAACCCCCTGCTTACTAAATTTCATGAAAATCGTTGGAGCCGTTCCCAAGATCCTGATTATATATTATATATATATATACAAGAATTGCTCGTTTAAAGGTATTAGATAGATAGATATATTAGATTAGATAGATATATTTAGATGTGGACTTCGCATCTAAGTTATAATAATAAGAGTAGTAATGACTGGAGGTTTTGCCGCGTTGGCGTTGTTGATTTTGTATAATTTTCCAAAACCTGTGATACTTCGAGTGTTAATGTATAATAATGGTGGATTATTAACCGTTAATACTTAGTGAACGTGCATAAGTGCAGGCAAATCATACAAAGTAAAAAACGTGATTTTCGCCTTCGCTCCAAAACTCCAATAGAAGTTCTAGTAAAGTTTCTACCACTTTACTAGGGCATGACTTGACTACGACTGGAACTTGACTTTGACTTTGACTGTGACTTGTGACTAGGACTTTTAATATGAAACACACTTGAAATCCTACTTCCTTCTAATATTATAAATCCGAAAGTTTTTGTGTAAGTGTGTAAGTATGTTTGTTCCCTCTTCACGCTTTAACGGGTGAACCGATTTGGATGAAATTTGGATTGTACATAGATAATACCTAGGATTAACACATAGGCTACCTTTTAACTTTATAATAGCGGGCGAAGCGGCGGGACACGGCTAGTATATTAATACTTGACTCTGACTAAATGCACAAGATTGCGAAGCCAATATTTAAAGAAAAAAAAAACATGACCATAGGCATAAGCCAAGTCTGCGAAGCATTCTTCATTGCCAACGATGAGATGAGGCGAACAACCTTCTTCGTAAAATATATTAGTATTCAATCATACCTCTGTTTTTTGCATATCGACCACGCGTCATGCAAAGTCATTGTGGAAAAAATTGTTGCGGATAAAACGGAGTGATTACATTATCTTTGGATACGGACACGCTCGAACATTAGATGGACTACTGTATATCAAGAAAATAATTAAACTCAAGCAAAGCTTAAAAAAATTACTTCACCGCTTTTTCTTCGGAACCTTGATCGATTAAATGGAATAAACACGCATTATTGACGATAACTCAAAAACTACTGATCAGATCTTGGCCAAATTTAAATGGGACCAATGGGAAAGCACCAGCTTTCAAACAAAAATATCATAAAATTCGGTTTACGTGTATTTTATAAGATATGAGGTACCCCACATAAAAAAACAGTCTAATTTAGTACCTCCTCCTTATTTGTGAAGTCGGTAGAAATGAATGGGGTCGTATATCGAAAAGAATAATTATCGTACAATTCTTTACCGTAAAACTAGTAGTTCGATGAACTGAGACCTCGCTACAACTATAATTGACAACTTCCCGACCTTTTCTTTCTTAAATAAAGTCTTAACTTTTTGTACCGATTTATAACATTTCAATTGGCATTTTTGGCTTTGAAAGCTTTACATACTGTCTGAGAATGTTCAGTTTTTTTTTATGCTGGATAGGCAAGCTTTTGACCACTATCTCACTTGATGGAAAGTGACGATGCGGCCGAAGATGTGACATGCTTGCCTAGAAGGTACACATTCACTCTACACTTGAAAACACCCAGATTGTACTGTTCAGGGAACAAAGACGCAAGCAATGAGTTCCATTCCTTCGCTGTACGGATGACAACTTTAGAAGCGAAACGCTTCGAGCAAACTGGTGGTATGTCAACCATAAATGGATGACGTTTGACAGTTTGTCTTGTTGTTTGATGGTTAAAACGGCATGGAGGAATTATATCATGTAATTCCTGAGCACACTCTCCAAAATGTAAGCGATAGAATACCGATAGGCTTGCTACCTTAAGTCGGTGGCCGAGACTTTGCAATTTGGACTCAACTAGCTTACTATCGCCAATAATTCTATTCACTCGCCGGTCAATAGATTCAAGAGAGTCTAGCTGGTACTTTGCGGATCCATACACGATCGGACTTGAGCTTGATATAAAATGAGACGCTGCACTGCCCCGGTGTAAAGTATACTGCCTGACCTTAGCAAGGATACTCAGCTTAGTTTATTAGTTTGAAGGTTTAGCCTTGGTTAAGCCTATGAAGGACGAACAAAGGGCTATACCACCCAAGTCGTCTTCGCATGGTCAACAATAAATATTTCATTATTACATATTTATAATTAGTCAATATTTAGCTTCGCCATTCAACGTGGCAATGCCGCCTGCAATTCGGGAACGTTACTAACTGGCAGTGGTTAGTTAGATTATTGTATAATTTTGTGTTTATCGTAGGTACTTAGTATAACTTTAGTAATTATTTTTATTATTCTGTTTAACAAGATTTCTAAAATAGATATATATATATATTTGAGGTAGGTGCATTCTTAGTACCTTAATACCTACCATAAACTTAATTGACGACCCAGTTGGCGCAGTGGACAGGTGCCCTCTGCGCCGTGGGTCCTGGGTTCGATTACCGACAGGATCACTAATTCCTTCCCAAGGGATATTTATACTAATACTACTGGTTCTGGGTGTAATGTGTTTCCTGCACCCACGATACAAGTCTTTAACTTAATGTGGGGCTGTGAGTGTGAATGCGTTTGTTGTTTGTCTGTGTTGCCCGAAAAGTACAATCTTGGAGTCTTTAAATGTCGTGTGAACAGGTTTCTTCTAGGCAAGCATGCTCCATCTTCGACCACATCGTCACTTTCCATCAGGTGAGATAGTGGTCAAAGCGCTTGCTTTTCGTGAATGAAAAAAAAATACTTATTCAGTGTAATCTAGAACCTTCTTCGTTTCGGAGGTCGGGGTTAAGAATGTGGTTATTAAGTTCTATTTCTTTCTAAGCACTTACTTAGAAAGAAACAGAAAATCTCATTCTAGAATCTGTGAATGTATCCCGTATCAGCAATACAAATTTTAATCTTTCTACTTGGAGATTTAAGTGTGAAAACTGTGAAAGCATTTGTTAGTTTCGCCGCCATTGTTCCCGCGCTTATTCCATAGACACTATGATACCATCGCCACAGATAAAAAAATGGTTTCTTCCCTCATCAGCATCGCGGATAAATCATATTATCCAAAAGGTCGGTTTACAAGCAAAATTAAAGTACCTAGATAATATTACTCGTAAGGTTTCAATAGCAGTAAATGCGTGTTACCTGCTGATTTCTGAGAAACTTTTGAAAGATAAAAAAGCATGGCCTTTGTGACGAGTTTCCGGGGCCTCTGTACTTATCCCATCTCTTTATTCGTGAAGGCAGTCTTAGACAGACTGAAGACAGTTGAAGTAAATGCAGGTAAAAAAGTAATTTTAGCAATGTTTCTTATGTTTGATATTTGCAGGAATTTTACAAGCTCTTATTTAGTTTCATCTTGCAAGCTAAAGTCAACTTCCCGATGTCCGAAGGAACACAAATAAAAATAAAATAATAAATTAATCGTGATTGGATAGGTATCTTCTAGGCAAACTTGCTCAATCGTCGACCACATCGTCGCTTACCATCGGGTGAGATGGTGGTCAAAAGTTTGCCTATTATGAATTTAAAAAAAACTCAAATTTTGTTTTCTTATGTATCTTCGGTGACAATACAATGATATGGTACCATAGAGCTGGTCTGATGATGGAGACGGAAGATGGCCATAGGAACTTCTGAACTAAGCAAGATAAACCCTTCGAGTTTGGGCTTGTTTGATTTGTCTTGATAAGTTCTCTGGTTATATAACTTTTTAACTGTATTTATTTACAACTGCTAAAAGCTTGATTTAATACGGCTTAAAGTATTATTTATTAATTTTAGTTTTGGCTTCGCAAACTATGTGCATTTAGCTAGTTTGAAGTAATAAAATTCAACGAAGCTTTCTAGTATCGGGCTATGCCACTGCCACGTTTTGACGTGATAACGTCTTATTAATCGATGAACACCGGCTACACGCACGAAAAAGTGTCACGTTCCGCCTGAGCCTGAGCGTGCAAGCGAGAGCGCGGAACAAGCGATAGAGAGGCACGATCGGCCCAAGCGTCGGCTTGTACACTTAGTCCTTCTTTGTATTATACAATATATGATAATTCAGTGATAATAATTCAAATCAATTTATAAAAGTATGCAATTTTTCATCAATGTTTCTTTATGTAAGTTTTCGTAAAACTATCGTCCGTAAACCGACTTTACAGACAACCAATTTTTTAACTTTATGATTTGTCAACACTAATGCGTATTCACTTAATATTGAATAATATAATAATCAATTAATATTTTTGGAGTCAGCGCAAGGAAAACCCGGAATTAAATCAATTTTATTGATTAAACTATTTACAAAAAAAATAAGATCTTATTTATAATAATATAGTTATTTATTGATTATTATGAGTTGGTAGTTTTTATCTCGACAGCGAATAATTCGACCACGTGGTCGAGGTGCCACCACTACGAGATTAATTTATAAATTTTTTCGTTATTCAGGTTTTTTTATTGATTAGTAATAGGGGTTTTTTAATATATACATCAATAATTACATCAGTGGAGTGGTATCCACTTTTTCGGCTTCACTCCTATGTTTCATGGGTTATATCTGCATTTGTTTATTGATGACCAAATATAGGCGGAATATTTGATTAAGCACTTCAATGAGCTGTAAAGTCAAATGTAACGATTTGAATTATTTTGTGTTTCCTAATTCCGGTCATCATATAATCATAATTTAGTTTTTATTGGTCTATCTACGGGCCAATCCTACTAATATTATAAATCCGAAAGTTTGTGTGTAAGTGTGTAGGTAAGTTTGTTCCCTTTTCACGCTTTAACAACTGAACGGATTTGGATGAAATTTGGAATGAACATAGATTATACCTAGGATTAACACATAGGCTACTTTTTAATTTGATAATAGCGGGCGAAGCCGCGGGGCACGGCTAGTTGCCTATATTTCCTAAAACTATATACAGCAAAGAACTAAGTTAAATAACTAAGTTGTTTTTTCATTTATATTCATATGAAATAGCTTACAACTGTTGTCTTACTAATAACAACCAGCTAGTATCACAAGTTGGTCGTAGCCTATTTTCCCTACACTAATAATTAGACATTTATTCTGTTCTTAGAAATGTAACTGCTCCAGTGATACAGATAATGAGTGACCCCAAATGTATGATAACATGAACTCTACCTAATTTAATTCAATATTTCTCAACTTTATCTATATTGCTAGGTGACAATATTTTATAGTAGGGGAGCTAGGGGTCCCGCGGCTTCGCTCGACAAACGCGGGCGAAGTCGCGAGGCATAGCTTGATATAAGACTACTTATTAATAATATACGAACACAAGTATTATTAGCTAACCACCTACATTAACTAATAATAGGACTAATTTCCTTGACCACTCCTTTGGCATAGTAGCGGTGCGGCTATGGAATGATCTCCCAGTCGATATTAAAAAATCTCCCTCAAAAGCTTGTTTCAAAAAGCACGTTAAAGATCATTTTCTTAAAGCCTTATAATGTTAACAAACTTCTCTGAGCACAGTTATTAGTATATTATATATGTATATTAGATATGTATGTTATATATTTTTTATTAGTATGTATAATCTTAAGTATTTTATATTTATGTACATTACAATTCGATATAAATTCCATTTACATATATTTTCTTTATCCCTGATTGATGCACACCTCATGTCATTTCAGTTTCCACCGCTGGATGACTGGTAGAGAATGCTTTTAGTATTAAGTCCTCCTTTTGTACACTTTTTACTGTGCAATAAAGTATTAAATAAATTAATTAATTCTACGAAACATAGTTCTGCGGCTTGCTTTGTACTAGCTCGCTAGGAGCTTAGGAGGCTAGCTGGATAGCTAACAAAGCAAAAGACGGCCTCTGATAAGGTATTTTTAAAGACCCGATATAAAATATGTTCCCTGAGGGGTACAATCTGGGAGCCTTCAAATCAAGAGTGAATAGGTATCTTCTAGGCAAGCATGTCACATCTTCGACCGCATCATCACTTTCCATCAAATGAGATATTGGTCAAATGCTTGCCTATTTAGCATTTTTTAAAACAGCCTACAGGAAGCGATTATGTCCACACATATACTTTTTTTTTACGTAGTCATATTCCTACAACACAACACACTTTAAGAAGCACACCAAATACATTTTAATTAATTAGGATTAATTCTGCGGAGTGTATTCAATTTTTTGGTCTATAGTATTTATTATGTTAAATTTGAATGAAAGGAAAATATCTGCTCAAATGGCCACTATTAAATAGAGATGAAACGGATATCCGGTAACTATCCGGTATCCGGCCTATCCGGCCTTGGTTTCACTATCCGGCCGGATACCGGATAGTAATACAGTATCCGGCCGGATACCGGATAGTAAAATTTTAAAAAATCTCATTATTTTACAAAAGGCAAATCATACTCCAATAGGTTATGGACACCATTTATTTTTATAATCGCACTTCAAAAATGTTTGTTTTATTAATAATAAATAAAACAAACATGTTTGATGTGCGTGTGAGTTTAATACTCAAAATTAACAAGTGGCAAATTGTGATGAATAACCAAATTTTCCGCGTTTGTTGGTAAGAGGCGACTCCACTTGGCTTCGTATACCAGACCAGCTTCTGAAAATAGCCTTTCGCTGTAAACGCTACTGCCAGGTGCTGAAAGAAAAATTCTAGCAAACCTTAACAACTGCGGGTACTGATTTAGATTAACTGACCACCAAATGTATGGGTCGTGATTGCGATCGATTCGAGATGTGTTTAAAAAAAAGTTGATCTCGTTAGCAATTGGATTTTGTTTTTCTTGATCGCGACAATCACTACTATTATCCTTTGCCACTTCATTGAAACAGTTCCAAAAAGTGTCATGAGCTTCACGTGTGAACTTGGATCCAGTTTCATCTTCTTTCATTCGTTTAGCAGGTGTTGAAGACGGCGATGATCTTTCACTGTCAGAAGAAGATTCCTCGTAAGAGTTTTTTATATACTCTACCATGATTTTCTGTCAGGCTTCTTCAGTTTCAAGAACTCCTAAATAGTCTGACTTGAACCTTGGGTCTAAAAAGGTAGCAATTAGGTAGTTTGGATTATCTCCTAAGGATTTAAAACGACTTTCCCATTCAGCTTTCAAAGAAGCTCTCATACGAGCTAAGTCTGGTGTTCTTTGTGCAGTCTCGTTTTTGTCTTAATACTTTTTAATGCAGAAATATGCGGAATCGCCTCGGATATACAGGAAAGGCCAGAACTTGTAATTTTCGTTATTTCTTCAAATGGTTTTAAAAGATTTATGCACTGCTCCATTTGGCCCCATTGTTGTATCGTCAAATTAGTCGAGTCGACCCGATCTCCGCTTACGTGCGACCCGAATGCGCTTGAATATTTCCGATCTCGTTCACCGCGCCTATATTCAAATCAAACTGATCGCGTCAACGCAATAAAGGGCCGAATATCCGGCAGCCGGATATCCGGCGCTCCGGCCTAGTAGCTTGCCGAATATCCGGTATCCGGTATCCGGCCAAACTACTATCCGTTTCATCTCTACTATTAAATAAAAATTGAAAATATTATATTATATGAAGTCGTGGTTTTTTAAGCTTTGCTTGCGTATAATTATTTGTTTTATATAGTATTTATTTTGTTAAATAAATAGTTTTTTTTAATGTTGGAATAGCAAGCACCACTATCTCACCTGATGGAAAGTGACGATGCGGCCGAAGATGGAACATTCTTGCCTAAAAGGTACCTATCACCAAAGACGCAGGCAGTAAGTTCCACTCCTTCGCTGTACGGATAATAAACGTAGCAGCGAAACGCTTTCTTTTAATCTTGTTATATTTTTCATTAAAATTATAACTCGTTTAATATAAGCTCGTACAGTTCGACCATCGTCTCAGGTGACCCGTGACCGGCAACGAACTGTTTACGTTATGTTTGTATACGCTTCGGTTACAGTTATGTTTGGCTAACACTTTAATTGGATAACCTAAGTGCGCCCACAGCGCAAAAAGGCAGTAGGTTTACTCGTTTGACGGAACTATGTATGGGATGTGTTTAGGAATCTGTATGATTCAATCACACTCACAGCCCCACACTAAGTTCAAAATTAACCCCACAATAAGTTTAAAGTTTAAAAAAAAACAACGGGTTGCACTCCGGGAGTGCCGGCAGAAGTGAAAACTTGAACATGAACGTTGTAAACAGCAGGAGCAGGCATACATTTTCGCCGCGCTTTAGAAAGAGGGATATTACTTCCTCTCCTTCCTCCGTCTTACGAATTTTCGATCAGGTCACGTGTGCTGACGCGAGTTTAACATTTTGTACCCATCCCAAAAAGTGCACAACGCAGCTAAAGAAGTTTTCAATTCAAAAAATTAATGAAAAAAATGCGCCGCCGACTTTCTTGCCAGGTTCTTCTCGAGATGGCTATAATTTTGCGAATCTGGCAGTAGTCATTAACTTTCATGAGTGCCTCTTTAGGGCCCATGTCAATAAACGATTTTGATTTGATTTGAAAAGTCACATCGTGGGTACTGGAAACACATATCACACACATACACACAATCACACCCAGAACCAGAAGCACAGATGTATGCTGAACTACATAATCCATGGCGCAGAGGACAGAGTTGCCCGCTGCGCCATCTAGGTCGTCTACATATTTATTTCTATTTTAAATAATAATAATAGAGACTTCCTTACCCGAATCTTTGCCTGCTTTTATCAATTTTATAAGTAACTAGCTTTTGCCCGCGGCTTCGCTCGCGTTAAGAAGTATTATTTTAAAATTGACAAAGTTTCATACAAACTTTCATCCCCTATTTTATCCCCTTGGGGGTAGAATTAATCAAAATCCTTTCTTAGCGGATGCCTACGTCATAACATCTACCTGCATGTCAAATTTCAGCCCGATCCGTCCAGTGGTTTGGGCTGTGCGTTGATAGATCACTATGTCAGTCAGTCATTCACCTTTGAGTTATATATATTTAGATTAGATAAGTAAATGTTGATCATGGGTATTTAAATTTCAAATTTTATTCTAAACTGTTTAGCCGTTACTGCGTGAAGAGGGACCAACACACACACGCAAACTTTCGCATTTATAATAGTGAGATAAATATGGGATGGGTTCAGTACCAGTTGGGTGCGTTCCCAACATGCTGGCGCCATTGAAATTAAATTAAATTTATTTTAATATTAATGTTCAATCTAATTACTGAAATAAAACATTTGTATGTTCGATCACAACATAAGGAGGCCGAGGTTCGACCTAAGAGAAGACACACAAACCTTATTGGTCGAAATCTCTGTATCTAAAGATAACGGAACACATTCTAATAAACAAAATGGCGGGTCACAAATACGCCCGCGGCAAATATTTCTCATGACACGTCTTTAAAGAAACCGCTGAGTATGCACGTAGATATTGTATCCATCAATAAGCGCATATTGATATCAATCAATTCATAATTTCAATCTTGATTGAATTCAATCTCACGGTCACTTAATAGATAAATATTTTGGAAGCCATCATTCATAGATTTCTATTATTTGCAAGTCATCTATCATAGAATATTTGTTACTTACAACATTATGAGAAAAATCACACATAGTGTAAGCCATTATTAAATAATAAAAATACGCTATCTACGGGCCATTGCTTATATTTCCGCCAGTATGATGGGAACGCTATCCACTGGTAGTGGGCTTGAGTCACCTATAACCTCGATGCCTTAGGTAACTTAAGTATTTGCTGTATAGTTTTAGGAAATATAAATAAATCAAAAATCATTTAATGCCATATATTTAAAAGCTTGTCGTATAGACTAGTGGGCAGTCCTAGTGTCAGGATCTTTCAAGCCGCCTGAAGGCATCCGACATGGCTTAACGACTGTTGTCTTAAGACTGACTACCGAGACCGACAGACCTCCGAAGCACGGTGACGCTCAGTTGAAAATTCCACTAAACAGTCACCCGTCCAAGCACTGTTATGACTGAACATTGTTAGTAGTTACTTAATATAGTTTAAATGCCAATAAACTTGTGCTCCCGCCGGGATTCGAACCCAATGTCATTAAGTTAAGAGGTAAATTTCATCCAATACACGTGGATAAATATGTCAAAGTCACAGAAGCGAAGGAGTGGAACTCATTGTCTGCGTTATTGTTCCCCGAACGGTATAATCTGGGAGTCTTTAAGTCTAGAGTAGAGTCTTTAAGAGAGTCAAGAAGAGGTACCTTCTAGGCGAGCATATGTTCCATCTTAGGCCGCATCGTCACTAGTGAGATGGTGTCAGTGGTCAAATGCTTGCCTATGCAGCATTAAAAAACCTACGCGTAATGTTTTTCTGTGGCAAGGCGGCTGTCATCAAACTTTTGATATTTGACCTCGTCTAGAGTATAGAGGTACCCAGATACGCACACTTTGAATTTAAATACAACACTTGAGTTCACTTGACTGTTTATATAATAATAATTAGGTCGAAACAAAAAGCACTTGTGAATAAGTAACATGTTTATTAGTAAACTAGCCGTGCCCCGCGGTTTCGCCCGCGTTTATCAAGTTAATAAGTTGCCTATGTGTTAATCCTAGGTATAAGCTATGTAAATTGCTAGAAAGAGCTTGTGCTCTTTCTAGCGACTACCATAATAACACCCAGGTTAATAAAATTATGTATTAGAGATTAAGAATGTTTTTTAAAAATATGAATGAAAAAAAAATGCGCCGCCTAGTTTCTTGCCAGGTTCTTCTCGAGATGGCTGTAATTTTGCGAATCTGGCAATAGAATCATTAACTTTCATGAGTGCCTCTTGGGGCCCATATGAATAAACGATTCGATTTTGTATTCAAATTTTATGCAAATTTCATCCAAATCCGTTCAGCCGTTACAATGTTTATGATAAAACAAACATACCTACCTACACACTTACACATTTATGGTATGTGTTATGGTATTGATGGTAAGCATCACGCTTGCCAATTACAGGTCAGTGTCACCCAAAGATTGACTAAATTAATTTCACTTAAAATTATGATTGTGTGTGCTATGTAAATGTGTGGGGCTGTGAGTGTGAATATATTTTTTTTTAATTAACGAAAACTTCAATTTGCGAGTGAGGAGGCATCTTCAAGAATATAGTCGTTTGTCATAAAAAGGTATACAAGTCTGCCTTTTTATGACAAACTGCTGAACGGATTTTAATGAAATTAGGTAGGTATGGAGATAGCTTCAACTCGGAAGATATTTTTATCATCATTAATTTTAAAATTATACACGCGGGTGAAACCGCGGCTCGCAGCTAAGTACTATTATAGTTATGTAAAGGTAGGCTTTTCATTTGAGCTGCAAGTATCTAAGCAGATTTATCGACGCAGAATATAAGTAATGTACCTTGACTACTATACCTAGTTTTTTTTACGCTTGGTAGGCAAGCATTTAACCGCTATCTCACCTGATGGAAAGTGACGATGCGGCCGAAGATGGAACATCCTAGAAGGTACTTATTTACTCTAGACTTAAAGACACCCAGATTGTACCGTTCAGGGAACAAAGACGCAGGCAATGAGTTCCACTCCTTTGCTGTACGGATGATAAAGGTAGAAGTGAAACGCTTTGAGCGAACTGGAGGTATGTCAACCATAAATGGGTGACGTTTGACAGTCTGTTGTTTGATGGTAAAAAAGGCATGGAGGAATTATATCATGTAATTCCTGAGCACACTAGCGATAGAATACCGATAGGCTTGCTATCTTATGTCGGTGACCGAGACTTTGCATTTTTGACTCAACTAGCTTACATTCCAATGAGTCTTTTGGCTCGTCGGTAAGAGGCAACCTAGACATGTTATCGTCTTGTTTGTTAGAGACTTGTGATACTTACCTACACCTTTCAAGTGGAATTCAAACAAAAGCCGCAGGCACGCCGTTAAAATTCCAACAGCTTTCCAATGAAAAACATCTCAGCTAAATTAGCAAATAACTACCGTTACTAATGACGTGACACGTGTACAAAAATGGCCTAAAACCTTCACCTGACGCGACCTTGGACCCTGCCCTTGGTTCCCGAGGGACCACGAACCACGAAACATAAGTATAAACGAATATATAAATAGGCAGCCGTTAAAACTAGTCTTGGATGAATATAAAAGCTCCGGAAGTTTCGCTCCCCTCTGGATTTGCGAATCCATAGATCTCAAAGCCGTTGAGGCCTTGTTAAGACCTTTTATATCATAACTGGTCTGGCGACTTCTTATGAAATCGTTGGGAGAGGAGATGAGTGCACATGGTGGAATTAAGGATAAGTTTGAAAGAGAGCTTCAAGTATTATATGAAAATGTACTCGATTGAATAGAATTTCGAATCCAGAATACCTACTTCGAATCATATGTGTATCAAAAACTAATTATGTAACTATACCTAGTGAAGATAATGATGAAGGAAAAAAGGTAAAAAAAAGAAGATAATGATGAAGGAAAAAAGGTAAAAAGCGTGTTAGTAACGATTTAAATAATGCACAAGTTTCTTGCTAGGTTCTTCTCAAGATGGCTGCAAATTTGAGAATCTGACATTAGTAATTAACTTTCATGAGTACCTCTATGGGGCCCACGTGAATAAACTATTTTAAATTGAATTTAAAGGTCACAACTTTTGCGACTGGAGGTAGAATCAGATTGAATTTTTGTTCGTACTAAATTGCATGTATTTTTGCATGCATTTATTTGACTTAAATTTGCGTATAAGGCGTGTGAATAGTTGAATTATTATTTAATTAATCTTCAGGCAAACTTAGTCATAAATCCACTCCACGCCTTATCCCACAGATATAAGTATATAGGTACCTACTATAGCTATTCTCGTACGCTAGTTCGTTTCACAAAATAAACCGGTCTGGTAAATCATAAAGCGTTTATACTGCTCCCATCAAGGTCTGGACCCTTTTGTCATAGCTTTTGTGTTTATTTGCACGTGGAGACTTCGCCGGGACACCTGGATTATTATAGGTATTTTAACGCATTTCGGATGACCGTTACTTTGCAGATGTAAATTCTTTTGTAAGTCACTGTATGATTTCTAGGTAGAGTATTTTGTAGGGTTTCAAACAAAGATCCGACTTCATATTACATGGTAAACGTCGTAAGTACTGTATCCTTTTGTGCCCATTTTATTCCCAAGTCTAATATGTTGTTACAAAAAACTGGTTGGAATTATATAATGTAGAAATTCCGACTAGGACTAAGATTACGTGTAGTAGTACGATAGGAATCATGTGGCCCTGACAAGCGTCCAAGACAAGTCTGTTTGCATAGCATGAACCTACACAATCATTATATTTGTGGCTGATAATTTATCTAGCCAGTGGAGATAGTAAGACGTCTCGAGTTATGCAAAAACTACATGCAGTTTTCTTCCATTTTGCTGTGAATACATTTATGAATTGAAACGAAGTCCTAAAAAAAGTCCACTGATCAGATCCAAATTACCGATTGACCGAGTTATTCGAGAGTTTTGCGATGGTTAGGTAGGGGTTAGGTTAGGGAAAGTAGCTCGTTGGTAATACTAGACCAGAAACTATTATCTCAGTTGTATGAAATTAGAGAACCTCAGAAAAAATATATATATCCTATTTCAATAAAAACAGCTCGCAATCCGAGGTAAGAGATTAGATAGCTTCTGGTCTGTAAGAAGTGAAACCAGATTTTCTGTAGTCCTGTATCCAGCTGGTTTGAGGCAACGCGTGACCACAAAATACTGGTTTCTATTTATTGGGTAAAACGTATTATTATTATTTTTTATTACAGACTAAGCAAACGTTTGAATCACACCTCATGGAAAGTGACGATGTAGTATAAGGTGGAGCACGCTTGCTCAGTAAATACCTTTTCACTTTACTTTTGAACACACCAAATTGTACCTTTCTGGAAACACGACGGCAATTATTATTATTATTTCTTATATTATTATATAATATTACCAATAATAATATATAATAATATTAGCATTATAATTATATTATTATTATTCTCGATAGGCAAGCATTTAAAAAAAAAAGCATTAGCATTGCTTTTCATATAGCAGGCAATGTCGTAAGCATGAGGCATGCTACTCACTGGTTATAGAATTGAGCATTTGAGTTACGTATAAACACTTGGTACTTAGTGTATATAAGTATAGATGTAATATTTATAATTAATGTTCACAACTTTTTTGCTAACGCTACTAGAGAACTTTCATTTTCGATTTACTTAGACAAGGTTCCATCACATTCTCATCGAGCGTCGAAAATATATATAGAATAATATGTCCAAACTAGCGCGTCCTGCATCTTCGCCCGCGTTAATCAAGTGGTATTTATGTTATAACTGGGGTATAAATTATGTAATTTCGTTTTTTTTTAATTCTCGATAGGTAGGTAAGCATTTGACCACTACGGTAAGATGCAACCGAAGATGCAGAATGCTTGCCTAAAAGATACCTATTCACTCTTGATTTGATGACTCTCAGATTATACCGTTCGTGGAACAAATACGCGGGTAATGAGATTCCATAATGAGTTTCCAGTCCTCATTTTAATTTCATCCAAATCCGTTCAGCCGTTACAGCGTGAGAAAACAAACATACTTACACAAACTTTCCTATTTATAATACTAGTGTGACTGTGATTGAGCAGAGCTAGAAATGTAAACATTCACAATAAAACAAAAAACTGTGTGTTACCACCATTTATTTGAATTTTACTAAAAAAATTGAATAAAAAATATTGTATTTCATCAACACGTTACTTTAGAAATGAACAATATACAGTTGTAGAAAGATTATTTCTGTGTCGCCCTACTGTTACTTGTTAACAATATAATTCAAAGTTATTTATAATGAGCGACGTGTTTGGTTGAACGCCGTCCTCGGATCTATCATAAAGAGAATGGAAGAGACGTTAGCCGAATAATAAATGGAATGAATCGATACGAACAACACTTACAACTAATCTGCAACATTCAGTAACTTTAATGGTTTATAATACACGCGAGACAATGATATAATAATTAAAAGTAGATAAATCACACACTGAAATCGAGGTTTCAAAATTACACGGCGAAATTGTCACAATAATGCGTACTAAGTGAAAACAGATCTCTAGAAAAACTTGAAATCTCTTCAAATTTTGCTAAAATAGAATGCATAAAAGCGAACGCGTTAGACTCAGTTTATATTAGTCCAGGTCGATCAAAATCGAGATGGACCGATGACATCAGGAAGATAGCTGGCAATAGTTCGATGCGAGTGGCATAACCCAGCAGTGGTCTATACACGCTGACGACGATGATGATATAAACGAGCGCGGATAACGTATCTATTTAACTTATTATATCATTGGCGTATTGTTTTTGCAAGGTAACAGTCACATGGGTAAAAAAAAAAAAGAGTTCATAATCAGTAGTTTTGCTAATTATAAATTCCGTGACAGCTACGGTGCGTGCAACGTACACGAGTTCAACGTGAAAACAGATTGATACAATCTACGAGTAACAGTCACAAACAGCTTCTAACTTTGACACTAGCGTTTTTGAACCGTTTGACACTATATATGCAAGTTGTTTTTGAAGATATACGAGACTGAAAACATTGCGAATTGAGACAATTGCAAAAAAAAAACAATACTTTTATTCCGATCTGTCAGATCATAGTCAATACTGTTGGGTAGTCGATAAATAATATATAAAATTATAAGATTAGGCCCCATAAATTATCTCCCCACTGACGATTTGTCTATTTGAACACGATTTGTTATTTTGTATCTTTCGATAGATTAGCTAACCTCTATTTCACTTGATAAGTTATGCTATGGTCGAGGGTGACAAACACTTTTGATGGCAATTACAATGCAAGTACATCCATAGGCTAACGTTTGATCGTTGTCTGTACGTAAGTAGGCTACGGTTCAATCGGAACCTCCAAGGATAGCTGCCGGAATGCCGTTTGGTGACTTTCGACAGATTTTCTACTTCCAAGATGGTAAGCTACTGCACTAGGCCAGGCGAGCGTTAAATAACTACCCATAATGCTTAGTAAGAAGACATATTTTCGTGCCTTAAACTAAATTAATTTGTCTATAGGCATTAAAATATGCTCACCTACACAGGTCAATGAATTAAACATTAAATCGAAATACGTAGTAATTTCTTCAATAAATAGTACCTACAGCAACAATTACAAAACAGTTAAATATTCAAGTCCAGGTGCGAGCATTCAACAACGAATAAGCGACGATAATTATTATAACATTGCAAAGTCTCGTATGTCCTCAAAAGTCGGCTGTACGTTTCCCGATGCGGTTTAGTGGATAAGTAATGTTCGCGAGATGTCTCTGCCCAGTCCCGTATGGAGGGGGGGAGGGGTTGAAGTGGGGGAAGGGGGGACGGCGCGTTGTGTTGTCAGTCTCACTCGCTGCTCTTAAACTAATCTTCGTCTTCGCCGCTCTCCGATTCTGAAAAGAAATATTCGAGTTTTAGCTTTTAAACAGGGTAAGTCACACTAAGTTCGATGACCTGTGTCGTTGGTACTGGAAAAAATAGCACGCTCATAAACAGAACCAGTAAAACATATATATTTCCCTTGGGGAGAAAACCGTTTCCACCGGGCATCGAACCCGATAGAAGACGTGTTCGCCTTCTAAGCAGCTGGACTACAAATTTATGAGAACAACCATTTAATTAATTTTAAGCGGATTTTGGCGCGTACAACTACTTTTATTCCGTACACTGCTTACCCAAATAAATCTCAAACCTGTTTAAAGTTGTTTAGTTCAATAAATAATCATGGATAATACCTAAAAAATCATTGTAAATTTTTATCAAACAAGTTAGTGAAGTGACAGTTTATATTTTAAAGATTTCTGTAGGTATTCATAGAATAATATTGTATGCTTGTAATGTGGCAAATTAGATCAAACTGCAATGTAAAGAGCAATGTGATGTAAATATCCACATATTGATTTAGCAAACCGTGACATCGTATCGTTCATGGAGAATCGAACGGGCTTTTGGAATGCATCAATTACTACAGGGTTCATATCTGTAGGTGGCTGGACAAATAATGATTGTAACAAATTACGACTATTTGTAGCCCGCCTAGGCAAGTAGCATGACATAGCTTGTGGTGTAAGTGTCGGAAACAGTTATATAACACAGAATCACAGGGTACAAGGTACCTATTAGTACCTAAGGGTAGAAGGGATTAAGCCAACAGGCTGTTCCAGCAGTTTGCAAATTTATTTACTGTATTCCAGATTTAAGGGCAATGTTTCCAGTAAACGATCTGAACTTTGCTCACAGCCATGCAGTATTTCTAAAGTAAGCGATCTGAACTTTACTCACAGCCATTCAGTATTTCTAAAGTAAAGGACCTGAACTAAGCTTGTAGCCGGACAGTATTTCTAAAGTAAACAATCTGAATTATGCTTGCAAGCCACCCAGTATTTCTGAAGTAATTGTCCATCTTCTAACCGAACTCGAATAGTTTGGCTTTCGAACTACTTTCTAAAGTAAAAGTATTAGAGATTGGAATAAAGAATAGTAATTATATTATAACATTGATTACAACAATTATTACCTTCCTCAGCGCTCTGCAGCCACTCGACAAACTTCTTCATCTGGTCGAGAAACATGACCTTCCCCTTGGAGGAGTTGGGGTCGCGGTACCACTTGAGGATCACCTCCTCCGACAGCACGTTGGTCTTGTACAGCATCAGCACCAGCTTGCTGAACGCGCGCATGAACGACATGTTCTCGTAGCAATACTCTTGCACCTGGACATATTGGATTCTATCAACACTGAACTTTGACTTGAACTGCCTGTCGAGTTTTAGTCGGGTAAATGTTTATCTTAATGTTTATTTTAAAATACGGGGTTAATTTTAGAACTTAAATATAAACATGACTTATCACGAGATAACGGACGAATTTATATCATAAAAGGGATGTAGTGTAGCCAGTGAGACCAGACTGCAATGGAAGTGCAAGTCCTAAGATGTCCACACAATAGTGTAGCACTACCTCGACACCGGATCGTTCACGAGACTCGACCCGGCTCTAATGGAGTGCATGCTTACAAATAAACGTTATCGTTTCAAGCATTTTCGATCTTAAAGCTTTCACTACTTTTGATTTACCCATGAAAACAAGTCGGGGTAAATATAAATTAAGACTTAATGATGGGAATCGGACATCCCCGAAACCTAGGACTTGCTACCTAGCTGGAGCCGACCCTAAATAGTGAGTCAAGCCGTATCAGTTATAATTCCTAGATGTGTTTAAAAAAATCACAGTCAGTCGAAGAGAACTGCATTCGCAAGTGTGAAAACCCTGACCACCTCAAATGTGTGCACATTTGAAAGAGCCAACAACCAATTATGTCATTAAAAGTGAGGAGGCACAGTATAGTGGTAACTTTATTGCCCTATACCAAGGATCGGCAATCTTTTGAGTCGGAAGAGTCAAAAATTACAATTTACAACATTTTTAAGTTTTTAAAGTGCCACAAAAAATTTTGTCACGCGGGAGGGTTGCGGTGAAAAACGAGTACAACGTAAAGTGGCTGAGAGATATAAATGGTGCCGAATCCTCATTTATCAATTCAGAACGATTTTTAAATGTTTTGTTTTTTATTAAAATAAATAATATTTGCGTATGGAACTAAAGCGCCGCAGCTTCACATCCGAAGAGCCGCAGGTTGCCGACCCCTGCCCTATATACCAATATTTTTGTCAAGGCTTAGCACTTGGCACAATTGTTACTTAGATGTACTGAGTGGAAAACGCCCGGGAGGCAGCGGGAGACAGCCCGATGGAGGATGGGAGGTAGTTGAAGTTTTATCACGCCGCGCGCTATCTTAGTTATTATCTTCTTCCTTATAGCTAACTAGGTTAAGTGTGTTATCATTTTCGGATATGGATGGCCATCCGTAATTTATCCGATCATTTTCTAATACAATAAACATCTTACCTTAGTAAGCAGAGCAATCTCAGCCTTAGCCGACTGCGCAAAAGCAGCCAACAAGGGCGTATAAAGTCTCAGATGCTTCGCCGCCTGCTCCGCCAATAACTCTTCCTTCTTATTCCACTCGCCTCGCGACATCACGCATTGCCAAATCTACAAAAAGAAAGATAAGCTGAAACATATTCAACTCTATTTCCAGTGCGATATGGTTCGAGGATGGTCAGATTGCCATGTCGTCATCACGGTGGGAGTTAGACGAGAGACGCCCCGGTTGACGGAATAACTCCGTCGCGCGGGGATCGCAAGTCTTGATTCCCTCGTTACGACTCGTCATCAAGTTTCATCATGTTAATAATATATTCATTGAATTATTTTGGTATCATTAAATTTTTTTGTAAATTTTGAATATGGTTTGACTGCACATGTCACGATGTGATCGACGGTAGATATAATCGCCACGCCGTGGATTATTTGAATGCACACATTAAATCAGTACATTTTACAAAGCCCGAATAAGGTAAAGTGGCGTTTTTGCTGTCAGCATCGCTGTGTTGCGAACACGTAGGTTATTTTTTCTTACTTTTTTACTTCTAGGTTATGTGGTTCACTGATATTCCTCTCATCATATGGATTGATTATTATCCGTGCTCGTATCTATTCAAGGGTGCCGAGGTGTCATTGTAATTCACCCATTTATTAAACCCCGTTTATAACATTCTATAGTTCTCTACATTTGAAGGTTGCTTGGTGGAGATCGCTATTATTGATACGGCCACATGGTGTGACACTTTACATATAAGCTTATTTGTTACCTTTGTTTTATCTCATTTCTTGAAATGGATAAATAGTGTTATCCATTAATTTATAATTTATAAATTGTTTTTTTTATAACTGTTCTGAACTTATCAACGGAGAACGACGTCCTATTACGTTGCATTATTCCTCTCCATCCAAAGGTTGTCTAATAGCGATCGCTCTCAGCGTAAGACCACCTATTGTTACACTTATATAATTATATACCGGCATTCCTATTTGCGTTCTTTGTTATTAAAAGGTGTTCAATAAAGAGTATATGTATGTATGTATGTATAGTTTAGTTAGTAAGTATGCGTGTACTCACGATGGCGACGACCTCGTGGTCGGGTATGGCGTGCTTGAGGGACATGTCCCGCAGCTCGGTGATGAGGTCCCGCACGGGCCGCTCCTCCGCCAGCTCTTCCAGCAGAGCGTTCGTCAGCTCGCGCCGCGCCTCCTGCAATAGTACGTCGCTCATACATTATGTATGAAGGAACACAATATTTCAATGATTCCTTGCTGGTCATATAAATTTGTGGGTCAGTCCTATTGTGATGTGTTTTCACTTTTCAGGCCGCCTGAACGCATCCGATATGGCATAACGACTGTCTTCCGACTAGCAGCAAGGTCCGACTAAAATACAATGATTTAGTCGAAATAAAATAATCCTTGTCAAATATTTTAAGACTAGTCTTTTTATTATTTAATTAGTTTAAAAAGAAAAACGAAAAAAAATTATGACTCAGCGAAAAAAATAATAAAACAACAAAATTGATATTATAATATTTTTTTTGTTTTCTGTTATCTTTTCGCTGCGTTTTTTTTACCAGTCAGCAGATTGAATTTCCAAACGGGAATGCCCGTACACCGTATACACAAGCTGTCAGAGAAACAAGTGAAAGCGTGAATGAGAACTCGACACCCACATATTTGAAAGGGCGTATACATAAAGTCCTTGCGAGACGTAAAATTGATAAAAAAGTATAGAGTGTACCCTGTTGCAAATAAGTTATATAAGAACAAAACGGGCATTAATTAAGAAAACTTACTATAAAACGATCGACTATATTAATGACAAGGATGCATGGAGGCAAACTGCACAAGCGCTATCTAGCGACTACCATAATAACACCTAGGTTAATAAAAATTATGTATTAGAGATTAAGTTTTTTTTTTTAATTAATGAAAAAAAAATGCGCCGCCGAGTTTCTTGCCAGGTTCTTCTCTAGATGGCTGTAATTTTGCGAATCTGGCAGTAGAATCATCAACTTTCACGAGTGCCTCTTTGGGGCCCATGTGAATAAACGATTTTGATTTAATTTGACTGACACGAACGAGTATCGCCATTGGACGTTACACCACCTGTTTCATACATAAAAATGACAAATAGATCTTAGAAAGTGTAATGTGGCGAGTTGTATCATCCCACAATCAAAGTGCGGTGTGAGTCTAGTATCCACATGTTACTCTAGCAAACCGTGACATCGCATTGTTCATGGAGAAACATACGGGCTTTTGGAATGCATCTGATAATTCTGATCATTTTCGGCCATCTTTCTACTTCCCTGTAATATAAAGTTCCAAGCAAAATGTGTGTTCCTAGTTCTGGTTGTGATCGTGTGTGTGATGTGAATGTTTCCGGCACCCACGTCACAAGTTCTCGGACTTAGTGTGGGGCTGCGAGTGTAAAAACGGAGTTGTATTGATATAGATTGTACAAAAAGCTAAGCTGTATAGTTGTGTATAGCTTTAGATTCGTTTTAGGAAACACTAGTTATTCCCTGCGGCTTCGCCCGCGAAACTTAAAAAAAACATTTATCGAAACGAATTGTCAACTAAACCCCTGAACATACAAAAAATATCGTCAAAATCGCTCAAGTCGTTAAGGAGGAGTTCAGTCACATACACACGTACAGAAGAATCCTACTTATATTATAAATCCGAAAGTTTGTGTGCGAGTCTGTAAGTATGTTTGTTCCCTCTCCACGATTTAGTGGCTGAGCGGATTTGGATGAAATTTGGAATGTACATAGCTTATACCTAGGATTAACTCAGGCTACTTTTTAAGTTGATAATAGTGGGCGAAGCCGCGGGGCATGGCTAGTTATATATAAAAAAGATAGACAACTGGCCCATAGGCACATCTTTCCCTGACAATATGTAATAGTTACAATGTTAGATATTTAGATATATTGAGTTATAAAACATAACCCCATCAGTCGTACCTGCGAGGCCTGCGCTCGATGCAGCCGCAGCAGCTCGGCGAGGCCGCGGGACGCGAACGAGGACGCCAGCACGTCCTCGCTGCGCCGGTTCAACGGGAGGAACTCCAGCAACCTGCAACAATCATACACATATAAACATCACCGCTTTCACGCTCACAGCCCACACTAGGAACACTCGTGTTGTGGGTCGATCACACCCAAAACTAAAAACACATTTGTCCGTTGGGTAAGAAAATTGTACTCCTGCCGGGAATCGAACCCGAGACCCACGGTACCCTCTAGGCAAAAAGACATTTTGTAAAATAATAATCTCGTGTCATGATGTTTGTGGTCGAACTCCAAAACGGCTCGACCGATTCTAATGATTTTTTACCGACTTCCCAAAAAAGGAGGAGGTATCCGAAAATATTTTTTAGTTTGAAAGATCTTGCTTTCTAATTGGTCCCATTTAAATTTGATCAAGATCTGATCAGTAGTTCTTGAAATATCGTCAATAATTTCTATTTTGTGACGAATAATGCGTACTTTGACTATGTTCTCGTTTACCCAACTTCAAAAGTTACCTCACAACTTCTTTCGTTGTGAGCCGATTTTGATGATTCCTTTTTTTATTTGAAAGCTGGTGGATCAAGGTTCCGATGATAAAGCGCTGAAATCGGTTTTTTAAGCTTTGCTTGCGTTGAATTATTTTGTATATGAGAATAGATCGTAAAGTATTTTTCACCCTCCTACCCCCACCCCATATTAGTTAATCGTGATTTTAGTATTTTTGTATGAACAATATCCAAAAAGGTTTTAGTATAGTATTAAAGTACAAGGCGACCATAAACGTGAAAGAGGTGAAACACTTTTTCTAAACGTAGCATTGCAACGCATGCCGGGTACAACTAGTACATATTAGTAATAAAATGGAATCAACGATCGAAATGGAAGGTACAAATGTGGAGACATTAATGACCCTGTCGCCTAAAGAAGCGAAGGGCCAGTACATGTCGCGTTGCTATGCCCTACCGTTTCATAACAAGTTCATTGTTAAACTTGTTACATCGTGGTAGGGGCTAGATAAAAAAAAAAAAATTCGCCGCCGAGTTTCTTGCCAGGTTCTTCTCGAGATGGCTGTAATTTTGCAAATCTGACAGTAGTCTTAAATTTCATGTGAGCCTTTGGGCCCATTACTATATTTTTACTAATAGAGATCCGCAGTTTCGCCTGCGGCATACAAGAAAGAAGGCATACACCCTTAATTTAACCAAAATCTATATTTCTATTTTCTTTGTCTATTTCTGTAAGCTATTTTTTTATATATTAGAAATAATCTCCTATATTACACAACACAGAGGACCGCCAGCCGATTGCTTGTATGGCGGTGTCCTTTGTGGCCTTCACATTCGATTAGAATCACGATCTTCAACAAACAAAGAAAGCGTCTACAAAATTCTTTAATTTAGGTTGCAGGAACAGTTTTCTGTCCCTACTTTGTGCAGCACGGTCTGCGCAAACTTGAGAAATATTAGACGCAGATCGCTATCATTTATATATAATAATAGGTCCCGACCTGCCCTCCAGCTGGCCCTTCTTGAGCGCGGTGACGAGAGAAGCCACGCCGCGCTCCTGCTTGACGGTGGAGAACACTTCCAGCACAAAGTCCAGCGCCAGGTTGTCCTTCAGCAGGTGCTCGTTCACTAGCACGAGTAGCACCGACGGGGGGACGCACCCGTTGCCTGGAATAAACGGATTCGGTGGATAAGTCGACTCGTTGCTTGTTTCGAAACACGGTTGGATATGGAAAGTATTGTCAGAGCTCAACATGCAGCATGTCCTGAAATGGTATGACTTGTAAATAGAACGAATGTAGTGTGTTCTTTTGAGCCGACCGCCAACATGTCAGCCGGCTGATGTGCGCACACGTCGCTGTGGCACTCGTTCGACACCGGGCCGTTCACAGGACTCGACCCGGCTCTAATCGAGTGCACTATATTATATAATTATATATACTTAATATCAAAAAGTTTGTGTGTAAGTATGTTTATTCCCTCTTCACGCTTTAACGGCTGAAAGGATTTGAATGAAATTTGGAATGTACATAGATTATACCTAGGATTAACACATAGGCTACTTTTTAACTTGATAATAGCGGGCGAAGCTCTTACACACAAACTTTCGGATTTATAATATTAGTAGGTTTGATCGAGCGAAGCAAGATCTCTAAGTTGACTGGTGATTCAGAGGTTACTTAGTCCGTACGTCCGTCTGTCAAAGGCATTTCACGTCTAAACCGTACTAGCGAAAAACTCCAACGTTAAACTTATAACACCCTTATTTTTGCGTTGGCAGTTAAAAATGATTGTGCAATGATCTACATTAAATGTCCACTCACCGATCCACAGTGCAGTCATGCGCGCTAGCTTGATGCGGTTTTCGGGGTCGAATCCTTTGAGGTACACTAGGACCTGTCAACAAACACTATGTCAACGAACTGACAGATATAACAGTACAATGCGATTGATTGGGGATCTGTCAGAATTAGTTGAACGAGAAAGGGTTTCTCAACACTTGTTTTCAGGACTCTAGCCATGTTTTTCATCATATAGTGTTCATTTTCATTTGGCATTACAGAACAGTTGATGGCGAATCATTTAAACGCAAGCAAAGCTTTAAAAAACCGAATTCACCGCTTTATCATCGGAACCTTGATCCACCAGCTGTCAAATGAAAAAAGAATCATCAAAATCGGCTCACAACGAAAGAAGTTGTGAGGTAACTTTTGAAGTCGGGTAAACCAGAACATCGTCAAAGTACGCATTATTCGTCACAAAATAGACATTATTGACGATATTTCAAGAGCTACTGATCAGATCTTGATCAAATTTAAATGGGACCAATTAGAAAGCAACATCTTACAAGCTAAAAAAAAAATTTCAAAATCGGCTCACGTGGAGAGAAGTTATGAGGTAATACACATAATAAAAAAAATACAGTCGACTTGAGTACCTCCTCCTTTTTTGGGAAGTCGGTAAAAAAAGGTCTTCACCGTATGTCTTCGGAACCATTCAGATACCCGACCTTCTACAGCCATCTATAATTTAAATTTCTCTACAATGTACCGATGAATTCAAGATCTTATAAATATTCGACAAGTCTCACGTTTCTGTGTCAAGGCTACAATACCTTGGTGTATAACTTCAGAACCTTGAATCAACACATGTCTGAAAATGGGTCACCGAATTGAATAAATCTAATATGGTTACAATTTGCAAACTTAAATTAAAACTCTTTTGGTCAGTACTTTTGTCTAAAGTTTTGACTTTTTTTTTCCGCTTTTCCAGGAGCAATTTGTGCTTTGCTTGCGCATGTAAACAAAGAAAACAAACGCTCCCAGATGAATTTACTTTACTAGCATTGGACTAAATCCTACTGTTACAAAAATTTGTCGAAATTTTTGTCAGAGTTTCAGTTGACTGTTGTAAGCAGTTAAGGTGTAATTTACCTAGTCCTGGTTTCGATTACCGGCAGAAGCACAACTTTCCTACAAAAACATTTGTGCTTCTGGTCCTGGGTGTGATTGTATGTTTTATGTTAATGTTTTCATAACAATACAAGTCTTAGAACTTGGGGCTGTGAGTGCGTTTAAAAAAAGCTTTTGACTGCAATATAACGTAGCAACCATTGTACTGTAGTATAATCTAGACTAGACTAGACCCTAGAATTATAGTCTGATTTATTATTGGGCTCAGCTTAAACTATTTTAAGGCAGACAATCTCTCAAATATAATATGTTCTTACTCTGGACTATTTACCTTCTTCATTTCCTCTTCAAACATCTTCTCCAGATATTTGTAGCGACGCATCAGCTTCACAAATACCTGCAAAACGATCGTTAAAGTCACCGGCCATAGTTGCAGTTGTGTTTTAGTTATTGATGTTGAGTATCAGAATAAATTGAACGAGAAAGGGTTTCTCAACATTTGTTTTCAGGACTCTAGCCATGTTTTTCATCATTGGAATAATGTTACGATTGTGTGAGCCAAACTGCCATAAAAATTAAAAGATTTCCTAATGTATTTACTTATTGTACTATATAAATTATAGTACATATTTCTAGTTCTGTCCTTTAGGTGTTAGCTTGGGTAGGTGCCCACCCAATACACCCCAATAGGATACACCCCAAGAGAGACGTCAGTAGTGCCGGCCTAATCGCACCTATCACAAATTCTAAATGGTGGGTTACCTGTTCGAAGTTGCGCATGGTCTCCATGTCCTCGCTGGCCGAGAAGATGCACATGTTCGTCTTCGGAGACTCGCCGTCCATCGACACGCCACCGCCGGGCACTGCCACAAAACTTAAGTTACACACACGCTCGGACAAACAAACTCCTAAACGTAGTCCTGATGAAACACCAATCTATCTCTAATTCCTATGTTACTTCTTAGCGTGTCGATGGCTAACCGCTAAATAGTCGAGATCCAGAACTCAGCCACCCGAACAGCATTTGGTGCATCATCCATAAGCTTTTGTTACAGGCAGGTGGAGATGCGGCTAAAGATGTAACATGCTTGCCTAGAAGACCCCTATTCACTAAAGAATTGAAAAAACACCCAGATTGTACCGTTCGGGGAACAAAGAAGCAGACAACGAGTTCCACTCCTTCGCAGTATGGATGATAAACGTAAACAAGGTGGAGGTATAAAAAATTGTGTCCTTTTAGAATTGAAAAATCTACTTATACAATACAATACAATAATTCTTTATTGCACACCAAATAAAAGTAAAATTGTAGAACTTAAAACAATACAGTTATAAGAGGTACAATGGGCGGACTTATCGCTTTAAGCGATTTCTGCCAGACAACCTTTGGATGGACAGAAAATGTGCAGGATGATTTGGGTTGGCGTGGCGTTCTATACTAATATAATATATCTAAATAAATAAAAATAAATAAAATAAAAACATACATAATACACATATACACAATATATATATGATACATATAACAATTATTTAACTATTTGACCTCAATGCAATGTCTATTTAAAGACTTTCAGGTCAGCCAAAGTTTTTGATGGCCGATGATTCTCAGAAAGTTTAGATAGCTTATAAGCAGCTTTCAGATAGCTCACCGGTCAAAGGATGTATAACTCAAGCGATAGGATGGTATGTACAAGGTTTAAGTGTTTTAAGGCGTTAGCGACTCATCCGGGCACGACATATTCACGCAGTAGACGGACGCCTGCACACATACACAAGTGTAGTAGAAAGATGGGGGCACGGTATACTCACGCAGTAGACCGCCGGCGATGAGCACGTCGAAGATGACCTCGCCATAGCGGCGGTAGTCTAACTTGGAGCCGGCCGCGTCTAGGAACTTGTAAGCCGCGTCGAGGTCGCCGCCGGCGCGCTCGAGCCCCTGCACAAGCGCGTCGCGGAACCCGTTAGGGTCGTACTTCTCTTTCTCATCTGGGGGGAAAGAAAAGGACATAAGAACCCGTCAAACTGGATTATAAGCAGACAACTGGAATTACACCAGCTTTCTTATAAATATTTAGGAACGGCACGCAGCGTGACCTAATGACGATGACGTCAGATCTAGTCCATTTACTAGAGATATTCTTTCTAATATAACGGCTAGATGGATTTGAATGAAAAATTGGTATGCGATAGTCTAGCTCTGAAATATAACGTAGGCAACAGCTCATTATCATTACACACTAATATTACAATTGAAAAAGTTTGTGTAAATATGTACTTTGTTCCCTCTTCACGCTGCAACAGCTGAATGGATTTGTATGAAATGTGGAATGTACGTAGTACCCACGATGACATTGGCCATTTTTAGCTTGTTAACGCGGGCGAACCCGCGGTTTACAGCTAGGATATTAAGTCAGAACTCGTTCTATCTGCTTGTTATTTAACCACGGCTAAACCACTAGGCCAAACTTGATAATAATCGGTGAAAAGATCAAGAATAAGGGACAGAGTATTTTTCATTAGTGATATAACTATTGTTTGTTAAAAAGAATGTGTGAAGAAAAAAGCACCAATGAGTTTCTTGCTAGGCTGATCTCGAGATGGCTATACATTTTCAAATCGGGCAATTTGAGTCATCTAACTTTTTAGAGTGCTTCAATCATGTAAATAAACCTTATTTTGTTAGAAATCTCAATGATTACGAGTACCAAGTATTATTGAATATGAAGACAGAGAAGCCATATTAAAGCAACACGAATCGTGTGAAGATTACGGTACATTGTATTATGTAGTTAAATAGTTTTTATCTGATAAACTGGCTCAAGGTTCCGACGTGAACAACTGTATCAGCCTTCGTATTACTGACATACAATCGACATGTTTTAATATAATATCCCTAATTTTGTTTAAAAGAGTACAATGAGCGTTACCATACGAGCGTTTATAAACACTTACAAATTATTAAAACAAGGTTACTTTAATTTGCCATCATTATTACAAACATCATAATTTTGTTTTTTAATTTGAATTTATTGCTTCATACTCAAATACTAATTTATCCCTTCCAATAAAGTGAAACGTTGTCTGTTTGTTTCTACATTTTCACGTCTAACTACCGAGCCGATTTTAATGAACTTTTATAAGTATTTAGTACATTCCAAATTTCATCCAAATCCATTCAGCCGTTAAAGCGTGAAGAGGGAACAAACATACTTACACATAAACTTTCGGATTTATAATATTAGTATGATTTTTTTAAGATACCTGTACATCCGTAAAATTTAAATAAGTTTAAATATATGCGATATGAAAGTAAATCTACGTCATCGTATGGTAAATTAATAAATTTTAAAATGTAGATGTTTCTGGCTAGGAAATCGGCAAAAATAATTAACCCTGCCAAGGTCGGTACTACGACTGATTCCGTCGCTCAATGACGCACGGGACGTCGTTACTAAACATGAGATATCGTCATTGGTCTGATAAAAATTGCTATAGATAGTATTGATACACATACGTCAGACAGGTCAAATTGTCGTAGGTACAGTGTTTATAACAATTGTTTAGCACATACTGTGTGTACTAAAAAGATGACAATTAATTAAAGATTTCTGAAGATCGCCTTCACCGTAGAAGAAAAACTTTGTTATCTTTGCCATAACCTCTTTTAGCAAAGATTAACAGTTTTATGAACTTTAGGCGAAAATAAATAGCCCTCATTTGTCTGACATATATATAATATATATAACCAGAATAGAAACCTAAATCACACAATATAAGAAAGTACCTTTTACCATTTCGGAAAGTTGGCATAGAGAACATCTCAATTTATTTTACCATTAAGGCGCTCTTGTTTTTTAATGCAAGTACGTTTGCTAAACGCACTCGATAACTGCGCTTCTGTTATCTCGAACTTCGATTTTTGTATTTACCGAGTGTTAAACATAATTAAACGCAAGCATAGCTTAAAAAACCGACTTCACAGCTTTATCTTCGGAACTTTAATCAGATTAGATGTACTAGACACGCAATTAATGAAGATATTTCAAGAACTACTGATCAGATCTTGATCAAATTCCCATTTTAATTTGATTAATTGAAAAACAACATAGTTCAAACAAAAAAAATATTCAAAATCGGTTCACGTGGAAAGAAGTTATGAGGAAAACATATTTAAAAAAAAAATCAGTGTACTCCTTTTTTGTGAAGTCGGTAGAAAACGCAATTCTCTCTTGGGAGGTATCCGTAACAAAATAGTGCTTTTGCACAAGTAAATGCTATGGAATATTATAGGAAATCGCCTAATAATCTGTTAAGGGGTCAACATTGATAATCTCTAACATTTTTGTGTATAGACGCAAATTATTATTAAAACAAATTGCGTTTCTATCTTTGCAAATCACGAGATAACTCCGTAATACGGCATATTCTTCTTTTATGACTTATTATTATGTAGATACAGCGCCTCAGAAATAGACAAAACTCAGAACAATAGTCTTTACTTCTTCACTAGGTACCAGCGTATCAAGGTCGAACGTTCTACATTCTACAGACTTATCTTGTAATAGAAAGTATTCTGGTGAAAACAAGTCGAGTTTGTCGGATCAATAGCAGACGTCGATAATCACATCACCGACAAAACTTGTCGAAAACATGGCGAATGTCACGGCAAAGTTATAGTTCCAAAAGATTACGTGGTCTACTTACGAAGCCTTTATACTGAAGGACGAGAAGGTGGACTTGGGTTTTACGCCACCCACCAAATTGATAGTTTAGATTAGATTGGTCGTGTTGCGGAGATTAATTTGGTTATATGACCTGACTATTTCCTATTTTTGTTGGAAACGGTTTCAATTCCAAAACGACAAAACTTCTAAGAGATAAGGTTTATTTTTGCTTAATTATAACGAAGATACTTAAGAAGGGGTCAGAATTGAGGTCTAGATTGCACTAGTTAGAACAAAATGAACTAAACATGCCCTAACAAAACATTAAATCCTCACAGCCACACGCACACAATATACTTTACAACAGAATAGAACTAAACAATAAGACTGTCATTCAGACTAGTGCAGTGCTCGGACGGGTGACCGTTTAGTGGGATTTTCAACAGTGTATCACCGTACTTCCGACGGCACGTTAAGCTGTCGGCTCCGGTTGTTAGTCGTTAAGCCATGTCGGATGCCTTCAGGCGGCCTGAAAAATCCTGACACTCGGATTCTCCATTAGTCTTATACTACAAGCAAGCAAGCACTTAGATATCGACGCTTTGGATATTTTGTTTCGCTACATAAAGTATGTACATACATCAGTATAATCACGGTTTAGAGAGACAAAGTCGCATGCTTACCAAGTTTACATTATGAACGTGTCAGAGGAAAATCGTGTCTAACAAGTTTACCAGACTTTAATTTTGTGTAAAACAACGCATGGAGATATAATGTAAATTAGGTACATGTTAGCACATTTATCAACAATGAACAATACTAAAAATTTTATAAAATACGAATCTTTACTTTTCCTACTCTCAAGACTAAGTATCAGGATCGACTTTATAAACATAGACATAGTCTTTGCATAGCGCAAATAGAGGTGACTATTTCTCAAATGTCTAAATATATCTGCCTTTTTGTTCGTTTTGGCTCCGCAAACTATGAGCAAATAGCCAGTGTCAAATAATAATTAATTCAAAATTTGCTAGTAATTTAATAAAATCAGTCCTAGGCACAGTCAAAGTCTAGTAAAGAGTAATGGTGGTCTGGCATGATCTAGTAGTTTGGAATTTTGGAGCGAAAGCGGATACTATTTTCACATACACCGATGATGGATTAGTTTTTTTTGTTAGAAAGATGATTTGATCAAGAGTGTTTTTACGTATGATTGGTGGAAATTGGCGCAGCCGTTTTCCAGATAGAGCGTAGGGGGTATTTTCAAAATTTAGATTTTGCCACTTGTGAATTAATATACTTAGGTGTAAGTTGTGTAGTTAGTAAAGTACAAATCTACTGAGCACTGACAATATAATCAATACTAATAATGAAGTATTTCACTAGTAATTGGGCAGGTAGGTTCAATGACCGACCGACCAGAGAATAATTGAATCGAAATGTAGTGCGTGCGTATTCCCAATGGATGAATCAACGATCGACTTCATTATCTATACTTAATTGAAAGTCGCGCTTGATATTTTTTATATACCTACGCCGTAGTTATATGTTGGAAATTGATTTTGTGGATCTACATACATCTACTATCCATCGTGAGGTCTGGGGTCTAGACTGTAGAACATTAGTACTGACGCTCTCGTAAATTAACGCGTTATGGCTGCTACATAGGACGCATTTGGTTCGAACGGATAGGCCAGCGAACACCGCTGCAATCCGTTCGAGCCAGGTGCGTCTAGTGTAAGGCAGCTATTATATTAGTATGAAACAAATATCTATCGTAAAATTTTAGCCGTGTTTCTCCGCTTTTAGAATAAATAACAAACAAAACAACAAACCCTTTCAAACCTCACACTAAGTTCGATGACTTGTGTCGCGAGTGCCGGAAACATTTACATTACATACACAATCACACTCATAACCAGAAACACAAGTTTTCCTTGGGGAGAAAATTTGTGTTTCCACAGGGAATTGTATTGTACTGCTTAGAAGGCGAACTAAGCCAACGGGCAGTTCAGCCAACATAAATCGGGACAAAACCATTTAAAACGTAGCCTGTGCGCTAATCCCGGATATAACCGACTAGCCGTGCCCCGCGGCTTCGCCCGCTATTATCAAGTTAAAAAGTGGCCTATGTTTTAATCCTAGGTATTATCTATGTACGTTCCAAATTTCATCCAAATCCGTTCAGCCGTTAAAGCGTGAAGAGGGAACAAACATACTTACACACAAACTTTCGGATTTATAATATTAGTAGGATTGCCAAATGTCATACGTTCAGCCATTGCGTCGTTATAAGAGGACAAATACACTTGCAAACACAAACTAACGGATATAATATATAGGTAAATGTAATAATAACAACTTACAACGGTATCCGAAGAGAACGTGTTCGTACTGATAGGTAACTTATCTAATAACAAATACACGTAGGTTTACATGTTTATATAACGTAAGATAGAATGAATACTTGTGGAATTTAATTACAATTTACAGTAAGAGTTGTTAATATACAGCACACTGTGGTATGACATACATATATATATATATATATATATATATATTATATATATTTTTATATACAATTTTTTATTTTTTTGTACTGACTTTGATTTTAATGATTAATACAAATCTTACTCAAATTACAATTGTAAAAATGTAACTATAAGACGTGTAAACAATGTTTATCAATAAATGAGTATTTGAGTATTTGACTAATTCAATTTTGAAAATACCCCCGACCGACGGCAGTTCTAGAAAATTGCAAAACGTTTACGAGTATATATGTATATTCCTATACAGGACCTTATTTTCCTACAAAATATATCTCAATCCGTCCAGCCGTAACAGAAATCTCTCGTCAAGAGACACTCCAACCACACATACATATTTGCTTACAATATTGACATGTGAAAATAGTAAAAAAATCAAGCATAATGGATAACAGTCGTTTGTCTCGTTGTCCGATGAAAGAAGCTTAATTAATTAATATAAATAGGTGATTCCTGAGCACACATCGAAATGTAGGTATAAGATAGCACCTATAGGCAGGTTGTTGCGTCGTCTTTTCTGTCACTTACAACGCTATGGACCTTACTGTTGCTAATGTACAATAAGGAAATTCACGCCTCAATTGGCGACGAATTAGATAGCGTGCGTGTTTTGCTTTGCTTTGTAGCACGCTAATTGTGCTAAGGTACCCGCATAAATCTTAATCAATAGAAGAACCTATTAAACGTTGTACTCATAGCATGAGATCTGCGAGACGCCGCGCGTATCGTTCTCCAAGAACCATGTCATGTACCTAACTGCCGTGCCTCGCGGCTTCGCCTTTTTAACTTGATAAAGGCGGGGCTATGTACATTCCAAATCCGTTCAGCCGTGAAGAAAAAACAAACATTCACACTTACACACACAACTTTCGGATTTATTAATTTAGTGTGATAAGTGTGACTACTTAGCACAGATTTTCCCGGCTGGTATCTTTGAGAGCCAGTGGTTTTTAGGTATTTAACACCCTCGATACATCATCACTTACAGGAGGTGAGGTAGTGGTCAAATGCTAGACAATCAGATATAAGAAAAATGTGTTCCAGTGAATATAAATAACAATATGTATTGGGAAGACCTCTTTTTGTATGTATGGATTGAAAACTAATTTTATTAATACAAGTGAACAACTTCCTTTACTATAAGTGCTAGATAAATACTGATTAAACTCTTCTCTAATCAGCGATTCCTTCAGATGATAATTACAATCAGATTCTAAAATCACTATATTACATATGCTATAAATTATTATTATTTAGTTAGGGGGTACAATAACTTGTAAAGTGGAATGAGGATAATTTTGACTATTAAATTTAATGTGTAATTTGATAACATTCATTACTAGAAGCACGTATTAATAATTAATTTAATGTATTTGATTGGACATACATAGTAGCAATATACTTCAGGATAATTTTATTTAAAAAATAAAGCTATATAGCTTATAATTATACAGGTAATTTTAAAAAGAATTTTGGCTCGTCAATCATTTGGCATTCAGCCAGTGTCAAGTGATTCATATCTTTCAAGTATAATTGAGTATTTCATAAATATCATTAGTCCTAGTTACAGTCATACGTTAGTTAAGTGGCAGAAAGTTTACTACAACTTCAACTTGAGGCGTGAACGAAAGCGAAAATCGCATTTTTCAACTTTGTATAACTTGGCTACACTCATGCACGTTCACGAACTATTAACGATTAATAATCCACTATTATTGCACATTAATACTTGAATAATGCCAAGTTATGGAAAATAATTCGAAGTCGCTGTCGATGCGTCATTTTTTTACTTTCACGGCAAAATCTGAAGATCATGTTTTAGAAACAGGTTATTATTAGTAGACATTTTAAATGTATTCAGTTTCAATGACCTTTAACGGTAAAGAAAATGATTTACATAAGTAGTATATATTTTTTTTGCTAGGCTTTGGTTAAAAGCTATAATGAATATGTCAGTCAGCTTTCTGTCACAACAGCCTTAAGAGATTTGAAACAAAAAATAGTAAAATACTTTTGACTTAGTTGGCATGGGTAAACATTTACATCACAGTCAATCACTCAGAACCAGAAGCACAAATCCCTTGGGTAGGAAAATTGTACTCCTGTCCGGAATCGAACCCACGACCCACGGCACAAAAGGCGGAGACTTGTCCACTATGGTAACTGGGTTGTCAAATGTTATACTTTAGCTATAAAGCTCGCTGGATTGACAGTTTTCCTACTGTGCAATTTTGACATTAACCCTGTTAGTCGCAATTTGTTTGAATAGCTAATTAATTCTGTAATTAAGCCACTAATATCACAGTACGTGTGTCATCCTTCATAGAACAGAATATCTTTAGTAGGCTTCCGTATCTTGATACCTGATCTATTGATATTGTTCCTATAACCAGCTTACTTATGAAACAATATTTCTTCATGAACACATTCACGCTCACCCGCAAACAAAACAGTTCAAAGACATGTCTTGTGTGGGTTCTGGAAACATTCATACACACAACTACACCCAGAGCCAGAAGTACATATAATTATGTACTTCTGGCTCTGGGTAAGGAAAATTGTGCTTCTACCGGGACTCGAAACCATGACCCACGGCACAGAGGGTGGTGACTTTCCCAATGGCGCCGTTTTCAATAATATAATCAAGTTTTTTAGATTAATAATAAGTAGATTTTGTGTTGTTTTATGTGAATTAAATGTAAATTGTAGTTGTTTATAGCACTAGCAACTCACCACACAACCACTTTGTTTTTAAGATAAGTTGGCACATTATAAATAAATAAGCGATTGAATATTTAGTATTGGTATGAAGTAAACAGGAAAATCAATGTGATAATAACATATTAACTAAGTAAAGACTGCAGGTGTATTAGAAAATGTTTTCTTACGCTCTATAGACAAGCATTTGACCACTACCTCACCTGATAGTAAGCGATGTGACCGAAGATGTAGCCTTTTTCTTGTAGCATTCTTGCCTAAAAGATACCTATAAACCCTTGACCAAGACTCCTAGAGTATACCGTTTGGAGAACAAAGACGCAGGCAATGAGTTCCACTCCTTCGCAGTATAGATGATAAACATAAAAGCAAAATGCTTTTAAGTGAACTGGAGGTATGTAAACCATATATGGATGACATTTGACAGTTTGTCTTGTTGTTAGATGGTAAAACAGGCATGGGGGCATTAACTTGTGTTCCTGCGAACATTCTTTAAAATGTAAACAATAGTCTTACGACTTATGTCTGTGACGGAGACTCTGCATTTTGAACTAACTAGCTTATCATCGCCAATGAGCTTTTTTGCTAGTTGGTAATGGACCCGAGTACCAAGCTGGTACTTAGCAGATCTATGTGATGTAATATAACAAATAATTGTGCAACATAATAATGCTCATAAGCCATAAACGTAAAGTGTAATTACAGTTTAGTTTAAGAGAACACAATTGGTCCCTAACTTTTAATTAAAAGTGTATGAATGGCGAAGGGAGTACTTATCACACAAATCTGGTTTGCTTTAGAACTAGATGTTAGATGGTCACACTTATATTATAAATCTGAAAGTTTGTGTGTAAATGTGAATGTTTGTTTCCTCTTCACACTGAATGTATTTGGATTGTTACACAGCTTATACTTAGAATTAACTAAATTTTTTACTTGAAAAATGCGAGTGAAGCTGCAGGGCATGGCTAGTATTTTTTTCCCTTCCAATATCTAGCGTTTTACTAGGATGATAAACATGTTAAGATCTAGTATGAGTGATTTAATCAATAATACTATAATGATTAGATACTGTGAATATGGTAACAAAAACAGCAGTTTCTCCTAGTTCTGTACCTATACCAAATATAGGTTAAGAATATAGCTTGAGAAGATATAGGATTTTAAATATTAATACATATTGTATTTAAACCATTGTCTCAGACTGTCACATCTTATCTCTGCAAATAAATATGTTGGTAATAAAATTGAGGTTTTATATGACCTCTAAAATCAGTAACTGTAAATAACAGTTAGCACGGTTAGACTTTGGCCAGTCATTGGTGTTTTATCTAGCTTATTGTTTGTAATATTATTATATGGGTTTTGAATTATGGCTTATCAATAGACATCATACAATGAGACTGAAAAGTTAAAATCAAAGTATAACAATGTCTGAATCATGGTAATTTCTAATCATAATTTTAGGTAGCTTTTTAGTAATGTTTGTATCTACTGAAAGCCGTTAACACATATTTTTTAGCATCAGATAGAATCCTACTAATATTATAAATCTGAAAGTTTGTGTGTAAGTGTGTAAATGTGTTTAAGTATGTTTGTTCCCACTTCACGGTTTAACCACTGAACGGATTTAGATGAAATTTGGAATGTACATAGATTATACCTAGGATTAACACATAAGCTGCTTTTGGACTTGATAATAGGGGGCGGACTTCGGGGGATTCGGGGGCGAAGCCGCGGGGCACGGCTAGTAAGTGTCATGAAACCAACTATCTTTAGTGAGAGCATTTGTAAGTCAACACAAAGAGTGCCGACAACAACTGAACACAATACAAAGAATATTGCACAACCAATAATTGGTTGTGTGAACAAGGATAACTGTATCAAGCATTGACAGCGCAACAGCATAATATATGAACATGACCTAGTTAGCCCATACCAATCGCAGGCCAAGAGAAAACTGTCTCCTCGCCACCTTCATGGTCAAGGTGAGAACCGAATTATGTTTATACAACAAATGAACATCTTACCTCTTTTTCTGGTCTTGATCCGTTGACCCGATAATACTGGTTTTTCTACCTTCTGACTCATACAATATATTGCTGAAAAAGAAAACACGTGGCAATTAGTAAAAGAAAGGTGCCCGATGTAAGGTCATCGGCCGCACTCGCCACGCAATCCTGGCGAGACACGACCCTTCGCCCCGCAATGGCGTCCACACGCGCTCTACTTACTCCAAATGTGACAGAAACTCAGAACGCGGTGCTGTGGCGCGCTCAATTCCTCGGAACGACCGAGAATCACCTGGCAGTGACTCAGCGAGAACTTACGAGAAGCCGATTTTCACAATCACAATTATCTAAAGCGATACGAGTATGCGCAAATTTGTAATGTGTACAGCACAAATACTTACGTATTGACAGGTTATGTAGGAGCCTTTTACTCCTTTTGCGAGTTGTCTAGGACTGCGCCTGTTCAGAAAAGAAAGAAACGCTGCGGCGGTCTCTATTCCCCTGTGCTAGAGACAACGTGTATGGAGTCACCGGATGTCCGGTTCGGCTGGGGACGATCGATTCAAATATGCTCGAGCAAAATTTTCTTCAAATATTTTTATAAGCTTTTCTGGCACGATGACCGAAGATTTCTTTTTTTAACAAAAGAAACTCTACTTTAAACTCAAATTGTGAAGGTGCAAACGCGCAGGGAAGACAAAGAAGAAAGAAGAAAATCACAGTAAAAATTTTTGATTTCTTACGAATTCGTCCAATTTATAAATTAATAAAATTATAGAGATTTTTATGCACCACACAATAAATTTGATCGATATATAGCACTTTGATAAAAAATCACAAATTGAATGTAAAGTATTTGACTAAAAATGGCAGAAAAACAAAACACCATAGACACTTTTTTTTTTGTTAAATTATTTTTACCGATACACCTGTCTTTTCCATGTCTTTAAAAATATGGCACTAGAAGCGAAACGGTACTATAGACTTTATTTGGAGATTCATGAACTTAAAACAATTCGATTCTTTGGCTTGGAAGAATATGATTTCATAAAATATGTTGTTCAAGAATTATGTACAGTTTGCGCTACGGTCTAAGCACAATAGTCTTAACAGGCGATTATAGAGCGTCTACAGTAGAATATATTATGCATGCGCGTTTAAGACTGTTGATTCTCAAAAGTTGATTTGAGATCTTTGTACACAGTTAAAATAATACAATTTTATTCTATTCTAGAAATGTGACGGAGATATTAAAATATTATTGCATAGCAATTCCATAAGAGAATGATGAAATTATAATTCAACTTGGGGACATTACACGCAAAGCGGATCGTCCAACGCGGTTTGGCTAAAAAGGACTCCAAATAAACGCAATAGGGCGAAGAAATTAATGCTGCTAAACGATATTATATATGATATGGAACCAAATACCGTAAATAATTTTTGTTTAGAGAAAAAGATTGTAAGACAGAGTCACGGTCTGTGTAATTACTTTATTAGTTCCATGTATTTTCTAAAATTTTGTTTGATGATACATCTTAATTTCTTTTTGACATGATAACGTCTTATAAAGCGTTCGTCTTATGACGTTGTCACGTAAAATTATAGTCCGTAAACCGACCAAGGCAACCATTTATTTACTTAAGGGGCTGGTATATGTTAATGCGAGCACCTTTTTTAACCACAGCCAATTATCCCTCTAACACTTTTGCATGTTAAGGTGTATATTGAGTGAATTACAACGAGGTGGTTACCCAAAGTCACGCGTGGCAATATTTGATTTTTAATGGTTGTATTCAAATTTAGTGAAAACGCGCCTCAAACAAAAAATAAAATAAGCTGAAGGCATCTTTCTTTTGTCTAGTAAATATGCTTATAAGAAATAACTTTCACAGTGTTTTGATACAAAATGGCGGAACAAAATGGTAACAAAAATACAAATTCATGTTATTTGCATGAGATTTGATATTTATAAACGTTATGAATATTCTAAAAAGAAGGCATCATTTACAGTATCACACCAATTACAACGAATATTACATATCTGGTTTTATAATGAATGATCAAATAATGAATACTAAGTAAAACGGTTACAAAAACACGCGTTTTAGATGAAAACCTGGTATAGCCACCTTTATCTAAAAACATGATCTCTTGAACGGTGACTAAAGCCGTCCTAACAGTCCTTCATCTCAATTTAATTTCATAGAAAAATAAACTAAAAAACAGCCAATCACACACCCAATCAAAAAAATATCCTTCGTCCCAATTCCCACTACTTTTCAGTTTCTTACTCAATCTAGCCTCCCCGGGAGCGTTGGGTTTGTTAATGAGAAATTTCGGAACGTGGCCATTCAAATGACATGACAGACTTGACATAAGTCATGTCACACGTCACTATTCAATTGACACAAAACAAATGGTGCTTGCCCGATGACCGATCAAAACAAAACTTATTTTCAGAAAAATAAAGATTGAAGATATTCGCTAACTATTCCACAATGTTGAAACCAAGAGCATTAACTCAGGTTCTGAGTCAAGCCAACACGGGTGGTGTTGAGAACACGTTGTATGTATCCTAAAAACGTAATAAAAATGTAGCTGATGCGTTTCAATAACTTATGGTCTTTCCAGGCTGCTGAATCATCAAGGAGCTCTTCTTGCTTACTCCGGTTATAACGACAAAGACGCAAGAGTTACTGCAGCCATTGCCAGCAACGTGTGGTCAGCGTACGAAAAACAGGGAAGGAATGTGTTCAAAGAGGACAAGCTTCATTTAATTCTTGTGGATTGCCTCAATGGGAAGATTGCTATTACTCAGGTGGCCAATTTACTTCTGTGCTTGTACGCGAAAGAAAGTGTTGGATTTGGGATACTGAAGGAGAAAATAAATGCCATAGCACAGTATTTGGAGGGACCATTGAAACAAGTTACTACATCATAACATTTATTCAAATGTATTTCTTTATTATTACATTATATATATAACCACATTTAATTACTCTAACTTAAAAAAATAAGTGTAAAATTATAACATATGTTTGAGTATTAAATTCCAAATAAAATATTTAAAAAAGCACTAACAGTTTATTTACATTTTTAAATTAATGGCACAAATTTAGAAGTCAAATACAGAATAAATAATTATATAAATAACTTAGACAAAAGAATTTTCTAAATAATACTGAAATATCAGTTATAAAACAAGGTTAATAAATAGTTCTCTATTACATTAAAATAACAGGAGTTTATATCAAATGATATTGATTGTTTTTACTTAAATAAATTGTTACTCAAGTATAGTAGTATGCATGACATTTTCGACATAAAACATTTTATTGACTGCATCTCACCTGATAGAAATTGATGATGCGGAAGAAGACTAGAAGATACCTATTCACTCTTGTCTTCAAGACCACCAGTTAGCACATAGGCGCTGCTTAAAAGCTAATGTGTCATTTGACTAGAAAATGGCATTAGTACCACCCTCTTCCGCATGCCAATGAGTTTGTTTGCATTCCGATTAAAGAACTGCAAGTTAAATGTTCCATCAGTGGAAATCCACATCACTTGAGAAGACACTTTATTCCAAACGACCCAGTTGGCGCAGTGGGCAGGTTTCTGCACTTTTTAGCTGTGGATCCTGGATTCGATTCCCGTAGGAGCACAATTTCCTCTCCTGAGGGACATTTGTGCTTCTTTTTGAGTGTGATTGATTGTATGTGATGTGTGAATGTTTCCGGCACCCACGATACAAGTCTTTGAACTTTGTGTGGGGCTGTGAGTGTGTTTGTTGGTTACAAAAACACAGACTTTCGCACTTTTAATATAAGTGTAGTATTCAATAACCTAACAATCATTATCATTTCCGATAACAACTCTTTGCACCTCTTCGAACAGTTTGTGTTTTTCTCTTTTGTGTACGCGCAACTCGTGACTTAACAACTTCTTTCTGTAATAAGAAACAAAAATATAATAATCAATAATAATTACTAGTAGTAGGACTTTTGCAGATTGTGTCTGGGGCAGTAACACACAGAAATTCAACTGCCAAATAAAAGTGTCCAAACATTACTGTATGCATGATTGAAGGGCAATGATTCCAATGTAATTGCAAGGCTTAATGAGATTTAACATCTAATATCTCAGGGTGACGATCGCAGTGCTTTGCCACGCAAGATTTTGACCTTTATAAGTTCAAAACTTTGGGTGGAACTGAACTGGGCAAGCATGACGCTTACCATCAGGCGAGTGACTAGCTCGTCTCATTCCGCAATCACATAAAAAAATCTAAATAAAATATTTTTTTTATTCAAGATAGGCAAACTTTTAATCAAAATCTCACTTGATGGTAAGCGACGATGTGGTCAACGATGGAGCAAGCTTTCCTAGAATTCACTTCACTCGCGACTTGAAGACTCCCATATTGTACTCATCAGAAATATTAAATTTAAGCAGACATAGACTTTAAATATACTGCATACAGCCTATTTTTCCAAAAACAAAACACTTTTATTATGGTTCTGGTTGTGATTGTGTGTGTGATGTGAATGTTTCCGGCACCCAAGACACAAGTCATCGAATTTAGTGTGGGGTTGTGAGTTTAAAAGCGTTTATATTTTTAGGTTATGTTACTTTTATCATCATTATCCTCAAGGGAAAGTGTGTGAAGATATTGTTGCGTAGACCACACAAGTGGGATTAGGGCAAAGAGTATGAAAACATTTGTTCACTCTTTGCACATTTATCACTTTCACACTCGCCGCCCGCTATAAGTTCGAAGACTTGTATTGCAGTGCCAGAAACGTTCACATGACACAATACAACCAGTAACAGAAATTTTCCTCAGAGAAAAAACTGTGTAACCGCCGGGAATCGAACCCGGTACCCCTAATGTATTTTCAACACCAGACGAGGGGTATTATAAGTTTAGTGTAATGTGTATCTGTGTGTCTGTCTGTGGTATCATAGCTTCCATACGGCTGGACAAATATTATTTAGATTTTTTTGTTAGAAAGGTGACTTGATTGAGTGATCTGCAGCCTTTTTTCTGTTAGTAGCGGAGGTATGTACAAAATGTTGTTTTTGCTATATTTACCTGCTGCTTAAATCTCTGCCGCATATAGTACATCGGTATCTGATATTAAGATGCGCCGCATCATAATGTTCTTTTAAGCTTTTCTCTTGACGAAACAGTCTTTTACATTCGCTGCACTGAAATAATGCACAAAATATTCATCATTAGTCATTTGAGATGAAAAATGGTTAAAAAAACCTAAAGATGTTTTGAAATACCTATTCAATGATTGCCCACAACACAGTTGACGACCCAGTTGGCGCAGTGGACAGGTGTCCGCCCTCTGTCCGTGGTCCTGGGTTCGATTCCCGGCAGAAACACAAATTCCTTCCCAAGGGTTATTTGTGCTTCTGGTTCTGGGTGTAATGTGTGTGTGTGATGTGAATGTTTCCGGCACCCACGATACAAGTATTTGAACTTAGTGTGGGGCTGTGAGTGTGAATACGTTTATTATTTATTATATTTATTTATTTACAGTTTCATTATTTAGTGCTTCGTCGCTAGATGTCGCCATATTGAATTTAGACTACATACTGTCACGTCTTTAGCGACTCTCGCAAGACAAATCGATAAACGTAAGAATTATCTAAATCGGCTCACGCGTTTGGTCTTTAGAACGCCACAAAGGACAAACAAATAATTCACGCTCACAGCCCCAATAAGTTCAAAGACTTGCATTGTGGGTGCTGTTAACATTTACATATCACACACAAACACACCCAGAACTAGAAGCACAAAAACGGTGTAGATGGCAGAGGCGTGTTCACCGCGCCAACTGGGTCGTCACATATATGTTCAAACTGTGGGTGGCACTGGATTGTAGCGGGCAAGCGTGACACTTACCGTTGCTTTCTAATTGGTCCCATTTAAATTTGATCAGTAGTTCTTGAAATATCGTCAATAATGCCTATTTTGTGACGAATAATGCGTACTTTGACGATGTTCTGGTTTAACCGACTTTAAAAGTTACCTCATAACTTCTTTCGTTGTGAGCCGATTTTGATGATTCTTTTTTTAACCGACTTCAAAAAAAAGGAGGAGTTTCTCAAGTCGACTGTGTATGTGTGTTACCTCATATCTTCCTCCACGTGGGCCGATTTCGTAATTTTTTTTTAGTTTGAAATATGTTGCTTTCTTATTGGTCCCATTAAAATTTGATCAAGATCTGATTAGTAGTTCTTGAAATATCGTCAATAATGCCTATTTTGTCACGAATAATGCGTACTTTGACGATGTTCTCGTTTACCCGACTTCAAAAGTTACCTTATAACTTCTTTCGTTGTGAGCCGATTTTGATGATTTTTTATTTTATTTGAAAGCTGGTGCTTTTTATGTGGTCCCATTGAAATTTGATCAAGGTCTGGTCTCTAGTTTTTGAGTTATAGTCTATAATGCGTGTTTATACATTAAATCTGATCAAGGTTCCGATGATAAAGCGGTGAAGTCGGTTTTTTTAAGCTTTGCTTGCGTTTAATTATTTTCTCTCTCAATACATGGTCATACATGGTCATGGTCATAAAATAAATAAGTTTATTATCACCTCGAACTTCTTGTTGTAATGCACGAGTTGGTGCTTGGTGAGGTTGCTGGGGTTGGTGAACTTGAGCGGGCACATGGAACACAAGTAGCGGTGCTCGCCAGTGTGCACCCGCATGTGGCAAACTAGATACGACTTCCGCTTGCCGCTGTATGGACAGTGCTCGCAGAAGTATTCCTTCGTTTCTCTATGCTTGTGCCTGGAAAAATACTTCAAATTCAAATCTTTACTGCATTCTCTAAATGTAGATAGGTGGTTGAAATAAATGGCAGTACATTAGAGACAACAATATTTTTTTTATTCTCGATAGGCAAGCATTTGACCACTATCTCATCTGATGGAAAGTGACGATGTGGTCGAAGATGGAGCATGCTTGCTTAGAAGATACCTGTTCAATCGAAATTTAAAAGTAAGAAACCGTGCCGTAAAGGGCAGAGGAAGACGCCTTGCTTTATTAATAGATCAAAGTCGAAACTCGAGTCTCGGTCATCTACAACGACATATTATTATATTAGCAAACCTATCGGTTTTCTATCGTCTGCACTGCGGAGAGTGTGCAGGATTTTTTTTCTCATTCGTTTCGCTGGCAGAGTGGTCGTGGTCGTCATTCTGTATTAAGCACTGGTTTCACGACTGCTCGCTACTCTCACTTTACTTCTATTTGAATCCTGGTGCATGAGTGATGCAAGGGGCCGCCCACAGCCGATTTGATCTGATCGGTCCATCCCATGGGTGACCTTCCGCGTGGCCTGGTGCCTTCCACTCACCCTGCACGACGAAACGTTCTATAGAATTATTTCCTCGCTTCGTGACGTGCCCGAAGAATTGGATGCGATATTGTACTTGAGTAGATAGCCGCTTTTTGATGCCGAGTTCTTGGAGTATGGAGACGGTCATACGAAACTCGGTACATAATACTCCAAGCATTTTAGCAGGAATTACACGAGTTAATTCCCGTAAGTCTGTTTTGCCATCAAACAACAAGGCAAACAGACAGGCGTCATCCATTTATTGTTGAAATACCTCCCGCTCACTCGAAACGTTTATGTTTATCATCCATACTGCGAGGCAGTGGAACTCACAACCCTCGTCTTTGTTTCCTGAACGGTATAATCTGGGAGTCTTCAAGTCGTCTTCTAGACAGGCATGCTACATCTTCGGCCGCATCGTTGCTATCCATCAGGTGAGATAGTGGTCAAATGCAACATTATGTTGCTTATAAAACATTAAAAAAAAACATAAAACAACAGGCCATCAAAAACTTGAGAACGGTTAAATTGATCTGGCAGTTTTTTTTTTGTGTTTGTTATATTATTGCCAGGTAATATTAAAAATAGTAAGTTTACTATTTAACTTTTATAAAAGTCACTTAGTGATAGTATAGTGCAGGGGTCGGCAACCTTTTAAGTCAGAAGAGTCAAAAATTAAAATTTTCAAAATTTCAAAGTTTTATAGAGCCACAAAGTGGCTCGCGAGCCGCTGGTTGCCGACCCCTGGACTATAGTGTGAAGTTATCATCTTACATGTGATTGGTGAGTGCCCCCGACGAATAATATATTTTGCCACATTGGTGGCAGGTGTATTTGTTGGTCCGTGAATGTACCACCTTCTCGTGCACGGCCAGGTTTAGCACCAGCTTGCCGCACAACGGACAAGCATGGTGGACGCAGCTGTTCTCATTTCGGTGTTTTTGAAATTCATCCTGGAAATAAAATATGCACATATCTTTAGGTATTGACTAACAATCGATGATCCCTGTCATCGATGGCAAAGGTGTGGAAACAACTGAGACGTATAGCATGTACAGCATCTCTGTAAGATACACATAGACACTCTAGACTTGATATGATATATATACATATAAAAAGACTCATTAAATCACAAATTATTATTTTAACATAAACATAAAGATTTTAAACGTAATATATCTTAACGTTTAGTTATATACCTAAATGTTTGTGTATATAGCAAAAAAAAAAAACAACAAACAAACAAACAAACTTAAAAAAACCGACTTCTTCGCTTTATCTTCTTACTCTCAGAAACACACTTTTACTGACAAACTGACAATGATGTATGGAAGGTAAGTTATGATTACATATATAATAGAAAAAATGCAAGTTATTATTTGAATGGAACTGGAGGTATGTCAACCATAAATTAATGAGGTTTGATAGTTTGTCTTGTTGTAAGATAGTAAAAAGGGCATGGAGGAATTATATCATATAATTCATGAGCACACTCTCCAAAATATAAGCGATAGAATACCGATAGGCTTGCTACCTTACGTTGGTGACCAAGACTTTGCAGTTTTGACTCAACTAGCTTGGCCAATGAGTCTTTTGGCTTTTCAAAATCAATCAAAATCAATCATTTATTCACCATTATAACAATGTGCGTTATACTAGGTATGTCAATTTACATTTATCATACTAATAATTGTCAAATATATAATATCATAATAATAACATTAAACAAGTAATTATAATAAAATACATTAATTAACAAATTATACAATAAAAATACAACTTAATATTATTATTCTTATGAAAAAAATGAAGATTTATGCAATTTTAAAACCATGAACTCATTTATATTATAAAAAGGATTATTTTCAAAAAATATTTTTATTATAGCTTTTTTTTTTGGCTTGCCGATCAATAGACTCAAGAGCTTCAAGCTGGCTCATATACTATGACATATTATGTCATAGCCTTATAAAATGTTATATTAATTGTAATGTGTAATATGTATACTGTTGGTGTTTCTTAAATAAATAAATAAATGACTTTGACTCACCTTAGTTTCAAACTTCAAGTCACACCGCTTACATTTGTGTACTCTTAACTTTGTTCCGTTCTTTTTTGTTACAACTTTATTAACATTACTATTTGCTTTACAAGATTCTAAATCATCAGTCTTCATGTTTTTAAGTAACTTAACAATACGAGGATTCTTAGCAGCCGTTGAAAACAACGACTTCTTCTTTCTTTTTCTAGATTTAGTTACTTTTGTTATAAGAAGAGGTTCGGCCGGCGTAGGTGATGGCATTGCTTCATTGTATTCATCATAATTGTCATCACCAGTTACATCAGTTTTCTTTCTATTTGAAGGTGATGGATCATAAGTAATAGGGACTGTTTCTTGAATTGGTGGTTGAATTTGTGTTTGACTGTCGAATTTGATGTCATAGGCATCATTTTTCACTGGTATAGTTGGTTCGCTTTTGTCTTGCTTCATTTGATGAAGGATGAGGGAAAAGTTTTGCTTAACTATGGACTGGGAGTCGGTAACTAAAATAAAAAAAGGATAATTTTATCAGCTACTTAACTATACAGGATATCAGCCCCAAACGTCATCCATTTCTTGTAAACATACCTTCAATTTGCTCGAAGTGTTTTGCTTCTATGTTCATCATATGTACAGCAAAGGAGGAACCTCTGTCTTTGGTCCCCGAGGGGTAATTTGGGAGTCTTCAAGTCAAGAGTGAATAGGTATCTTCTAGACAAGCATGTCACATCTTCGGCCGCATCATCACTTTCCACGGGTGAGATATTGGTAAATTTTTTATCATTTATTGACATAAAAGATTATAACACAATTAATTTTTATCCTAATACATATAACATAAAACTAAATATGAATCTGGAAGTAAATGAAGGTATGATAATATTATATAAATAACATAATAATAATAAATACATTACAAATTATTGTTTTAACTTAAGCATAAAGATTTTAACGTAAAGATATATACATACCTAAAATGTTCATCTATATAGCATAAAAATAAACATTTACCTAGCGTTTCAGATGATATTGCTTTCCTAAATGCCAGATCTGATACTTCACATTTCTTTTTAAATTGAAATGCTATCTTTAATTCGCCGAGACATAGTTTGCACACATATTTTGGATAAAAGTCTCCATCAGTTATCTGCAACAGAACATATTAAGGAACCTTATAATATACTAATAATTCAAAATCGTTTATTCACATGGGCCCCAAAGAGGCACTCATGAAAGTTAATGACTCTACTGCCAGATCAGCAAAATTAACAAAAACAGACAATGAGAAGAACCTGGCAAAAACTCGGTGGTGCATTTTTCTCTTAAATTCTAATACAGGAATTATACTAACACATATATCTATATCAATCTTGTATGAAACTGCTTTTTAAGCATTAATCAGGATTCAGTATTCAGTATTTGGAATAGCATCTATAAAATAAACTACAAAGATGTTATAATAAATTAGTTGACAGTTCTTTATGGACCCTGGTAGGGCACAGCAATATCAAGATTAGAGGAGAGTATAGGTTAATAAAAATAGTTACCTATTTTTACTTTTATTTAGAACTAGTAACACCCAGCAGTTTTACTCACATAAGTCCTGGAAAAGTAGTCTATGTCCTTTCCGAAGTTCTAGTCTGTCTCTGGTTTACCAAATTTCATCAAAATTGGTTCAGCGTTTTAAGCGTGAAAGCATAATAGATTTTTCTTGCTTTCGCATTTATAATCTAAGTAGGTATTACAATCCTTTTTTTTATTTTTTTTTATAAGAGGCTGCTATATTTCCTAAAACTACATACATCTAAATAGCAAAGACCTACGTTACCTACTAGGCATCAAGATTATAGGTAACTCAAGTGCTTAAGGCTACTACCAGTTGGTAGTAGCCTTAAGCACTTGAGTTACCTTGAGTTACTCGAATATTATTAATAATGATGCATCTAGTCATTTTAATTATTTGGCTTCATGGTTTTGGTATCTAATGTAAGAAAAGTTATAAAATGTGAAAATATTTAATGTCAGTATTATTGACTCAGTTAAAGTAGATACTGACAGAACAGAGTTTTGAGTCAAATAGTCAGTAATTAAGCTAATTCATCTAAGAGTTAGAATAGTAATGGTATGAGAAGTATGTCTGTTATTTTAATTTTTTTTTGTCCCCAAATAAATAAAAAAAATATTTAATTTTAAAATTACCCTGTATATGTAGAGAGCTTTTTTTTTTCATTGGACCATACTACCTACGGGCAATTTGCCTATATTTCCTAAAACTATATACAGCAAAGAACTAAGTTAAGAGCTTAACCCTTATATGCCTTATTGGCATATAGCCACAGAATGCAGATATCTAGTTTGATATTGAGAAAGTGTTAACTAAAGACATTTTCACATACTCTAGTTATCCAAATTATTAAACACTAACGTTTAATAATTATACTAAAACATTCATATTAGTAAGTGTATTCTCTCAAAATACTTACTGAAATGTTGGCTATTGATCTAATTGCAGTTATGATTAGTGTGTCTTCGATTTTGTCAGTGATTGGTATGTCAGCGGGACTCGTGCATACTCTGCATATCATATCGTCAAATAGTTCTTGCCTGGAACATTGATAGTTATTGTTAAAATAAACATAATATATAAATTGTAGCGACTTGTGCTATCTAACAGTGATACATTATATCTATGTTTAGAGTTAAGAGGTTGCTTCAAGCCAATTTCAGATAAGTGCCAATATAAATAAATAAGTTACAAACGAATTATTATACACAATAAACGCTTTAAACGCATTTTATACATCATCCTGGGTTTAGGTTAATTTAGCAGCGTATATGTAAGAACATGTTACTAAATACAGCGAGCATAATACTTATTGGAACACAGAACATACTTGTTTACTACAAATTCTTGTTTTATATCTTTGTTATTGTCGGAGCTTGGTACTCCTTTAGTTTTAATTGATTTGCACAGTAAGTATTCCGTAAGTTGAGTTAACGACATCTTTGTTTCCTATATATAGTACTATAATTCACATAATATGAAACTTCCTTAGTTCTTTTATTTTAAATTATTACGAAATTAATTCTGCAGTTTTACTACAAACAATTTTTCAACTTCAACTCTTATTTTGCAAATACGAACAAACATTTTTGTCGATTAGAATTTTGCGATGATTTTGATACTGCAATTTTCCCAATGTCATGTTCTGTGACGCATTGTGAAAATAAAGAAATGTCATTGTCATACTGTCTTTTAAACAACTGTATCTTTTGAGGTTATAAAATTAAAATATATTTTATAATAATTTAAGCACTTAAAATATAGCTAAATATTGCTTTTAACCAAATATATGAAGTGAGTGTGAGCTATGGCTACCTCACTTCTTTCGAAGGTATGTTATCACTAAATTATATTAGTTGTTTATGTTAAAAACAGTAGATATTTTGTTATTTTATTATATAAAGAAAAATATTTCGAAGAAGCTGTTAGCCTTTGAGTATTTAGAGGCTTTTCTGACGCTGAGAAACTGATTTCTTATTAAATGCAGTTATAGTAGGTCTGGTAGTTTACTACTATCACGCCTCATATTTTCGTATAATTATTTCCGCCTCCTTTGAATACTTCAGATGGGGGCTCTTCGCTTGGCCCCCACTTCAGTCTACGCCCAGACGTCACGCACAACCACATCGAAGCACTGGGACCCCAAGTTCAAGCGGCTGCGAGCACAGAAGTTCCTTAAAATTGACTTGCCAAATCTGAATGAGGACTTTACTAAACTGAGCTCTGAAAAAATCCGGCAGAAGATGAAGGAGCGAGGGCTGATGCCAGCAAGGCCTTGGATGGAGCGGCCCTTTTATATATCTGCTACAGGTTTGTTGTGTGAACTGTTGGTTTTTTTACTTTTTTGTGCCTGATAGGCAATAATTTTTGTTGGTATTTCTGCTGCCCTGATTTTTTACGCTACCTGAAGACTTTATACATGCCTTGGTTACTGTTTCAGTAAAATTTTGTGTCACCTAATAAGTCTGTAATATCTCCACATCTCACTACAGTGGAAAGCGTATTTTGATATTTTCTCTCGAGAAAAAGGCATTTGGTATAAAACTATACAGTGCAAATCACTTATGTACCATCATTTGGGCAAGTGAAGATGGGCAAATACCTAATAGTAATAGCTCAATGATTACGCTCAGTACATATGCTTCTTAATATGTTTAAATCTATGATGTGAAAAGTGAGCAGCCCAAACTGTAAGCTGTCTGTTGTTGCAGATGATGTTTATCATTTTTGATGGACTGCATCCGCAGCAATCCAATGAGAGAACTCTTACACAATAAGTTGAGTTTTAATAGTTTTGATGTGGGTTTGTACCAGAGCATCCTGGGAGCGCAATTATCAGATGCCGCTAGATTGCTCTATCAATATGCTTATGGGCTGACCAAGCAAACACCTATCCTACTTTATACTAATAATTATTATAAATCCGAAAGTTTGTGTGCAAGTATGTTTGTTTCCTCTTCACGCTATAACGGCTGTACCCATTTGGATGAAATTTGGATTGTAGACAGATTATACCTAGGATTAATTTTGCCATTTTCCAGGTGGAGTGTTTGAGCCATATGTCCCACCAGAAGGCGACGGCAAAGCCTCACTCGTCTCCACCACCCGTGCCAAGCAAACAGTGCAACTCCTCGAGAAGAAGTCCAAATCCATGATGGCCATACGCAAAGTCAAGACATATGATGAAGAATTCAATACAAATGAATTCTGTCAGGTCGCTCAGGATATCTACATCAAGGCTCATGACAGTCTAGCGAATAATGATAAACATGCGTTAAGAAATTACGTTACGGAGAAGGCGTATCCGGAGTTCAGGCATAATTCACATCTAAAGACGATTCGGTGGAAGTTCTTGGAGTCTCTGGAGCCCCCGAGGGTGGTGCATGCTAGGTGCACAGATGTCATCAGCAAGGAAAATATATATGGACAGGTATAGTTGTAAATTTGGCAATTTGAATACTTGTTTTGCAGCAGCCAGAGCGTAAATCATAATCCTTAATTAAATTTATTTGTGCTCCCACCGTAAATCGAACTCCCTACCTGCAGCATGGAGCTCAGATATATAAATAAATAAATATTAATTGATTGCCACAAAAATGCCGATTCCCATACACATTATACTTAAAAAATATTTAATAGATCAGCCAGTACAGTCCCAACCTGATTATTGCCATACCCTATTAAGGTCATGGGTTAACTTACAAAGTGTAACCTATTTTTGGAAACATTATTGCAATAAATTAATGAGTTTTGACATTGTCATTCTGTAGCAATAAGAGTATATTCAGCATGTGCTACATGAACAATTCCACATACACGTACACGCAACACTGTTTTCAATATAGTCTCCCAAATATCTCAATTGTCAATACTTAAAGCTTAGCTAAGATGTGAAACGAATTATACCAGCTTAAATTATTATCATCATTTCATCCTTTATTTTTTTGTAGATCACAGTTCGCTTCCACACGAAGCAACAGCTAGCCGTCTACGACCGCTTCGGCCGCCTGCTCCACGGCAGCGAAATCCTCGCCAAGGACGTCTTAGAGTATATTGTTTTTGAAAAACACCTCTCCAACTTATATGGGGTCTGGAGAGTCCACGCTAAGATCATCCCGGACTGGTCGCCGCCTAAAGACCCCTCCAAACTGACCACTATTCTGGAAGAACCAAAACCGCAGCCGGAACCGGAAACGACGGCTTTAACGGCACCCGCTGAGAAGGGAGAGGTTGTTGAAGCAAAGTGAGGGTAGTTTTAGATTTAGTTAATAAAGTTTTTATGTAGGTAGTTATGATGTTGTTTTATTTCATTGTTTTTTAACCAATTGAAATGGCATAAGAATATAAGACACAAGACAAAAGTATAAAAGCTAAAACCGACGAAGTACCCACAAAATCGCTTTATTACCGACTTCCCAAAAAAGGAGGAGGTATTCAAGTCGACTTCTTTTTTTGTTTTATTTTTTTATAAGTGTACTAAAAAAAAAAAATGTTCGAAATCGGCTCACGTGGAGAGAAGTTATAATGTAATAACTTCTCTCCACGTGAGCCGATTTCGAACATATTTTTTTAGTTTGAAAGATGTTGCTTTCTAGTTGGTCCCATTAAAATTTGATCAAGATCTGATCAGTAGTTCTTGAAATATCGTCAATAATGCCTATTTTGTGGACTACTTTGACAATGTTCTCGTTTACCCGACTTCAAAAGTTACCTCATAACTTCTTTTGTTGTGAGCCGATTTTGATGATTTTTTCTTATTTGAAAGCTGGTGATTTTCATGTGGTCCTATTGAAATTTGATCAAGATCTGATCAGTAGTTTTTGAGTTATCGTACTAATATTATAAATCCGAAAGTTTGTGTGTAAGTGTGTGTGTGTAAGTGTGTAAGTATGTTTGTTCCCTCTTCACGCTTTAACGGCTGAACGGATTTGGATGAAATTTGGAATGTACATAGATTATACCTAGGATTAACACATAGGCTACTTTTTAACTTGATAATAGCGGGCGAAGCCGCGGGGCACGGCTAGTAGTCAATAATGCGTGTTAAATACATTAAATCTGATCAAGGTTCCGAAGATAAAGCGGTGAAGTCGGTTTTTTTAAGCTTTGCTTGCGTTTAATTATTTTAATATTAACCAAAATAATGTTCAAAGTTATACTTTATCGCCACATTTGTTGTGTTATATGTTTTTGAAATTTCGCTGATCGAATCCGGAGAGAGGTTATCTGACGGAGAACCAGACTAGTCGAAAGACAGGCTTAATAGTCTTACAATAAGGAAATACTGTTAATTTTAAGAGATCATGGAATCTAGAAATTTTACAGAGGATATATCTACCGAGATATAACAATCCATGCAATCTAGAGCAAAAATACTGCAACTGTAGACTATTATATTTAAGAGTAGATTTAGCTATGGAATTTTCTTAATTATGGTATGCATAGCAATATTTACTCATCTTTTCCCTATTGTTACCTAAAAAACTTAAAATACATTCAAAATAAAACGACAAAATATTCAATACTTATTTTATTATAGATAAATCTATACTCTTAGAGCTTGACCATTTACAATAAATAGTTATGACTATCGGCACCGTATAACTTGTGTTAGTGCTCGTACAAACTCCACAAACAAAAATACTACATTAGAGCTATTGTACAAACGAAAATAGCGTTCGTTTTTTGTCCCGCTCATATTGATACAATATGAGAGAGATAATACAATACATTTTCATGACAATATTGACTATACATGCACTTATTCGATATTTTTACTCAGCATCGCTAATGATACAAGACTAATAAATTTAGGTGTACTTTCCATAAGTACATTATACTCTCTGTATTTTAGTTTAATATAAATATATATATTACAGTTAAAACGCGTTTTTATGTAATAAGAACGAGTTTTAGATACAATTTAAACTATCAGTAAATTCAAGTTGCATCCAGTAATAACTGGTTCGGACTAGAAACGCGTTTTAACACTGACCTATATACATACATAAAGACAATTAATACCAATGCGGTGGGCGCAAACAATATACCAAATGTGGAATGCAAGCGCATCGCAGTGGCATCTCAATTTAACTTAATCATGTACAGTTCTAACAAAGTTTCCTGATGAGTGGGCTACATTTCACAGCTGTATTAGCTGTCTCTCTCACACGTTTGAAGATGTAAAATGACTGGATAATATTTTTACATATTAGTTGTATAATGCGCTGGCTACTTATTCGAGTTGATACGTGCAAATCACTGCTTGTCCATATCATTATTGTTTATTAATAACATCAAGTGCAATTGTAGATCTAACGTTTAGCATCAGATAAGATTTAGTAGGTTAAACGCTAGCCTATCACAGAAGTCATTTAATATATACTTTAATATATGTCAGTGAATGATATAATTAATTATATTTATTTAACCAAAAGGAAAATACATAGCACAATATCAGTTCCGATGATCCTAAAACAATATAATGAAAAGGTATCCTTAAACAACGTAATGTTTTTGTCGTTGGAGGCATACTGCACAAGCGCTTTCTAGCGACTACATAATATAGAGATACCTAGGTTAATATAATTATTTATTAAGAAACGATAAAAAAAAATGAATGAAAAAAAATGCGCCGCCGAGTTTCTTGCCAGGTTCTTCTCGAGATGGCTGCAATTTTGCGAATCTGGCAGTAGAATCATTAACTTTCATGAGTGCCTCTTTGGGCCCATGTAAATAAACGATTTTGATTTTGTCTTTAGTTTACAAACGCGCATTCAGTCATTTAACATCTTCAAAGTATTAATAGTAAAATATTCGAGAAAGAATTTACAAGCCTGTAAAATATGGCAACCCTCATGTAATACTCGAACTTATTATATATATATATATATTAGGGTCGTAATGTTAGCAGTCTTATAACCTATGGAAGGCACCAAAGTTTTAGTACAACAAATGGATATTTACATATACACAACAGAAACACTGGATATCAGTCACTATATCTATGTACCTAGGAATGATACTCCAATGGCAACAATTTGTACGATATAAATATGAGATTTTGTACAGAAGCCATTTCGTCACTTAATAATTAATATATTTTTTTAAATGTTATTTACATTTTTATGAAACGTTTATTATCATTAATAAGGTATTTTGTTTATCTAAATACTGTCAATATTTTAAAGTATCCTCGTTATTGTTTAAAATAATTTAGAAAAATTCAATGAAATCCGATATTTTATAAACTTTCTATAAAGGTTCTTGGACATTATCGATAGTAAACAAAGAAATCAGGTTGTGTCTTAAAACTACACTTTTGTATTACAGGGAAACATTTGAATTATTCATCACAGTGTAAATCCCCACCACTTTTCGTCACACAAATAGGTTGCGGATGAGAATTACAAATCCATTCCATTAAAAGTACCAATTAAAAAAAATTTCGTGCAATTGTATTGTTTTGATTGTAAATATTAAAAACAGAAAAGTCTCAACATCTAATATATCTAGTTTCTTTATTTTTCCGCTTAACATAAGCTTTCACAATAAAATCACTGGGATGTCTCTAAGACTGATTACAATAGCTTCACATGGCCACATTTATATTTGTGTTTTGATAATTTTGTCCACCGTCACTTAATCGAAAGGGACGATGCGGCAGGTGATGTAGCCGCTCGAACGTGAAGTTCTCGAATCAGACGAGAGCGTACGGTTGGTTTATGTCACTATTCCCTCGTCTTCAGCCTTGTCTTTGACAGAAACCCAAGTACACTCGTTCTCAATCCCAAGATACTTGTCTCCAATCCAAAGACGCTCGTCCCCAATCCAAGGAAATTTGTCTATAATCCAAGGACACTCATTGACAATACAAGTCACTAGTCTCCAATATAAAGACGCTCGTCCCTAGTCCAAGGACACTTGCACTCAGAACGAAGACATTTGTCCCCAATCCAAGGACACTCGCTCTCAAAACAATGACATTCCAATCCAAAGACGCTAGTCCCCAAGCGTCGGGACTAATGAGTCCCGTAGGGGGGTTAGTAGGGTAGGGTAGATGCCGGCTCGGTCCCCGGCGGGTAGTGGAGGGGGTCACACGAGCGTGGGGGGCGCGCGGTGCGGCTTGGGGGGCAGGGGGGGCGGCGTGCGCGGCGCGGGGGGGGACACGTCACACGCAAGGCGCGCGCGTTGCGTCTCGCGCAAGTTGGCCAGGAAGTCTGAAACAAACATTTTGTTAATAAAGGAAGCTTGATATTTCTAACCCTTTTTAAAAAAGGAGGATCACATATCGGTGTTTTTTTTTATTGTTACTTCCGAATTACGTCATTGAACTGGCTTAGCTGGGTCAGCGTTAGGCTTCTTAGCAGGGGTATCGGGTTCGATTCCCGGCGGGAACACACTCAAAGCCCCACATTAAATTCCATGAATTGTATCGTGAACATTTATATTTATAATAAATTATGATGTGTGTGTATGTGTGCAACTGACCGGGTGGGTGGTGGTACAGCGGTTGTCCGGGGTGCAAGGCGGCCCTCACGCGGGCTCCCCCTCCTTCCAGACTGTTCGTGTTGCTGCGGCTACTCGTGCTGCTGTTGCTCTGGGGACAATGAACACGCTGTCAGAACTATACCTGCTAATATTACAATTAACTAATAATGCAACGTTTGGTCTGCGACAAGTGACCAGAATGATGAGAAGATGTTATTTAGCACAAAAATTACTATAAAAATACATATTCAACGTGGAAACAACTCGCCGGAGTCTTCCCTCCCCCCGCACTAGTTACCTGGTCGGCATCTCTGGTCGGCTCGGCGCGCGGTGCGTCGCTGCAGGAGTCTCCGTCGGAGTCTCCCCCCCTCTCCCCCCGCACCTCGGAGCACTCCACCTCTACCACCTGTAGCCGGCACCCGTCCAGCTCCTGCCAACAACATTGTACATGTCAGTACATGCTTTGTATGACCAGAATGGGAAGCAAATAACACTTTGAACTGTACTATCGATAGAGGTGATTAGATAATTTACTAGCCGTGCCCCGCGGCTTCGCCCGCTATTATCAAGTTATAAGGTAGCCTATGTGTTAATCCTAGGTATAATCTATGTGCATTCCAAATTTCATCCAAATCCATTCAGCCGTTAAGCCGTGAAGAGGGAACAAACATACTTACACACTTACAGACAAACTTTCGGATTAATAATACAGTGGAACCTGGTTAATTGGGATCTCAAGGGACCAAGAATGTTGTACCATTTATTGAGTGTTTCCATTAATCCAGTTTTCCAATTAGGCAGGTTTAAAATTATAGTTGTCTCATTTACAGAGGCTCCTACTTATAGAGGTCGAAATGTACGGCTATTTCATTTTTAGAGGGAGAGGTGTTAATAAAATGCGTATTTTTGGTGTAATGAATCTAATATATTATGTGGGTATGAATGTACATACATTATGTATTACGTGGAAAATAATCATTTTTTTTTTCATCAAGTTTTATTTATACGTTTAGGCATTTTGTACACTTTTACTCCCTTGTTTTTAGGTCAAAACCTGAGATAGTACTGACAAACAAAGCGTGTGCGAAAGGCATTCTAATGTGTCAACAAGTGTCAAAACCTGTCGCAACCTGTTAATTTGTCTCATTTATAGAGGGAATTGAGTTACAGAGTCCCAATTATAAAGGTAAACATCGAATAAATCCTAGAAATCAGATCTCAATTAACCAGGTTCGAAAAATCCCATTAATAGAGGTTATTCAATGAAAAAGTACCGGGACCTCATTGCAACTCTCAATAATAGAGGTTTCTCATTTATCCAGGTCCCATTTAACCAAGTTTCACTGTATTAGTAGAATGTTTTCGCGTATTGTGTGTATGCCTGTGCCTTTCTTTCTATTTTGCTGGGTCACAAATAAATTATTTTCTTTCTTCTTTGTTTCTTTCTTTCAGATGCAAATGTCAATCCTGGAGAATATCAAATCAACCCTAAAATGCGGTGTTAAGTTATAAAAAGCTCTCCACATTTTAGTCTTGAAGTAAGGAAAAAAATATAAGTATTTACTTTAGTCAAATGATAATTATTATTCATAAAGTTATAATGATTACTGGATAAATTATTACAAAATGTATTATTTCAAGATTAATTATTACGATATTAAAATATTTACATTAACTTTTAGATTTTAGCTCCAAAACTCCTATAGAAGTTCTAGTAAAGTTACTACCGCTTTACTAGGGCATGTCTTAACTATGACTGAAACGTGAATTTGTCTATATAGTGAATAGGTATCTTCTAAGCTAGCATGTTACATCTTCGGCCGCATCTTCACTTCCCATCAGGTGAGATAGTGGTCAAATGCCTTTCTAGTATAAAAAAAAATATAACCAACCTGCATAATAGTATCGGGATGTACGACTAGTCCGTCCTTCATGACCCGTCTCGGCTGCGCGAGCTCGTACTTCTGTAGCACGGGCCTCAGAACGTGCCTCAGTTTCCTCTGCGCTCGACACCGCACTGCCACGCATCGGGTACCAAGTTCGAGTCTCACTACTGCGCGACGTTCGACGATCGCCTCCCTGCCGCCGAGCACCGTTGAGGGGGATTGGAGATCTACCGTCGACGATTCACCCTGCAATAGAGGGTAATAAATATCGGTAAAATATATGTAACGCAATCGTCTCTTACCATCAAGTGAGATAATATACTGAATAAAAAAAAAACCTTCTTGAAACATTCACACACACACATACACAATCACACCCAGAACCAGAAACACAATAAGGACACAAGGAAACGTGTATCCAGTTAAAGTCATAGTAAATTTATTAAAAAAAAAAACGATTAACATATCATTTCTAATATACAATACAAAACTTTATTGTATACCAAAAAAAAAAAAAAAATATAAAAATATATGCTTGTATTATTATAATGAAATAAAATATTACAATCATCGTGGTAGTGGGCAATGGGCGGTCTTATCGCTTAAAGCGATCTCTTCCAGACAACCTTTGGATGGACAGTAACAGAAGAATGAATAGACGGTGATGTACAATAAAAAAAATAATATAATAGTACATCATTATCATTATTCACACCTATTCTAGATACTAATATATAAATAAAACAATATATATAAAGTACAACGCATGTCACTTAAAAACTTAACATTAGAAATGTCACTAATTTTTTTTTATATAAAATTAACTATAATTACATTGATAAAGAATATAACATGACAACAATAAAATACGTCAACTTGTGCCCCCTCGCCCAAACGTGCCCATGAATTGTATAATATATTACTAGCTGACCTAACAAGCGATGTTATGCCATATAGATTATTTCTGAATTCTAAAAAATACAAATAAAAAATTTGACAACAAAATAAAATAAAAAATTAGAAAATTCAAATGGCCAGTAAAAAATAGGGATTGATCGTAGAAGGATGAAAATCGAGGATAAAAACAAAAAATTCTGTCCAGAAAAAAAAAGTAAATTTTTGAGTTGGATCACCCTCAACATATAGGGGTATGAAAAATAGATGTTCACCGATTCTCGGACCAACCCGATGCACACAAAATTTCATAAAAATCGGTCGAGCCGTTTCGGAGGAGTTTGGTAACAAGCACCGCGACACGAGAATTTTATATATAAGATTATACGATTATTATTATTATTTGCTGTATATAATTTTAGTTTAGTTTAAGGAAATACAGGCAATTGGCCCATAGGTAGAATATTGGATAGATTATACGATATTCTTGCTTAGAAGGCGGACGCGCATCTAAGCCAACGGGCAGTTCAAAATTTGGTGTAAAAACATCAATCTCCAATAGACATCCGCCTCACCTGGTGGGGGTCCTTGAGCGTGACGTCATATGTGTTGCAGGCGAGGTTCCTCCGGTGCAGCAGGCGCTCCACCAGCCGCGCCACCGACACGCCGGCCTCCACCTCCACCACCGACGTGGCGCCGTCCGGCAGCACCACGCGGCACAGCGCCGGACCCGGGGCCGACTTTACCACCTGACACATTAAACATATTCATTTATTCACCAGAATTCGATTACCGATTCGTGACCAACCAATCTTGTTACAAAATGTTAACACACATTATGTTAAATCGCAACCTCCTGTTACTACCTACTTAGTTACCCATCCAAACCGCAAGGTGTCGCGCGATAAATCTAACATGCTAAAAATTATTTTGTTCCGGGCTTCCGAGATACAGGCCTAGCCGAGTTTGGAGCTCTCAAGAAAATGGCTCCACGAACCTAAAGTGCTTATGTTTTCACACACTGTACCTAATTTCTAAGAGTGATCTAAATGAATAAATTACATTATTATTATTATTATAATTCAATTGTTTGTACAATCTTCCCAATCCGACAATTCTTTTGCTAACAGTACTCAAATGTCCATGGAGCGATGTCGACTAAAAATATCATTTTAATTTAGTTCGGTGGAGCCCAGTGGATACAAAGTATGGACATTCAATCGTTTGAGAACAATAGCCATGGAGCGCAGTGGCATAACCCCTACTAATATTATTAATCTGAAAGTTTGTGTAAGTATGTTTGTTCCCTCTTCGCGCTTTAACGGCTGAACGGATTTGGATGAAATTTGTAATGTACCTAGATTATATATAGGATTAACACAGGCTACTTTTTAACTTGATAATAGCGGGAGAAGCCGCGGGGCACGGCTAGTCTACAATAAATTATTCAGTAAAGTACGTATTTGTGAGATGGCGGGAGAGCACTGGTATCCTACACGCAGGGCAACCTAGTTAGGAGTAAGGGTTTATCCACACGACAAATACCTCCACAATGATCAGCTTAGTTTATTTATGAACCACCTGTATGAGCCGAGTTATAATATAAGATGCTGTGTTGACACACAATAGTGTCCCTACTATTACTATAGCTAGTTATAAGTACATGGAGTGTTACAAATTAGTTAAGTTTTTGTCCAAATAAAAAGATTTTTCATTTTCATTTCATTCATATTTCCCACCCCCGTCAACGAGAAAGAGAAATAGCACTATTGAATTCACATAGCTATAAAATAATAAATCTTATTTATTTCAGATAAATCCATAGAGTAGTAGAATAGTAGTTATAAAAAAAAATTCGTAGCTATTTAATAATAACAAAAATAGATTAAATTATTATTACAACTTTAAAAAATTACATGCAAATTGAAGTATAATCTGCGCGCGTAGAGAATGGAATGTAAATCTTGTCAAATCGATAATGATAGTTCTTAAGTAGCGTTAGCAAAAAAGATTTTGATTATCCCTGTCGCAGTATCAAGAATCTATGTAGGCAGTATGGAGAATCACAATAGATGACAGTGTCATCATTCCCAGTGATTCAATGTTGAACATACTTTATCACTTAATTAATTAAACATCTTCGAGATGGATCCGCTAAGTACCAGTTTGAAGGTCTTGGATCTATTGACCGACAAGCGAAAAGACTCATTGGCGATAATAAGCTAGTCGAGTCCAGATTGCAGAGTCTCGGTCACCGACGTATGGTCGCAAAGCTATCGGAATTCTATCATTTACATTTTTGATCTAGCAAAACTCTTAAACGTCGTCCATTGATGGTTGACTTACCCTCTTCAGTCTAAGCTATCAATTTCTGTGCGTATCTCAAATATCAATATATTTATAAATAGCTACACCTACACCGAACAAACATGGCGGAGCACAGATAGTAAACTAACGTACAAATAGTAAACATACGTGTCGGAAAACAAAGGTATAACAGGCAATAGAACAAATACTTAAGTGTGTAAAGATCTAGTTCATATTAGCTTTCTGTGTCTCACGATGACTTTCATAATTACAGGTAGTTGGCGTTATTTCCTCATATGTTTGCTCAGAAAACAATTTGCTGGCGTGACTTTAAAAGGGGAAAAGTTTCACTATCTACACCTATTGTATTTCTTTAGTATTGTGCAATAATGCACGAATGTATATTTGTAAATAAAATGTTCATAAAAATTACATGAGGTACACATTTTGTAGAATAACACATGATATTAGAGGACGGGAGAGAGAGGAACGATTTAGGCGTATTACAATTAGGTCATAATGCGGTGTGGGTCATTTGAAAAACAAAAATTGTGCATTTTAGGCTTACTGCTACTTAGTCATAAAGAAGGCGGCAAATCGAACCGAAATGTTACACCATTTTTAATGTGATTCATGCATGTTTTTGGTATCTGTAGTAAATGTTTTAATAAATAAAAATATACAACCGTGGCCAAACCTTATCAATCAACTAACTACTTATTTATAAATAATACGAAGTAGTAAAAGTCGCCAGTATTATATACACACAAACTGTATTGTTCTCAGTCCTAGCTAATATTTAAACATAGTTATCGTGATTTTCCTCCCGATATCTAAACAAATGCAAGCAAACATAATTCTTACTCTCAGTCAAAATGATTTAGTACCATATCTCAGTAAAAAATAAACGTAACGAATGAGTCGCAGCAGAGATGGAAATTATTATGTCTGCGACAAGGTTCTACGTAGTTCTAAATATGTTGTTCAATTGTAAGTTTATATTGTATTAGTGCCAAAGTAAACCTTTTCGTTATTTCATATTAACACGGAGCTAGTTCGTGTGGGTCTAATGTGATTAGATTCAATTGTTTTTATTAAACTGCCCGTTAACTTGGGTGGGAGTTCGCCTTCTAAGGGTATCGGGTTCGATTCCCGGCGGGAACACAAATTTTTCTCCCCCAGGAAAATTTGTGTTTCTGGTTCTGGTTGTGATTGTGTGATGTGAATGTTTCCGGCACCCACGACACAAGTCATCGAACTTAGTGTGGATTGTGAGTGTGAAAGCGTTTATGTTTATGTTATGTTTATCAGTCTTTTTAACTATTCTAAGGTGCCCTAGTTAATGTAGTATTCGATGATGAAATGTATAATGTATATGGAGAGAGATAAAATATTTATTACATTTTATATACACCATTTCAATAAGTTTTTGGTCAATGCTAACTTATAATATCAAGTATAAAAAAGCATGATTTTTTTTATCAGTCGAGTTCTACTTTCTCTTTCTCCACAAATAGGTAAGCATTCAAATTATTTTTTAGTTATTCGAGTTCTACCCTATCTCTATAAATGAGCATTAACAACTTATCCAACGGGCAGTCTTCAAGAACAATGATACATAAAGTATGTTTTTAATGTTTTTGTGTACTTACATCGGTGACAGGTTGTGAGTTTTGTTCAGTGAGTCTGTCTCGCGAGGCGTTACGTATTTTCCACGGCAGTAAGGAAGTTCCGCCGCTACGGCGCCGCTCGGACACGTTGCTTGCTGACTTTTTTAACTGGAAATAAAGGAAAGTCAATAAATACATTAATACGTTAAGTAAATGTGAAAATAAGTCAGTAAACAAAAAAAGTATAATGTGAAATAAGAAATATATAAGCCATATCAAATAAGTTTGAAAATAACATGTGGATTGAGTCGCAAGGGCCAATAAGTCGATAAATAATAATGATAAGTGTCAATTATTTTTTTTAGTTGCTAAATAAGTATGTGAGTAATAAATTAATTGAGTATGACAAGGACACAAAAGTCTAAAAATAAATGTGTGTGGAGTTAATGTAGTAGGGTAAAGGTTTAATAAGTCGAGGAATAATCAGCAAATTGGGTAGAAGAAAGTCGGAAAATAATACAGGTCAAATAAGCCGGGAAATAATTAGTGAATTCGTTAGGTAAAAAAGTCAGTAAATAATAAAAAAAAAAATGTGATTTTTGGTCGAAATAGTTCCGACCAGTTGGTCACGTACAGGGCGCTATTCTTTCTTTCTCGCATTCTGGGGCTTAGCAGATCTCGGCGCTTCCGAAGGTTTCAGCCGGTTAGTTCCCAGTTGGCACAAATAAAAATCACGACAGTTTTCATCACGATCTGATGGAGATGGAGCATGCACGCCTAGAAGATACGTATTAATGACTGTTAGTGTGGTACAAGTTAAGTTTCGTTCAAGTACCTTGTTGTTGTCGTGGTGGCGCGGGTCGTGCGAGGGCGGCGGGTAGGGGGGCGGCAGGCCGCGCAGGTCTGCGCGCGCGCAGGCGGCGTGCTCGCCCGAGCGCAGGAAGCGCGGGTAGCTGTCGAACTTCATCACGTTGAATATCTGCTTCTGCGCCTGAACGAACATAGCCACACATTGTATCGAGGTGCACGATGGATATCTATACAGCTATGCAACTATAAATCCACCTCAAGAATTTCACAATAATTTGTGTGCAATTTTCTGTGTGAGACTATATTGAAGTAGAAATATTTATTTTTTGAAAAACATAGGAAATCTACCTTCTTTTTCATTCTTGCTACTTTAACGACAGCTCCGAAGCGATAGATTATAATTCGAAGCCGTCCTGTCGTCTTAGTGTTGGAAATAACGAGGCAAATATTTGCCCTCGGCTTTTGACTCTTGGCAAGAGAAAAACTTGCCTTCTCAGGGAACATTTGTGCTGAAGGTTGTGGTCGTGAATGTGATATGAAAATCTTTCCAGTACCTACGATTGAAATCTTTGAAGTAAGTGTAAGGGTGCAAGTGTAAATGTAAAAAAAATTGCAAAATATATATCGTGCCAAAGTTTTTCGCTTCACAGCTGCCCAAAGCGTCGACCCCTGAAAGTTGGTCAACTAGTGTAGTTGTAACCCCATACCTGTTGGAACAGGTCGTGCGGCGGCGGGTCGTGGTAGAGCGCGAGTGCGGCGGCTCTGCGCGCGGCCGCGTCCACGTTGACGGGCTCCGACGCCTTCTCGTCCAGATGTCTCTGCCAGATCTCGCCGGCAAGAGCCGCGCGCTTGGCGCCGTCCTCTATCGAACTGTACTGCTCGCATGACCACCAGAACCTGGGAAGAAGACAGGGGTTTATAGAAGATCTTGGTCTTGATCCGAGCCTCGAGTGGAAAAGAAACTGAGGAATCATCCTTAGCAGCACATTTCTTTCCCGCTGTTGGGACTTGGAGCCTGCTCTAACACGGAATTTATGCCGTGATCAACCACGCTTGTGCATGTTTTAGTGGTCGGTCGTTGGGCCGGTGTTCCAATAACGCGTGGTTCATACTACTTCATACCATTCTGAGCGAAATTCTTCCTTTCTTTAGCTTTTCAATCCAGACGATTAATCTCTACGCTCGCTGTAGAGTCAGCAACGATCTACATTGCGTTGAATACCTTAGGTGTACTAGAATCCCATATTGGATATTGCATTCGTTAGTAGGTATAAGATAAACGATAAGGAATTTTGTTTTACAGTTCTCCCTTACTCTTAATTTATTTTGGGAAACCGGGATACCGCACTTTTATCTTTAAAATAACATTATTTTGTCTAACCTCGACGTTTCGGTAGAGTTGCATCGACCATGGTCACGAAAGGCTACATATCCTCTTAAAAACATGATTGCAGTTCGAGATAATTAAAAAAAATCTATGATAAACTCTTAGGTAAACTTCTTGAGCAGGGACTGACTGCCAAAGGACCTGTGCTCAATGTCACTAACAAATGCCTCGTGTTTTAGACATTTGAGAAACTGCGTAAAGCCGGCAGATCATTAAACCAGCAGCTGGTCTACTTATCAACGTCAAACGTAAAATTCTCTATTTGTATCATAAATGAAGCTAAAGCGTAGGTAGCAGGGCTTACTTGAGGTTCTCCGAAGCGAACTCTTTGGCTAGGAAGTGTGTGAAGGCAGCTGCTCCAGCTGGGTCATCCAGCAACTGTTCCAGACCTAATGACCACCGCGCCACGTTCGAGCTGCTACCATTTGTGCTGTTCACAGGCGTTGAACCTTCGCTCATTTGCTGGAAACGAGAGGGATTGGTCATGGTTTGTTTTCGTAGAAGGCGGACTTGGCCAGTTAGTCCTGACCTGCGACCGGTTTTTTTAGGAGTTAAAATGAACCTTATTCTTCGGACTTTTATGGGATCAAATTGACACAAAATGCAACAAAGTTTTATGGGGTCAGATTGCCATTAAATTTTTTAACGTAGCTTCATCCATCCTTATAACATACTAGCCGTGCCCCGCGACTTTGCCCGCTATTATCGTGTTAAAAAGTGACCTGTGTTAATCCTAGTTATAAGCTATGTACATTCCAAATTTCATCCAAACCCGTTCGACCATTAAAGCATGAAGAGCGAACACACATACTTACACACAAACTTTCGAATTTATAACATTAGTAGAATTGTTAGAAACGGCTTTGCAATTGCAATGGAGATTCAGAGTTAGTACCTGAGTCATGAAAGTCAAAATCCCCAAACAGTATAGAAGATCTGCGTCAAATCGCACACTCACAAGCCTCGATGCGTGTGTTTAAAAACCCTCTTTGCTGACGTGGTTACGAACACACTTCTGGTGAAGTGATAGTCACTCTACTGCCCGCATTTAAGGATAGTACGTTATATATGACCGTGTATAGCTATGTTTGAAGTAATTTTAACGCAGTTCTTTCTACCTTTTACTGTTTATGTGAAAACCCTAAATGTTGCTGGATTCCAATTGTTGAGTACATCATCAAGCGTATTGCCCAAACATGAAAAAAATATCTTGTTATTACTGAATAGTACCAGTTCTTAGCTGCCCAAAAAATGTACACAATGTCTTTAGAGTCATCATCTCCTTATCTTTCTCCCAGAGTTTCCCCCTCGGCATACCATAAACTCACTTGTGAATCTATGTTCTAAAGTTCACTGGAGTCTCATTTGCTGATGCTTCAGAAGCACCACGTGCCCATGAAGTGAGCGTGGTGTTTATATTCATTATCCATACCATAACTATTCTTAATAGTGGACAAAATTACACTCCCAAAAAGAAAAGGCAAGTGATAGAAGAGTCTAGATTGATTTAGTCTAGATTATAGTCAAAATTTTCAAATCTAGATTTTAGTCCATAGTTAAGATAAGCTAAGCCGGCGTTTACCGGCTTAAATAATCCAATAATTCCAAATTCCATCCAAATCCGTTTAGCCGTTACAGCGTGAAGAGACAACAAACATACACATTTACATAAATACTTTCACATATATAAGTGTGAAGTGTGATACACAACGTACCTTGTTATACATGTTGCGATGGTCGTGGTGGCGGTAAGAACTGCCGGCCCCGCTGCCCGTCGTCCAGCGCCGGAACGGAGACGACTGCTCGCTCTGGTGACAAACAGATGCTAAATGTAAACACTTCAAGGTAATAACTATTCTTCGTTTAGGCATCAGAAAGAAAGAAAAATAATTTATAATTTTTGTTTCTGGATCTGGATGTAATTGTGTGTGTAGTATTAAAGTGACCAGCAAAAACGACACAGGTTTTCGAAATTAGTGTGGGGCTGTGAGTGACGTTTGATCTGTGAGTAGCATATGGTACCATGGATGTTCTGCGCTTCTGGGTTGATTAAGAAACCTAGTTTTAGGTCGATAACTCTTCAGGATTTAAGCCCACAATATTCTACTAAAGATGCCTATTACTCGCGATTTTCAGATCCCCTTATTGTCCTTATCTAGAAAACAGATTCAGGCAAGGAATTCTATTTCTTTGCAGGTTGCATAATTAATGTGGAAGCAAAACGCTTCGTCCGTATATATGGAATGTCTACCATATAGCGATATCCCCTAGAAGTCTGTCTGAATGTCCCATGATAGAGGGTGGATGGGACAAATGTCAACTGTATATAGGGCAACAATGTTTAACAAATATAGGTACATCAGTCGTTTAATTCTCCTCTGCATGTGTCGGAATAATAATTATTACTCAGATGAGCATTAATTAATGCTGCAGTTTCCTTACGATTAATATTATCCTCACCGGCTGTCTATATTACAATAACATATAAAATACTTTTCGCGTTGGAACATTATTTTACGGATTTCAATCCACTATAACAGAATGTGTGTCTTGGTAAAACACAGGAGTACATTGTGTTAGGAATTCTAAGCTATTATTAAAATTTTATGATAAGGTTTGTAAGTATGTACAAATTTACCTTACTATACTACTTCTATATAGTTTACCCTCATTATAAATGCTACATATTTTCCTTGAAATAATGGATGATTTTATGTTTCTTTATATATGCTCTGGAATATTTACCTAGTTTATTTTTTATCTAGCTATCATTGTCTTCAATCTTGTATTATTTACTTGCTATAAATATTTATTTATATATAAAATATGATATTATTATATTTATAAATTAGGTCGAAAAAACTACTGCAGTCACATTGCACTACATTTTTTTACAGATTTTCTCTGGTGTTTATATCAAGGTTAGACTGATGGTATGCTGAACGGTACAATAAATAATGGCAAACAAAATGAAAATAGATCCAATGAATTGTATACAAAATATAATAATAAATGGGAAATATTAAAACTATGTAAGACAAAGATATCTGTGGCAATTCAATGGATTGGAATGAAACGTGTAGGTAGTATAATAATAGCCTAATATAGAGTATAGGAAAAAGTTGTTATTTATATCAGACTAGCCGTGCGCCGCGGCTTCGCCCGCTATTATCAAGCTAAAAAGTAGCCTATGTGTTAATCCTAGGTATAATCTATGTACGTTCCAAATTTCATCCAAATCCGTTCAGCCGTTAAGGCGTGAAGAGGGAACAAACATACTTACACACTTACACACAAACTTTCGGATTTATAATATTAGTAGGAAGTAGGATTGTGGCTTATAAAATATCACCTGTTGGTAAGTAAGCTAAGCCTAGAATGGGAAAAAACTGCTATAGCTGACTGAACACTGGTGCCTAGCGCCTGATTTTGTAGGTAAAGAGGTAGCTATTCTAGCAAATTTAAAAATGTTTTAAGGTTTAGCGGAGAGTCCATGTTACGCAGATTGCTTGTTTTCTTTTGATTCCATTTTCCATATTTATAACAGAATTGCAATGGTTATGGATCATTAAATATAATTTATGAAAAAAGAAAAATACTAAGATAGATTAAATAATCACTTACATTTCTAACTAAAGGGATGTAGAAATCCATAGTGGAACACATCACAATAAGCACATACTCCGCTAAGGGAACAAATCACTATCCAATAATATTCACAATGAGTCAATAAATAAGGAAAACAATATGAAAATATAATTTACAAATGTAGTACAATTTAAAAGCACAGTAAAGACAAACGTCCGATCGTGACGAGCGCTGCTGCACAACTGAGACTATGTAGTAGAAATCGTATGTATGACTGACTGAGCTCGCAACATTCAAATGAGTTGGCTGTGATTTACTGCTATGTTGTGTCGTTTGTATGTGTACAGAAGCCTATGTATGTGTTTGTGTATGTCGGATATATATGAATTCTGACAGACGCGCTGTTTGTACGGAAAGTACAGACAGATCATGTGTCTGGGCGCCATGAGGTAATCAGATGGGCAAACCGCGATGACATATTTTGGGGGTTACAATAACATCACATCATCGCACTTCGTAGTAATATCCTGCCTAATACCTACCCTATATTACCTTGGCTTAGTTAGCTGGTGTTCGCCTTCTAAGCAGGAGTATCGGGTTCGATTCCCGGCGGGCACACAAATGTTGTCCCCAAGGAAAATTTGTGTTTCTGGTTCTGGTTGTGATTGTGTGTGATGTGAATGTTTTCGTACGACACAAGTTATCGAACTTAGTGTGGGGCTGTGAGTGTCAAAGCGTTTATGTTTATATATATGTTAAAGTTGATTGTTACTCTTTCACGCCAAAAGTAATAAATCGATTTCGCTGTAATTTTGAATGTACGTAGATAGTGAGCAGGAATTACACGTAGGTTACATTTTAACGCGGGTTAAACCGCGGGATCTTCTAGTAAAATCTAAAAGTAGCTGTGGCTTCCTGTCTGTTACCTTTTAAGGACTGAACCACCGGACCGTTCTGGATTAAATTTGGCTTAAGAATAGTTTAAATCATGGAGGTGGATATAGGGCACTTTTTGTCCTGATTCTTCGTCATCATCAGTAACGAGGGCGGAACCGCGAGGTCAACTATATAAAATGGGCGGGGCAGTAATAATAATATGGTCAATTGGTCACAGGGGATAGGTAATATTGCGGTAATGTCGTCACATATTCATACCTATTACAAACAGTTCAGATTATACACAAGTTTATTTACTATAACAATGATTCACCAGCTTCAATCGTTCTATAGAATTTCGAGCTCTCTTCCATATATCGTTTCAACTCCTTTTGCCGTAAGCTTAGTATGTAGGTTTTTACATCCAGCGCTTTGCGATACATAAAGGCGATTCTAAATCTTACATAGCCAATTAATTAATATAATCAGTTTTAAGGCTGCGCCACACAGGGCACATTTGGTTCAAACAATTCGAAGTGCGGGGACGCGGGCGCGTGGACCCCTGTACAGGAGGCGACTGCACCCGCGTCTCCGCATGCCATCCGTTCGAGCCAGGTCCGTCCTGCGTGGTAGTCGTGTACTAAGCTAGTGCAAGGAAAAACGTCTGACAATGATTGGATAAGAAGAGTGTACGTTGTGCGTGTGCAACTGTTGCTGGTAGGTATTGAAGAAGAAATGGGATTGATGGATAGGTGTTTATTACGTGGAGGCTACATTATAAGTGCTTATGTGAATTGGTGCTTAAGCTACTCTGGTGGCCTACCAGGCAGTATACCTACTACTACAAAATTGTCCACTTTGTTTTCGAGCATGTACGGTGCTATTTTAGGCCCGATTCTCACGAAAACTTTATTAGTGAAGTAATACCTACTTATAATTATTATGACGATGCAGTGTCCGTATATTTTATACGTAAACGACAAAAACGTGATGTTTGTGTGGTATTTTACCTGTAGTAAACGCTTTAGAAACGTACTTACGTAGTCTAAAGATATGTCAATGTTTTTATTACATATTGCCATTACAGGTATTATGAATGCGTTAGAATAGAATATTTTGCTGTGTATAATAGTTTTACATAACATTTATTTTATATGGACTTCTATTATCATTGGACAGCAGGTTTTAAATAACAATATTATTACCTTGAATGTGTTGTTTTTAAATTTTATCAAAATATATGTATTGATTATAGTAATTTACACCATCGTCATCATGTTTTCGTTTTCCACTCTTCTGTTAGCCGTCATCTCCGAAGTGATCGCTTTCCTACTCTTGTCATAATTACAAGATCCACCCATCCTTTCTTTGGTCTCTATCTCACTATTATCCACCAACATTCATACCTAATTCTCTACAAACATCTTTCACCCCTCCTCTCAACATGCACATACCTAGATAGCCTAAAAATCCTCAACTTTTCCACCAGCAGCAACGTTCAAATAGATACAAATACAAATACAAAATACAAAAATTGTTTATTTGCAAAGAAACATATTACAATGGCTCCTATATAGATTATAGTAATCTATTTATATCCTATATAAATAAATACAATATCAGGTTAGTTCCACCACTTATAACTCGAGAACGGCTTAACCGATTTGTATGATTTTTGATTTGTTGGATTTATCTCCAAATAGCAGGATATAACACTCACTCACACATAAATATATAAATTCACGATAATAATGTCTTTTTCCTAGATTTTCCCAGCAAATTTGGCAGGACCACAATTTCCTTTCCCAATGGATATTTGTGCTTCCAGTTCTGGATGTGATAGTGTGTGTGATGTAAACGTTTCCTAGATACAAGTTTGCTGTTAGTTAGACTATGTCCACCGTAACTAGTCTTGTAACAATGCAAGCATAACCGTAAGTGAAGTCGTGTAAATCCTACTAATCGTACTCATATTATAAATCCGAAAGTTTGTGTGTAAGTGTGTAAGTATGTGGCATCTTCACGCTTTAACGGCTGAACGGATTTGGATGAAATATGGAACGTAGCTTATACCTAGGATTAACACATAGGCTACTTTTTAACTTGATAATAGCGGGCGAAGCCGCGGGGCACGGCTAATCCTTAATATATGTCCACCGATTTCGACATATTTTACTTCAGGTAAACTATTAACAAATACAAATGTTTAAACCGTGAATTACTTGTTCGAATAGCCGTATGTTTGTTACTTCTCCAACGAGGAAATCGCCAATGTAATGAGTAATAATGTGTCCACTTAATTAAACGTACACATGGTTAATCATATTTGTTATTTTTCAGAATATGAATCGGAATTCCGACAAATTGGGACACAATTCAAGGCTAAAACTCGTATGTTGCCGATATACTATTTTACCATGTTCCAGGTTATGATAGATACTTTATTTTTTTATGAAGGACTTAATTATTATGTCCAAGCAGTTTTTCCTATGTCTTTAATGCAATTTTACGTCTCTATATACTATAATTCCAGTATAAATATTATTTATATAGTACGCATAATGCTATATCTTCCTGCTTGTTACTTTATATGAAAGAAAATCCAATTAAATAGCGAAATTTTTAATTCCTAAATTTACTACTTATTAAAAGTTTTCAAACTCGCATACATTCATCAAAAAATATGCACATATATGTAGATACATGTACGTCCATGTACTCATTTTGTAAACTTTTAGTTTCACCTGTCCCGTGTTAGTTTCTTGTTAATAATAAAATATTGCAAGTTAAATTTGACCCACTCTCCGGTTTCCGATTGATTCCAATTGATTCCAAAATTTTGCAACTATATGAAATTTGGATAACAATGCTTTATTATTATGACATGGAGCTGATCTGATGATGGATGTAAGACGGCCATAGGAAGTCTGCAATAAAACGACGAAACTCCATCAAGACTGACGGGTACTGACTGACCAGTTTCGTCTTGACAAGGTCTTTTAGGTGGTAGAGCATTTTGTGAGTTGCTCGCCTGGCTTGCTACCAAAGTAGCTTACCACCATCAAGTTGAAAGTCTGCCGCCAAGCCAAATACGGTGTTCCGGCAGTTATACTTGAGAGCCTGCGTATTCCAGGTCTAGTGTGTTTACCAGCTTCGATCACATCGTCACTTACCATCAGGTCAGTGGTCAAACACTAGCCTGTCACAAAAAAAAAAAAAAAAGTTCTTTGGTCCTATAACTTTTTAGTTATTTTTTTAATTACAACAAATAAAAGCTTGTTTTCAATAACTTTTTAAATATTAGTTGTTTTACCAATCATTTGCGTAGTTTATTTATTTTATTACGTTACTTGACATAAATAAAGTATAAGTGACAAGCATTTATACAATGCAGGATAATTAAATGAACCTTGTTTTGGTATAGCAGTAACCTTTTATGGAGGAAACGCATTTATAATTGGTTCAAAGGTTTGTAAATTGGTATTTACCTATTGAAATAAAATTCAATGTATACCTAAACAGCGAATGATATAGTGAATTATACGTTTTTATTTGTTCTTATTTTTTGTTGTGTAAACTGTGTCGTGAAAATTTTATAAAAATATACTATAGTTAAATAAAATAATCGAAATATATTAAGGATTTAACAATTTCACTCACGGTTGTTTAGTCGCATAGTAACGACGGCTCGACGTACTCAAATAATGAACCAACCGTTCCAAAACTAGCCTCGTAAAAATGCAAGAAAACAACTGAAATTGTTAATATTATAAATGCGAAAGTTTGTAAATGTGTACTTTTTAACTTGATAAATGCGAGCGATGCCGCGGGGCACGGCTAGTCTTTAATATGTGTACTTACGAATCAAACAAGTCTAAATATGTCGGTAAATCTCTTTTATATAGCTAACGAGCTGATGACTGACTTTGGATCCAGAAGATCAGTGATGGGATCCTTCAATAGTTTCGAGAACAGCCATCGAGCTTGGAATCATTTGTTTTGTTTTAGAACCCTATACATAGCATATCAGGGTCATATCGTAAAAGATCTGGTGATAAGGCTACAGGCTGTGGAAGAAGATGATCGCAGATCGATGGAACTCCGACATAGCTGCTAATATTTATATCCATCGCATTTATGTTCTATACATTATTTAGTTATTTTTATACGAAGCAAAAAGAAGAGTTAAGATTTTAGCACCATATGCATGGTTGTTTGTCCCCTCACCGCGTCCAAACTAACAATCCAATAACAATATATTAGTTAACGAAATTTAAGAATTACCTCTTTTACATCACAGTTTTCAACGTACCACACAACCATTTTTGGAAAACTAACACTTGCACATGATTTCATACACCCGAGAATTTGTTTATAATCACGTAACAATTAAATTACATTCAATCAGTTTTTAGAAACACTTTAAGCTATTGACAATAACACGAATTGTGAAGATGTCAATTATTAAATACATAATCTTTAAGTAGAAACTGATGATACTGTAGACCGAAATAAAGAAGACCGAAAAAATAATATCGATAGGAATGTATCGCACGGACACTGTGGTGTAACTGGAAGCCTGTGGTGGCTTGTAGGCCAGTCATCGCGGCACACACACAATGCTAAATTATAATAACAATAATGCACACCGAACAAACAATTTCCGGCGTGGCATGGTGTGGTACAAGCGAGAAATGCTTGTTTGCAAAACAATATCAGGACCATGTGCTTGAATGTCAGGAGGCTCTATTCAACCCGTATCTTTAGTTAATAAACAGGTATCAGATGATACTGATGCAATCTGATTATAAGATACTCATAATATGATATAATACAATGCATAATACTCGTTAAAAAGGACCGGCCTGGTAAAACGTCCGAAAAAAATAAACAAAATATAAAACCATTTTAAAACAAATAAATAAAACGTGTTTTTTTATGCTAGATTGGCATGCGTTTTACCACTAACTTACCTGATGGAAAGTGAGGATGCGGTGTATTTATTTAATTTTAGCAGAATATTTTACATAATACACAAATGCGAGCGTTGAGTGCAGTTGATAACAATAAATGATAGAGAAAAATATAACTTTAAAATGAAATGTAGGTACAATGTAACTATACATCATAGTTTGATTAAAAAGGTAGAGCAATTAATAATTGAAAAAATGAAGGTATAATAAATTATATCTATCATTATATTGACTGGTTATGAGTGAAAATAAGTACAACTTATATTAATCAACAAAAACTATATTTAGGAAAACACTAAAAGTATCTGCGAGCGAAGCGCCATAAAAATGCAAGAGAGAGAAAGCGACTATTTCTGAATAAGTCATGATATTACTTAACTTTGACAGCTTTGACAGTTTAAACAATATTGACTGTGGGTTTAGGAAACAGTAAATTTAGGCGAGATATTTGTATTATAGTTAATGTAACTGTCCAAATTAAATATAATAATGTTATAATATCATCGAAGTCAAATCGAAAACGCTGGCGCTTGAGTCTTCGCCGCGGAGGAAAACATATTTCAATTTATGCGTTCCCGCGTTGTGTATGACGACACATAACATTACAATTATTCGAAATCCATAACAGGATAGTTTTATCACCTCGATCGATCGTGTGCAGTTCTACTGTAGGTATTGTTAGATAGATCGGCGACAATACATGGTTTATTCAGGTCGCACTTCAAATGAGGATAAAAGATACACTATTTACAGACAAGAAATCTTAGAAACGGAACGTAATAGAATAAGAAAGTATTGTTAATCGTAAGAAAAGACGCAAAGCAAAGGACACTACATTCTAGAAATCAAATAATATACCTAAATTTAAACTCGTTGGCTTAGTTTGGTGGCGTTCGCCTTCTTAGCATGAGTATTAGGTTCGATTCCAAACTGAAAAACAAGTTATCTCCCCAAGGAAAATTAGTGTTTCTGGTTCTGCTTGTAATTGTGTGTGTGATGTGAATGTTGCCGGCACCCACGACACAAGTCATTGAACTTAGTGTGGGGCTGTAGTGTGAAAGCGTTTATGTTTAATTAAACAAAAACTATGCAATAAAGAGCGTCACTTCAAAGAGCTTACTTACATACCGACTTTGTTTCACTGGTCTACTAAGACACAAACAAAATACCACTTCGCCCACGACTCTTGAATAACGTGAGTACGTGATCTATTTCAATTTAAAAATGCATACCTCTATGCTGACGTACATGATAACTGATGAAAAACTATTTTGGTACTGACGAGTTCTTTAAATATATCATCGAGCATTTGAGGAACAACCAACACAAGAGTTATGACATTCCATACAGAACGTCAGTGTAGAATTTGATTTGTATGTAAATTATGATGTGAAAGAAAATAATACTTTCACATAGATACTCTTATCTTCAAATAAAATAAATATAAATTTCATGCTATTTCAGTTAATACATTAAAGATGTAGAATAAGAAAAGAGAAAAACAAAGAAGTATACTTTATTGCACGCGCCTTTGTTTCCAGAATAGTGTCATCTGTCATCAAATCTAGAGTAAATCGGTATCTCTAGATAAGCATGCTACATCTTCGGCCGCATCATCACTCTCCATCAAATAAGTTAGCAATCAAAGGTAGACATTTGATCGAGTATAAAAAGCGTAATGATATTAGTTAAATAAAAGGTACTAAAGATTATTCCAAGAAATCATATATTGTATAGATAGGTTACCTAAACAAATGCCAAATGATAAAAACAATGCGTCAACAAGGCTTAATGCAGATAACAAGTATAAATTTAATATTATGAATGGGAATATCAACGTGGATATTTAAATATAGGTCAGTGATACAAATGCAACATAAACACTGTTTGATGAATGAAATGTGACTCATGTTGATAATGCAGTGAACTCTCTCGTTTATGAGCGGTCATTTGTCTATCAATCGTACGTTATTGATTAATGTGCATTATTTAGATAATAATTAAGTACTTTCATGTAAATACTGATCATACTCGACGTCACATTACATAATTAATTATTTATATTTTTCGATACTTACAATTTACAGTGGAATCAACGAATGCGTTCAATTGATTTTGTTTCTTCGAATGCAGTCTAGTTTAAGTTTAATTATTATAATGCTCAACGAATTAGCATTGCAATTCAGAGAGGCAATGCCGCCAGCATGATGGGAACGCTACCCACTGGTAGTGGGCTTGAGCACTTGAGTTACCTATAAGCTCGATGTCTTGTAGGTAACTTAGTTCTTTGCTGTACATAGTTTTAGTTTAGTTTTAGGAAATATAGGCAATTGGCCCGTAGGTTGGTGAACACCAGAAAAAAAATAAAAAAATATTACAATACATATACACATTAAGTACTTTCATGTAAATAGATACTGGTCGTACTCGTAGTAACACAAATAATGATTTACACATTTTAAAATAGATTCTAGTAGATTCTAAAAATGTGTTACAGTTACAGTAGGTAAAACCAACGTTAATACTTTAAGTACAATTATTAGTTTGTGTGGACGCATGTGAATATGTGAGTATGATAGATACGAGGTTCCTTAAACAGCGTATTGTAACCACATCAGTTGAAAGAAATCGATTTGAATGAAATCGGAACTTGTTATATAGATAGTAAATTCTGAATAGTTTGGAATAATACAATGTAATATGATGTTGGTTGTATTAGGAAATGTCGACGTTCGAGAGTAGACGTAGTTATTTAGCGAAATATACATAAGCATAAATGAAGGAGATACAGAAAATTTATGATTAAAAATATTAGGTACAAAACGCAAAACAATTCATGAAATTACCCGTACAACAAAGACACATCTTTGGTTTTTACTTTTAAGAATAGAATAGAATAATAGAAAATCATTTATTGCTAAATATTTAAACAATCACATTATGGTACACAAAAGAAAAAAAATACATACAAGAAATATTTGGCAATTGGAATATTTTTCAAACTCAAATTGGAATATGTTCAGCGCTAAGACTTACTTACTTACTTTTTACCACATTTGGTACACATAATTAACAAACCGCGTATGACACAACAGTGAAAAATGGCCTTTTATTCTGAAGAATTGAATTAAAGATATTTTAGTTAAAAAAACTATTTCATCATTTGAATAAAATACCAAACAGTAACAACGGCCGAAAGGTCAGCACTAGATAAAATGATAATATTTCCCCCAACTCATAATCTCATACATATAAAAAAGACATGTGGCACTCGGGGACTGCCGCGGTAAAGCTATTGCATAGCATTTTTTATCAACTTATGCAATTATAATTATTTATTTATTTTATTTATGCAGTATTTTTTTTCCTGTCACCTAGAGGCGAGTTGCTAAACTAAAGAGACAAGCGCGATATTTCAAAAAAGTCATTAACAGATCTGCTATTCATCGATAGATGGCAAAACTAAAAAGTATCACCGCTGTGCCGGTCGGAGTGGGGGGTGTTAGGTTATTTTCGTTACGGAATTTCTGGATTCGGTCTCCACGCTCAAGGCCCGCGATAGAAGCTATGCAATAGCTTAATATAACATATTGAATACATTTGATATGTACAAATACTCGAGACCATCTGTAAATCCAAGTGACATATATACCTCATTTGTATTTCTATATTTCTATAATCACCGGCTAGATATTCCGCATGATAAGTCATATAACAATTTTGCTTTCGTCTATAGTATACTCTCTATATTATAACATACTAGCCGTGCCACGCGGCTTCGCCCGCTATTATCAAGTTAAAAAGTAACCTTTGTGTTAATCCTAGGTATAAGCTATGTACATTCTAAATTTCATCCAAATCCGTTCAGCGGTTAAAGCGTGAAGAGGGAACAAACATACTTATACACCTGCACACACACTTACACACAAACTTTCAGATTTATAATATAAGTAGGAAAGTAGGATAGGATATAAGTAGGATTGCAGTAATCTATACCACTTGACGACATGTGTAAATGTTTATGCGAGATAATCTAAATCTAATAAGACGGTTATTGTGTCTATTGCAAATGAGGATAAAGATAATAAGGAATAAGGAAATGTATTAGATCATAATGGAAAGGTTTATAAGACGTTTGAAGAAATAATGAATGTGCAAACACAAAAGCCGGTTAAGAACCTAAATCATAAGAGGCAAGATGCATCGGTCATCAGGGAAATCCAATGTAAGTTATTTATAACTGTTAAGTAGGCAACTGTGCGAATGAGTCCGTCTGGGTTTAATGGGAACATGGACGTATTCGATACTTCCTGATATCTCTGTGATTACATCTAGATATCGACTTATCGGAAAACAAAGGATAATATTCAAATCGTGAAATTTCTAAAAGCAATCAACAACCCATTCGAACATATAATTGAAGCTAATCTAAAAATTAATTTACCAAAGTTGATGAAATTGTTAAGGGACCTGGCGGAATTTCTAGCAATAAAAGTAAAATATCATATAAATGCCCAGATATTAAACGCTAGCCTATCATAATTATAAAAAAAAACTATTAATAATTAAAATACAATTAAATACTTATATTTTATTATATTAATATAAAATTACTTTAAAACGGATAGAGAACCTCCTCGATTTAGAACTCAGTTAAAAAAAACCTAATATACTCGATGGATTTGGAATCTAGCAAATAATCTAAGAATACGATATATGCTTTGGGAGTTTTCCTCCAATAAAACTGGCGTGCCAGATTATGGGATCTGTTGTACATTTCCACGCTTATCCCTGTCTAAATATTTTCGAGATTACTGTGAGTTAAAGCCCAACAATCGACAAACAGATACAGATCGTAAATATAGTCTAAACTGAGAAAGAACTTAAAGAATGTAAACCATTACAGATAAAATTAAATCTACTTACAATCTTAAGCAACTTAGCGACGAATCTCTCCAAAGCGTCCGTAGGCATCGCTAAGCCAGCGACGCGCCTCAAGTCCTAGTCACTGACACAAATGAAAGCCGTGAACAAAACGTCCAAGCGCGAATAAAATTTCCAAAGTTCTCCAATATTGATACCTTGCGTTTGAAACGTGCGTCCTCCGCGAGAGACGCTTGAAAACTGATTCGCAAAGGGATCGGTATCGAATATATCGGTAGAGGTTCAGAATAGGTTGTGCGAGGCTCGTAGGTGTTTAATTATGTGTTATCAGGTGTTGTTATCAGTGCAGCGGCACGAGCCATTGCCGTGCTCGGCTCCGCCGCCGCGCCCTGAAGACGGTAAAGGTCAGAGAGTAACCAGATGGTGAGAACAGTCTTGATTCTAGTTACGTTTACGATGACGTCGAGATACGAAAGACGACATCTGGTCCGCATAATTAACGAGCTGATGACGGATGAAAGCCTGTTTCTATAGTTCATATTAATAACAATACTGCAGGAGAACGGAGTGATGATTTAGGTAACAAAAGTAGTGGTAATGCGTAGGCGTATGTTTACTTTGACATTCGAACAGGTTCCGATGCCATGGTTGTATTATATGCTAAATGGAATGTGAAATGTCGGACCTACGAATTGATTACCTCTCAACTAAAGCATTGTTTACATGCTCTAATGAAAGTTGTATCTGTAGGCGTATCAAAAATAACACTAAGGGGTATTCCGATGTTATTAAAATTACATTTATAGATAAGGCACTGAAATGGTAGTGTCGACGATATTGAGTATATCGATTATAACATCACGGGCGCTGTAAGAGACACATTTTGTAAAGTAGATTAGCACATGAGCTTTTATTGAGGGATGTTTTTTACTCTACCATATCATCGCATATGTATGTGTTCAACAAAGAAGAAAACAAGAATGAACTAGGACAGTCCGGGTTTATAAAATTTTAGTTCAGTCCACCACGACATTAGGTCAAACGGACAATCTCAATAAAATAAAAGAAGCCGAGTCATTTGTGACAGTATGTTGGTAAGTAAACAAAGCTATCGCTCAATAATTTATACGGACTAATTTATTTTCAGTAATCATAGAGTTATATATTACGACTGAGATTACAACTGATACCTCGTCTGGTACTACAGATATTATTGCAGATATGATAACTTTAATGGTTAGTATTATGTTAATTTATTTATTTATGGATTTCGTACAAACAAATGAAAGACATTATCTTCTTCTTATATTTAAAAATGAATTGCTGTTCGTTAGTCTCGCTAAAACTCGAGAATGGCTGGACCGATTTGGCTAATTTTGATCTTGAAATATTTGTGGAAGTTCAGGAAAGGTTTAAAAGGTGAGAAAATATAAAGAAATAGCAATAAAATTAGTAAAAAGTAGTATTTTATTTTCCCATACAAACTATTCGTACCTGTCAAACAGGAGATGTTTCTGAATATTTGACCACAGATTACGGCGTACTTCATACCGCCAATTGGCGGTATGAAGTACGCCGGGTCAACTAGTACTTTATATAAATGAAACGGCTTTACTCACGATTTAAGGTGACGAGAAATAAAAGACAGTTAGAAATTCTTATTTATTTGTTTGGTGTGTGTATATATTATATATTATATATTATTACCATATTCAAACACACACATTGTACCATACTCACACGGTGACACTGAAATATGTGAACAGACCTCATGAAATCAATTCAGCGTGGAGTGCGTTTTGCTATTTTGAATTTCTTATGCATTTTTATCTCTTTTTATTTATTAAACTCCTAATTGAAAAGCATTTCAATAAAAATAAAAAAATTGTGCAATTCTATTGCTAAAAACATTTAAAAAATAATCCTTAAACCATATAGTAATATCATGCATATTTCTTAATATGAGATAGGACAATGATTTAAGAATATATTAAAAAAAAAAAAAACACAGAAACAACAAAACTAGAAATCTTAGAATGAAGATAATATGAGAATATTTTGATCATAATAAATGTAAATATATTAACACGTATTTTTACTGAAGCAGATCGCTCTAAAATATTTGTTCTCTGTTGAACTTCTAATGTAATCCAAACATTTCACTCGACCACTTACTTAAACTTAAAAATTTAGAGAAAGCAATTAAGATTTTAAGTTCAAAATAAGTACAGGAAAAATGCGCAATCTTTACGTGTATCCATAATCACAATCACAACATATCGTGACACCAATACATTATATTCTCAAAATTTAACAAAACGTACAATTTAGTTGTACCTTTCAGAAGTTACAGTATCTACAAATAGAAGACAGATATATCTCTAAGAATAAGATGCTGTGATAAGAGATAATAATCTATAAATACACGAACGTCTCGTATTTGTTCAGGTGTATGAGGATAGAACATGTCAATTCCGTATTATCACAGATTAGCACATAGTCCTTCTATCATCGGACAAGCAGACAAACTGCTAAGCGACACCGCTATATGGTGGACATTCCACAAATGCGCACTAAGCGTTTTGCCTCTACATTCATTGTGCGAACCGCAAAGGAATGGAACTCCTTACCCGAGTCGGTGTTTCCTGATGAGTACAATATGGGAGTCTTCAAGTCACGAGTGAATAGGTATCTTCTAGGCAAGCTTGCTCCATCGTCGACCACATCATCGCTTACCATCAGGTGAGATAGTGGTCAAAAGTTTGCCTATCACGAATAAAAATAAATAAAATAGAATTACTCTTTATGCACGATGGGCAAGCATTTGACCACTATCTCTATCTTGATGGAAAGGAATGATGTGGTCGAAGATGTAGCATGCTTGCCTACAAGATACCTTTTCACTCTTGACTTAAAGATACCCAGATTATATGGTTCGGGGAACAAAGTCGCGGGCAATGAGTTCCAATCTCTTCGCAATACGGATGACAAACATAGAATATCTCTTTGTTATGGTACTAACCGGCTGTTAATCGCGTTATTCTAAAGTCGAAATACTCCGACCAGTTTCGAGCGTATACGACGCTCTTCATCTGGGAGTCAATAAAGCGGCCGATCCCGACGCCTGGCCGCGCGCGACTTTAGAATAACGCGATTAACAGCCGGTCAGTACCATAACAATGAATAACAATCGCGATAGTTTTCATAATAAAATAGAATATATCTTCAAGGTAAGCTTGCTTCATTGTCGACCACATCGTCGCTTACCATAAGGTGAGATTGTGCTCAAAAGTTTGCCTATCTTGAATATAAAAAAAAACAGAAGCGAAACGCTTCGATCGAACTGGAGGTATGTCAACCACTTAAGATGTCGTTTGCCAGTTTGTCTTGTTGTTAGATGTTAAAACGGGCATTCGGGAAATAACCCGTGTGATTCCTGCACACATTCACCAAAATAAACATAATTTGGGACATTCCTGTGAATGATGCCGGAGTATCCAAGGTTTATATAAATGTTTGTTCCGCAATTCCCGCTAATGATTATGGTCGCAAGCTGGATTGATGCTTATTATTTTAGCAGGAGAGAGTAATTTATAACTGTTGAGAATATTTTTTTATCTTTTGAGCTATTTTCGAGTTTTTCATGATGTATCACACTTGACACGGCTTACTTAATCATAAATAGTAGGCAGCGTTAAGAACCTTTTTATCTAACTACGGCGAAGCTATAGGGCGGGTTATAATTTTAGCAGATAATTTATTTTTTTATTGATTATCAATTTTTATATGTACGACTAGCCGTGCCCCGCGGCTTCGACCGCTATTATCAAGTTAAAAAGTAGCCTATGTGTTAATCCCAGGTATAATCTATGTACATTCCAAATTTCATACGAATCCGTTCAGCCGTTAAAGCGTGAAGAGGGACCAAACATACTTACACACTTACACACAAACTTTCGGATTTATAATATTAGTAGGATTATGTATATTATTTCGCAGCGTGCAGCATTGATTAAACACTAAAAAGCCAAAAATTTAAGGCTTAAGAGCCTTAAATTGGTACAGATAAGAATTAAAATGAATAATCGTTTATTTGGAACTAAAAACAAAGTACTACAGACAAAATATTGCGAAACGATGCCAACTGTAGTGTAAAACTATGTCGAAGCTGCCAACGCCCTCCTTCGAAAATGATAAATCGATCTCCTCAATGATACATTTGCTAAAATAAATATAATGTACTACATTGCAATAAATTGTGCCCAGAAAATATCTTGTTTTAAAATATTAAGGAGGCCGTTGTGCCGATAGTAGGGTTTTAGCTCCTTAGCTCTTACCTTATTAAATTACGTGCATAGTTAATACTGCTTCTATAGTAACTTCCATCATTCAATTGAGTTTATAAATAAATATGAGAGAATTGGGAATGAGTAAACTTACCTAGAGTTGTCGCGGTTAGTGTAAAATAATATAATAATAGACATTACTTGTTAAAATCATTTAGGGTGGTATTTCCCATATAGATGTCTCATTGTTGTTTGATGACCAAGTTGACGTGGTGGATAAGTCTGTCCTCTTGCGCTATGGGTCCTGAGTTTCATTGCTGTACGGAGCACAACTTTTCTTCCCAGGACATTTTTGCTTCTAGATCTGGGTGTGTTTTGGTAATATGTAAATGTTTTAGGCACCCACAACACAGTTATTTAAACTTTGTGAGGGGCTGTGAGTGCGTTTAATGGTGTTTTTTATATTTAAAAAGGATTGGATCAAAACTTAATTTGTATATGTTGTTTAAATTTACAGCACAATGAATTATAATATTATTGAATTACGGCTATCACTCACGTCATTCAATCGATATTGTCGAGCTAGGTTTCGAGCATGTACGATGCTCTTCTTCGGGATGAGTTTACGCCGCGAGATCGCGACGAAGACCTAGGTCGACAATATCGATCAAATGACGTGAGTGATAGCCGTAATTCAATAATATTATAATGTTTAATTCTCACAATGAATTATGTTCAGTTTTTTGTTGTTCATGAAAAATAAGTCTGTTATTATTTTAATTAGTAATAAATTGTCTGAAATTAAACATCTTCAGGCGTAAGAATTTCAACAATATTATATTTTATATAATGCTTACTAACAATAAGTAGATTTTTTATTTACAACTAGCGACGCGCCCCGACTTCGCACAAGTGTAATTCCCGGTGGGTTTTTTAAGAAAATTCTTTCGTGACAATTAGAAACTTGTTCTGACAATTAGAAACACAACAAAAAAGTGTAGTATCACTTTTTTGCGCCACATAAACGCGGCAATTATTTATATAGATAGACCAGCGACCCGCCCCGGCTTCGCTCTTGCACTTTCCGGTGGAATAAAAAACTCTATTTATCGGATCGCATTGCGAATAAAACTATTTTTGAATCCACCTGAACACACACGCAAAATTTCATCATTATCGGTCCATCCGTTTAGAAGATGTTTAGTCACATACACACGCACAGAATAATTATATTAATAAAGATAGGATACCTGTTAACCACAGCACTTCCTACAAAGCGAAGGTGTCGTAAATTATATTATAACACCTTTTCACAACACAAACAAAGATTAGTGTGCAAACTATATCAATGACTAGTATTAACTTTTATTGCCCAGCTTATTTTAAAGGCCTGAGTATATTTACTTAATTAAATAGTACTTTTCGGTAGTATTTTTTAATTATGTCAAGGTTTTGTATTCTTGACATAATGACTTTATGAGAAAACCGAGTCGTTTCGTGTTTTTATCATATGTTTAAAATAATGTTATTTTTAAGAAAGCGTAAAAAGGTTTTCTCATAAACATATGTGTATTTTTGTATCCCATATTTTTCTGTGCAATCATGTGTGATTGTTTTTTCATTTATATTTTTTATGCTGGATACTCGAGAATTAGCACTATCTCACCTTATGGCAAGTGAAGATGCAACCGAAGATGTAACATGCTTGTCTAGAAGATACCTATTAACTCTTGACTTTAAATTTAGTTGTAATACTCTGTTAAAGACATTCATATTTATTTCTAGCATTCAAAACAACAACAATATGATACTATTTGCGCGATAAAAATATAATTTGTCAGAGGCACCGAGAGAAACATTAAAACTAAAAATGTATTGTAATGACATCCGTCTTTAATTCATTCATCGTAACCACAATAGCATTGGCAGACCAAAATATCTCATTCACAAACGGCACAATGAATAGGTATAATAGCAGAACTACAATATACACATACCCAGAAATATATACAAATAAACATTAGTAGTAGCCAATTCATATTCCCTGAAAACAGCGGTCTCGTGGTTAAATGTTCTCACTATGGGACAGATGCGCGAAAATCACAATAAATTTGAAAGTTTGTGTGTATGTTTGTTTTCGCTTCGCGCTGTATGGGCTGAACGGATTTGGACGCGGGCAAAGACGCGGGGCACGGCTAGTATATAATAACTTAAATAACTTTAAAAAGATAAATACGTTTTGGAAGGTATTTGTTCTTAAACTGCCTTTTAAGACTTTACGACCCTGTCGGCTTTCAAAGCCGGGGGTTCGATTCACGGCAAAAGCAAAAAAAAAGCACTATATTCCATTCCAAGGAACATTTGTGCTTCTGGTTCTGGGACTTGTGAACGTGTTATTTTATGTAAACTTATATATTACTAACCGAGAAAGTTTCGAAACACGGCTAGCGATAAATAAAGAAAAAATGGTAGTGTGATTTGTCAGCGGTCCTTGATTTTAGATATATATGTATAGATCTATATAAAGATATATTCAGTCACTCAAATAAACGTGATTTAATCATGTGCTAATTTATTCCTAATAATATTATAAATCTGAAAGTTTGTGTGTAAGTATGTTTGTTCCTTCTGCACGCTTTAACGGCTGAACGGATTTGGATGAATTTGGAATGTACATAGCTTATGATTAGCCTATTATTATTCCCCGAGCGTGCACATCTCACAACAAATACTTCTCGAAGTGTGATGTATTTCAGCACTCAATAGGAACTTTTAAAAAGCAATTATCTCTATTGTAATGTTTTAGTCTTCATAAGTCACTAAGTGACTGTAAATTGTCACCTGAATACAAGTACTGTATTGTTCGTTTCATATAACATATATAATGTTTCTATTTGTGGCAACTTTACTGGTGTATGTAATAATTTTAAGCTTGTTTATCCTATCTTTGTATAGAATACCGTTTGTGCCCTAAAATAAATAAATTATTAATATGATTACCTAGGATTAATACATAGGCTACTTTTTGACTTAATAATAGCGGGCAAAGCCGTGGGGCACGGCTAGTTAGCTAATAAATATACTCGGTGGTGGGCAGCCCAATCTCTCTTTTTTCTCTCAGACTGTCTCTTCTTCTATCCGGGAGAAGGAAGAAGAACGGACCGCGGCGTGCGGCGGCGTCGCAACGTACGAGGTTGTAAATAAAACGAAGTATCCACACAAAGGTCGGCGTACAATCACACAGTCGTTAGTACTTGATTAGTGAATATCAACGGCAAATTGGGGCATAGTTGACCTTAGGATAAGGCAGCCGGCCTAACCTATAAACATAGTAACAGTCCCATATAACAATTTCTATCCGCTACAAATTAAACCTTACAAAACTTATAGATAAGGTACTAACCTGAATAAAATAGAACCAATCGCTATTTTAACAATTTCACAGCACAAAAATAATCTAAACTTTCACTAAGACACCCAGAGTCACATCAATATTTCGTATAACGAGTAAAGTGGACAGAATCGTTTCGTCTGTCTAAGCCGACGGGTCATGAACAACTGAGCATACGGGCCTACGTCACTCACTACCCACTGTGACTTCTACCTATTAAGCTAGGGTTACCGTAATAGGAAAATATGAAAATATTACAGGAAACTGTAATTTGCACAGATTACCTAATAGTATTAAGGTAATAGTAACGAAATGGAATAGGTATATCACCGGATATCGTATATGCAAGTTCAAGGGTCAGGAATTCCGTAGCATAATGTTTTGCATCACTATTGCCGAAAAGCTAAGTCCTTATTATTTATCGGGAACATAGTAGATCTGTTTTACATTAAGTGCACCAAAGAGAGTTGAAAAAGAGGAATACTATTTTCCTTATAGTTATTTCATTCCATTTTGTTTACCATTGAATCACGTGGAGTTTTTTAAAGCAGCTATTATTGCGTTATAAGCGTATATCAAAAGACTGTTGTATGGATAATAATATTGAGGTAACAATTTGCGACGCAGACACAGTTGTAAAGGGATATTGTAAGTCATAAATATAAAAAATAGATGAATCCACATAATAATATTTTATGATATAAATGTGCTTCTCATTAATCTCGTTAGGACACTCAAAACATTTGTGTATATGTATGCGTTCAATAATGACTTAACTGAAGCTTCTAAATATCTCCTGGATTTTATTTTTCGAAAAGGATTAAGTCGTTTTCTGACAGCCCGAAATGTAAGACGCAAGTAAATAATCAACGCGGAGATTTTCATTAGAAAGTTGAGCTACTCGACTGGAGAGCTCAATGATTTGCTCTCTACAATGTATCTGCTATCTAGTGCCATTTAGATTTTCCTTAAAAAGTTGAGCTACTCGATTTGAAAGCTCAATGATTTGCTCTCTACAATGTATCTGCTATCTAGTGCCATTTAGATTTTCCTTAAAAAGTTGAGCTACTCGACTTGACAGCTCAATGATTTGCTCTCTACAATGTATCTGCTATCAAGTGCCATTTAGATTTTCCTTAAAAAGTTGAGCTACTGGACTTGACAGCTCAATGATTTGCTCTCTTCAAAGTATCTATTATTCATTCAAATGAAAATAGTGAGTAATTAGTTTAATAACAAAACCCGACCTGTCGCCTGATAAGCCTATAGAACCATGTTTTTTCCAAACATGATAAACAAAACGACGTTTGGTAACCCTACACTCGGGCCGTTCTGCAGTAGCGATGGGTTCCCACACAATTTTGTACGAGACAATAAGCGTACAGAGCCAGTAATTAAACACAAATAGCTTTGATTGTCGGAGAAAAAACGTGGGTCGTTCGAGCGTGTCCGTTAGAAGTAACTGGATAGCATTTCTTTTAAATATTAGCTAGAAATACTGGAAACGTGATCACACGGGAATTCTATGGTGATTTCAGGCGATGTTAACAATGTTGAATCTGGAGATGGATTGGAATAGTAGGTTCTATTATTTTGTGTTGTTAATTTGCAGCGATTCTGCACTCTATATACAATTTTTATTGTTTAGTTCAAAATCAGGGAATGTTATTAATGATTTTAAATCTGTATCAGTGCAAATGCTTTCATTATAGTTTACCGCGATCTAAACGACTTGATACCTCAGTAGTTACACGTGTCAACGTCATAATATTTAGTTGCACAAATTGTTATATAATTGAAATCGGGTATTTTGCCTAAGCACAGGTACCGTTACAGCGAGAGATGAGCGCAGCAGATGTACTTTCTCGTATATAATAGGACGAGCTGCTTACCACCAAGCGAGTATCTTGAGTGTCTACTCTCTGAATAGCATAAAGAAAAATCATTTTTTATCTGTTATAAATCGTTTCACCACTATATCATTATTTCATTTTCTAGGTTTTATGATGTTGTTTTTTAGATTATATGATCTAGGACATAGATAGGGAATTTCACAAATAGGTAAAGTTATTTTATCTACTACAATATAACTTTTTATGTTTATGTTTTATTGACTGATTCTAATTTATTGATTTTGAGATAATAGTCTATTATTGACACTAATTTGTTTCGTGTTCAGTTCTAATTAAAATAACAGCAGTAGTAATAATTGATATATAAAAATCAACATTTAAACAATTCAATATTGTCAATAATAGACTATGACGTGAGAGAAGCATCTGTCAATTGTCGAATAAACCATTATTAGACAGAACTCGTGTTTTGGAAACATGATGCTATTAACATAGAATGCGAAATATTTACTATTATAGTTGTAGGTACAATAATTTTCCCGACCGTGATGACGTAATCAGAGTCTGTGACGTCACTTGGACATTACGCACAGGCGTCGGATAGTTCCCTTCGATTAACTATTCTCGAGGACAACGTTTTATGATTACATATTGATGTCATGGACATTATGCTGATAATAATAGATATTTCGTCAATATTTTATGATATACGATATTAAATCGCACCATTGAATACACACGTGAGAAATAAGAGCTTCAATTCTAAGGTTGAAAGAAAATACCCACAATACCTAGACGACCCAGTTGGCACAGTGGGGAAGTATCTGCCCTCTGCGCCGTGATTCCTGGGTTCGATTCCCGGCAGGAGCACAATTTTCCTTTCCAAGAATCCCAAGGAGCATTTGTGCTTCTGGTTCTGGGTGTTATTGTGAGTGAGAACGCGTTTAAAAGTAAATAAAAAATGTAAAAAAAAAATAGGCCAAGACGCTTTTTCAAAATTGCTCGCATCATTCGCTCTTCTAGCGCAAAGCAGGATACACAATGCGTAATGCAATATTTTAAATAAGACGCTTTATTACAAAAAAACGATGTAGAAGTAATAAAGTCCCGTTTGCACCCTTAGGATATAGAACTCTAACCGAACAATCATTATTATTTTGCGTTTATTTCTATAACATTAGCCATGCTAGGCAGAACTAAATAGTTATTATTATTCCAACTATAACGGCTACGAAAGCTGTCTAACGGCTACGCGCTGACGGAGCGGCTACGAACGCCTACGCCCATGTATCCGTCTGCTAGGTCTGATAGTCACAGTACATGTTTTTTGGATAACTAGTGTTATGCCAATATTAACTTTGTTGTACCCAATATAATCATGTTTTAGGCCTCCACATCCGCGTAAACCACAAAGTCTCAAAACGTAAGGTCGCAGCCCTAGCGGTATTCTACCGTTAACATTTTGGAGAGTGTGCTCAGGAATTACACGACTTAATTCCCCCATGTTGATATACCTCCAGTTCGCTCAAAGCGTTTCGCTTCTACGTTTATCATCCGTACTGCGAAGGAGTGGAACTCATTGCCCACGTCTTTGTTCCAGAACAGATATATATAATCTATATATATAAAAATCAATGCCACTTTTCGTTGTAATTTTATAACTCAAGAACGGGCTCTACTATCCAAACCAAATGTGTAGGCTTTGTTCGGACTATTTAGTAGATGGTTTATGTGAAGTTTGTACAAAATCGGTCGAGCGGTTCTTCATTTATCACACCCGGGCGAAGCCGGGGCGGATCGCTAGTCTATATAATAATAAAGTTGAATGTCTGGCAATGGTATGGTACTGCCCCAGGCGGACTCTGCAAAGATTCCTACCACTATTAAATTTATATTTATATTTTGATGACCACACTCAAGTGGAAACATCTGTGTTCCAATAGCTATCTATAAGAGCATTCTAGACTTCCTGGTTTACCATCCCCGACATCATCACTTACAATCAGGTGAGATAGTCGTAGAAAACTAACGGAGATTTAAAAAATATGATGAATGAGAAGAAGCTTCTAGTTGCGCCGCCGTTGCGGCGACGCGACGGCGCGGCGGCGGCATGAAGAGAAAATAAACACTTATAATTTTAACACACACAAACTTTCAGATTTACAATACTGGTGCGAAGTGTGATGTGCAGTATTGCAGATGTAAATATTTGTTCCAAGGTTTGTTTTTAACGGCGGAGTAGTTATTTTCATTGACTTGTTTTGAGGCCGACGAGGTGTTTGTGTGTAACTGTTAATAATTATGTGTTAATGTATGCGTATTTATTAGCTCCTCTGGGTTTGTTGTCATTCAATTAGTTATTTGCATTTAGTAACTATTGCCAACGTTATGAACTGCAATAGAGATCTTTAGAGTCTCCTTTGTCATAATGATTTGTAAATAATACTATATCAATGTGTGTATTACCTTACATCTTCATCAACGTCACACATACAGCCCAAACCAAATACACACAAACACACGCAAGAAATCATTTTTAAACCATAGGGATTGTTTTGTTAAGATCTTACACAATTTGTATGATATAACATTAGATATGTAATCCTATTTCGGCTATACTATTATATTATTTTTATCATCTTGTATATTGGTATATAAAATATATATTTTATGCACACACAACAACAGCGTTTACAATTTTATTATTTAACTTTTCGTGAGTTTGATACATTATATTTTACAAATGATACGACTTGAATTACGATTTAGGGTTCACTCTGAACTCACCTGATGATGGGGATCGGACATCCCCGAAACCTATCGAAACGTATCGTTTATAAAGTATAGCGTTCTCAATATATATTTGTAAACGCTGTTGGATTATAAAACGAAATAAAATAGTAATTACAATACAATAATGTTAGTGGCGAAATCTTTAATGTACATCGATCGCACATTAAAGACAACACATATAAGATAGTGTTCAAAGTACATCAAACGTGTGCTTTCTTCCAAGAAAAATCAGTAATGGTTTTTTTTTTTATTTGGCAACATTTCCTTCAAATTCCAGTATTCCAATATAAAAGTTAAATATACTTAATATATATACTAAGATCATTAAATCCACATAGAAACACAACCGTCTGTGTGTCAAGTGTACACGAATCGATCGGCAACGTGCGCACGCGTCGCTACTGCGACCCAGACGATACTGAATCCCACCTGATTAAACTCACTATGTACACCAATCTAAGTAATATTATACATATTTGCGATATACCTATCAACCGTGGAATATATATACACACATATATATATATTTGTGAACAAACTATTAGAACAAAATATCTGGATGACCGAGCTTTGTTCGGTTTTTTTGTTTTTGGTAAAAATGTGTTTGAATTTGAAATTTTCAGGAAATAATTGCTAGCACTATGTTATAATAATGGCTAGGCATTACTTATGAGGCATGCTTATTCGCATGTACAAATTGGCTACGCAATTAGTATATACACACATAATTTATATTCATGAGATTATTATTAGTCATATAACGAGATAGAAGGCGGCGGCGTTATACGAGTTATACGACAAACGAAGGAAGGATTGCGAGTACGTTCTGTACTTCTTATATATCCTTATTTTCTCATAATACATTATTGATGCAACTTTATCTGCTTTAAACCTAATTACTAGTTCAAATCGTAGAATAAACTTAAAGAAAGACATCACAAGATATCACGTTTATAAATTAATGATAACCGGATTTAGGACCATGTGATTTAAAATTGGCTACAATTGTAACAAATTTAACATCCAACTATTGCGCAAGTTAAAATTTAGTGTTACTTATCAGTGCACGATATCCCTATATACTGTGTAACGTCAGCATAAACTGTCCATCTGCATCTGCTGACGCAATCGTTGTATTGTTACTTGAGAAAATATTATGAAAACTTCACTAGCTAGCGTCATACAATATTTTCGGAATGTTATATATGCGATAGTGTGTTTGTTGGCTTATCCTTCATTCACACAGTAAATCTGTTAATCAAAATCAGTTTATTTCTCTTCACAAAGGTACAAATAGTAAGACTAGGCATGTTTAAGTTGTGTAAGAAATTGGTGCTACTGTGTGAGTGCTGGTGCCTGATGTAGGTTTCGTTAGAATCCTCTATTATAGCCTACAGGTCATCAGGACCCTCCCGCAGCAGGAACGATTTACATTGTCTCTTATGCTACCGAGAATCTTAAGTCGTACTAAATCGTTTATATTTTATTTAGCGACATAAAATAAACTCTGACAAAGCCACGGGGCACATCTAATAATTATATGTAATTAATTATAAACACGTGTAACATGCTAGTATGTACAACTAATAATATTAAAATAATAATATTTATAATTAGTGCGTCATTGATTATTTTTGGATACTATTTATCGCCTATTGTTAGCAATAGGTACACGTGATACCTCTATATATCATTGATTCTGTATATATAACTAAACACATAATGTTTTAACATTATACCTTACGCAACTAACCTTGGGATATTTTTTATTCTTATATTTAGTTTATTACTTTTAATTTTGTACGTATATAGTTCTAAATATAATGACTGTTTAAAATAGGGAAGAGACTGGGCTTCATGACACAGGTCGTCCTAGCGTGGGACCCAGGGATCTACAGTTTTCGTATTTTAGTTTTTTTGTGCAAATAAAGGTTTTTATAAATTTTTAAGTGTGCGACCAATGACCGTGACATCTCAAGGATATCAAAATAATTATCTTTAAAACTCTCCTACGTAGAAGACACATAAATAACAATTTGAACAGCATATTTACATATACAGTCAGACTGTCAGTAAACATGAATAACAATATACTATTATCTATACTGAATTTAGAACTAAAATGTTTAATAATAACAACAAACGTAAATATAATTATCTATAAACAAATGTATATATGTATATGTAACTCGTATATAGTTATTTATCACAATATTTAAACGCAAGCAAAGCTTAAAAAACCGACTTCACCGCTTTATCTTCGGAACCTTGATCAGATTTGATGTATTAAACACGCATTATTGTCTATAACTCAAAAGCTAGATATCAGACCTTGATCAAATTTTCAATGGGACCAAACGAAAAGCACCAGCATTCAAATAAAAAAAGAATCATCAAAATCGGCTCGCAACGAAAGAAGTTATGAGGTAACTTTTGAACGAGAACATCGTCAAAGTACGCATTATTCGTCACAAAATAGACATTATTGACGATATTTCAAGAACTACTGATCAGATCTTGATCAAATTTAAATGGAACCAATTAGAAAGCAACATCTTTCAAACTAAAAAAATTCGAAATTGGCTCACGTGGAGAGAAGTTATGAGGTAATAAACATAAAAAAAAAAATACATTCGACTTGAGTACCTCCTCCTTTTTTGGGAAGTCGGTAAAAGGCATATTATTTATTAGAAACGCCCAGCAACTTCGCATGCGTTTATTAAGATAAAATGTAGCCTATGTGTTATTCCTGGGTATAAGCTATGTACATTCCAAGTGTCATCCAAACCCGTTCAGTTGACAACGTGAAGAGAAAACGAACATACAAACTTTCACATTTATAATATTAGTGTGATACTCGTATTATATAGAAGTTAAGTTTGTTTGAAAATATTCTTCGGAACTACTAATTACCAATTCTAAACACATATTTAACTAATTGCTTATAGCTACAAAGTGGCACAATAATATAATATAAATTAAATTAAAGCCAAAAGTAAGACCCGAAAGAACAACTCCATATATATATATGACGACCCAGTTGGCGCAGTGGACAGGTGTCCGCCCTCTGCGCCGTGGGTCCTGGGTTCGATTCCCGGCAGGAGCACAAATTCCTTCTCAAGGGATATTTGTGCTTCTGGTTCCGGGTGTAATGTGTGTGTGATGTGAATGTTTCCGGCACCCACGATACAAGTCTTTGAACTTAGTGTGGGGCTGTGAGTGTGAATGCGTTAAATATATATATATATATAACAAATTGAGTCTAAGACATCGTGATATAGTTCGTGTAATACAAACACCGATGATGGTGCATCTTCCTCGATACTGGTCTATATTTCTAAAGCAATAAGAGTTGTTTACTTGTCCTATGGACTTCACAAATATGCACTTTAAATAAAGCTGTTAACACCGTGTTATACGAAAATCGTGCTCCAGTTTAAACGTAGTTTGTGGCGTGCCTACGTGACCAAATGGTGTTTCTACTGAACGGTTTTTTCGGTCTTCTATGTTTCATGCAAGATGCAAGCGAACTCGTAAATGAATAGCTATTATTTATATCCTTAGCATAAAAGCAAACAAGCTTACCTAACCACTGCACCGTGCAACAGTAGTTTATCACTATCAAGTATAAACATCACTCGCTAAGTCACCAAACGTTGTCCGGCCCTGTCTATCCCTGGCCTAGCGTGCAACCTCGACACCATCAATACTCTCAAGAGATAGTGGTCAATCGTTAGCCTATTATGTACCATATAAAAACATGCTCGAACTGCCCGTTGGCTCAGTTGGGTGAGCGTTCGCCTTCTAAGCAGGGGTATCGGGTTCGATTCCCGTCGGGAACACAAGTTTTCTCACCAAGGAAAATGTGTGTTTCTGGTTCTGGTTGTGATTGTGTGTGTGATGTGAATGTTTCCAGCACCCACGATACAAGTCATCGAACTTAGTGTGGGGCTGTGAGTGTGAAAGCGTTTATGTTTATGTTATGTGTATGCATTTACTCTTATACTGGATTCTTATTTCTTGCTGACGACAATGTTAAAATCTCAGTTCATCTGTTACCAATCCCCATCTCATTAGGTACAACGTTGATACCATAACGTATTCGCATTTTGCCGATCGTGCCGTTAGTACAATGTATCGGATGGCAGTACATTGTAACGGGACTGTCGAGGAATGCACTTAGCTACCGTTGTCGACTGTCTAGTGGAGACAAAAACATTGAACCTGGTTCTTGCTGAGGGAGATATACTCGTATGTAAATGTATCTTTGATGACAACAAAGTAGAAAGAATCTCAGGTATTGGCAAAAGCCGCTTGATACACAATTTGTGAAAATAAATAATACGGCATTTTCTAATGCTTCTTGACGATTGCCAATTTATTGTTTTTTTTTAATGTAACTAAGAGGGGCAAGTAATTTCTTATGGTAAGCTCTACATTTGGCCATGTTCAAATTCCTGCGCGCCAATGCACTCCACTCGATAATGCACTAGACTCTTTAGACTTTAAATGTTAAATCTTTTTACGCCATGTAATTTCAATGGAAATAGTATCCTTTAACCCGTAATAAAGTAATGTTTTACCCCACTGCTTGGCGATTGAATAACAGGCAGTGGTGTGATACTGTCTCAGTCGGGATCTGCAAAAGAATCCTATCCCTAAAGGTGGGAAAAAGGAAGAGTTATATAGTAAGACAATAACTATAACAATATCTTTAAGGCTGGAATATTTTCCCGCTTGCGTAAAGGTACTAGACATGGCACGGGTGCTGCACAAAGATTCCCTGGTGAGATAGATTCCTTATACAGCAATTAAAGCAAATTTATTCACGTGCAACAATGACATGCATCAATGTGGACATCTGCTGACGTTCAATGCAAATATGGTAGTCGGATACCAGAGATACCTTGGTAATTGGAAGAAAGCATATACTTATGTGCATTGTGCTCGTAGAACTTCGATTTCTAATTTTTATAATTGAAGTGAGCCCGCCGGGCTAGATCTGGCTTCGAAAACTGTTGATGGCCTGACCAACGCTCGAACGTAGATTTTAGGGTGAGGGTAGATAATAGAGCCTATCAACCTAGATGGGTCTAGAAATATCCTAGAAGGAATTAGGGAAACATTTTTATGACACAGGTTTTTTTATAACTATGGTTTTCTCTATTGTTTCGACGATAATTTGTTATAGAGGCGTATGTAGAAACCTATGTGTAAAACATATTACAATCTTACTTCATTAACATATACAGTGACATATTTATAAGTTTGAGCATAAATATCCACTTATGGAAATTGTTTATTTTTCTCCTTACTAACAATAAATATACCTACGGATAGCAAAATTATTGTAAACTTAGTCATATCAGTTTGTGATAGGTTTTAGCACAATATAGAAAATAGATAATTAAAAATGAAACAAGCATATAAACATCAAAAAGATTACCAACATGATAAAATAATTCGTACATCCGTATCTAATACATTTAAATACGTTCATATGGTAAATGACGATAAATATTATTTTGTCAATACAGCTAAACAATAATATAAATAACAATATCTGCAAATGATGGTACTCAGCACGCGTAATTAGTGTAATTTTTTTAACTCGCGATACACAAACGTTTCACTATATCTCACCCGATGGTAAGTGAAGATAATGATCAAACTCAAAGATTGTATCGTGTAACACAGACAAAGAATTCTACTCCTTTGCGATACGCATGAATGTGGAAGCAAAACGCTTCATGCGCACGGCTGGAATATCTACCATAAATCCGTGTCTAATAGCTGCACGTCTGTGTCCAATGGTATAAGGGGATATGGGAAGTAAATCATGCAATTTAGAGGCACACTTGCCAAAATTTGACACATTGCGGATATAAAATACAGTATTACTTTTAACGATTAAATGCGTAGGTAAATCTCTTTCATAACTGAAACTAATGTAGTGTTTATTGAAATCCGGCAAATCCTAGATTGTGAAGTAGAATTCATATACTCACTTATAACTTTTCTTATCGGAATAGCACGTGGAACATTTTATTGCTATGGATAATTCGCGCATGTGCACGGAGATATATTTAGAAACCGATATATCTATGCGGTGCAAAAATGAACATAATGTACAACAAGACGAATGTTTACAAACTAAACTTGTGATTGTTTGAGTGTTGATGTTTAATACTTAGTGAACGTGCATGAGTGTAGGCAAATCATATAAGTTAAAAACGCGATTTTTGCTTTCGCTCCAAAACTAGAATAGAAGCTCTAGTAAAGTTTCAACCATTTTATTAGGGCATGACTTGACTATGACTGTACTTTGGCTCTTTTACTATGACTTCTGACTAGAACTTATATAATGAAATGTGTAACACTTGAAATATTTTACAACTTGACACTGGCTGGCACGTACATGAATACGGAGCCAAATTAAAAAAAATAAAAACTAATACCCGACTACTGAATAACAAATGGCTTCTTATTGTTAAAACAAAAAAAAAACTACGACACACTTTATTACTACTACTATATGTGTAACCGTAACACATATAGTAATAATGTGTATCGTAGATTTTTTTAGTTATATAACGTAACACTTACATAATTTAATACGTATAAGCAATTTCAGATGATTATTATATTAGAATTGAGACGAATGCAACAACACCCTATATATGTTACAATCAGTATTTCATTTGGATGCTGTTAGGTGGAACGAACATACTCATATATCTACATACGTACGGTGCTAAAATTTTAAGCCTATCATGTTTCACCGTAGTCGGGTAAAAAGGATAATAAGATAATTTAATGAAAACTTTCTAAAGTATATGACTGAATAATATAAATATATATAGATCTAGTTATGGGAAGAGCGCTGTATGCTGAAACACCGGCGATGAGCCTAGTTCGGCAGCAGATACTCTACAACGATATTGATAACTTAGCCTTTAAGAACACTATCGTGAAATATTGTACATTCTATGGCAATAAAGATTTATTATTTATTTATTATTATTATTTATATCAATTCTTGCTTGAAGCTAATAACCTAGACAGCGCGCAGCCACGCCCAGGCAAGGTTATATAAATAATGATACAGGCATAATTATATTCCGCGTATATGGAACTTGATCGATCGCCAATCATACACATTATAATGTGTACTCACAGGGTTATAGCCCATATGGCCGAGTCAAATGGTAGGGCGCGCCCCTGAGTGCTATAACATTATCAGTGTTGTAATTACGAACTATGATAACAGCTGTATAAAGGCTTACAGTTCCAGATAAGAGGTCAATCTTTACAACACTTATGTTACTCATGGGAATGTTATGTTACACTATCTCAGATAAAATAAACATATTTTAAAGGTAAAAGAAGCAACGATTCTTCAAAATATGCATTATTTTGACTAACACATCACAATTTGACTAAAACTCAACACAACTTTTGGGGCCGAGTCACCCACGTCCGTAGGAGGATATCCCTTAAGTCTGACTCCCTACACGTGGTCCCCGGGTGGTGCTAATCAGGTGACATTTGAGAGGTGGTAGAGCATTTTGTGAGTTGCTCGCCTGGCTTGCTACCAAAGTAGCTTACCACCATCAAGTTGAAAGTCTGCCGCCAAGCCAAATACGGTGTTCCGGCAGTTATCCTTGAGAGCCTGCGTATTCCAGGTCTAGTGTGTTTACCAGCTTCGATCACATCGTCACTTACCATCAGGTGAGATAGTGGTCAAACACTAGCCTGTCACAAATAAAAAAAAAAAAAAAAAAAAACAACTAATAAAAACAATAGCACCTAGCGGCTTTTACGCGATCTTGCATTTTCCAAATAGGTCCAACTACACGTCCACCGCGTTTGGCTAATCCTCTACCAAACATCCTGTATATTATTTAACGCAACACTTTTTTATATATTGTATTTAGGTTAATTGGTTGTTATTTTACAAAATACCGCAAGATGGCGGCGAGTCAGTTTTCCTTTGGCTGGACGTTCGAAAGGTGTCGATAGCTTTAAGTGTTGGATTATTGTGTGCGCGAGGTATTACATGTGTATGTGAAGGGAGAGGAACGGTGGTGACGGGTGAGTGATGAACGGCCCCGTAAACCGACATCCTGGACTATCCTAGATTCGCAAGTTCCAGACACTTCCGAGATCCTCTCTCTGTAACACGATAGACTCGTGGCATCCGCACGGTTATATTGTTTTAGTGCCTTACAGTATAAGAACAATGATTTATGTGTTGTTTAGTAATCGCTACCGATACCAGACCCCCTATTACGTATCTTTGTTGCACGCGGTTTCAATTAAAATTAAGCAAAAATGAACCTTATTTCTTAGGAGTTTTGTCAATTTAGTATTGAAACCGTTTGCAACAAAGATAGGTAATCGGGGGGCTGATGATATGAAAGGGTACTACCCTACTTCAATCTTATTGTTACATGTTCAGTATCTTCTAATTATGCATATAAATACAAGCTGAGTTGTGAAATAAATAAGTCATCGCATACCTATATTATATTCTTGAGTTTTACAACACTCTGAGTGAAGGTAATATTAAAAATGTTATCAGTTCATTAGTATCAATTGGATAAACATTGCCAAACGATTTGAAACAATAAAAACGCAAATATCGCACAGTTATGATCTTTGTCGCGGACGAAATAAGATCATAAACAGCTTGGCAAGGAAATGAACGTAGGTAATGCCATTCAATTGGTTCAACCTTCTTTATATTAAAAAGAGAGATAAGGTGCCATGCATAAAAAGATAATGTGAATAAATGCATTCGATTTCAATCTAATGGAAATAACCTCCAGAAATAAAGTTATAATAATAAAAAACATCTTTATATGCACATAAACAAAATATGTTTCAAAAACATTAGATCCATCCCTGGGTCACTCACTAGTACGACGTGTAACCCAGTCTCTTCCCTATATTAAACAGTCTGTATGTGTTCAGCATTTTTATAGTAAGAATTATGAATAGAATAAACTAGTACATTAGAAATATTCCAAGTAAAGTTGCTTAGTTCGCGGTAGTGTTTTGGTATCGGCTGTACTCGTGTTTTTATTGCGTTGTTTATCTTTGTTTTTACTAGGTCGTTGTATACAAGTTATTTGTTATTTTAATATTGTTGTAAATATTGTTAAAAAAATAAGATGCAGGTCGATATGGGAAATTTTGTAGTTCCTATAGCTATGTAAACTTCGAGAAAGGAAGTGGTTTTCGATTCGACTGTACTTTTTTTAAAGTTTGTTACGCGATTACTCAACTACGGCTGAAACGATTTGGTATTTTTTTTTTTTATTTGAATGTGTATGGCGTCAAGTGAGTCCAATATACAAATTTACAAGATCTAAAAGAGGGTTCCGGAGATAAAGCGATGAAGTCGATTTTTTGAAGTATTGCTTGCGTTAATATTTTTAGTGTTTTAAATTTTGTTCTAAAATTTTTTATTATAACAACGCATCTCATATAGTAGGCAAATGTAAGTTTAGATGTTTAGTTTGTTTAGTCAAAAATTAAATGTAGATGTTTGTTTATAACAAGATTACATGTAAACGCGTTTAAAATTTTTAATTTTGCATTGTAATTTCAATTTACGGAAAATAACCTAAGTTACTTTTTTCATCCCAAATATCACGACAGAAGCCGCGGGTTAGTCATCGTTAAGATTTTATCAAAACAGTAATGTGTTTATAAAATTAACTTCGAATCAAATTGCAAGCCGTGTCCTCATTATTAAGTATTAAAAATTACATATTATTCTGCCTTTTAAATTTTTACTATATAAGTCAAGGATTTACAAGAAAAAGTCATTACCATTTTGTAATAACCGAGGCTATTGACCGACGGGCAAAAAGACTTATTGGCGATAGTAAGCTGATGCTGATTGCAGAGCCTCGGTCACAGGCGTATGGTCGCAAGTCTATCGGTATTCTATCGTTTGCATTTAGGAGAGTGAGCGCAGGAATTACATGAGTTAATTCCACCATGCCCATTTTACCATCTAACAACCAGACAACTGTCAAACGTCATCCATTTATGGTTGACATACCTCCAATACGCTCGAAGCGGTTTGCTTCTACGTTCATCATCCGTACAGCGAAGGAGTGGAACTGATTGCCTGCGTCATTGTTCCCTGAGGGGTATAATCTGGGAGTCTTCAAATCAAGAGTGAATAGGTATCTTCTAGGCAAGCATGTCACATTTTCGACCGCATCGTCACTTTCCATCAGGTGAGATAGTGGTCAAATGATTGCCTATTCAGCATAAAAAAAAAACCGGTTAATTTCAAAACGTTGTTCACCTACTTACACTAAACGGCGTAATTAGAAAAAAAACGACATATTATTGTCACATAGTTCTCATACTGATACAGATACTGAGACACTTAAGGAAATGTTCAATCAAAATAAAAAAATCAAAAATCCCAAAGAGGAACTCATAAAAGTTAATGATTCTACTGCCAGATTCGCAAAATTACAGCCATCTTGAGAAGAACCTGGCAAGAAACAAAGCGGCGCATTTTTTTCATTCTTTGTTTTTTATCATTTCTTAACACTAATACATAATTATATTAAACAAGGTATATCTGTATTATATAGTCGCTAGAAAGCGCTTGTGCAGTTTGCGTCCATGCATTCTTGGCATACAATATGTATTAGGCGATGATCATGTATGCGATTGATCAGTATTCAATATTTTAATTTAAAACCAAATACTTAAGAACGAAATACAAAATAAAATACTCAACTTGAAGCCAGTTACGTAAAACTTTACGTAGAACTTGATTTCATGCCTAAGTGACTTTAGGATGTTTGATACAATACTCATTGCATCGAACAAATTCTCGTTACTACAAAACATGTTCGTAATCAACTAACTGTCCTCGTAATAGACTGAAGTGAAATACTCGGCTCCTAACGAATTCGGCGAACTACTGTTATTGAATCATGCTTAATTAAATGGATATAACATGTGCGCGGTGCGCTTAATGTAAACAGGAAAGTTGAATATTATTTTTTTGCAAAGAAAACTAGTAATATTTAAGAAAGTTTTTTAATAACAAGGATTTATTGTCATCTGATTTATGCATTGCAAAATTTCAGCTCAGACGGAAACCGGATTGTGAGTCAAATATTACTAGTAAGATTTTATTCCCGACAGACACCGCGATATATAACAAGCTGCCAGAACAAATTACTGAAGCGTCCACAATTACTTCTTTAAAAAATCGCCTAAAATACAGGCTTATCCAGCAGACGTTCTATAGCTTTGACGAAATTGTAATCATATATTTATTTCATAACTTGACAATGATTACTTTGCTGCCATTTATTTACTGGGCGAAACTAAATTAAAGATTTTTTAAAAGTTTATTTACTGAATTACTCACCAGAAGGAACTTTATAATTCATTATTAAATTGTTTTAAGGTTACTTTAAAATTATCCGCCATACTTCACAGTTGAGAAGGGATGGGGGAATGATCACAGATCACAGAAACTAAAGGTAACACAGAAACTATATCTCTGTGGGTAGAACGGTGTGGTCTAGACTCTAGACTGATAACCGTGTTGGATACCTTTTACAAAATCATAAATATAGTTCATCATCGTCATCACAACATCAACATAGGCCTGCCACGTAAAGCCTTATACCTATATATAAGTTTATGATAAATTATATACTGAATTACCAATGTGAAAATTCAAAACAATTGTAAAAAATGTGTTGATAAAGAAAGCTTATTATAAAATCAATGATTATGTTAATCACAAATTGCACAAACGCTTTCTGGCGACGGCAAAATATAGATTGACCTAGGTTAAGATATCTTCTGTATTAGATAAGTTTTTAATTGAAAAAATACACTTTCTACAAATTCACAACATTTTTTTTATTATCTCGCTGCCAAGTTTGATAAAATCCGTTCCATAATTTGTATTATTGGAAGTAGGTCCTTATTTCTTATCTATTACATACAATAAATGTCTAATTTTATTTCCTTTCATAAATTACTTACCAATAGGGAGATTATAGATAGTGTTAAAAATAGAGTGAATTATGTGACGTCACCGACTTATTGTTGGCTTGGGTGACCATAACAATTTATAAAGTCCGATATGCAGTATGCAGGTATACTGAAGCTAAATGACGATGAGGATCGGACATTGAGAAACCGGAACTAGGAAAATGACATCATCAAAGTACAATAGAACTATTCAAAGCAAACTCAATATTAGGCCACAGTACTTTTCCTAGAATTATACCTATGAGACCCCGATGACCTACACCAAAATTAAGGACTGTGGACAATTAAGGACGAGGATATAAGGCGGCGAACAATAGATGTACCACACGTACGTATATGAGTGGGCCATCTAAATTGGCAGCACTGACGCAGGAGATCAACCTTGACCTGATAACTGCAGGACAGGGGCGCAGGAAATGCGCAGTTTGTCAAATCATATAACTAATACGTGAAATTAACTCATTCTAAATTTAGCGTGTCTACTATTCTTGACCACCAGCGCCAGCTTTAAGGAAAGTCGGGGGCCAGTGAGTGTGGGAGATTTACACTTACAACCATTCTAAGCGATCCAATGCGAAAAAGTCACGGGCAACAGATAGTAGTCATTAAAATACAAGTCCTAGCCAACTATAGATATAACATCGCTGTTTTAACGTGTCATGATAATTGCAGATAATAACAGTCATCTAAATTTAGAAGTAGGTTTGTTGATGAATTAAACATGTTTAATGAGATTAATAAGGTATTACAAGAATAACACCGGTAGTTTAAACAGAAGGGCCTCATATAGCCATGGCCTGAATAAAAGAATAGGACATTGTACTGAAGGTACATAAATACCTTGAGACGGATGCCGAATTATCATATTTGAACATGAAAGAGAATAATGAAACAAAAATGAACAATTCAAGTTCGAAATTACCTAATGTCTACAAAATAAGCCAATCAGACACGGCATTACTGAATGCATTGAACATTTTAAAAATCAATACGTGCTTGTTTTGACTTGAAACTGTTACAAATACACGCAACAGTTAACTCCAATTGCAATCATTAACATTTGAAAAGAACTGTCTTATTCAGTCAATACATTTGAGGATATTGTTCACTTTCGGCTGAAACTGTTCTTTTTGCCTCGGTATATCGTAAATGAGAAGAGATTTTTATATTAACGTGCATAGTACGTTTTTAATTAAGGTGAAACAGTAAAAAATATGGGCTGCTTTGTACGACAGGAGTCAAGCATTTGGTCGCTATATTAGCTGACGGAAAGCGCAGATCAACTGGGCCTAGATCTTGTTGCCCGGGACATATATCATAAATGCGAAACGGTTAAATTCTAATAAGAGAAAAAAACAGTACAAATGATCAAATGATATTAAAAAAACATCGATCATAAGTCATAAAATATATCCGGAATATCAAGAAATATCAAGAATAATAATTTCTATTATACAAATAGCTAGAAAGAAACCGAACATGCTGAATGGTAGTGGTTGCTTTCTAGTGGTTCTAAATATTTTTTTTTTTTACTTTTTTTTTTTTTACTTCTAGAGTACTTCTTACAAAGTGCCCTATAATAATTACAATATAGCCAAACTATGGCTAATCAGTAATTTAACTTTAACTTAAACCGCTACATTGCTAAACTAAGAATGTGTCCATTAACACTTTTCTTATTGTCTCTATTTAAGGGTAATACACTTTGTTCATGTGTTCTTTTGCAGCACTCTCACTATATATTACACTGATATATATTAACATTACACAAGTTCAAATGGTTTAGTTCTTTTAAGTCTTCTCACTAAGTCTGTAACGTCAAGGAGCTGGATTGCCTCGATATTAACGTGATGATGAAGTCTATATTGGTGAGCTTCTGCGTATGTATTTATTACTTTTTCAACGATCTCTATCTTAAGGTCCCTATGAAGATCGTCATTTCTGACGTACCAGGGAGCGTTGACAGCTTCCCTTAGTACTTTGTTTTGAAAGCGTTGGATAATCATTTTATTGTTCTGTTTGGTACAGCCCCAAAGCTGTATACCATAAGTCCAAACAGGCATAAGGTCTTGTTTGTACAGCAATATCTTATTATGTGTTGACAACATAGAATGTCTTCCAAGCAACCAATACATTCTTTTGTATCGCATTTCTAACTCATCCTTTCTAAATAATAACGAAAAAGATAATGTCGGTTGAGTAATATAATAAATACCATAAATGTATAAATCCGAAATACAAAACGCTTTCATAAAATTCAAACTGATAGACATCAAACCTAGAGTTTGAGGAGTTCTAAATTACTGTAAATAAGTGTTGAAAAGGGCATCAATGGTTATCAATTTTATCACAATAGCTTATCACTGATATGGAAGACTATGTATGCGAATAATTACAAGGTTTGAACAGAAAGAAATCAAACCTGCTGCTTGGTGGTTATAGCCAGCTTTTGAGGGTAGAGCTCTTGCAGTCGCTGGCAAAAATGCGCCGCGCTGGTCGCTAGTCGAGCCATATCTTCCAGAGTCTCCTGATTTTTTAAAATTTCGATCAAACTCCGTCGATAGATTCAGGCACCGACTGATGACATTGCCAAAACAATGCCTCGTCGGCTAAGGTACGGAAGTCACTATATCAGACGTTGTGTCTCTCGTAGTACAATGCACATTGTTCACTCACTCAAAGTCGGCAAATACTGTTGCCTTTACAAAAACAAAGTTTCATTCCCCCTGAAGCCCCTCACGTCACTGATCTCGAACCACGTGTCAGATAGCCGATAGCACTAATCCATGATTACACCTCCATCCCACGCCTTGACGTCCCCACTGTTTATCTCTTATTGTTTAGATCAATTTTCATGAATATTTATTAACAGAATAATGCATACATTTTATTTCTTTATGGTTCTCATTACTTTTGAGAAAGTCCTGTGAAATTTTTATGTTACATTTTACACACCCGATTTTGTTAAGATTTAATATTAGAAAGTTTTGTGAAGATCTTGCAAATGCGTGCTCTATGGTCTCCGGTAGCCGTACGACTGAGCGCATCCAATTCGTCAGACTGACTTCTGAGTTCTGGCTACAATTGTACGATAAGCAGTCGTGGAAACCCAATGCTTAGCATTTAGCACTTATTTGGCTACGTATGCGATACTTGACCTCCCTGATTATTGCCTTTTAATGTATATGTATAATATACGTACAGATACGAGACGATATTAAACTTGCCACAAGATACTCTATCTGATATTGAGGATACTTCAGATAGAATAAGTTTGTTATGATGTGGTATTTAGATGATTTATGATAAGGGATACATTTTTTTTTATTCATCTTGCCCTCGGCTCTGTCTTTGCCCGTGCCAGTGATGGCAACGATGCATCAAGATAAAAAGCAACCGATTTCCTTTTCCGTGATTTATATTATCTCTATCTTATCAAGATCGTTGCATCGGTTTAACCGTGAAAAGGTTACAAATAGATAGTTTGTTCCGATTTTTCACATCGGTGTGTACTGTGCAAGTTTTTTGTTGATCTTTGCACTTATAGGCTGGTTTCAACATTTCAAAACGAATTTATTACCTTCTACATTTTGTAGCATAAATCCTCCTACAAAATCTAAAGTAAGTGACCAATATCATCAAATTAAAATGGGACCAAAATATATTTTTATAACATGTTCGATGCAACCAATAATACATGAGAAACTTTCCTTTAGTACAAATTCATTTGTGATTTGCAAGACTCTCTTCAGCCTCACCTTTTTTCGAATGTAATTGAAAGACGAGACGAGCAAGTCGTTTGCTTTTTTTATGCTAAAATCCTGCGCGGCGAACTACTGCGAGATATTAGATGTTACTTTTCTTTATTCTAGAGCCGCTTTGGGGCCCATGTGAATAAACAACTTAGATTTTAATCCCCGTTACTACACTGGAAACATTGCCTTTCAAATTGTAACCCTGTCGCAGGTGTTGCGGATATGCTGTCAACTTAAATCGACGGTAGTTATCGGGAGGCAGAACGATATAGATACAGTTTCTTGTGTAGGAGCCGCAGAGGCCTAATTTTACTATATTGGTTACTGAGCTATAGTTATTTTTCTATTCGTAAATCGTATATCCACGTCAAGGTAGTTACATTAATAATACTGGATTATAATTAAATAATACCGGAAGATGTGTCCTAAATAAACCTTGTTTATGGTGATCAATAAAATTTAAAACATATTTTTAAGTTTTATTGATCACCATAAACAGTGTATATTGATCACCACTAAAATGTATCGTACGGATATCCCGTTCAACATCTGTTTACCTTTATGTTAGATTTTGTATATGCATATTACAGGGTGTGGCGTAAAGAATGGATAACCTTATATCTACAGATAGGGGACATCATTATGGCCCAGAAAAAAAAATTGAAAAATAAAAAAAAGTCTCACAGTTTTGTGAAAAACTAAACTAATTGTTACTCTTTTTGGTGTTAAAATAAATAATATGCAAATAAAGGAATTTTCTCAATCTCATTTTTGGATAGTAGTCTTAATAGTGTTGGATAAGTGAATGAAAACTTAAATTTCTGTTCCTCTTGTTTATTTTTTCCAAGATAATTTTTTAGCTAAAAGTTAATTTTTTTGCAATTGTACTGTCACCAAATGCCTAATTAGGAAATGAATTGCCTAATTTACATTCTGTTTATCTACTTGATACGTGCACTGGTCGACGTTGTTGTCTTAAAACTGTATACCTATACATTATAATTGAATCTTTATTCAAGATTGAGAAGAATACCAAGTGAGACACTTGGTATTCTTGTATGAAATACGTCACAGATGGCTTTCGTTTTGGCTTGTTTTGTTTCAGAATCATTTCGGAATTTCAATTGGACATAAAATATTGCGTATATTTTTGTTAACAGTTTGTGTATGTTATTAAAGTTTCATTATAATAAAGAGAAAATAATCCAAAAAGTCACTGCTCAACAACAGTCTAGCCGACGCTATACTAGTATAGAATTGATCTAATTCAAGGGGTAAAACTAAATTTATTGAATTTTAAGCTACTTATCTATTTGCCAAATTTCTTCTTTAGTAGCAAGTAGCCTTGGCACTGAAAATAAAAGCAAACGCAGGGATATATTGGCTCGGCATAAAGGTCTCTCTAGGTTTTATTTATTTCTTCAAGTAACCTGTTTATATGTTACAGTCTATTAATTATTCGTTACCGTAATCCTAACAAATCATAAATTACCACAAAATTACCAGCGTTCAAAGCACGCGTAACGACCAAACTTACAAATAACAATCGATACAGTTATGCAAAATATCGTAATGTATGGTAATACCCGCTTCCGGTTGTTCTCTACGCCAATTCGGAGAAGGAACAAAGCGTGATGGTAAGCGATTAGTTCAGCTTGAGACAAAGGTTTTAGAAACGGAACTAATAGTCAATTACAACGTCTGCTTAGTCGGAACTAATAGTCTAAGTGTCTGCACGTATTGTAGTTCATAGTGTTTTGGTAATTCTACAATACTTTTTTTGGGAACTTTGACTACTTCCGTTGGTACTCAACCCTTGAGCGCCAGCTCCCTAACGGCCTTCAATTCGGCTCTGCCAAGGAGCTGGTGCTTAGAGATAGGTTTTCTTCCTGATCGGTAGCAATGAATGAAATCGTTTATTGGCCAGAACATGTAAATAAAGATCTTAAATGTAAACCGTGACACAACAAAGAAGTCTGCAAGCAGATGTGCAAATGACGATTTCTATATCTACTAAACAAATATTATTAATCTTATAATCATAATAAATATTAATCGCTTACCATCAGGTGAGATTGTGGTCAAATGTTTGCCTATATAGAATAAAAAAAAAGAATATAAGAGGTAATCAATCAGGCGAGAGAGAATTTAAAATAACAGTCGCGATATCTACTAATTTGCAACGAAATTTTGAGACATTTCCTATTGAAAACGATTGTAAAGACTTATTACTAGACAATTTTTTATAAAAGATTAATTACATTCTAGCACGCGCAATAAACTTATACAGAGTAGCCTATGTCCTAAGCTAGGATCTAGACTATCTACGGATCAAATTTCATTTAAATCCTCCTTAACAAACATACTAAACTACATGTATGAATATTTTGAGATGCAGTCCATTCTACAACTTGTAGATATGGTGCGTATCTTGTAAATATAGAGTTATCTACTTATAGAGATGTTGTGTCATCCGAGACGTGGGTGAGCATTCTGAACGGAAACTTAGGACGTGACGGAGAATCTGATATTGGTGCATTAGTGCAAATGCACTATGCAGCTAATGCCACCCGGGATGAAATTATGAGTAAGCAGTATTGTTCGACACACTACTCTGCCTTTCTATTTATCGCTCCTAGACTTAACTTGCCCACCACGCCAACTGACGACCCAGTTGGCGTGGTGGGCAAGTCTCTGCCCTCTGTGCCGTTGGTCCTGGGATCGATTCCCGGCAGGAGCAAAATTTTCTTCCCCAAGAGAGATTTGTGCTTCTGGTTCTGGGTGTAATGTGTATGTGATGTGAATGTTTCCGGCACCCACGATACAAGTCTTTGAACTTAGTGTGGGGCTGTGAGTGTGAATGCGTTAAAAAAAAAAACTTAAACGCTTTATCATTGACAGCCCTACACTAAAAAACTTCTGAAAATTATCGTCTCTGGGAATCAAACCTGCGCTAAAATACTGATTTCGACAAAAACAGTTAGCAAACTGCGTAATAGAATATTCAGCCAAATGTATAACGGGGTTATTAAACCTAAACGATGTATACACAGCAACCCACATAAACCCATCAAGAAGACCTGCAAAAACGAAATATCTTCGTTAATTGCATTTCTTGCAGAGTTTTCATCCAAGATAATTATAAATTTGCACAATGTTAACAACACAGTATAATGCCATAAATATTGTGTTGAACCATTTGCAAATTGTTTTGCCGTTTCAGACAAAGACGCTGTCCATACGTGGATGGTATGCGCGGACGTTGAACTGAACTCTAACAACAGTAAGGGAACACTATAATGTAGTTATTAAATTCTATAGTATAGTTCCGAGAAATTCTAACACGTGGCGCCGGAATAGCCTAAGTCGGCCCTGGTCGTAAGAACTGTATTTGTTCTTCCAGTAAACATTTGCCTGCGTCTTTGTTTCCCGAACGGTACAATCTGGGTATCTTCAAGTCTAGAGTGTATAGGTATCTTCTAGGTAAGCATGTCACATCTTCGGCCGCATCTTCACTTTCCATCAGGTGAGATAGTGGTAAAATGCTTGCCTATCTATCTTAAAAAAACAAAACAAATAAATACACATTTCTAACAAATTAGATTACAAGCGACTAGCTCTTGTCTCCTCTCAAAAATATTTAAAAAAATCAAAGTTTTGATTGTCAAAAGTATGAAATTTAAAAATAGATTGTAATTTTTATACAGCTATCGATCTTTTAAAGTTCGTCGTATGAAATAAACGCTCCTCCCATTCGAGATCGCGGTTTTGTATCTACGACGAGCTTCATCTGCGGTGAAAATACTATATAAATAATATAATACGCACATTAATATATCGAATGCTAATACGTATAATATTGCAGTATAATTATAAGACTGCAATCGCAAGCTTATTTCGTATAGTTCGCTGTATCTAACAGAATTGCAAAATGAGAGGTCTGACCATACTGCGTAGCGCATTATATAGCATTTGTGCAGCAGATATGAAAGGACATCGCCAAATACGCAAACTAGTATGCAAATCCTTTATTGTAGGTGCTTTGAGTCAATTGTTTGTGAATTGTGCCACTTGTGCTATTTACTCGGGGATAAGAGGGACGAGGTAAGCATTGTACTGTACATGTACAACAAGGAAAATTAAACGTTGCTATTTTACTTGGATGCGCAATTTAATTTAATGCGGATTGATTTCGCATTTGTTACCTTATTATATTACAATAAAATTTCAATTTGTTTACTTGTCTTTGTTTGCAAAGGAGATGTTACGAGTAAGCTCATTTGTTTTTCTATCTGTCTTATTATGCTAATTAGTCTGTAATGATTTTATGAAATATAACCGTTTTATCATCATGTAAAGACCTTATATCTATAATAATTTTCCGTTCGGTTAATATTTACCGACTTCCTAAAAAAGGAGGAGGTACTCAAGTCGACTGTTTTTTTTTAATGTGGTACTTCATAACTTCTCTCCACGTGAGCCGATTACAAATTTTTTTTTTTAGTTTAAAAGATGTTGCATTCTAATTGCTCCCATTTAATTTCATCAAGATCTGATCAGTAGTTCTTGAAATATCGTCAATAATGCCTATTTTGTGGACTACTTTGACGATGTTCTGGTTTACCCGACTGCAAAAGTTACCTCATAATTTCTTTCGTTGTGATTTCCTCATAAATTGTTTTCGTATATTTAATACGCAAATATTTTTGGTTGACAAGTCTTTTAGTAGGTTCAGTTTCAGTAAATATTTGGCTAATATTCAAACCTAAGCACCACCTGATGTATGGACGCGGTCGACGATGCCTAACGAAAAGTTGATAATTTTTTGCCCGTTAATTTTTGTAACCTTTCACAGGGTTAATTACTGAACTCATATCGATAAAACATTCTATAGATGTAGTCTTTTAAAGCTACATTGGTTACTTTTATCCTTATTAATCCAGTATAATCTAAGCATCATGGGTCCAAGGCTAATTCTATTTTGCGGGCCAATCTAAATGGCGCACCCAGCTTATCTACTCTTGCAATACATAAATGCACGAATTTCATAATAATTTTACCACTATCTTGCCCAGTACACACTACGATACAGCATACTTTTCATCAGGTGAGATAGTGGTCAAATGCTTGCCTATCAAGTATAAAAATATTGATTGTATCAGTCATGTGAGGATGCATCAGTAACACTTCTATAATAGAAATGGTCGCTGTTGCCGAAATCAGCATGGAATACATCATTAACATCATCATAAAAAAAAATTGTTCCACTCCACGCTGCTTGGATAGTAAATTTTCACAAACATCTCAAGTATTACAATTAAATATTCTATAATATCTGGAATACAATGTGACGTTGAGCTACGAAAATATAACACCACGCATCCTTGGTACCAGCGCGATTCGTGAGCGGAACAAACTCTGCTACACAAAGCCTTGTATTCAAGAGGCACCCGCGGAAAACCCTGTCCTACAGCACACGCACCGATCCTCATGTTCCGGCCGAGAGCGTACATCCTAATGAGCAGTAAATTAGGACGTGTCCGCTAAACACATTCGCAGGTCACGAGCGACGAGATGAGCCGCTACTTAGCGCGCTGTTTCGGTGAAAATTGAACTGATTGTCATTTGTCATGCAAGGGGAGCATGGCCATAGAAATTTGATGGCGTAGAACGAAAGATAAAATTTTGAAATAAAAATATTAGGAAAGCTTACCACACCGAACGACCCAGACGACGACCCAGTTGGCGCAGTGGATGGGTCTGCCCTCTGCGCCGTCGGTCCTGGGTTCGATTCCCGGCAGGAGCACACACTCCGTCCCAAGAGATATTTGTGCTTCTGGTTCTGGGTGTAATGTGTGTGTGATGTGTATGTTGCCGGCACCTACGATACAAGTCTTTGAACTTAGTGTGGGGCTGTGAGTGTGAATGCGTTTGTTGTTTAATTATTTGACCGCTCCTCAACACAAAAAGGCCCAATGATTGTGTTGAAATAAGTTTACTCCTCTATTTTTTTGTTTGTTTGTTTTTTTATTACATACTGAACAGGTACATATAATACAAGTAGTAACCGATATTTGGTCATCAATGGTAATGGAAGTCGGCTGTGGATCGCATGGTTTCGGTTTTAAATCTTACCATGGGCTTTAGATTGCTAAAAAACATCAATAGCAATTCAGATAAATCCGACCATTAGGTATATAAAATACCACACTGCATTGCAATCTGTCCATCGATCGATTGAATACAAACTGCAAGAAGGTGTTATGACAACGCATAAACGCAGTTTTAACGCTTTCTCACTCACTGCCCCACACTAATTAAGTAAGTTCAATGACTTGTGTCGTGGGTGTCGGAAACACTCACAGAAACAGAAGGACAAATTTCCCTTGGGGATAAAACTTGTATTTCTGGGAAATGAACCCGAATGATAACCGCTCCTTAAAAGGCGACGCAACTAAGCCAACGGGCAGTCAAAAATGAAATCGTCCAACACAAACAGACACACAGAAATAGGCTTCATATAACATCAATTTATTTGCATTGGATGTGGTTAAAAATAAAAAGCCACTGAACGATATTTGCCATACACGTTACGTGATTACTAAAATGGCTGATAGCGTATAAAGTGTCGATCACGAATGTTTACAGAATAATGGCGCATCGCCGATTTTTTTTTTCACATTTATTGTACGGATGGGAAATTCCATTACATACACTGGTACGACAAGGACAGTAGGGACATGAACGGATGTTTGGCCCTGAAACTAGGTACTGCGTCGTAGTATGGTCCCTCAACCTGTTACGATCTAGGGGGCCTTTTTATGCTAAAAATTATTTCACCATAGACCTAGTGTACGTGCTCTTTTTTTTACCGACTTCCCAAAAAAGGAGGAGGTACCTACTCAAGTCGACTGTATCTTTTTTTTTATGTGTACCTTATAACTTCTCTCCACGTGAGCCGATTTCGAAAATTTTTTTTTACTATGAGATATGTTGCTTTCTAATTGGTCCCATTCAAATTTGATCAAGATCTGATCAGTAGTTCTTGAAATATCGTCAATAATGTCGATATTGTGACGAATAATGCGTACTTTGACGATGTTCTCGTTTACCCGACTTCAAAAGTTACCTCATAACTTCTTTCGTCGTGAGCCGATTTTGATGATTTTTTTTTTATTTGAAGTTGGTGCTTTTGATATGGTCTCATTGAAATTTGATCAAGATCTGAGTTCTTGTTCTGAGTTCCAGTTTTTGAGTTATAGTCAATAATGCGTGTTTAATACATTAAATCTGATCAAGGTTCCGAAGATAAAGCGGTCAAGTCGGTTTTTTTAAGGTTTGCTTGCGTTTAATTATTTAATAAAAAAAACACATTAACTACTTAAGGTATATTTAACATGCTAGGTATATTTAATTATGGGACCTTTGGAACCTTGCAGTCATTCGCACGAACATACGGTACCTCATGTGTTAACATAGATATTTGAGGTCTGACACATACCCACTGCTACTGGGTGAGGTGTCGCATATTTATTTATTTAAAAGCAATTACATAACATTTTAATGTAAAATTTCTTAAGATGATTTATTAAAATTCTTAAATGCCATTATAACAATGTATTTCTAAAATGTTTTTATAAAAATAAAATGCATTTCTAAAAAAATTAAAATTGGTTGTCTGTAAAGTCGGTTTACGGACAATAATTTTACGAACGTCATAAGACGAACGCTTAGGCCGATCGTGCCTCTCTATCGCTTGTTCCGCGCTCTCGCTTGCACGCTCAGGCTCAGGCGGAACGTGACACTTTTTCGTGCGTGCAGCCGGTGTTCATCGATTTATAAGAAGTTATCACGTCAATACAATGTTAAGCCTTGTTCTTACAAGGTGATAACAGAGTGTGAGCCAAGACAAGGCAAACGCAGCGTCGGACGCCGAGCAGCAAGATGACGATATCGCTAAGATTGCACCTGGACAAGACTAGCACTAGCCCGTAGCGAATCGCAGCATATGAAAGACGCCTATACTCAGCAGTTTAATTAAAAGGACTGATGATGATGATTTTGTTTTTAAATATAACATCTTTTTTATAGACGGTGATGAATTGTCTATATATCATTTTGGGGTGCCTATTGACTCGCATAATTTTCCAGTTCCTAGTTTAATTTGGCCGAAAATGTTTCGCATAACAAGTTTTGGCATATTCATGATTTGAATTGTTGGCTAAGTCATAAATAGGTGCGACAACGAGCGCAGCGAGCAGGAGCGTTAGGTTACTGGTGACAACAAAAACGCGCTAGCCGAGCTAGCGTAGCGAGCGTGCCGCGGCAGCGGCCGGCAAAACGCCAGGATATAGTTACGCACATTCGTTTTAGGCCACTTTATCATTATGCTCAATGTAGTTATGCGGATTTTTTTTACGCCTAAAACATTATGCTTATCATCATGTGGCGTATTGATGCGTGGGCCAAAAGTTGTTATGCCACTTTAAATTATGATTTCAAATTTTATGCGAGCCAATATGGACCCATAATGTTGTCACTGCAGTATCATAATATTCCAGTTGTCCAATTATTGTCCGTGATGAGGTAACAAATATACAGAGTTATCTTAGAATTCATATTAATCAATGTGAAGTATGATTTCCCTTTGTTTTCCTATGTAAATGGCGTATTTAGTAACTCAATGAAAGTGTTAGTAAACGTCAGGCCGCCGGATGTGTCGTTGACATAAACGACATTGGCCTCATGTTAACGACCTATTATTATATGTTGTCTGGATTATTCGTCCATTAGTCATTAACTTTTCGGAAGGTGACATTGCTTATGCAATAACTTATCTTACACTGTTATGTATACATTATACTATAGTATTACACTGGATGCGCTTCGCGGATTCGCCCGCGTTTACAATAATCATGATTTCTAATGATATGTAGCCTGAGTATCATACTTCTCCATTATTTTTAATATCTCACTTAATGATATTGGATCCATGATATTGATCTTGACAACAAGTCTATATATCGAAAGAAAGCTAGCCTATGTGTTATTCCGGAACCTACACTATCTACATTCTAAATTTCATCAAAATCAGATTATTTGTTACGGAATTAAGTGTTAAAAACATTCACACGCACACGCACACAAACTTTCTCATTTTCAATATTAGTAGGATACACTTTTTCGTAAAAAGAACTCCTAAAACAAACCTATTATGAAAATTAAAAGGTCTTATTTATAATAATTTTCATTGTTGCTTACCAACTTTAAATCGCTATAAATCCTAAATGATCATTCAAAATGAAAAATGGTAAGAGACACCTAAAGATGTATTTAATTACCTATTTAAAGGTACCCCACTTGAAACAGTTCACCAACTTTATTTCATTTATTTTTACAATATTGAATTTGTCGCTATATTGAATTTTGACTACTGTCATAACTATACCTAGTTATACTTGCAAGATTAAGAAAAAGATCGAAGAATAATTAAAACTGGCCTACGCTTTTGGTCTCTCAAAAGCAACAAAGGAACAAACACATACATATAATAATAAACATATTACCCTCATTTGTGTCGCGCATTCGGTTAAAAACTATCGCATGAATATTTTTTTATTCCGATAAGCTGTTGGATATTGTTTGAACACTATCTCACTATCGAAATCGAATCTAGCTGGGTCTGAATGATAGCAAGACCGAAACACAGTTTGGTGCTCGACACCAGATCCTACTTGCTATTTACTTACACCTCTTCTTCTTGCTGAAGAGACATATTTCGACGTAGCCGTTTAACATGTATTTAAAACGTATACATACCTGTATAAGTTTTCAAACAGGTAGGCCATTAGGCCCACACGCGTAATTATTATGCTTACCTGAAACAAATAAAATATAAAGTTAAATCACGCCTAGTTGACGAATTAATTAACTTATTTCTTTTTATGCACGATGGGCAAGCATTTAGCTACAATCTCACCTGATGGAAAGTGATCATGATCATGTAGCAAGCTTGCCTATTCACTCTTGACTTGAAGACTCCTAGATTATACCGTTCGGGGAAATACGAGGGTTAGTTTCACTCCTTCGCTGTACGGATGAAAAATGTAGAAGCGAAACGCTTCGAACAAACTTATGGCATGTCAACCATATATGGATGACATTTGACAGTTTGTCTTGTTAGATGGTAAAACATGCTTGGGGGTATTAACTCGTATAATTTCTGCACACATTTTCCAAAATGTAAACGGTAGAATACCGATAGGCTTGCGACCTTACGTCGTGCCCGAGACTCTGCAATTTGGACTCGATAAGCTTATCATCGCCAATGAGTCTTTTTGCTCTTCGGTCGATGGACTCAAGAGCCAAGCTGGTTATAGTAATAGGATGTCACATCAAGCTTACAGCTTGAGCTTTGTCCTCCTCCAGTGACGCCTCTCAGCGTTGTACTGATTTGTGTTCCCTGTGCACATTCTAACCCATTGAGGAATATGTCGATTTTGTTTCAGCTTTATTGCTAGCTTCCGCTTGATAATAAAGGTCTTATGGGCCGACATCTTGCCTTCCCTGACCTGTCAAAACGAAGTATAATTGCAGAATCGTTCGAAAAACTTAATAATAAATTATTATTATGATTTATAATATCCTAATTATAATGCCTATGTACAATGATAATAAATATTTTTATATGCTTTTAATCGACAGTTAACGTTAAATACATTGCCGAAAATAATCATACATAAAAAATATAACATTGCATTCTGACGTTCTTTCTATGACGTCCACAATCCAATCATGGCTGTGGTAAAGGAAAGAAAAAATATTTTAAATTTTGATTTTTCCATGCAAATGCACTTTTTATTATTTTAATAAGAAAATACTTTTTTAAGTGTATATATAATAAACGCTTTCACACTCATAGCCCCACTCAAGTTTAATGACTTGCGTCATGGGTGCCGGAAACATTCACATTACATACACACAATCACAACCAAATCTTTAAAGATCCAAAAATATACCTTCTTAACCTTATAATACTTAAGTTGTGTTCATTTGTGTGTACTAACTGTTGCAAATTGTACGGAAAAGGGTAAACTAACACATTTTCTGGAATAATAATATATATTTTTTTATTTATTATAACAGTTTCCGTAAGAACATTACAGGATATCTTCGTTTAAGGTAAACATACGTGTAAACATTATTTGCCTAACATATAAATAGATTTACTGAGCAACATGGCAAACCTTGTAAATCTTGTGCTGTATTTACATGCTTTATTAATTTTAATAGTTTATTTATTTAAGTTATTATTTTGATGTAACTTCGTGACTAGCAACTTGGTTTGAATACCGGAGCACCCGCATATTAATAGATTAGAATTACTTATTTTAACCGCCAACTTCAGAAGGAGGTTATATTGCATGAGTATCGTACTTTTTAATACATGTACACCAGTTAATTAAAAAAAAAAATTACGATATTTTTTTTTGTACAACAAATTTTAGTTATAGTACAAAGACAACGAATAAATAAAGATTACAACTGAATATACATACATATATCATTGTATACTAAATTTCATCCAAAACAGTCCAGCAATCTCATCGACACCTCGTTTCAAATATACAAATGTATAAGCATGTCACATCTTTAGCCGCATCATCTCTTTCCATCAGGTGAGATCACAGGGTGAGATAGTGGTCAAATGCTTGCCTATTCTGCATAAAAAACTCGGATCTCTTGGGAGTACGGGACTTCAGCGATTCCATTTCAAAGTCCATCTCATTCCACGAGTGCGTGGTTTATGAGGAGTAAGTTTAAACGGAGGTAAGATATCTCTTTACTCGTGATTTGACAACTCCCATTCATATATCAGGCCCTACAAGCTTTCGGGCCTACGTGACTGCCATCAGTCTCTATCCTCCATATCCGTCTTGAACGAGGTATTGTGACGAGTGACGTCAAAGGAGTAATCATCATGGAATCAACACAATGTGTATACATGTATTCTATACTATAGGCATGTACTTGGAATGACTTCTGTTTATAGCAAGGAGTATAGTTAGGGCGTGTGTATTTTTAGGTGTAATCCATATAAAGTTTTCCTTGTGTGTGAGAGAGTACGTTTGAAACGATGTACGTACGTAATTTATTTATTTATAAATTCCATGGAAACCCAACAGCGATTCTAATATAAAACTAAAATTGCTTTATTTATTTTTTTTGGGTTTTTTGGTTGACCATAGTCATCAATTTATTACTAAAAAAAACGAAAAATATTTATTTTTTTATTTTGAAAATCTAATGAAGCTTTATTACACAATATAGCTTAAATAACAGAAACCCGAATATAAGATTAAAATTAAATATTAACTAAATTAAGTCTGACTAAAAATATTTGTTTAGTTTTAATATCACTTTTAGTTCATGGAATCTTAATTTACTAAATGATAGATATAACCAGAATAAACAAAACTTAATCTAATAGCAGCATTGTCACGTTGTATGATTAATCTCTGCACAGAGATTAATTATAAAAGGTTCTTCTAGTCTTTTTAGATTCCTTGTAGATTACATTTAATACCGCAACTGCCCATTGGCTAAGTTGGGTGAGCGTTTGCCTTCTAAGCAGGGGTATCGGGTTCAATTCCCGGCGGGAACACAAGTTTTCTCCCATAGGAAAATTTGTGTTTCTGGTTCTGGTTGTGATTGTGTCTGTGATGTGAATGTTTCCGGCACCCACGACACAAGTCATTGAACTTAGTTGTGGGGCTGTGAGTGTGAAAGCGTTGATGTTTATGTTTAACTAGCAAACCAGGCGAACCTCCAATAAAAATTGTTTGAATTTTGACAACAAAAATAATATAATATGTCACATTTGTCTGTGGTCAAATATTTATAGTGCGTGCGCAATTTCTTTATATTTTCTCACTTCTACATTTCAAAACCAAAATAAGGCAAATCGGTTCAGCCGTTCGTGTTTTTGTGAGACTAACAAACGTCAATTCATATTTAAATATATAAATAGAATCAGATAGAAGATAGATTATCAAATTGCAATAATTATTATCGTTGTTACAATACAATAGAATAATGATAATTTAGATTATTTTTATGTTTGTCAGGAATGAGTATATAACAGCGTTACTAATAAAGTATAGTATTAGTAACGCTGTTGTCACGAATGAACAGGTAACTTCTAGACAAACACGCTCCATCGTCGATCGTATCGTACCATCATGTTTGATAGTAATCAAATGTTTGCCTATCCCTAATAGAAAAAAGCGACTTCTATACTATTTTGCTGTTCGGGGAATGGATGCAGCATGTATTAATAAATGAATTTTGCCTTTATTCGGATGACGGTTACGTGTTTTATATGTTGTGATAGAACGGACATGGTTTCATACTTTTGTATAGGTGTGTGGGTATTCACATTGTTATTGTAATATATATAATTGACAATGGCGCAGTGTCACATTTAAAACCATTATCTTGATGGCCTGGGAGACTCCCAATGGGATTCTCTTTACTGATGTTATGCCACGCTTAGTTTTGTTAGAACGAGGAGAGGAGTAGGTATGTGGAACTAGATACGTGCATTATGACTCGAACTCATATCATACAAATCTCAAAACTTGATTCAGACTAATATACATACTTATAGTAACAATTCTTTTCCATTGAGGTAGGCAGAGACCACATTTCTTGATCATTTCACGATCCTGACAAACATATTTGGCTTCTTCTACACTCATGCGTCTTTTCATGTAAGCTCGTTGGTAGCGAGTGGCTTTGCCCGCAATAATATGAATAAGAAGTAGCCTTTCATAATCTAGGGTGGTCTATACTGTGCCTATCTATCTATATACCAAATTTAATTTTAATCAGTTATTAAGAAAGATTATCTCGTTTCAAACATACTCTCTCTCTCTCTCTCTCACATACACAAACTTTTGGAATTTATTTATTAATTATAATTTAACGTTAATAGTCTGCAACGATTTTGATAAGATATCACATAAAATTACAGTTATAACGTGATATATACGAGTATACTTCATTTTAACAATGAAGATATTTTTAAATTAAGCAAAAATTTACCTTATTTGTAAGGAGTTTTGTAATTTTCGAATTGAAACAGATCGCAAGTGTGCAAGGTAGTTTTGGGGTAAGGTGTCCATACACAAAATATGAATGCAGTTAGTCATAGTCTCTATATTAGGATTGCGCTTTACATTGACGCAACTACCTCTAATTTAGCCTCAAGTTCCTTGAACTGTTCTTTGTCATACGGCGGTTCTATTGTAGACATTGTTTTCGCTTCATTCTTGATGGTACTTACGCTTCGGTTAACCCATATGCTTAGTGAATTAGGACGTGACCTAGAGTAAAACTCACATACATATCTGTTCTCGTTCTAAATCTTTGTTCTATTATAAAAGGCTAGTTGACGTTTGACTACTATATTATATCACCTGTTGGTGAATGATAATATGTCAGAGGGTGGTAACACACTAGGCTTCGAATGGAACACGCTTTCAAGGGTGGCTATTATTATTGGCGAACGAAACTGTAACAGGATTGGAACCCTACCGGGTTCAATTCACGCAATGGACAATCATCTACGACAGTCACTTAGTGTATAGACTACTATAGACAATACCTACTTTTAACTGGATGAATATTATTAATTAAATCACAAATATATTAGGTTCGATCCCCGATGGCAACACGAGTTTTCTCCCCAAGGGCAATTATTGTTTCTGATGTTTTACACCCAGTGTGATGTAAATGTTTGTAGCACCAACTACACAAGTCTTCAACTAAATGTGGGGCTGACGTTTCCACACTCAGAAGCGTTTATCACACTAACATTATAAATGCGAAAGATTGCGTGTAAATGTGTGTGTATGTGTAAGTATATTTGTTTTGTTTTCACGCTGCAACGACTGAACGGATTTGGATGAAATTTGGAACGTACAATGGTTACACCTAGGATTAATATATTATAATATATAGGCTGTTTTTTAATTGATTAACACGGGCGAAGCATTATTTGAAGTTAGTATGTTTATATAGTCAAATCAAGTCCATATTGATAACAACAGCGAATTCTAAAGATCACATCAACGTTTCTAAAAAAGAACATATTATACTGAAAACAATGGTTTGCGTCAATCACTTATGTCTTTAACTCATATTTAATTATTATCCAGGCTTTGACGTACGAGTTCTAGGAGTAACAATAGAATTAAATACCAATGGAATCTATAAATAAATCATAGTATAAGTAAAGAGTGTAATCGACAAGTACGTAGAACTAATGCTGAGGTTGAGTAGTTATTGTGATTGGAGACAAATTGTAGAAGGCGGGGCTGTAGCGACAGCGATAAGCGGGGATGAAGCGATTTGTAAAAATATTTTTTTAAATATTTCGTTAACTACTTTCATGCTTGTATGAGAAAACCGGATCATTTCGCAGACATTATTTTGTGTACCTTCGAAGTTTTAGGCGGAGTTGTCACAAAGCTCGTGACTAAGGCCGGTACTACATATGATTATGATCTCTTGAGGTTTGTCAACATAATAATAAAAGCGCGAAACCAATGATTTTTCGGTACAAATAAGTTTATAGTTAGTGCTCCATAAGAACAATTTGAATAGTAACGTCATCAAGCAAAATTGTATTTAGTATAGATTTTCAGTTACACACGTCTACATCATTTAACTTGAACATAACATATTTAACTCGTTCGTTTCTATTGCTTAATATTGACATTTATCAGATTTAAAAGGATTTTTTTCCTCTTCAATACCACTTTTATGCCATGCCAAAATACGTTGTGCGGCGATTTATCAAGCGAGTATATATCGCTAACCGCTTATACTTGAAGCACACGTCGTCAGCTTGAAATTGCCAGAATCGAAAAAACTGTACCACTTAACCTCCACAGTAATCTATCCTTTCCCACGAGGAGTTGAAAACAGATATTATGGTAGATTGCTATCACGTTGCAGGAAAATTAAACGGATAACTTTATGTATAATTGTGAGAAAACAATTAATGGGCCATTAAAAACGCTATTTAAATACAATTTTACGAAGGGTTTCAAATTGTTTGTTTTGTACCTGGATTTATTTATAGCTTTGCAGATAAATAAGCACTGAAGTATTTTATAGTAGTCTTGGTAAATATGCGAGATAGATAAATTCTTTATTTGCACACCAAAATAAATAACACTTACAAAGAAATCTTAAATATAACATAGAAGCACAAAAAAAAAATGAAAGAAATGGCTTTGAGCGATAAGACCGCCCTTATCGCTCAAAGCCATTTCTTTCAGACAATCAAAGGGAGATGATAAAAATATTACAAACAGGGACGGTGGTGTACCTCGACACGTATTTAAATTAATAAATGTACTTATACATACTTATTAATATTACATACATAATATACATACAAAAACCTACATAAATAATAATAATATATTATAAACATACACAACCTAATATACATTATTATATATACATAAGATCGTGTGAGATGATAAGATAAATAAGATCGTTCATTTTTTGTAAGAGAAATACTCCACTAGATCCACAATTAGGCATCAACACGGAGGAATTAATTAAATAATTATTTTAAATCACGACGACATTACCATTAAGGTCCCAATGCATCTGGTCCTTAATAGCACTATTTTGCTACTTATGGACATCATTCCGCGAAGAATGCTATTGAGAAACATATGTGTGGGGATCTTGGCGTTATACCAAATCAAGATCAACACCTTAAACTCGGATTTTGTCTAGCCGACTCCAGCCTAATCACCATACTGGGTGTGACGATCATTATTCATCACGGCCATACATACGCGCAGCCATTATGCGCGGGCGCATCAATATGCGCGAGCCGTACGAGCGTGACGCACGACCTATCCATGGTGAGCAGAAGACATGGGAATTATCAGATTGGTGATAGCTTTGAATGAATTTAATAATCACAGAAATTATATTTAACAATGTATCGAATTAAATGATTTAATAGACTACAGAGCTAAAATGTTTGAAAACTGCGATTAACCCATTCAGGACAGAACTTCATGGCACTCACGCACTACTCGCATGACGGACAAAAGTCCTTTGTTTTCGGTGTTATTATTTTGGTTTTATTATAATCTGATATTATTATTTTAATTAAACATAACATTTTTGTACCTATTTAATTCACCTATTGATGTTATTATGTGTCCTCTAAAAATTGTTTATGTATGGGTCTTAACCTGAAATGAATTATTTTAAATTTATGGGTTGTTCACATTACTATGTTAAAATGTGTTCTGTTGTGTTTATATAGGTACTACCTATATATTATTTTTCTAATACTTTCCGGAAATAAGAAAATATTGCAATCAAACGAAACAGATAAAACACCAAAACGAATGTACAACAAAAGTTGTTCATCTTCATCATCATCAGCCGATTTCTATCCCCCAGCTCGGACTTGAAGCTTACTCCTCTCACATGGATGAGTCTAAGACATAATACAAGAGGCAAACCCAGTGTTGGTTCATACGCAAACATCAATCAAAACTAGACAAATAATAAGGATATAGTAAATTGATTCTCGGAGTATAAATTATTTTGAGAGAGAGCGAATGTCTGATAAATTTCTGCAGAGCTGTTGAATCTATGTGTTGAGCACACTAATGTGCCTCATATTAGCAACAGTCATTCAACTGTCAGTGTACAGTATATTTGTAGAATGTTAGCCCATCAAACCAACGACACGAAATCCAAGCACAGGCTTGCACGATCGCTCTTAAACACTACTTATAATGCTCTGTGGGGGAAACTGTCGTGTCTAAGAACCGCCAAACAGCTGAATCATGTTTTTAAACATTTTAAGCAAACAATTGACCACTATCACACCAGTGGGAAAGCAATGATGCGGCTGAAGATTTTCTTTCTCTCTGTCTCTCTATCCTGTTATATTTTTAAATACAACTTGTTTAGCTGTAGTCGGAAACATTTACATCGCACATATACAATAAAAATAAAAATCGATTATCCACATCTGCCCTAAAGTCTCTAAGTTTGACGACCCAGTTGGCGCAGTGGACAAGTGTCCGCCTTCTGCGCCGTGGGACCTGGGTTCGATTCCCGCAGCACAATTTCCTTCCCAAGGGATATTTGTGCTTCTAGTTCTGGGTGTAATGTGTGTGCGATGTGAATATTTCCGGCACTCACGATACAAGTCTTTTAACTTAGTGTTGGGCTGTGAGTGTGAATGCGTTTGTTTGTTTGTTTAATGGCTCTACTGCCAGATTTGCAAAATTATGATCATTAAACGCACAAATTTCCCTTGAGGAAAATTTTGCCCTGCCGGGAATCGCAACCGGGCGTCATATAGGCTTGCATCGTCAAACTAATAACACCTCACTTTTTAGGTAGGTGGACCAGCTGAGCTAGTAGTAAGATGGGAACTACTTGTTACAGTAAAACTTGGTAGGCATGCGGAAAATAAAAGTAAATAAACATATCATAATAACTAATGTTTTTGTATGATTTCTCGAGAACTCGCGATCTGGGTTGCGGTCACCAATGGTTACAATAATGTATCTAATATATAAAATTGTCGTGTCACAGTTTTCGTTGCCATACTCCTCCGAAACGGCTTGACCGATTTTGATAAAATTTTTTGTTCTTATCCGGTATCTATGAGAATCGGCCAACATCTATTTTTCATCATCATCATCATCATCACTTTTCATCATTATCAACGCGGGTGAAACCGCGGGGCGCAGCTAGTCTAATATATAAAATTCTCGTGTCACAGTTTTCGTTGCCATACTCCTCCGAAACGGCTTGACCGATTTTGATGAAATTTTTTGTGCTTATCCGGTATCTATGAGAATCGGCCAACATCTATTTTTCATCATCATCATCATCATCACTTTTCATCATTAGCAACGCGGGTGAAACCGCGGGGCGCAGCTAGTGTATTATAAATTTATAACATAATTTGTGATACAAAGAAGGCGAAGAAACCAATAATCAGCTTATTTTAATATGAGTTCAAACGAGAATAAAAATATTTATTTATTATTTATTTAATTCTTAAAAATATAGAAAAAAAAAATTATATAACACACCATAACAGTAAAACAACCCAAAGCGATGCTATATTTACATAAAACTTGATAATTACTAATATGTACTTGTTACTTGACTAATGTATATAGATATAATTCAATTACCATAAATAATTAATTTAATTCCATGAATTTCTGTGCTGCATCTGTGAACTTAGACAGGGATCACGCAAAAATATCAAGTTCTTTGAATATCAATAGATATATCTATTTATGATTGATATACCTTCAGTTCACTTAAAGCGTTTCGCCTCTACGTACATAATCCGTACATCGAAGTAGTGGAACTCTTTACTCGCATCTTTGCTTCCAGAAGGGTATGATCTAGGAGTCTTCATATCTAGAGTGAATACATATGTTCTAGACAAGCATGTTACAATTTCGGCCGCATCGTCACTTTCCATCAAGTAACATAAACATAAACGTTTTCATACTCACAGCCCCACCACTAAGTTCAATGACTTGTGTCGTGGGTGCCGGGAACATTCACATCACACACACAATCACAACCAGAACCAGAAACACAAATTTTCCTTGGGGAGAAAACTTGTGTTCCCGCCGGGAATCGAACTCGATACCCCTGCTTAGAAGGCAAACGCTCACCCAACTTAGCCAAAAGTGAGTGGTGAAATGCTAGTCTATCAAGCATAACAGATAAAAAAAGTATTAATAATTGAAATATACTTAGAATAACTTACACAAGAAAACAGAACCGTTCGCGTGTATTTTTAAACAAAACCTAAGCAAACAAACTTGTAAAAGAACAAAACAACTTAAGAAAAGAAACAAACGCAGAAGGTTTATAGGGTCCATAAATAAAGGCATTTGAACGAGACCTATCATGTTTCTATACCTTTTCATTTGAAATTAAATAGGCTCGAGCGGTTTGAATAAAATGCCAGTGGAAATGGAAATAACTAAAACACCTGCGTTATTGTTGATGAAGTCCTTTTGTATGGTGAACACTATTGATATCCTTAAAAAGACAAAACAGTACATGTGCACGTGTTACTCATGATTTAGTGAATTCTGAACTGCTCGCTGGAGTATTTGTTTTCATACCTTTCTACCACTATTCGATATTATTATTTGAGTGCACTTAGTTAAGAAAATGTAAACATTTTGATGAAGAAACTTATGATTATGATTTGGGTGCGCGATTGCCTTCTAAGCAGCGGGTATCGGGTTCGATTCACGGTGAATTTGATTTATAACTGAGCTAAAAGGAACCCAGTGCATTATTCCAGGGTAAAAAATAAGATAACCAAGACTCTACACCGTTACCATTTTTTTTATATCTTTGAAAACGAACCGAAGCGCGACGGTGCGGTCGAAGATACAGCACGCAAGCTTAGTTAACACCTACTCAGTACCATCTTGAATAACCCCATTACATAAAATAACATAAACACTTTCACACTCACACTAATTTCGATGACTTGTGTCGTGGGAGCCGGAAACATTCACATCACACAAACAAACACAACCAGAACCAGAAACACAAATTTTCCTTGGTGTGAAAACTTATATTTCAGCCGGGAATCGAACCCGATACCCCTGCCTAGAAGGCGAACTCGACCCAACTAAGCCAACGAGCAGTTCGAATACTATATTATTATTTATTTATTTATTAAAAGTTTCCGGGAATCAGGTAAAAAAACTAAGTTGATATCGACCTTTGCATTAGGGAGCTACGAAGCAAAGGACAGACAAAGGCACACCCCTCTTGTACCGGAGACTTGGAATATAAAGGTGTGGCGCTGTTACTAACAAAATAAAACCTGAGAAACGATCACATTGTGCAAATTGCATATTTATATACATTTCCATGTTAATAGGGTCCTCACGAAATGCACGTACACTTTGTTCTCGACACGAGTCTGTGTTGGAACTCACGTGTTATGTGCTAATCGGTGCATTTTGTGACAAAACTCTTATGTAGATAAACGACAACATTGTGTTTCATCACTACGAACTTGTTTCAAAATGTTATGATATTATGAGGGGAGAAAAGAAAGTCGTTTGTATGATGGTAATCGTTTCGACTGTCTTTAAAAATTGCCACCTTTGATCTTTGAGTAATCAAGTACCGCAAGGCACTGCTTTGCCAATGATAAACCGTCAATAGATAAATTATGTTTTGTCCTATTTTGACTGAAGTTAAATATCACGTATCAAAATAAAACCATAACATGTTTTTTATGCCCGATAGGATAGTATGTGACCACAATCTTACATAATGGAAAGTGATGATGCGGCCGAAAATGTGGCATGCTTGCCTAGAAGGTACCTATTCACTCTTGACTTGAAGACTCCCAGATTGTACCGTTCGGGGAACAAACACGAGGGCAATGAGTTCCACTCGAATTCAAATTCAAATGTTTATTGCATTTTCTAATAGTCAGCTCATGGTTTTAAAAGTTTACAGTTCATTAGAGACCCAGTCGGGCACAACAATATTAGAGCAGAGGAGGACGTATTATTATTTTTATAAAAGTATCGTTCGCAGTACGGATGATAAACGTAGAATCAAAACGCTTCGAGCGAACTGGAGGTATGTCAACTATTATATGGATGACGTTTAACAGTTTGTTTTGTTGTTAGATGGTAAAACGAGCCTGGGGGAATTAACTCGTGTAATTCCTGCGCAAAATCTCCAAAATGTAAACGGTATACCGATAGACTTGCGACCTTACGCCGGTGACCGAGATTCTGCAATTTGGAACCTACTAGCTTTTCATCGCCAATGAGTCTTAATGTCTTAACTATTGAATGTTTATCGAACATTTTATCTCGTAACGAATTAGATATGCTAACCCAGCAAAGAGACACATTTTTCTACATGAACGGTAATCGAAACAAAAAACTGTCTTATGTCTGATATGCTTATTATTACTAACTATCCGTGCCCCGCGGCTTCGCCCGCTTTATCAAGTTGAAAAGTAGCCTATGTGTTAATCCTAGGTATAATCTATGTACATTCCAAATTTCATCCAAATCCGTTCAGCCGTTAAAGCGTGAAGAAGGAACAAACATACTTACACGCACACTTACAAACTTACACACAAACTTTCGGATTTATAATGTTAGTAGGATAGTAGGATAATCGTTTCGATCATTTCAAGGATGAAAAACCCCCGGCCTTTTTATCTAATAGAGTTAATATGCTTTGTTTAACCAAAACATGATTCACACCCGCTGAATGCTATTATCAAATTAGTGATATGATGATGACAAACCACTTAAATAAAGGTCATCTTAAATTATGGGTTATTAATAGGAACTGCCCGATACAGTCTAGGAACTCTAGGACATAAGGAAAAAATGCCGTAACATTTTTTTTTTATCTAGCTAGTGTTATCGGCGAACATAAGACTCGCCGTGACAGGAACATCCATAGTGGCGGTGCCGCTCTTGGATGAAACGAGGTAGTTTGAGAGTTTGGAAACAGATTGAAAAGAAAAATTAAAGAATAAAGACCTCTGCAATTTTATGAAAATTTACTGCTGTTTTTTATATAAATCTTGAAATTTAAAATGTACCTAGATATAATATATTAAATAAGAAACAATTTTAATTGTATCTTTTAAAATCTAAAGCATGCTACATCTTGAGCAGCATCATCTTTACCATCAGTTGAAATAGTGTTCAAATGCTAGCCTATGTAACACATACATTTTTTATTATTACATCTTAAATATTGTAGGTATATATTATGAACGTAATAATATTTAATGTAATTAAATGTAAATAAATTGTAATTAAAAACTTACACCTTTTTAGTATGAATAAAATGAGAAATTTTATTCCCGTGTCTAAACTATATTTATAAATAAATCAATAGTTGTAGTCAAAACCAAAGATACCCAGTTTCTGTTATTTCAAATATGAATTGTATTTTTCTGCATGTATTTTTATTGTATGTTAAATACAATAAGACGCCTATTTATGAGATTATACTTCACAAAACATTGTTTACGTAACTGCAGTGGAATGAGAAACTTAAGATTGTGACTTTTTTCTTTTGATTCTGAGAGGCCAAATATAAATAGTGCATTTAGAGTGTCAAGCAATAAAATATTTCAAGATTTTTAGTGCTAGACACCAATCACAGCCAAAGTCAAGTTAAAGAGTCACGGTCCGGTCATAGTCAAGTCGTGTCATGCAAGTGAATTTAGTAACTTTACTAGAACTTCTATTGGAGTTATGGACCGAAAGCAAATATCACGTTTTTCAACTTTGTATGATTTGCCTACACTCATGCACGTTTACGAACTTTTAACGGATAATAATCCACCATTATAACACACGACACAAGACTCGAAGAACCACAAGTATTGAAAATATTACATGAAATAAAAGTTGAGATAAAATAATATAAATTGACATAGAATTCATTGTGACATTATTTAATGGAATTCAAGTTTTTAATAAATGTAATATTGTATAATTTAATAGAATTGAAATGTTTAAAATTTGCACGCCGTGACACGGCAAAATGTATCTGGTACTATACTAACCATTTCCATCTTACTAACCTACATTTTAAGCAAATAAATGATTATGATTAATTAACGAAATCATCAACGCCATTTTTTTTTTCATTTTCGTGTATAAACTAGCATCATTTTCGTGTATGAACTAGCAACTATCGTTCAATTGATTTTGTTTATATAGCATTAGCCATGCTAGGCAGAACTATAGTAATCAATTAAGAAAGGAAAAAATTTCGCTTGAGACGGGGACCGCCCGCTTCAAGCGATAATATTTCCTTTCTAAATGTATCACTATAACTACCATTCATTCTTTAAAGGTTAAAGAGTTCACACAATATACCTGCTGGCTCCTCTACATACTGTCCCGGGTGGCAAGTACTGGCAAGTAGAAGGGAGGGTGATCACCTGCCGTGACTGTGCGGCAGGTGGGTTGCCACCTGTGAACCTGTGATTTTTAACGGTATTCCGTTTTATAAGTATTTTGAATGTATTGGCGTGATACGACAAATGCAGGGACCTTGTGAATAGTATCGAAGTGATATCTTTGCATCGTAAGTTGGTGATTTGCTTGTATACGCGATAGGTTAGCCTTTGAACGTCTGAGTGCCTCTTTGGGGCCCATGTGAATAAATGATTTTGATTTTGAACGCTTTCTTACCTGATGGTAATTTGATTCAGGGTAGCACTAGGCTTAAAATGAAACTGGCTTTAAATGATAGCTGCCGGAACACTTAGCTACTACTAGGCTACTTTGAACTTGATAAATGTGTATGTAATATAAATGTTTCCGGCACCCACATTACAAGTATTTGAGCTTAGTGTGGGGCTATGAGTTTGAATGCATTTTTATTTATTTATATATCTGAAACATTAAGGATCTCTTATTTATTGTTAAAATGTCTCTTTTTTTAGGGTAATGTTTACAATATTTAAATGAAGACTGTTTCTCATTTAGAGGATCTATTAAGTGTGGCAAATATTGTATGCGCAGACCACGTTATTATCCTGGGGCTTCCTACAGATAACATTATAGTTTTTGTCCCACTAACTCAAGAACATATAGCAGTTGTGAGACAAAACTATACAGGACCTAACAATATTGAAGTTAAATTTATGATTGCATAAGACCACGCTATCAAATGAGGAGCAGATAAAAAACCGTGTAATATAACTATCATCTAAGATCATTTTGACAATTCACAGTATAAACTCTTTAGATTATAAGGGCAAGCTTCTAGAATAACTTGCAAACGTTCGATCCTAAAACAACTCATTTGTATTTATGATCGAAGTTCTAAACTCAAAGAAATACATCAATGAGCTTAAAATCAGAGTCATATTGACAGTTTACCTATGAGATGAGCAGACGAAATTATATTGTTCTAACTGGCATAAGACTGGCAATTGTGGCGGGCCAAAAAATTCAAAATTGTTCATCAATCCACATGGGCACGATAGAGGCACTCATGAAATGAAATGACTCTATGCCAGATTCGCTAATTAACAGCCATCTCGAGAAGAACCATAAAATATACCTATGAAGTCTAACAGTCAGAGACAAGTTGTTAATGATGACGATTCCGAGACCATTTCGGAACTTTGTCAGAATGTCAAAATAATAACTGCTCGCTGGCGAAGCTGGTTACGCATCTGCGTAAGCAGCGGATATTGGGTTCTATTCTCAGTGGGAAAACAAGTTTTCTTCCCAATGGGTATTCGTGTTTCTCGTTTACGTCGTGATCGTGTGTTGGCGTGAATGTTTCCAACACCCACGATAAAGAACTTAGTTGTGAATTAGAAAACATTTCAATGTTTTAAAGATTTGCCGATAAAAAGCTTTAGAGTTTGAGCTTTTAAAAGAGACCTATGCATCAAAGGCGTTTCTCGAATCAAACCAGCATAATAAGGTGAAAAAAGCGATGTTACCGTAGGTGTTATAAATAGACCTGAACCAAGTAAACATTGGCTAGCACGGACGTTAAAAAAGTTTACAGCGGCCATAAACGTTGTCAGTATTAGAACGGCTGACAACTGCGACGACCGTGATTGATTGCAACAACGTTAGATATAATGTTAGACGTGAACGAGATAGTGGAGATTGGTATAAATATTCCATTGTCAAGGTGTGAGATTATGATCTGGGATGTCAGTTACGTCCAGTATGCTGTAAACGTAGTTATCGATAGTAGTGTCTGTGTTGCTACGTGAACAAGATACTACTGTTATATCTTAATCTGATACATGAAATGTTTTGACAGGGCGCACGAATGTGAACGATAAACACTCTTTGCTTCTGTCATTATACATAATCAACTGATTGTTAATGAAATAAGTAACATAACTTCTAAAATATTTAAAGAGTTACCTGTACCTGTCAGTCGACAATTAGACAAGATGCCGAAAACTCTAGCTTACGACTAAGCGTCACAATCCGACCTTTCACAGCTAATTTCAAAGATCACAAGACAGCTCAAACCAGAACCCAAATTAAAATACATGATTGATTTAAAATCAAATAAACACCCAGAAACATATTACATACCAAAAGTAACATTGGAAGTTGTAAATCGTTCCGTGATCATCGGGTGTCGTTGCGATTTCCTGCGGCCGAATGTAAACAGAAATATCCTTGATGAGTTTAAAATGATAATTCAGTCGGATTAAGGTTAGAGCTGTAAATAAATAACCGGTTATAAATGGAGCAGCTAAAAATATTTTTATTGATCCGAGCTTTTCGTCTAAGGAGAGATTGTGAACTTGCGGAATGACGGATTGTATACCTTGATGATTCCTTCTACTCTCTTCTGTTGAACATGTTATGCCGACTTCACATGAAGGGGCAAGATATGAGCAAGGAAATTATGATGATGATAAGAAAGAGAATTAAAGAAAAGAAAAACATTCACATTCACATTACTATTCTACTTAGTAGTTTATGTAAAAATTAAATTACTTATTATTCTTAGGGAAACATCGATATTCCAATGGTGTAACCAAGCGAAATAGGTGTCATTAAAAAAAACACTTTTATTAGATCAAAAAAACAATAACAAGTAAATAAGACAATTCAAATATTTTTTTCTTTAAAAGTAGTATCAAGACTGTGTGTTAGTTGTATGGTAGCTTTGAAACTGATTCCGTTAGTTTTTTTTTTGTGCCTTATCTCAAAAGGAAAAGAAACTGACTTTCTATAGGGTTCAGTCCGTCCGTCCCTCTGTCTGGACATACAGAGGGACAGACGGACTATCAAGACACTATACTTCTCGGAAACGGGTAGAGTATCTAGTTGCAATTAATATGTTATACAGTCTACGATGTAAAGCAAGCATATAAATAAATAAAATAAAATAAAAAAGCCTTTTTATTTAAAAAAAGCAAGCATATAAGTCAACGCAATCAATTTACATTGCCATTTAGGTTACATATATGACTTACTCATCAAGATATACAGGGTACTTCATCATTCTTCAACATTTGCTTTCAAAAACATGTTTCTTTTATCGATTGCGATATATAAAGATGATATAACTATAGTCGTATAATTTTCATGACCTTTTTCCACATATAATGGCAGACAATAAAAGCTGAAGCGAGCTTGATGATATTTGGCACGAATATAGATTAAAATATTGAGAACAATATGTACTTTTGAAAAGTATTACACTACTTCCAATTTAATCGAAGAGGAAAGCCACCGGTGTGCCCCGTGGCACATGGTATGTTTTTGGTAAAAAGAAAACAATAAACACAGTAATAAGAAAGCTATACGTACTATTTAATATGATGATTAAGGAAAGGCAACTTATAACTTGTTCGAGTTTCTGAGAATGCGTAAAGAACGCCGCACGCAAACTGATTCTATGAATTAAACCTACTACCCACACTTCTTGCAAGGTACACAAAATATTCTAAGTAACGATCAGTACTCCGTAACTTTTTCAACAGCTTATCTAATGATTTGCAAGAACAGGAAGGAGAAATATAACATAAATAGCGTAGTTGAAGGTGTATTTTAAACAAAAGTTATCAATATTAACTCAGCGATAAAGTTATCACAAACGCTTTCACACTCACAGTCCCACACTGAAATCGATAACTTGTGTCGTGGGTGCAGAAAACATTCACATCACACACACAATCACGGCCAGAACCAGAAACACAAATTTCCCTTGAGGAACTTGTTCCCACCGGGAATCGAACCCGCTGCTTAGTGGGTGAAAGTGCACCCAACTAAGCCTACAGGTAGTAAAACGAAAAATAATTGCCGAATGTTTTCCCAATAATTATACTAGTAATTAAATCCGAAAGTTTGTGTGTAACTGCAAAGATACCTTATAAGTTGCAATCATACAAACAAAAGCATTCACATTTCACACTCACACCTCTACACTAAGTTCAAAGACTTGTATCGTGGGTGCCGAAAAGATTTACATCACACACACAATTACAACCACAACCAGAAGCACAAATGTCCCTTGGGAAGGAAAATTATGTTCCTGAAAGGAGTCGAACCTAGGACCCGCGCAGACAGCAGAGACATGTCCACTGGTTGTCGCTGCTGCTACTAATTGACCGATAGAGCGCGTAGCGCGAGCAAAGCGCCTCCTTTTCAGCTTGAGCAAAATTTCTTTTGTCCAGCGGATTTCCGGTAGTTCTCTTCTACAGGTCGCGTTTCTTAACCGATTCTTATGAAATTTTGTAAGCCAATATACATAGTTTTTTTTGTTGTCGAATCAGTTTTTGGAAAATATTCTCTGCAAACCACAAAATATGCATCGGTATCGTAGTGCCGAATGAAGTGGGTTTATAGTTTAAACTATAATATCAGTACTGGTACGAAGTAGCAGTTGTTATTATTGGATTCATAGTGAGAATATAGGCCCGACATTAAAAGAACAATGGCCATATTAGTCACCGTTTCAACGACCGCCGGGATGTGGTTTAACGGCTTCCAAGTGAACTGGAGCACTGCTTTCCGGTTTAGATTTATATAACACAATATTCAAGAAGGATATAGAGCTCACTAAACTTACACTAATTGTACCCGGCATGCGTTGCAATGCCACGTTTAGAAAAAAAAAAAAATTACTTTTTTCACGTTTATGGGCGCCTAGTTTAATACCTTACTAATTCGCGATAATTCGCGCTTTACATCATGCCTTGAACTTTTTTCCCATAATTATTTGTTTTAATTTAAGTGGGACTGGCACAAAATTGTATAACTACTCTTCCTCGAGGAATAATTAAGAATGGACGTTAATTACTCGTACTCCCAAGTTGTATAAAGGTTTGGCATGGTTTTAAGACCGGCCGCCAGCGTAAAGCCAATCTTGTTTGGAAGTGCTTATTTTGAGCCAAATCATCGTTCGTTAATGAAGGGAACCTTATCAATCAAAAATCATTATAGATCTATGAAGTTATACCAATTAATTCAGATAAACAAACAATTTCACACTCCAGTCTCAGCACTAATTTCGACGACTTGCGCCGTGGGTGCCGAAAACATTAACATCATACTCAGAACACGAAACACAAATTTCCCTTAGAGATGTGCTCCCAGCGGGAATTGAGCCTGATACGCGAACATCGGAGTTCGCCTTCTAAGCAACAGTGCTTAGAAGATAAAAGCGCACCTAATAACAATAACGGACAGTTTTTGTGGCCAATACTTGATTGGGTTTATAAACTGAGCGTTAGTTTATTTGATCCTAAGACAATATCCACTTTACACAGTACATAGAGCTGTATTATTCAGTGTTAATGAAAACAATCAAAGCTACCAACCGTTTTCTTGGCATTCGGCTTGCGCGCGCGCATCGACATGTACGCGCGATCCATCGCCGCCACAGCACCGTTCGTCCCACACAACATCACTGGCCAAACCAAACACAAAAAAGCAAAAACTAGAAAAATAAAAGTCACGCTCCTTTTTCGAAAAGTTCCAAATCGTTTTTTCAGTGTGCGCTCGAAGGAGCATCGGTTTGGACTGCGCGTGCGCCGATCCCCTCCCCCGCTGTACACTATTTTTGGAGCCCTGTGGTTCCCCCTCGACACAGTTGGGTGGGTAGCAGTGGGTCGACTCGGTCGATGTACGATCAGGATGTGTATGTAGGTGGAAAGGGGGTGATTTAATTCTTCCTGAGGTTATGCGGAAACAGGGTAAAATTATGTTATTTACATTGAACAAGCTGTATCCCACAGTTTCACTCGTGTTATTTTCGAAAAATGTACATAGTAATAAGTATAAGCTTTGACTGTGAGAGAGTTTATATAATAAGTCATAGTATGTAGGTGTAGAGTAACACGAAATAAAACAATGTTTCTAAATACCCTCGAAGTCATATCCATGGGAGCATACGATGCGTCAGACAGAACGACAGACAAAGTCCTAACTTATAACACCCTCCTTTTGGGTCAGGGATTTAAAGGACGTTTACAGTAAGTGCCATAGGGCGACGCACACATATATGCAGTTATGGTTCGTTAGTCATTTATATGAATTATATAAAGAAATTAGTTTTAAATCAACATGATAATAGACTTCAGAGCAGTTTAAAATATTCTTTAAATGTCAAAACTCTATCCATAAAATAACAACAAAGCATTATTTAGATAATGTGTAATTATATATTTTAACTAATGGCTTTTATTTTAGAATCTTAACGTCAATTTATCACGATTTAAATAATTACATTAAAAATACTCAATTACCCATTTATGTATTTATAAACTTTGTTTACACGTCTTATAGTAAAATCTTATTGTTTTTTTACATAATAATGTAGAGCAAACTTTGATTGCTATTATGAATAATCAATATACATAAATAATCAATCATGAAAAATGCGTGAATGCGGCCGAAGATGTTAGGTACATGTTTTTCTATTTGATATATTATAAAGCGTTTTATATTGTATTGTATATTTTGAATATTGCTATTTCGAAGATCACTATTATTTACCTTTACTCAGACAAGACTTGACCTACTGCGGTGGTCCACCTTTACTAACCGTCTCAGTTTGGTACAATTACGCCATATGCGTCCCCCCGTATATGGATGTCGGCGACATTCTATGTACTATCCATTCATAGAAGCAAGCAACGAATAATAAACTTTATTTTAAAGACGTAGGGCATACAATATCATTTTGTGGCACTCTTTCACTGTAGCCGCGAATATGCACCTAATGTCTCAGCTGATAAGACATTTTCAAAGGTTCATTACCTAGCGTTGCCAGATCAAGTAATGTAGGCTCTATAACAATGCCAATAGAGATCATTATAAATATGGTAAGCAAGTAACAAGTAAGGTAGTCAAGTCACATGGTATTGCGGGGCTTTCTCGTATGCACCCAGTGTTGTTAATGAAACCATTGATAAGGCGTTGGTCAACTTTTAAAAGGTCTGCGAGGGCCGAGCTCAATTAATGCTGGTGCAATAAAATGCTTCCTGTGGTTCAACCTCTATGGAGTTTCAAATGCAGGAGTGGTTTTATGGAAAATTTGACAATACGAAAACCGTTATGAGAAACTAAGATTACTACTTTGATATTAAAAGTATCTTGTTTTAGAGCTGCTGCCACAAAGCTTACGTCTATTTTGTGTGCAAAGCAAATTGTAGTTAAGATGCAATTTATGAACCAAATTAGAGAGAACCACTAAAATAGCGAGTAATCAAGAGTAATGGCGCAACCACCAGCATTGTTGCAGTATGTGCAAATTGTACACGATGTACCTATTCTAAATCTGAACTTCCGATAGAAAAGGAAATGTGGTCAGCAAAGCATAAGCAGTAGTGAAGGTATCTTACAACAAACAAACGGTTTCACATTTAACAACACCGCACTAAGTTCGATGTTAGGTAATTACGGTTGCCGAAATATTCATCAATATCAATATCAAACAATAACGAGAAACAAAGACACAACTTCCTTTGGGGACAAACTTTGTGCTTCCTCCGAGAATCAATCCCAGCACCTTCCGCGGAGAAAGCAGACATGTAACCAATGGCGCTAGCAGGTAGCTCAAATATAGCTTCAGAGGGATGAGTAAAAACAGGAGCTGATGAAATTCAAAACATGTAGGAATTTCTTGCCTCATAATTGGATTTACTATCAGTTCAATAAGACTCTTTTCTTTTCTCATTGAAGCACACGACATTTCACTGTTTAATAACATTGGTATAACAATTGGTGGCAACGAATGCACTCGCATTATCCCATTGAGCCGGGGTCGACGGCTGAGCGTGGGAATTGGTATCTGCCTGAGGATGAATCAGGAGGGCTTTATTTACAAGTCGTGAGGTCAACGGGGTCAGACACTACAAAAAGTCCAAATATTCTCTGTACAACAAATTTTGATAGGAAGTAACCTTTAATAGTAGATGGAGTAAGCAGAATATCCAGTATACGGAATCCAAGTATCACGCAAATATACTAAAGATTTTTTTTAAATGGATGCCATTCGCATGTGTCTCATTAATAAAATATGCTCGTAGTAATTACTTGTATAATTTAAAAAATTTCGCGTTTCCCAGTGGGTAATTAATTATTGTTGACCTTCGATCAAATAAAATAATTTCCATTGTTGGCATGTTCGGCGGACTTATAGTACATTTTTGATCTGTGTATTATGAGAAAAGTTGTGATGCATAAGAAGAAGAAGAACAGGACTACTAAAATGCGTAAATACCGTACCGAATAACAATAATTCAACACCGCGATACTCGAAAGACATAGAGGAAGGAATATGATCAAAACTGGAACACTATACAGACAGGCTAACTTTTCCACTACGAGATCTTACACTTGGAATAGCAAACATTAGTAATTTACAATTTGGCTGTATGGAAATTTAAAGTAAGCAACAAGATCTATACCACGGGATCTAGAAGCCGAGCCAATCTTAAGCCGAGGGATACTAGGAATACTTGACGATGGTCTCGCTTCATCGCACTTATGCCATCATACACCAAATTGGCCTAATGGATGACATGTTCCAAGAGGCATTCTTCAATTACCCGTATCAATGCACCAATTTGAGGACAGTCACGCGCCTTCAATCGACGGCATCCGGTCAACAAAACAATTTGTTTCTTTTTTCTCGTCTGGCTCTTGATTGGCATTGTCTTTTTTGTTGATGTCAACACTTTGATTGTTTCCTGCTTAGTGTTTAGCGAGTTTCCGTGATTTCGTTGTGATGTACACAGTTTTTGGAGAATTACTTTGATGGTTTCTGAAATGATATTTGTTAGACTTTTCAACAGAACCATGAATATTTAGTTGTGGTATCATGTCCCATTTTTGCCCGCATCGTCACTTTCCATCAGGTGAGATAGTGGAAAAATGTTTGCCTATCCAACATAAAAAAATAAAAGATTTTAGCAGGTCAATTAACTGGGTTCTTAATGTTATGGATAAGCTATGGATAATCTAACTATTTTATTAAATGCGAAAATGCTTTTCAAAATCAAGCGAAAATTGTGTTTTTGCGTTCTTCAGCATTTATTAGCAGCATTATAGTTCTTATATGCTTTATTGTACACACATTGATAAACAATTTTACAATAAGGCCATGACAAAAGATGTACCAAGGCGAGCTTAACCCTTCACAGAGTTTTCTTCCAGCAAACCCTTTAAGTTGGATATAATTTAAAGGAGCGAGTAGGTTGTCGTGTACATAGAAATATGATTACAACACAAGTTACTAATAATATAGTTCTGAATCTACTTCTGTATAAGCCACGCAAATGTATCACACAATTCACACATTTTTGCTTCACTAAATGCGACATCTGATACTGTGGTAGGTAACACACGCGTTCTCATTGCAGAACAAGAGCTCCTTAACTAATTTCTTAAGGAACTAATTTTAGATGCTGAGTTGCAGGAATAATCCGAATTCCAAATTCATAAACATTTATTGGGTTGAAGGAGTCATCAATGAAAGTTAGTGACTCATATTACCAGATTGAGATAAATTTCAGTTTATTTGAATGAATCAAACGGAGCAATACAGAAGCTATTTCGGTGATTGAGTCTCATTTCTCTCCAACGTACCAAACAATAACATCTTACTTTAAAAACAGTCCAGTTCATTAACTGGCTATAAAAAGTTCATGTTCAGGTTAATTTCCGGCTGCACTCAAACAGCCATAAAACACGACCACACTAATAGGGTTATCAACTTTACAAGTACGCATTAGTAGAGTCGACACAAAAATATTGGAACTTTTGAGGATATCCTTGTTTTGTATTTAATTACCACATCTTTTCATATTTCATATTATTATCTCTTATTACCGACTTCCCAAAAAAGGAGGAGATACTCAAGTCGACTGTATTTTTTTTGTTTTCTTATTTGTGTTGCCTCATAACTTCTCTCCACGTGAGCCGATTTCGAAAATTATTGCCTATTTTGTGGACTACTTTGACAATGTTCTCGTTTAACCGACTTCAAAAGTCTTTCGTTGTGAGCCGATTTTGATGATTATTTTTTTATTTGAAAGCTGGTGCTTTTCATGTGGTCCCATTGAAATTTGATCAAGGTTTGATCTCTAGTTTTTGAGTTATAGTCAATAATGAGTGTTTAATACATTAAATCTGATCAAGGTTCCAAAGATAAAGCGGATAAAGCGGTTTTTGCAAGACAAAATGTTGTTTATGTAAAGATAGACACATGGCCTTTCTTATACCATATATATATCTTTTGACTTATTGGAAACATCTTCTTCTGGACTCTCATAAATATAACCAACAGATCGGAACTGTCTGATAGTTTTATAGTTCTTATGTCTATCAAAATCACTAAAGACCTAGGAAACTAAAGTTTAACGAGTGACGTTTGGTAACCCTAGAAAATAATTGCAGCAGTAAACAATAATTAAATACCCATCAGGACAGTGCGCTACTATGGTCCCATAGTCCTAGTACAGTCACCGGATATTAGGCTCGTGTTTGTTACCCATTTATTTCCGTTTAGTTCTAGAATAGGCCTGAAAAATTACAATTAGTCCTTCAGTTAGATTATCAAAAATTGTTGGACACTTATTTGTACTTTTGTCAATTAAAAAAAAAATACGACGTCACGCCTTGGTAAAAAGTGTAATAAGGCGTGATGTCACGCGGTCCACACTCACGAACTTCGACGCTCTTAATAAAAGTTGTCTGAACTTTGACAACAACCATATATGTCAGATTTGTCTGTGGTAAAATATTTACAGTGCATTTAGAAATCAATGTTCTATAGTTTAGGTAATATCTCGGGACTTAATCGCGCTAAAAAACTATTTTTATTTACCTCGACGTTTCGGCCAAGTTGCATAGGCCATGGTCTCGAGAAGTTTTTTTAGCGCGATTAAGTCCCGAGATATTACCTAAACTATGTGTTCGAATCGCGAAAGTTTAAAAATTACAATCAATGTTCTAATCTTTGACATCTTGGACACCTACTTACAGTTTGTATGGGAAAATAAAATACATAGTTGTTTTTACTACTTGTTTTCTCACTTTTAGGTATCTTATAGGCAAGCAGACTACATCTTCGGCTGCAACTTCACTTTCCATCAGAGAGATGGTTGTCAAATGCTTGTCTATCTAGTATAAAATAATTAAACGAAAGCAAAGCTTAAAAAAACCGACATCACCGCCTTATCTTCGGAATCTTGATCAGATTTAATTTATTAAACACGCATTATTGACTATAACTCAAAAAACAGAGATCAGATCTTGATCAACGGGACCACACGAAAAGCACCAGCTTTCAAATAAAAAAAATATCATCAAAATCGGCTCACAACGAAAGAAGTTATAAGGTTACTTTTGAAGTCGGATAAACTAGAACATCGTCAAAGTAGTCCACAAAATAGACATTATTGAAGATATTTCAAGAACTACTGATCAGATCTTGATCAAATTTAAATGGTACCAATTAGAAAAGCAACATATTTCAAACTAAAGAAAATGTTGAAATCGGCTCACGTGAAGAGAAGTTGTGAGGTAACACACATAAAAAAAATTACCTCCTCCTTTTTTGGGAAGTCGGTAAAAAAGAAAATTATCAATTATTTATTCGAATTTGATGTTTATCCGCTCATTTACAAATTAATTGTTCCTCTCCTGGTTTGTCGCAAAGGCAAAAAACAAGCACGCCGTAGGCGGCACCATTGATGTGAAACATGCGTAATATTCGATTATAATTCGACAACACGCATGCCGCGCACGGTACCCGTGTCGCATTATGTCCGTTTCGTTGGACGCTGTTTTAATCATGACATATCTGACCATAGCACAGATGTATGATAGAAAGGAAACTTCGTAGATTCATAGAAAGATGGCGAAGACTTGAAGCTTGAGGCACGCCTTGGTAATTACCGTAATATAAATTACTATTTTTGATAGCATTTGATTGAAGTTTGATAAAAAATGTAATGAAATATAACACACTCGCTGACACCGTAAACGTGGGTACTGCGAGAGTTGAAAAATCTACCTATCGAAAAATTCTAAATACTCACCTAACAACAAGTGTTTTGCAACTTAATCAACAAATCAAAATAGTTTATTCACACGGGCTCTAGGCACCCATGAAAGTGTATGACTCTAAAAGCCAGATTCGAAAATTTACAGACATTTCGAGAAGTACGATGTGGTTAGACGAATATCATTTGGTATTTTCAAAGAGCATTAAACATTACAACAACAAAAAAAAGACGTGTGGCACTCGGGGACTGCCGCGGTACAGCTATTGCATAGCATTTTTTATCAACTTATGCAATTATAATTATTTATTTATTTCATTTATGCAGTATTTTTTTTCCTGCTACCTAGAGGCGAGTTGCTGAACTAAAGAGACAAGCGTGATATTTCAAAAAGTCATTAAAAGTTCTGCTATTCATCGATAGATGGCAAAACTAAAAAGTATCACCGCTGTGCCGGTCGGAGTGGGGTGTTAGGTTATTTTCGTTACGGAATTTCTGGATTCGGTCTCCACGCTCAAGGCCTGCGATAGAAGCTATGCAATAGCTTAAAAACGCAATCACACTCAGTCACCCCACACTAAGTTCAAAGACTTCTATAGTGAATGCAGGAAACATTACATATCGCACACAGAAAGTGAAGTACGAATGTCCCATGGGAAGAAAACGAACGGTCGAACCCAATCGAACCCAGAATCCACGGCGCAGATGTCAGAGATTCGTCCACAGCACCATCTGGGTTGTCATTGTTTTTACTACGTAGTACTGGCATGTAAGTATAATAATAACTAATAATTACGAGTATGGAACAATGGCTAGTCTGTACTAACCAGTACTGCTGTAAAACAGCAAAATTTATGAAGCTCGCGTCGGGATCTCTGCCAGAACTTTGAAACCAATACGGTTAACTGCAGCAATTTCTACATAACAGTCTCTGCGATCGCGGGCCACCAGCAAAGCTAAATACCTACGAGCGTTAATAGCTTCGGATGGCATCTCCGGCTTTTGGACTCGAAGCGCACTGTTAGCTGGCAATTACGTCGGTATTGACAAATCACCTTTCATGTCAGATGTTTACCGCTCGCCGTACTCCACATGTTTATTGAGCATAAAAAGTTTATGCGAGACATGGAGGCGTGCAGTGAAGTATTCTATTGTGGGCGGCAGTGTCAGAAAGTATCTTTTCTATTTCCTGGTCTTTTCAGCGGATTAATTCTTGAAACGTTCTATTTAGTTACAATCCGGAGACTTAGAGCTGGGCCGAAAAAACCGTCACGTTTTGTTTTTATTTTGTCTGTGTAGAAAGAATTTGGTGGTGAAAATTGTGAAATATATATAAATATAAACGCTTTCACACTCACAGCCTTACACTTAGTAGACTTGTGTCGTGGGTGCCGGAAACATTCACATCACACAAACAATCAAAACCAGAACAGAACACAATTTTTTCTTGGGTAGAAAACTTGTATTCCCGTCGGGAATCAAACCCAATACCCCTGCTTAGAAGCCAAACGCGCATTCAACTAAGCCAACCGGCAGTTCAAGTCTCGAGGGGAGAAATGCATTGCAGTGTTATGCGGGACTTCACTATCCACGGTTCCAGAAAACATTGCAGATGTTATAGCCAAGAGCTATGTTCACTGGCACGCGGACGAGTTCCTTATCTCCTTTCATAGCCAACAAATACCTCGAGTAATAAGTTTCAAGTGTTTAAAGTCGGTGTTCTACTAAGAGCTCGCATACAATTTTCACCATTAACACATTCGTGACATTTCTGTGTTGCCAGCAGCTTCCGCCGCCGGCCGGCTAATTACATTCGTTAATAAACCTTAATTGACGCCAATTAAAACGCTTTTTACACTGCGGGATGTAATGCTGGTTCTCACTTGTGTTATGTTCAGTTCGCAGGAAGTCATTGAAGCTATGGTATAGGAGCAATGGTAATAAGCAGTATGGCCCCGATGGGTGGTTGCGGATTTGAATCCCACCATAGGCTTATGCTTTTGGTAAAGGTAGCATCGTGATGAAATCCATTGTAGTATGGCTTTTCTCGTGTTTACGTAAACTCACAGCTGCCACTAAGTTCGATGACCTAGTTGTGGCTGGGAGTGATGTGACTTGCCAAACTTTTATTTAACATTGAAAATTCTTTTCAGACGTATCGATGTCTTCCGTTACGTCTCGGATCAAATTCCAAATAATATCCATATTATCCGGGCAGTACCAAAATCAAAATGATGACCAAAATGGTTTATTGACATGCGCCCCAAAGAGGCAATCATGAAAGTTAATTACTACTGCCAGATTCGCAAAATTACAGCCACTATGTGGAACTAACTACACGGAACTACTGGGAATTAACAACAATCTAGATTATACTAATAAATATATTATAATTACACTATCACACAAACATAGGTTAAGACAAATGTTGTATAAGTTACAATTTTTTATTAAAAATTTGAGAGGTGTCAAGGGACACCCGGATGGAGCGAAGTTCAATTTCCGTCTAGCCCCCTTTCGCAACGCGCGATAAGAAACTTTCGTTCCAAAATTAAAAGAAACATGCAAAAACCAACATCACGCGGTGTTCCCAGCCGGTCACCCATCCAAGTACTCACCGCGCCCGACGTTGCTTAACTTCGGTGATCGGACGAGAACGTGGTATGGCTTACAACTATAGCAAAAAGTGTCGTTACAACTTTTGGTCTTAATTTTTTCCGTCTAGCCCCCTTTAGCAACGCGCGATAAGGAACTTACGTTCCAAAAATAAGATGGATAAAATATCACTGTCGAATTACACTATTTTCGATGATGGTGACGGAAACATTCACATTCACACCCAAAAGAACCAGTAGCATAAATTTTCCTAAGGGAGAAAACTTGTATTCTCATCGGATATCGAACCTGATACCCGCTGCTTAGATGGTCAACGCGCACCCAACAGGCAATTCATAGTGTGCTGGATGATTACAATGTGCATATCGGCGCTGTTTCGGATAATCGTTCTGACAAATATTTCTAGGAATCATAACGAGGTTTTTTCCTTCCCGTATCGGTAACCACACGCAGCGACAGAATGTTAGCTATTGTATATTGAACAGGCGTTACGAGGAACATAATGTAGAAATACTTGCGTATATAGTTTATTAGTTATGGAACAATGTGCTTCCGATGCGTGAAGCGATGACGAAACTGAGTATTGGCGAACGATTTCTTCTAAAACCGATAACCGATTTCATAGTCACTATCTCCGGAACCTTTTCATCATGTTTAAGTTTTTATGGTACCATATTCAGGTGAGATAATGGTCAAATGTTACCCTATCATAATCATAATCATATTTATTACAGATATCAGGTATAACAAACAATAGCAATGACATAAAACATGTTGTTAGTATTATAGTACAAAAAGTATTAATTCTCTATGGGCCCCAAACTAGACAGAGCCTGTATCTTGGGCGCCCGTATCATATATATATATATATATATATATATATAAATACTCTGTACTAATATTTATATCACAGTCTGAGAGATTAATTTCATTTCCGATTATTGAGTATTCAAGTTACAACAATAACTTATCTTTACTATGTATCAAGCAACCATTCAACAGGCAATAACTACGGACAAAGAACATATACGAAATCACGCCAAAATATACGATAACATCCCAAATTCTGTAAACATTTATGTACTCAAAATCTTCTATCAACGCCGGGTCATCGTAGGCCTTACATCCACAAAGTGTACTATCCATTAAATATCCAATCATCTACCCATTTATAGACGGTTACACATCCACAATCACAAGTAATGAGAAGGAGCGATTGAAATGACTTCTGTTTACACTGTATACACTTATAATAAGGAATAAGAACATGCTGGCTGAATCACGCAAGCATGGCGCCGGCGATTCATTGAATTGGAAACATTTACGTTGAATCGCATACAAGACTGACTACTCGGACAATGTAAACATTTTGGATTTGAAGTCTGGTAGAAAATATCCTTCGAGAACTACTTCTTTATAACAATGTCACTTTTTTTTTATTCATCACAGACAAGTGTTTCACCACCATCTCACCTGAGGGTAAGCGAGAATGTGGTCGAGGATGCAGCACGCTTGCCTAGAAGATACCTATTCTCTCGCGACTTGAAGACTCCCATATTGTCCTATTAGGAAACACCGACTAAGTAACTAAAATAATTCAAACCTATGCTTTGCACAAGGACTTCACACGTATATTAAAAATCGAAATGTCTGTGAGTCTGTTAGTCTTTTCTTCACGCCACAGCTACTGAATGAATTTTGGTAGCAGTACTTTTGTTTAAGTAGGAATAATTTTAGTATTCATTCTGTAGGATATTTTTGTAGTAAAACAAAAGCAGAACAGAAGGATCTCTCAGTCGTCGCACAATGGGATCATAACACTCGAGATGACAAAAATAATAAATTGTAAATAGGAATGTGATTTCGATTAAAACTAAATGTATTAAACACTCAGTAGTGTTACTCATTATTAGGAGTAATTTTATGTATGCTTCGACATACATCGTAGACGGCATCGGCAGTAGAATCATTAACTTTCATGAGTGCCTCTTTGGGGTCCATGTGAATAAACGATTTTGATTTGATTTGATTGATTGATACAAATCAGTTACTTTTTTATCTTAGAATAGCTACAAATGTTAGACTATTGTAATCTAACCCACCGTAATACTGATAAGTGACGATGCAGACAGAGATAGAAAACTCTAACGCAATAGATACAAATGCATTGGTGTCTTATGGACGTCCATATTGTATGTAGGTATCGGGAAACACGGAATTAGTGTTAATTGGTGGAATTTATGGTTATTATGGTTTACCGAAATGTTTAAAAGTATCTAGTAATTTATTATGCAAGTAAACACTATTTACTCTTTGTTGTACCTTTGATGATAAGTAGATGTAAGAGATTAGGAATTACCGATTGTAGGAAGTTGTGTTTGTAATAATAAAAGCCGCATTTAATAGTACTTGGCACCACTCACTAAATGACGGAATTCCCACAAAACCTTTGAAACTCTACGGCTTAGTTTGAAATATTTTGGCACGAAAGGATCGTAAAGTTTTGAGTGCTCGGAGCACAATGGGATCTTGGGATATTAACGCGGGATCAAAGATTCGTCCGAGCTTATAATTTCATAAATTATTTCGGAATATATTTTACTGTTATCCATATTTATTGATCGAGATCTCTAAGTTGATTTGGGATGTTCAGCACTTTGTCCGTCCGTCCGTCAGTCCGTCTGTCAGAGGCATCTAGCGTCTAAACCATATAAGCGAATGACTTTAAATTCTCAAAGAATATGTAAAACTACGGCCCAAAGCTAGAAATGACATTTAAAATTATATAAATGAAAATATTAAGGGGCTATACATGTAAGTCGGGAGCGAAATTATTTTATTTTTTTATCTACCCTAGTGGGGTATCGTTGAAAGGGCTTGACAAGTAGAATACGAAACCGGTTTATAAAAAAATCTAGTTTGGAAAATAACATTTTGGTATACCACCAAAGTCACTGTTTTAGACCTACTTTGGCCTCGATTCTGATGTCACACACTAAATTAAATTTAAACTATTCCTGTCTTTTACAAAATAGAAACACAAGACAGAGATAGCATACTGCTGTGCTGTCAAGTTAGTCAGAACTTAGATGTCTATGCAAGCTTAGTCCAGTATGTTATTGGTGTTGACTAAAAACACGCGCCTTTCTGCTGTTCATATTTTAAATGATAAACTAGCTTGACAGCTCTAAAATGTATGCTATCTCTGTCTTGTGTTTCTATTTTGTAAGAGACAGGAATAGTTTAAATTTAATTTAGTGTGTGACATCAGAATCGAGGCCTTTGTCCCGGGTTCTATCTCAAAAACGGCTTTACACTGATCGCTGAAACTTACGTACAATATTAGCTATATCCTGTACTTGAACAACAAATGCAGAAATCAAACAATTAGACAGGCAAACCTAGTACAGACAGAGTGTATACAACATCTGTACTTAACTCTCTAATGGATGGAAAATGCTGTTATTTAGGCTTGTACAAACAAACGAACAAACAAACGCATTCACACTCACAGCCCACACTAAGTTCAAAGACTTGTATCGTGGGTGCCAGAAACATTCACATCACACACACATTACACCCAGAACCAGAAGCACAAATATCCCTTGGGAAGGAATTTGTGCTCCTGCTAGGAATCGAACCCAGGACCCACAGCGCAGAGAGCGGACACCTGTCCACTGCGCCAACTGGATCGGTGTAAAGTTTCAACCAATCATGGCTTGCCTGTATGTTCCGTTCATATTAATTAAAAATATTATTAAATAAGTACATTACTTCCAAGCTCCAGAATAAAAATAATGTACTGTAATAATGACTAACGCATAGTACTAAATATCATAACATGAGAGTACTGAAGCTGACTCACAAGCATTATGAAGCATCCGCACACGAGGGGATGTTTTTAAAACTACGGTCTAGTTAAATGATCAACAGCATTACATTTAGATAAACATATTAATTACTCAGAACTGTGTATTGTTAGTTTATTACGATTTATGATATGTTAGGAAGTTATAAAATATATAAAAATGAATTGCTGTTCGTTAGTCTCGCTAAAACTCGAGAATGGCTGGACCGATTTGGCTAATTTTGATCTTGAAATATTTGTTGAAGTTCAGGGATGGTTTAAAAGGTAAGAAAATATAAAGAAATTGCAATAAAATCAGTAAAAAGTAGTATTTTATTTTCCCATACAAACTGTTCGTACCTGTCAAACAGGAGATGTTTCTGAATATTTGACCACAGACAATTGGCGGTATGAAGTTCGCCGGGTCAACTAGTAAAATATATAATGCTTACTCAGAGTTCGCAAAAAATATCAAGTTTCGTGAAAACAGTTAAACGTGTCCGAGCTATAATTAAAAATTCCCTCAATAATTAATGTAAATTTCAACGCAATTTGAATTTACGTAATTGTTGGCAAATTACTGCTGATTTTCCTGCTATTTTTGTTGATTGCTTTGTGATTATCCAATTGCCTATATTTCCTAAAACTATATACAGCAAAGAACTAGGTTACCTACAAGACATCGAGCTTAATAGCTAACTCAAGTGCTCAAGCCTACTACTAGTGGGTAGCGTTCCCATCATGCTGGCGGCATTGCCTCTATGAATTGCAATGCTAATATGTTGATTATTATTTGTTGATACGTTTATTTGTAACTTGTATATAATAATATCACCCATTTTGACTATAGAACTAAAACAGAGTGTGTCGTAAAGACACAATAAAAGTGAGTTTTGTATTACAGGGAAACATTTTAATTATTCATCACAGTGTTTACTACCGCTTTTCATCACACAAAAAGGTCGCGGAACAGAATTAGAAAGCCCTCCCATAAAAAAATCACTTCAAAATTGAAATAAAATATTTCTTATTTTTACTTGTTTTTAAGCTATTGCATAGCTTCTATCGCGGGCCTTGAGCGTGGAGACCGAATCCAGAAATTCCGTAACGAAAATAACCTAACACTCCGACCGGCACAGCGGTGACACTTTTTAGTTTTGCCATCTATCGATGAATAGCAGAACTTTTAACGACTTTTTTTAAATATCACGCTTGTCTCTTTAGTTCAGCAACTCGCCTCTAGGTGGCAGGAAAAAAAATACTGCATAAATAAAATAAATAAATAATTATAATTGCATAAGTTGATAAAAAATGCTATGCAATAGCTTTACCGCGGCAGTCCCCGAGTGCCACACGTCTTTTTTTAATTAGTATTTGTGGGGATATCTACAATTATAATAACACACACAGCTTGGTAAAATAACTTCGGCGGCGTACTTTAGATCTGGAACTCCAAGAATACCTTGTTTTGTTAGTCAATCAGCTGTCAATGTTGTTCCAAGCCATCGCACCGCGGAATTATTATTGATCAACATGTGATCAACAGACTAAACTTCGCACTTGCGGTTTTACATAATTGTGTCTACTTGTATCAAACTCAAAGTTCGCGTCAGTGAGTTGATTCAAAACAAGTAAAGCAGTATTTGATGAGGACATTTTCGCGATTGCAATATTAAAATGAGAACTAAATGCACGCCCATACTAATTCATACTAAATTACATTTATTCTACTTTTTATTTGCTTGCTTATTTTTTATTTTGTTAGTATGGAAGATAGGCCTATAATGGGAACTGGGATTCTAGGATAGCTGCCGGAACACCAATAGGTGAAAAGATAATTGAACTCTAAGATGGATGACTGTAATGATAATAATTATAGGCCCAATAAAAATGGCCGATCGCTACAGATTAAGACGCCACATTCATTATGCGGACTGCAAAGGAGTGGAATTCCTTGCCTGAGTCTGTGTTTCCTGATAAATACAATGTGGGAGTCATTAAGTCACGAGTGAATAGGCATCTTCTAGGCAAACGTGCTCCATCGTCGACCGCATCTTCACTTACCATCAGAAGAGATGGCGGTCAAACGTTTGGCTATCTAGAATAAAAAAAAAAAAACTTTACGATGTTGACATCACCGGCAGCTGGGTTTCTAGGATAGCTGCCGGAACACCCATAGGTAAAAAGATAATTGAAGTCTAAGATGGATGTAATGACTGTAATGATAATAAAGATCGGCCGTATAAAAATGGCCGATCGCTATAGATTAACATAACATTACGATGTTGACATCACCGGCAGCTCGAACGCATGGAGCTCATAATACTAGATCTTCAAGCCTTGGTAAATTCAGAAGTCATTAGCAGATCTTCAGCTTTGTTCCTTAGTTTAACCCCTGGAACTGTTTTCCTCAAACAGGCGTACATCATACCGTTTTCTCGAATTAACATTTTTCTAAGATTCTTCACCCGTGATACCCTGGTCATCTACAACCATCTTCGTGGGCGTTTCATCGTTGCCTAACTATTTGTCTAACTGATTTGGCCACATGGTATTGTCCATAACATCATAATTTATAGGTGGTCCGGGCCACCTATTACGTGTCGTTAAAGATGCTAATAGTCTCTCATTCGCTACGATTTGCAATATCCTCCTACAGCTCGGAGTAGGGCTGTCACCGTTTACGTTAAGTAATTCTTTTTTAAATAAAAGGAAGTGGTCAAAGGTGATGTTTTGTTCAAGTTTATAATTGCTAGGATAGCAGAACTATCGAAATAGCAGATAAGCTTTATGATATTTAAAGATAATTTGTATCTTGTATATTTTTCAAATTTATTTTTTTAAAGGACTTTCAATGAGAGATTTTCAATTCATCTGCAATTTTGTTTTAATGTTTTATCTCAGAACTTATTTATAGACAAACCGATTTTTATGATTCTTTTGAATTTTCTTTTTATTTGAAAGCTGTAGTTTTCCATGTGGTTCCATTTGAATTGATCAATATCTGACCAGTAGTTTCTGAGTAATCCTTAATAATTCGTATTTAATTAATTAAATACAATCAAGAGTTCCGAAGATAAAAGACGGTGAAGTCGTTAAGCCACGTCTAAGGCCTTCAGGCGGCCTGAAAAATCCTGATACTAGGACTGCCCACTACTCTATTGCTCAAATTGTTTTCTGAGTATGTGGTAAGATGAAGGACGGGCGTGGTTCTCGACCTTACATGTCATCATCGGGCCTCGATTTACTACTTCCTAATAGACTCGTAAGTCATGAGATCTGATTCCTTCTAATATTCTTCTCGAAAAACACGCAAGCGAAACCGCGTGGCACAGCAAATCTTTTTAAAATTACGATGCCAACCCTAAGCATCCTAAGACTATAATTTGCCTGAACACCGCTAGAGAAGTGTACTGTATCGCACGTGTCGGGGGCAAAGCCCTGCAACGGTGCATGTGCGAGACGGATACATGGGGAAATGAGAGGGTGCGAGAGGGACAGAAAGTGTTTAGAGACGGGAGCACCTGTGGGCAAACATGGAAGATGAAGATAGATGGAGGCACCCACCAACACCTTTCACTTGTTTTGATTTGAAAAATATCTGTGGTCCACGGAATTAATCCGTAGAATGAGTAGCCCAATAACTATTCCAGGGTCTACAAATCTATTGTGTGACTAGAACTTTTGGTCTCATAGTCTTTTACACGATTGCCCAATAAAAATAATTTTACAAGAGGCCCATGTGTATGTTTGTGTGTTTAACTCGTCTGAACTAATTCAGATAATTAGTGGAAGTTACTACTCTTATGTAATAAATATTAATATGTTTAATCGATTATTTACGATAATTATTGCCTAAATATATATCCTCGTTCTAAAAAATATGACATTTAAAATTTTAATAAATATTTAAAATTGCAATCAGTAGGTCTATTCTGATCGTCAAACTACAATTGTTCGAATTGATGCGATGTCGATACGACAGTCGATTGGTTGACATTTCAGTTGATTCGATGGTTCATAAGAAAAGAAAATCGTTCGTTTTCGACGTCGATGTATAAATAATCTGTGCCCGGAATAGACCCCCTGATTCGAATTATAATAGCGGCTATTTTCGCACGCTTTTTGTGACGTCACAGTCCACGACCCAAACACTGCCTTGAAGGAAAGTTGACACAAAAAACGCGGTCACTAACGTCATCCTAGATAATAGTATGCGTTTTGTTGTTTCAAGTATTTTTATCACATTTTGCTAAAATTTTCAATAATTTAAAAAACAAATAAACATTTCAGCCAATTTAAAACTAGTCTAAGTTATGAATATTTTAAAATGACAAAACACTTTTCAATGTTTGTTGTTGCTGAGAAAAGGTAACAAACCGAAAGAATTTTTGTGCAATAGAAATTGCGGGAAATTACCATGATTAATGCAACAATGCTATTGTACAAGGATAATAATTACTTGAACAACTGTGAGCAATTAGTGCCTGAACAATTTTGCATACTCGTAATAAGTTAACTTAAGTAATATGGTGATTGGGGTAATAAGCAAGCATTTTGTTTAGGTTCAAACTCAAACTCGAAACTCAAACATTTATTGTCAGAATGTAGGTAATACAGAAGGTGTAGTGGAAGATTGAGTGTCTGTGAAGTGATCCTTACAAACTACCCTGTTTAAGGGTGTACAAATATTATTTACCGTCCATGTATACATTAATTTAATTAGCGTCATCGTTAGTAATAAAGTGAATGTCAATAAATAAATAATGTCAATAAGTAAATTAAATAATTATCAGATTTGGTAAAATTATAACTGGTAAGTAAATATAAATGTCAATATTTTTTTTTTTTTTGACAGGCTAGTGTTTGACCACTATATCACCTGATGGTAAGTGACGATGTGATCGAAGCTGGTAAACACACTAGACCTGGAATACGCAAGCATATTGGTTATTATGAAAGATGCATGTAAAGTTAACAAGGGATCGAGGAATGTTCAAGAGTGAGCGCGGTTAGGTAAGTGTGGCTCAGCGAATTAAAATCCTACGGATCCTGGTTCGAATCCTGCTGGGCCCCGATCCAATAATTTGCTCAAGTTGTATGTGGAATTTACACTCGTTCATATAATGGTGAAGAAAAACATCGTAAGGAAACCGACACGTCCAAGTATCATCATATTCGAGGATTTGTGTCGTCCACCAACACGTACTTTAAAAAAAAATCAAGATGGGCATACGTTTGTTTCATAAGCGACGATGTGGTCGATGATGGAGCACGCTTTCCTATGCACTCGCGACTTAAATACTTCCATATAGTACTTATCAGGAAATATCAATTCAGGCAAGGAGTTCAATTTTTTTGTTCGCGCAATATATGTGGAAACAAAACGCTCTCACATTGTGGCATATCTACCACCGGCCAGCGTGGGAGATTATGGACTTTTCCATTGAGTGAAGGCATCGAGTCCCAGCAGTGGGAACGTGCTGCTAATGATACTTGAAATAGATGGCGCATTTAATTAATGTAATAAAACAGTATCAATTAAAGGATTAATAAAGCATGTCGTATGCTCGATACTTTTTAAAGTTATATCGCTACATTTTTTCAATTCTATATTTAGATACGCGAGATAATTTCCTCACGGGCGTATAACTATATGTCCTATAGAAAGTCAGCAGGCGTATCTATAATTAGAACAATGGGCAGGAAAAACACCGCGGAAACAGCAGCGGCGGCGAGTCAACACACTGCATGACAATGGGAATCGATTTATGTACTTATTTTATAAATTACTCACAGCGACGCCGCACACGTGATACGTTATGTCATCGTGAATGTAATAAAGCACGGTTTGCAATATCGGCAATCGATCAAAGAAGTTACTAGTAGTGCCTGAATAGTATCTTCAAAGTTGGATTTTTCAGTTAACAAATAATTTCACCAGAGCATATCCCCAAGCCCACAGTCCTACAATTGACGACAATATTTAAAAGTATTTGCTAAGTTTTGAGTTTCATTAGATAGTTAGCTGGGAATTAAGTTAAAAAGAAGGCTTTGTCAAATACCGGCAACTTTTTTTAATATTCTAAATGACGCCAGTTTCTCCAGAACATACACCCGATCTAGATAATTTGTATATGAGATCAATTAAACACTATAATTATAATTTAAAAAAAATAAGAAATCGTGTAAATCAAAATATGATGCCTGAAAATAAGAAGGAATGCAGTAAACAATAGGATTTAAAAACTTCTCCTTATTCAGTTATAATTGCTGAAAAACCACTGCATATTCAATTATCACATTAGTTATACGTTGCAGCCGGCTACCGGGTCTTTAAACTTTAGACTTTTTCAGCAAACATCGATTTATATTGTAATTAGAAAATACTATTCATATCGTGAACGTGATTAATTATTGTTTTATTGGGTTTCATAGAATAATGTTAATTTATCTATTTATTTAATCATTTTGCACAAATCAGAGTACAGGGAATGGCCTAATGCCAAATAGCATTCTCTACCAGCCATCCTGGCCGTGAAAGAAAAGCGGTTTGTGTGCGGCAGAAACAAAATAACCGAATGTATTATAAATATCTTAGGATATATAATAAACAGAATTCAGCACAAAATATGTACGACCAAAGACCTTGTTCGCGTTTCTTTTACAGAGCAACAAAGTGGGCAACAACTTAGCAACACAGCCACTCGGCGTAAAGTATCGAGTGTGCGTTGGACATTAACCTGTAACTGATCGTAAACTCGTAACGACTACAATTGGATACGATGCGGGCAGTCATGAACGGTCGTACTTGTGTGTTGGTAATAATTAATGTATTTTTAGCTCACGGAGAATGGAATTAGACGAAATTTGACGAATTATGTTCAATAACCTGAAGTTTTTTTAAGCCCGATAGGCAAGCATTTGACCACAATCTCACCTGATGGGAAGTGATGTGATAAGATGAAGCATGCTTGCCCAAAAGGTACCAATTCACAAGTTCAGTATTGTCAGCTAAATAAAGTGCCCGATGGAACAGTCTGAAGTGCAATAGTTTATAATACCTGACATACATTTCATCCGAACGAACATTCTTTGAACATGTCGTTGATTACAATCGGAAACCATACCTGCAACAAACAAACATATAATTAGACGATAAACATAAATTCTGATGGAGTTTCATAAATAAATAAATTATAAACGAATTTTCGCTTGGGGACCAGGTTCTACTCGAGATGGCTGTAATTTTGAGTATCCGGCAATAGAATCATTTACTTTCATGAGTGCCTCTTTGGGGCCCATGTGTGTAAACGATTTTGATTTTGGACGAAGACTTGTGCCGTGGGTGCCGGAAACATTCACTTCACACTGACAATCACATCCAGAAAGATTTTGATTGAGTTTCTGGGTCCAATCTGAAGCGATATCCTTTCAAACACAAACATGTTTCTTCATATCGGTGCATACATTAGTTCTAAGATAACAAACACAAAAAAATACATAACGTATTAATTACGTAGAACGTATTTCTTTATTAAAGTCGGTTGAAAATATATAGATTCAAATTGAAATGGTCTATTCACACGGGCCCCAAAGAGGCACTCATGAAAGGTAATGACTCTACTGCCAGATTCGCAGATAACAGCCATCTAGAGAAGCCACAAGAAACTGGGTGGCGCATTTTTTCATGCATTAGTACTACACAACCTTGTTCCCGCTTCACCTTTTTTCCACCTTACATCCAGAAGGACGGCATCACGTCACCCAGTTATGGTTGACATACGGTTCATTCGCACGAAACGTTTCGCGTCTTCGTTCATTTATAGAACAGCAAAAGTATTTTACTGAGCAAGCGTGCTCCACCTTATACTACATCGTCAATTTTCATCAGGTGTGATTGTAGTCAAACGTTTGCATAGTCAGTAATAAACATTTTTTTTTTACTTATGCAATAGGAATTATCTTAACCTAGGTATAGATATCTTTAATATGTAGTCGCCAGAATGAAGTAGTATATTGTATTTATTTTAATATATATGCATATATTTTTCTTTGTTTATTTTTTAAATAATTTGATCTGGTTTATTCTAAAATCTTATATTTTTTATATACGCGTATCTTTTAGCTGCACGCCCAAACACTTTACTTACACCAGGAAAGCTGGTAGATAATGCTTCATAGCATTAAGCTATTCCTTGTACACTGTTTCGTGCTAAACTATTAAATAAATAAACAGAACGTTAGTACAGAACGTTATGTAGAAGTTACTAGAACACGGAATCCTAACCAAACCAATTCTAAAATAACTGAACATCAAAGCAGCTAACCCAATTCGATTAATAAGAGTCTATCTGAAGCAATATGTTATTTCAGGGTGTCCCAATTTTATTCGCGCGGTCTTAGATTTTTTTAAGATTGTCTAACTTTTAACCACTACCTCACCTGATGATAAACGACGATGGAGAAAGCTTGCCTAGAAGATACCTATTCAATTGCGACTTGAAGACTCCCATATTGTACATAACAAGAAAGGAGACATAGTGGCCAAATGCTTGCGTATCAAGCAAAAAAACTCAGGCAAAATAAATGAGAAATAAAACTAACCAAAACAAAACGTGCTGCTGCTAAGCAGTATAAGACCCCTGTTATCGTAGTTATATAATGCAAACGCAAGCAAAGCTTAAAAAATACCGACTTCACCACTTATACTTTGGTTTTGGCTTGATCGATTTCGATAAAATGTATATAGGACCACCCTGAAGTATAATCCACCATAACAAAAAAAAAAACAAAATTTAGTAATATTAAGTGGGATTATCGCGTAAAATATATACAAAAACAAATCATACAGTCGAATTGAGAACCTCCTTTTTTACTGTCAGTACCAGACGAGCCGATCTACGAGCGTTACTTGTGTAATGGTATGCGCGGTCAATAAGTTTGTGTGCGGTCAATAGGTTTATAATATTTCAGCCTACTTTTCGCGTGGACGTCGTCCCAGATATATGTCGTTCACTTGTTGTTCACGACCGGCGTATGCATATTTATTAGGAAATCTGTGTTTTGTCTGCCGTAACAGGTCAGGGATATTTTTTCTAACTGGATCCAAAATACTGAATAAAAGATCATGTGACTACATAAAGATTTCCAACACAGCAGGCTGATGTTAAAAAACAATATAAATTACTTCACATCACACTTCACGCTTATATTATAAAGGCGAAAGTTTGCGAGTGTGTTTTTATGTTTGTACTTTTTCACGCTCAAACGGCTGAACCAATTTTGATGAAATTTGGTATGGAGGTAGCTGACACCCTGGATTATTACATAGGTTACTTTTTATCCCGAAATTCCTGCGGTTCCGGGACTTACACAGGAAAAAAAACAAATTTTTACCCTACTACGGTGAAACGAAAAGAAGGGTTATAATTTTAGCACCTTATATACCCATGTTGATCGTTTGTTTTCTCACAGTATTTAAACTAATAACCCGATTTAAACGTACAGGGTATCGTTGAATACGTCTCAATTTTATTATGTGTACATAGGCCAGGATCGTTTTATAAATAACAAAATGGCAGTCATGGTCCCTCGTTTTAGAGTAGTAATCTATACTATTCTAATTATTACACCAATGTTACATAATTTTTAAAACACACGTAGTTTTCACAACACACATGTTTACAAAATGTGCCCCGAATCCCTGATACAACGTCTATATTTCTCTCCATTCATCATTTGTATGAATTTGTATGTCTGAAATAGCAGATGACGGGATAACGGACTATTTTTATACATTGTTGTTTATGGATGTTATTTTTCCTTGAGATACCGCGGCGTGGGCTGTGGCAACCTTGGAAAAGGTGTTGTTATGTACTTAAAATACCTTCCAAAATAACTAGTCGTTCGCGCCGAACTGAGATCTCGCGCCTAAATTTTCAAATTAAATCAAAATTCAAAATGTATTCGTCAGAGTATGGCAAATAATTAATAGTATTGGTAGGTAATAGACAAAGTATTGGTTCCACAAACTCTACCGGTCCCCGTGTACAAATATTTTAATGTAGATATCAAATAAGTAACATTACTAATAAAAGTATTAATTTCGGAATATTGGATGAAAATTTGTCTAATAATAAGTTAAAATATCATGTAATTTTGAAAAATTCTTGTATCGCCACCTTAAAACTATACTCACAAACGATTTTGATAAAAAAATCTATGGGGCCATATTATAATATTGTGTAAAATATTTATCTTAATCGGTTTATAAATTTTAATGACGGAGCTCTGAGGTAACAAACTTAAAAATACATACCGATTTGAGAACCTCGTCCTTTTTTGATGTCGGTTAACAAAAATAAAAAACTTGAACTATAAGAGGGTACGGAACAACGGAACCCACAGTGGGAGTAGCACTTGCCGGTATTCTTCTTTTTATATTGTTAATAAAATAAATACAACAAAACACTGTATTTTAAGAAGAGAAGAGGAAACTCAATCGGAATATTCTGGAAGGGATATTCGTGCCTATCGGACGAAACGAATTATACTGAGTTCAAGTGACCGGTGTAGCTCAAATTGACCCAAATCGAATCAGATTCAATTAAACGATAACCAATTGAGCGTGTGGTATAACTCATCGCTTGTGATGAAAATTACATAAAAAAACATAAACGCTTTTACACTCTCAACCCCAAGTTCGAAGACTTATGTCGTGGATGTCGGAAACATTCACAACCAGAACCACAAATTTCCATTATATTTTACCTAAGACTAAATGGGATACGCATTTCCTATCCAAATCAGCCATAATAAGCACCAATAAATTGCTTAGATCAAATTACTATTTTGGGTATTTTCATCTCAATACTATAGAAGACTGATTCCCACAAATAGTAGCATATTAAATACTGGTTCTGGTTGTGAATGTGTGTGTGATGTGAATGTTTCTGGCACCCACGACACAAGTCTTCGAACGTAGTGTGGGGCTTTGAGTGTGAAAGCGATCATGTTTATGTTATGTTTATTGTCTTGGGTGTCATTTATGAAAGCTGAGGGTAGTTTTTAAAATCATCCAAACTATGGCCTACCTACTTTTTTTATTTTTTATTGATGTTGAAAATACTATTCAACACTATCGATCAGTTTTTGTAACTTGCATAGAAAGCAGATTATTTTATGCCAAGTACGAATAATTAGGATCATGTTATTAAAAACTAACCTTTTAAAACGCACCAAAAAAGTAAAAAGGGGTATCTTTAAATACCGCCGGGGTGAGGCATTTTTAGCGACTTCAAAAAAGGAGGAGGTACTATGTTCGACTTGCTTTTTTTTATGTAAGTTTACCGATTTCTCCCCCCCATTTGTGGACCGATTCACAAAATTCTTTTTTTGTTTGGTAGATTATACTTCAGAGGTGGTCCCACATAAATTTTATCGAAATCGATCAAGCCAAAACCAAAACATAAGCGGTGAAGCGATATTAAACTTTGCTTACGTTTATTTTTTTCTATAGATTGTTTGGTCCACCGTGTATATTTCATTCGATGTTAAGTTCAAAATGTTAGGGTTTCGGAGATAAGTGGCGAGTGTTTTTTTTTTTAATCTAGGAATAAGCAAAAGAAGTTCTTTATTGATTTATTTTTATAATATTGGCATTAATACATTAAATACCTAGTTACATTTCTCATAGGGAGTCCTTTTAATCTGACCCCAACCCTCACTTGCAGTCAATTATAAACCGGAATGTCTATTTAATATCTTTTCACGCCTATACCTCTAGCTAGACCGATTTTGATGAGTTCTGACAGGACGATAATAATAGGCACACGGTGAAAAGCATATGCACTTTTAACTGCATTTATTTCAGGCAATGCCGTAGGGCACAACTAGCATTCATATACACAAACAAACATAACTCACCATCAAATTATCGACGGAATTATATCCGCATATAACATATCCCATAACGCGATTGGCCATTTTGTAACCACCACACTACACAAATTCACATCACACCGTAGAACATGTGTCAATCACTTCTGAACGTTTCATTGAGAAAATCACAACCAGTTAGACAGAGAAAGCACTAACAATCAACCCTTAATTGAAGCGTGTTTGCATTGCAATATCGACCTTATTCCTTCACAATTAAGTGCACTACAGTTGATGTTTGGAGACGTAATTTTCACTGTTTCAATGTTAAAAGGGCGTTAAGTGCGCGTCTGACGTCGCTTGCGCGTGAGTAGTGACTGATTGACGATTGCTTGAGTTGCTCCCGTTCTCAAGTGTTGCTACAGAATAGCTTGTAGTACAATAAAGGTAAGTACACACATGTTTGGAAATAATTAACACTCAAAAATGGCATGCATAGATCCCTCTGTAACTAAGAGAACTGGTACGAATAAAGATGAACGAAAAGAAATTAATAGAAACAAATTACACGCTAGTTTTAATATTTTTCGCGGGGATAAACCTGCATGCGAGCTATAGAAAAGTTTTTATTATTTACCAATACAACTGTCAATGACGCAAGTGTCAAAATTAAATAATAAAGCTTGATGATGTGTAATTACTAATTATATACATTCCCTGAAATGGAGATTTTTTTCAGCTTCGAGCTTAACGGAAGTAAATATACCAATTTAAAAAAAAAAAATTAATTTACATCATAATAAGATATTTAAATTTATTCTGAATGCCAAAAATGTACACAATACCCTAAAATATCAGAAATTAACATTTTCATTTTTTAAAAATATAACATTTAAACAATCTCTATAATAATAATAACCAGAGAGGTTTTGATTTTTATGACTAAGTGAGTAAATTTTCAAAAAAAAAACCCATATTTTTTCTTACTCACTTTTTTTGTCGTCTTATTGACCAGCTGGTGAAATGCATAATCTCATAGCAGCATCAGTGCTGCCATTGCAATGCAACCTACCCATTTATGTTTTGGTTTGAGCAGATCGTTTATATGCAACAAGAAAAGTATCGTAGAGTGAACTGACCCTTGAGGAATCCCGGCGTTAATAGCTAATCGATCTGAAGAGCAGCCGTCAAGAACTACTGTTACGATCGGCAATCATAAGGCTATAGAGATGATAGTACATAAAGAAGCGCCTTGCAGCGTCAACAAGACTTTTCTAATCTTTCAGGGTGGCACTCAATGGCAAGCTTGACAGACGAATGTTCTCTCGCTTTAACACACACATATATTTATTAAAACGGTGATAGCTCGGTCATAAAGTACGATGTGCCGTTCACTGATTGCGGTTTCGAATTAAACGACAACGTGAGAGTCCGTTCCAAGTTCAACATAAAAAAAAATATTTGAGTCCCATCATGCTCGCATGTAAGTTAGTGACTCTAATTGACTCAATTGAAAATTAACAGCGTGGTAGTAAGGATATTTTTTGGGTAGCTACCTTCAACCGAAATACAAGCATAGGATACCCTCAAGTTAGAAAAATCTGCCACCAAGTTCTCAATGGTGTTACGGCAGCTATCCTTCAGAGACAATTAAATTCGATGCCTTATTTATAGCATCCTCGACCACATAATCCTGCCAACTGGTAAAATAGTGGTAATTAGAGCAAACGCTAACATTTAAGCATATAAAGAAAAGCAAAATTAAAATGCCGCTATCACAGAACAACTAGGTACCAGTACAGTACCGGTATAGTATGAACACTCCTTAAATTATGGAGCCGGGACTGGCGGGTAATCTCGGGTAATGCGGGCTACATGAGCTCGAGTGGCTATTAGATCACGGACGTTTGGGTCAATGTGGGTCCAATCAATGAGGAAGGGTTGTCCACTGATTAATAGTTTCCTGGACCAGCGCCTCTCATTTGAAAGAGGAGATTGAAACTTTATCTACATACTTTTTTTATCGACTGACGCGTTCGTTGCGTAGATCAGTTCGTAGTCGGATGTAGAAGACAACCAGTCTACCGCTCGCTTGAAGCAGTTAGTTACCATTTTACTTGTTTATAATTTATCATCATGGGTCTTTTTTAACTTGTGGATGCGATTGTGTGTAATATTGGTTTTTGTTTCTGAAGCAGTTGCCATTTTAGGTATAACTAAAGCTCAGCTGTTAGAGCAAAGTCTAAAATTTCCAGCAATCGCGATTAGTTTCCGATTTTTGTTTCCGATTCCTTTTGTAATGCGACTAATTGAGTAAAGATCTTTAAGTCTAAAAATGCACGAAAGTCACCTATCTACATTTTTCACAGTACATTGCAAAATAGACTGATTCAATAAAATCGGTTAACATGTGAACTCATTGCAACTTCCATTCTTTGTCAGTAGCAAGTTTGTCTTAGTCAACATTTGTTGACTAAGACAAACTTTTGTGTTGTATGCGTTCTGGTTAATTGCTTATTATAATTAAGAATTCCTCTAGCCAGGACGCAAACACTAAGACGTAATAACTTTTTCAATGGGCGAAGCAAATCATGAACTAAGGTTATCAGATCTTCCTAAAAGCGGCCATTGATGGTTATTGGTCTAATAAAGCGCCCCGACTTGACCCCACTTCTGATGCTCTGATAGCACACTTTTATCCGAAATATACCTACTTACGTTTTATTAGGGTTTAAAATGTTTTTTTTTCTACGTATTAATTGAATTTCGTTTTGCGATTGTGAATAAATTATCACACAATTCTATTCTTTTTATATATACACTATTTTTGAAGCTATTACGAATATGAGCTGTTTGCTGATCGAATGGTTACTTATCAAATCCTACGGTGGGCTTGAGCTTCCGGTGAAGGTAACATCGCGATGAAACCTATAGAAGCAGAACATTTTTTCGTGCTCACCTTGCTTGCTACCCTGTACTCAAAATACAGTAGTTGGTGGAGGCCATCAAGCCGAAAAATCTATCGTCAAATCACTTATTATGTTGCTCCCGTAATTAAGCTTGAGAGTCAGTCATTCCACTCTCGACCAAATCATCGTGTTAAGCTTTAGGTTCCCGTATCATGCCTATGAATGGAAAAAGTGGGTGTTGTCTATTCAGAACCATCTTTTAATGGAAGTTTTTTATTAAAGCAATATTTCGACAACTTCAGATTCTCTTCCTTCTTAGACGCCCATTTAAAATCTTATAAACCGTTCGAGATACAAGGAAACCAGACGCACCGAACCGTCTGAACATCGAAAACAATAGAATTATCCACGCTTGTTAACTCACAGCAATTAATTCGGACGATGTGCAGATAACTGGTACATTATACAAGGAGGACATTGACACGTCTGGCCTACTACAGTGTAGCAAGTAATCACTACTATTATAGTGGACATGCTAAGTCGCAGCTACCCAAAACGGGCGTATGACCGTCACCACCATGGTCACTACTGTCAGGCATGGAAATAAATAACATGGAATTGAACAGGTTACACATTTCAGGTATGTTCATTATCCGATTTAAGACAGCAAGTAACTAAGACGCCGCGTATGAGGGCTAGATCCTTTTCTAGCGTAAGCAATCTTGGGATGATCCATAATGCTTCATAAAGTCATGTAACGAGGAGAGTATCAGGTATAAAGGTCTTTGGATAAATATAGAAGTAGAGTAAGGCCAATGAAAAGAAGGATGGATAGAGAAAATATTACATGAGTAAGAAAGAAGTGAGTTTGGAGATGACGGTTCACAAATGAGAGTGGAAGGAGAACTCACGTGAAACTGGACAAGGGCAGGGAGATGATAGTTATGCAATCTTTGGTCAAAAGTAAAGCAAATTTATGTATCTGATGCAAATTCAATAGGAAAACCTGTCACGAAACTTAACTATTCGACTGAATGAAAAAGAATTAGTGGGCGCAGTAAAAAGGATGATTAGTTTCTGGGTTAAGGCGGCGATATATCTAAATCGCGTGTTTTTATAACCGTTTTACTCTGAAACCGTAATAGTGAAAACTCCAAAAAAAATGTATGTCATTTTTCATCATGTGAAGCATGACACTGTGGTCCCAAATTTTAATAAAACTTTTATTAAATGTAAAATAAAAAATGTCAAAGTCACCTCTATTTTAAAACTTATAACCATTTTTCTCCTAACGTATTAATCACAAGATTTTTTTATTATTTTAAAAAAATAGTAGAATACATCATTGATGACACCATGGCGCTATATTTTGCAAATATTGTTTTTTATTTTTTTTATTCATTTTAAACGTCACACGGGTATGCGTAGCGCTATGGTATCCCCTCGGTCGCCCATTTAATCAGTGCGGGACGAGCCGCCGTGCTGAGTGGACCTGTGCAACTTTTTGCGGCAAAATCTCCTAAGCTCGTTCCTTGGAAATAGTACCCAAAAGATATTTTATGATTAAGCGCCAGAAGGATATATTTGTGTAAATACAAGCTTATGTATTGTATGGTGTAGGTTTTTAACATTAATAATATAAAAATACTTGAAATAATATTATAGTTCTAAGTAGTTGTCTCTAATAATTCGCTTAAAGTATCTTCTTGTATATTGAATCAAAATGAGTAACAAAAAGACATAAAAAGCGCAATTTGAAAATACAATTCAAAAGGAGAATACAAAGAATAAAAGGGTAAGTTATATTGCATCATTAACAAAACGTTTTTTTTCATTTTATATTTGTATTGGTATGTATTATGTTCTATTATTAGTAAGTAAGTCGTATATATATATGTAAATCGAGCGAGACGTCAAAACTAAATAGTGCAAGTGAAAGATGGCGATGCGATGGCATCTCGGTTACGGTTCTGGATGGCGCAGATTTGAACTTAGTCCAGAGCCATGAAATGTTTAGTGTGCAAAGGTATCCTAAATAAATTATGGAACTTTCCCATCTGTGAGCGTTCTGCAGACGACGTAATTTGTTAGGGTTCCTTACCTAATGACCTCTAAAATGGAACCCTTCATACTATTGTAGTTTTTTTAAAGCACATTCTCTCCACGATACTTCTGATAGTCTCGTATTTTTTAGAGTTCCGTAACCAAGTTACCCGATACCTATCTAGAAACGAACCCTTTAGAATTTTATCTACTAATTATATCAGGGTACTTTCCGTCTACGAACTTGCTGCTGGCTTCGACATTTTTTAGGGTTCCGTAACCGAATGACATCTAAAATTGAACCCATTATAGTTTCATCAAGTCATATTATAGCAAATTACGTCTAAAAACGTTCTGCCGGCCTTGTTGTTTTTAGGGATCCGTAACCGTTGGGGTGACATCAAAAATTAAACTGGCCATGTTGTTTTAGAATTTGTCAACTAGTAATTATCTCTGCTTCGCTGTCAATGAAACGCCACCATCTCATTTGGTATGTAATATGGTCGAAAGTAAGTACGCTGGGAAATGTAATACAAAGCTCAAAACAAATGTTTAGATGCAAATGATTTCTTATTTTGAAAGTCATTCACCATAAAATATAAAGTCATTATTTATAGTCATATTGTATTATAATAATAATTGTTGTTGCATATTTCAGCGCCACTGCTAATAAGTCATCGTTGGCTATTGATAACAATGTAGATTCTCTATAAAAACAAAATCAAACTGAAAATTGTGAAAAAAACAGGTAACTAATGAGTTTGGAAAGGGCATAATATGATTAAATTATAGTGGTTATATTATTTTGTTAATCATTGTAAATTTCTAGTGCTATACTATTAGATAGATAGATATATTCTTTATTGAACACCTTAAAATAATAAAGAACACAAATAGGAATGACAGTAAAACATTATATAAGTGTAACAATAGGCGGTCTTATCGCTGAAAGCGATCTCTTCCAGACAACCTTTGGAATAACGCGATATAATGTAGGACGTCGTTCTACTTTCATAAAAGATTAGATAGAAGAACAGTTATTTAAAACAGAGGATATATAAATAATAAATTTACATACACGTAAACAGATACTATATAATTATAAAATACTCAATATTTTTAAATATACAATGCATACATATACATATATATACATATAATAAAATTATGTCTATTTAATATGGAGAAAAAAAAAAAAGCAAAATAAAAAGGAATGAATTTGGGCAACACTAACACTAAAACTAACAAAAAGGAACAAGAAGATTTATGAAGTAATATAGTAAGCCTTGACTTTATTTTTAAAAATATTAAGTGACTTTGCCCTTATTATTTCTACTGGAAGAGCATTCCACAGCCGAACAGCTTCGACAGTGAACGAACTGTCATAAAAAGAGCTACCGTGTGGAGGAATCTTTAACTTCAGGTTCTCTGATGACCTCAGTGCTAGAGTGAAAAAAATGAAAACGTTCCTTTAGGTAACGGGGAGAAGTAGGATTAAAAAGAATATTGTAGAGAAAGGACAGAATATGAGCATTCCGGCGAGCTCGGATGGGAAGCCACTTGAGCTTTGAGCGAAATTCTGATACGTGGTCATATTTACGCAATCCAAATATGAACCTGATTGAAACATTTTGGAATCACTCAAGTCTAACGCCTACCAATCAATCTTACATATAGTCCTAGAGCTGCCAACAATTAAAACTTGTGTTTTCAGTGGATTAATTTTCAAGCCAAAAGCATCACTCCAAGCGCATATTGTTTCAAGGTCAATATTAATGGAGTCAACGGCTTTATGAAGGTTATTAAGAGGAGCTTGTGAATATATTTGAAGATCGTCCGCATAAAGGTGGTAAGAAGAAGAAAGATTTTGAGATATAGAATTAATAAATAATGCGAAGAGTAAAGGAGAAAGGACGCCGCCTTACGGTACACCGGCAGTCGTGTTACACCACGAAGAGTGAGACTCTCCTAAGCGAACTCGCTGACGGTGACCGAAGAGATAGCTATGAAACCAGTCGATCTCCGTTGGAGATATGTTAAGCGAGCGGAGTAGTGCAAGGAGAATATCAAAATCCACTGTATTAAACGCGTTGCTGAAATCAAGCAGTGTTAATACAGTTACACATTTCGAATCGGATATCATCGGTGATTTTAACTAAGGCAGTTACTGTGCTATGGCCAGGCCGAAACCCTGATTGGAGAGGATTCAGGAAAGAATGAATTTGTTTGTGTACTAGGCGTTCTAGGACTTTGGAGAGGAATGGAAGGATAGATATGGGTCGGTACTCAGAAAATGATTGAGGATTGAGTTTATTGGGAAGGGGAATGATTTGCGCTTCTTTCCACATCGATGGGAACGTCCCATTTGATATAGAGTATTGTGATATAGAGTGTTGTGTAGTGGTTAAAGATTAAGCAAAGGATAGGAAGTATTATGTCAAGGATCGGAATTATCATGTTTCGGCTGATACCATCGATTCCTACTGCATTTGAAGTAATAGAAAAAATGCTCTGCTTAACATCACAAACGGTGAAAGAACTAACTAGAAGAGAAGGATGGTCAAAAGTGGATATAGAAGAAAGAGTTTGTAAATTTGTGAGTTTATCGGCGTCTTTAATATTAGATGAAGAGGAAAAATTTAAGTTTAATGAATCAATATCCAAATCTTTGGGTATTGAATCCTGACGGGATTTGCCAATACCAAGTGACCGAAGAAAAGTCCAAACCTTAGCTTGGTCTTCGTTGTCAACTGCTTTATGGATGTGGCGTCTTAAAGCATCCCTACACACCCTATTGCAGCGATTTCGAGACTGATTATATTTTTCCTTATTTGAATCAGTAGGACGAAATTTGTACTTAGATTTCGCCACAGATGTTTTATGCATCAGCAGTTTTATGTCATCATTGAGCCAGGGTGCGGGCAGGTGTTTTATTTTAATACGACGAAAAGGAGCATGGACATCATAAAGTCGGGTTATAATCGTATTAAAACTTGACACTTGCTCATCAGTTGATTCCGCCTCCACAACAGGCGTCCAATCAATTTCCTTAGCATCAGCGATAAAGGCCTGCAAATTCATGCCGTTAAAGTTGCGCTGCAGAATAATAGTAGGTTTAGGTTTAGAAGGACGAATTTTATAGGACAAAAAGATTAAGTCGTGATAAGAAAAAGCATCAGCAGATAACTGTCCGTGCTTAGCAACATGCACCAAAGATGAAACTATCATTAAATCAAGAAGGGATGGGGTCGCATTTGGAAAGTTCTGGGTAGAGTTGAGAGGAAGTATGTGCATGTTGCTTGAGTTTACAATGGATTTTAAGTGAGAAGAGCGATAGTCATTTTTAAAGAGACAAGTATTGAAGTCGCCCATAATGATGGTGTGACTGTAAGAGGGTAGAAGATTTTCAAGAATATTTTCAAAGGAGGAAAAGAAATTTATACGTAATGAAGGGCAATAATAAACTTGACTTTGACTGTGACTGTGACATTCCTCATGTGTACCACTAAGGAGTGGAACGTGCTCTGTTGTCAACCGCTTCTTCACTTTCCATCTGGTGAGATAGTGGCCAAACATACAAATTATGAATTAAAAAATAATAATTATAATAAATAAACAAACACATTCACACTTACAGCCCACTCACACTAAGTTCAAATACTTGAGATGTCTGCTTCAAAATTGAGCATGTTTATCATCCGTACGGCGGCGAAGAAGTGGAACTTATTGCCCGCGTCTTTGTTTCCTTAACGAAGTATAATCTAAGAGTTTTCAAGTCTTAGAGTGAATAGGTATCTTCCAGGAAAGCATGCTATAACTTCATTTTGTGAGATGGTGGTCAAATGCTTGCCTATATAGCATAAAATAGGCGTGTTTATATTTATTTTAAACCAGTTCTTGTTTTTTGTTTGGTTCAAAAAGATCCAATATTATCGATCCCACAACAATTAAATTAAGTGTTTCTTATAACATATTGGAGATGAAATCGGGTTTTAGCTAAACAAGCTACTTTAAAAACAAGGTTCTAATTGTCCTATATTAAATTTAGAGTGACGTCACTTTATTTTTCGAGTTATTCTCAGCAAGCCTTTTCATTTAATATCCATATTGTAGGAGTGCATCAAAAATAACTTGTCCACCATTTTGGTTGTTCGCCATGTTGGATTTAGAATGACGTCACATAACTGACCATGAATTGTCATCCCAACTAAACGTGAATACAAAATTGCAGGTTAATCGTTTGAAGATATTAGCCTCAAAATTGAATCGCAATATTCCACACGAACTATCATAGTAACATACATTGCAAGTTATATAAAGCTTGTAAAAATACCTATTTAAGTACATCTAGTAATCCAACAAGGACCTTTGTAATATTGCTATTTTACTTTTGGATTTATAATAGTGTGTTTAATGTAATGACATAAATTGTTCGTTTTACGGAAGAAAATTTGTAAAATACTACGGAACCCTATGCAGAAACCGCCACGCTATCTTTGCTTATGATTACAAAAACATTTTCTCAAAAATGTTGAAATAATAAATAAACAAACATATTCACACTTACAGCCCCACACTAAGTTCAAAGGCTTGTATCGTCATACACAAACACACCCAGAACCAGAAACACAAATGTCATTGGAACCAGAGCAGGAAATAAGAATAACTTCTACTTATACTATTTTAGAGAGCAGCGAACGCCGCGCGGTATACGTAATAATATACGCGCTGCTCGTCATTATGTTCAGGAGGTGCGGGGTCGGTGAGGGGGCATTTTCATAGGTGACGCCCATTCGAGCAAGGTCAACGGCATATATCAGTCCCTTAATAAAACACTTCGCGGGACCCTAAGCATTCATAATAACAATAAAACAGTACTTAACAGGCTATTATTTGCTAAAATTGGTCTTCAATAGCATTGAGGTGTAAATCCCAATGTTAGTAATTTGATCCAAGCAAATTATTATTGCCTATTTTATTGTACCTAACGCTAATTGGGATAATTAAATGCCTAATGTTTTACCTTAATTTCCGTCCGAAAATGTTCAAACAAAATTTTATAATATCGTAACTCGAAATCTACAATACGTCGAGGAATATTCATAGGTTATTTAAATCTAACAAGGGACACTAAACTGCCCGTGGTCAGATCAATCTAACAAACTGATCTGACAACGGATACCCTAACGGTATTTTCAGGTACTCTTTTGACGTCACTGTTTGGTCCACCTGTATAAAGTGTCCGCGCAGTGCGTTGAAGCATAGTATCAGTGTCGACTGTCGATTTTTCTTGGCCTTCGTGCAAACCAAGTTTCATTACATTTCCACCGCCACGGTCTAAATCTCCGGTCCCTATATTTAAAACGAACATACACCGCTGTAATTCGTAGTTTTTATTGCGCCAGTCTTTAACTATCCGGTCTGTGGTTGCGGTAATGAGAGTACTAAACATGAAGAAAGATTATACTACATTAAATCGTAAATCAAGATTTAGTAGAAACAATTTCAGTAATTTCACTGACAGTAATAAACACGAACAGAGGCGACGGAAGATGTGGCAACAGCACAGGGACGATCAGTAGGTAAACGAATATAAATAAAGATAATATATATAATACAAGTCTACATACTAAAATAAACCCGACTGCGTAACAAGTAAACTATGTTTTTTTTATAATTTTTTTTTCTTTAATAAGGCCGATTTTAGACAGCTTTATCACAACTTTATTATTAGTATTGAAAATGTATGTGAGAATGGTTGCTTACCAACTTTAAATCGTTAAAATAATATATAGAACCTAAATGGACATTCGAAATTAAAACTAATAAGAGACACCTAAAGATAGTTGTCAAATATAAATTAAACTTTTTTTCTAATGACTATTTTTTTTTTTAAGTAAGTCGATGAATAAGTAAATATGATAAAAAAAATATATATATATTTTGAGTATTGAACCCGAAATATACAGTTTCTAGACTTTTTTTTTTGCAATATGGCATCTGGTTGTCGCCATAATGAAATTTGATAACAGTCATGTCTAAAGTGACACTCATAAGATTAATAAAACTAAATTTACGTAACAATCATCAAAAAAGGTCCACTGATTTGGTCTCTACAACGCCACAAAGGGACATACATAGGCTGATAAACACATTACCCTCCTTTGCGTCGCGCAGTCGGGTAACTATAATTCAAGTTAAATGTGCATCTGGGCACCTAGTCCGCATTAAATAAAATAAAATAAAATAAAATCCATTTATTTCAGGTAAATTAACCCATAAAAAAAAACTACAAAATTACAATAGAATATACAAATAATAAATAAAAAAAAAAAAAAAAAAAAAAAATCAAATTACAATAGAATAACAAATAAATTAAATTACAATACTAAATAATTATTAACAAATAAATTAAATTACAATACCAAATAATTATTAAAAGCCATACAAATGTCAAACTTATTAAAATTATTAAATTAAAATTTTAAATAAATCAAATTACAAATTTAGAAATAGAATTAAATTAATTAAATGTCCATTGTACATAAAATAACATAAATTAGTATAAAGTCAACACCCGACAATGCAGGTGACATGTCTGCCACAGCAATGTCGGGTGTATGGACAGTCAAGTCGGTCAGCTATCATCGCCAGGACTGTATTGGAGCTGGCCCGCACTCTGCGTACCAAAGACGCGCACCGTTTGCGCATGGTGGTATGAAAGCAGTCAGTGCGCGCCGCCGCAAACATGCCAGAAGCGCTGCAGAAGCGAGGCAGCCCCAACACTGCCCTAAACGCATTATTAAATTGGACACGGAGGGAGCTGTAGCATCTTTGTGTATAATTGGCCCACAGGCTGCAGGTATACAATGAAGTGCAATACGCCTGAAAGAGCATGATCCTCACTCCTTCAGAACACCGTGCAAATCTACGAGCCAACATATTCGCTCTTTTTGACAGCGCCCTCCGTTCCCGCTCTATATCGCAATTATCCCTAAGGTCCGACGTCACTACATGCCCCAGGTACTTGAATGAATCCACCCTTTCCAGTGGAACACTGTTCAGAAAAACCGGTGGTACACTCGGGGGGCATCTAGCAACAGCGGTCTCAAAGATCATATACTGACTCTTCTTTACGTTATATCTTAACCCATGATTACTTGCGTACTCCTCACAGACTCGTATAAGCCGCCTCAACCCACAGATCGACGCACTCAACAGCACCATGTCGTCGGCATAGCTTAGGTTGTTGACACAAACGTCATCAACATGACAGCCAATATGCTGACTGCTGAGTGCGACGATCAACGCGTTCATATAAAGATTGAACAATGTAGGAGAGGTCAGGCCTCCCTGCCTTACGCCGCATTCCAACCGATAAGGCTCCGACATAGCCCCCGCCCATCTGACGCTATTTATCTGGTGCGTGTACCAATACTTGAAGATGTTTACAAGCTCTAGTGGTAAGTTTATGTCTTCAAGCTTTTTCCACAAAATGTCATACGCGACCAGATCGAACGCCTTTGATAAATCGAGGAAACACGCAAACACCGGAGTTTTTCGGTCTGTGTAGTATTTGACGGTATGCTTAAGGCACAGTATTGCACTTTCTGTGGACAATTGTGGTCTAAAACCAAACTGATTATCGTGCAGTGTTGTGTATTTATTTAACTGTGCATTAAGCAAACCGTCAAACACTTTGGCCACAATTGTGGCCAAGGATATGGGCCTATAATTATTTTTGTCGGCAAGGTCACCGGCATTAATTTGGGTACCTAACCTATGTAACCCATTTGCTATGACAGGAGATTTGTACTATAATTTAGTCCAGAGATCCGGAGATACCGGAAGAATATAAACCATGACCAATTATTAATAAATATGAACCTAAAGCGCCTCAATAATTTATAATTCTAATCCCACAAATAACAATTCTTATATGGGCAACGGAAGAATAAGCAATTAAAGATTTAATGTCCACTTGACAAAAAAAAATTAAATCTAATATAAAATCCCCCTAATAATCTAATAACAATTCAGATATAATTTAATTTTATATTAATCTCTTGTAAAAAAAATATAATTTGATAAAAACTTACGCACATTTTGAACTTTTAAATTAAAATTATAACGGAAGCCTTCTTCAGGATGAGTGAAGAAGGCTTCCGAATGAAGCCGAAACAATTGTCGATTTATACATCGACAACGCGTAAGTCACGCTAATTCCCGTTTTAATTTTAATTAAAAAAAATATAATACGTAATAAACCATACCCACCCAACTTCAATATAATACCAGCTAAAATTATAGAACCTGAAACTTAGATTACGCAGGCTACCACGAGGCGATAACCTTCTGTCCTTCGTGGAGACCTCGTTGATACTCTAGAGCAGGATAAATCTTTTACAACGTACTTCTATCTTTTATTACATTGTTTATTTGACAAAAGAAGCCCATAGTATTTCCCGAACATATAACATGTTTATATGTAATATCCGTTAAATTTAAACAGGCTAGGGGAACTCCGAAGGAATTCCGAACCCATAAAATTTGTTTATACGACTAGAAATGATAAAAACTAATGTTTTATTTGTATTTGTTAGCGTAATAAAGGTTTTTGGAATTCCTTACCTATAACAAGTAATACTTTGTAAAGTTTTTTTAAAATCAAACTTTCATTAGTTTTAAATAAAAAAGGTCTAAAAAGTTATACTCACAGACTTGTCAAGACGAATCAAACGAGCCCAAACTAGACGTATTTATTTTGTTTAGTTCAGAAGTTCCAATGTCTTTCTTCCGTCTCCATCATCAGACCAGCTCCATGGTACCATATCATTGTATTGTCACCGAAGATACATAAGTACACCTTTGAGTCCAATCGGACATCGGGAAGTAGGTCTAATTTAGCTTGCAAGATTTGATTACAGACCAACAGACAGACAACGGGACAGATGTAACTAAATTAAACCTTGTAAAAACATCAGAGAATAACAATGTGTCGTTGTAGTTACGAATGGCAGTAGAATCATTAGCTTTCATGAGTGCCTCTTTGGGGCCCATGTGAATAAACGATTTAGATTTTTTTGATTTTGAATGTTTACAAAATAATTTGTCATGTGAGATACATTCGTATGAGTTTATATCGTTTTGGCTCAATAATCCTAAGATATGCGCCCGCGCAATAAACAGATATTCGCGTGTTTATCGCTATTGTATCTGTTTCAAGCAATCAGGTCATAGGGGACGGATTGAGGATGATGGGGGAAATATAGTCATATTTTTGCATATGGAGGAGAAACTGCGCAAGCGCTTTCTAGCGACTACATAATATAGATATACCTAGGTTAATATAATGACAAGGATGCATGGAGGCAAACTGCACAGGCTCTTTCTAGCGACTACCATAATAACACCTAGGTTAAGAAAATTATGTATTAGAAATTAAGAATGTTTAAAAAAAAAAAATTAATGAAAAAAAATGCGCCGCCGAGTTCCTTGCCAGGTTCTTCTCGAGATGGCTGTAATTTTCCGAATCTGGCAATAGATTCATTAACTTTCATGAGTGCCTCTTTGGGGCCTATGTGAATAAACGATTTTGATTTTGATTTTGATAATTCTTGCTGTAATTGTGTGTGATGTGAATGTTTCCGGCACCCACGACACAAGTAATCGAACTAAGTGAGGGGCTGTTCTTGTGTAAAATAAGACACTAAGACCTTAAGCTTTCCTTTACACAACGCGTGAAATAGCTTCGCCTTCTTCACCGAAAATTGTGAACCAAGTATTCGAGCAACGGGTAAACAAAACTATTAGAGCTCGTCCAAGCTGAAATGACGCGCCCCACTACTTAATTAGTTTATTTAGATGTGTGAGTGCAAATATTAATGACGACACTTCATCTGTATGGGAGCGTCGATTGTTCAGTGAACAATGGATCTGCACGTGTACACGACGGTCGACTAGTCGGGTGATAAATCCGAAGTAAAAAGTGTGCGTAAATGCGAAGGTCGGACGCGTCATTTCAGCTTAGACAATCTCTACACTCGTTGCTGTCGAGTCTCGGTCACCGGCGTAAGGTGGCGAGTCTATCGGTTTTCTATCGTTTGCATTTCGGAGAGTGTGCGCAGGAGTTATACGAGTTAATTCCCCCATGCCCGTTCTACTAACAACAAGACAAACAGTCAAACGTCATCCATTTATGGTTGTCATACCTTCAGCTCGAGAGGTGGTAGAGCATTTTGTGAGTTGCTCGCCTGGTTTGCTACCAAAGTAGCTTCAAGCCACCATCAAGTTGAAAGTCTGCCGCCAAGCCAAATACGGTGTTCCGGCAGTTATCCTTGAGAGCCTGCGTATTCCAGGTCTAGTGTGTTTACCAGCTTCGATCACATCGTCACTTACCATCAGGTGAGATAGTGGTCAAACACTAGACTGTCACAAATAAAAAAATAAAAAAAATGTTCGCTCGAAGCGTTTCCCTTTTACGTTTATCATCCGCACTGTGAGGGAGAGGAACTCATTGCCCGCGTCTTTGTTTCCTGAACGGTATTATTAGGCAGTCTTCAAGTCAAGAGTGAATAGGTATCGTCTAAGCAGGCATGCTACATCTTCGGCCACATCATCGCTTTCTATCGCGTGAGATAGTGGTCAAATGCTTGCCTATCAATCATAAAAAAAACACAGTCTTCAAACCATTGTAAAAAATTGTTTTTGACGTTTCATATAAAGGAATCATCAATCGGCATTTATCAATCGGTGATCAATCCGTCGCGTCGGTTTTGATACGGACTAACTGTCGGGGCAATTTACTTATAATTGCTGGATTGAAAGCCACGGCCGATAGCGAGAGAATAAAGTTTTTTTTTTTTTTTTAATTATTATTTCATGACCATGGATGGATAGTCCTTCAGTCGAAATATTAAACAAATATTAACAATTTCTATTCTTCATAATAAAAGTCTTAGTCACAAGTCACAGTCAAAGTCAAGTAGTCAGTCATTGTCAAGTCATGCCCTAGTAAAGTGGTAGAAACTTTACTAGAACTTCTATTGGAGTTTTGGAGCGAAGGCGAAAATCACGTTTTTCAACTTTGTATGACTTGCCTACACTTATGCACATTTACTAAGTATTAACGGTTAATAATCCACCATTATTACACATTAACACTCGAAGAATCACAGGTTTTGGAAAATTACACAAAATCAACAACGCCATTTTTTCACTTTCGCGGCAAAACTGAGAGAATAAAGTTAGTTGAAAATATTGCCATACTTCGATCTGACGTTCTGATCAAGATCTGATAAACGTTACCTGTAGTAACGGAAAAAAGGAGAATATAGTAAAATAACAGAAATTAGTTGCTTGCAATCACAGCCCCACACCAAGTTTGAGAAATATAAAGATATTTTATTTGTGAAACATGAGTAAAATATAAACACAGATTTTTATATGAGCATGCACATTGGTCTTACAAATGATTAATGGATCGTCATGTTTTGCATAGATAAGCGTACAAATTTATAAATTACATCCAATTGAACATTTTTATTGTGGTGGAAACATTCACATTACACATACAATCCACCCAGAACAAGAAACACAAATTCCCTTGGGTGGAAAACTTATGTTCCTACCGTGGGAATCAATTTGTGAATAGGTATCTTCTAGGCAAGCATGTTACATCTTTGGCCGCATTTTCACTTTCCATCAAGTGAGGTGGGGAACAATTGCTTGTATATCTAGCATTAAAAAATGGATCTCGTTGACCTCCATCTTAAGCCGATTACGCGACGACCCGATAGCCTGACTTCCTATTTAGAACTGAACTTTCACAGCAGCGACCTTTTTTTATGCAGAATAGGCACGCATTTGACCACTATCTCACCTGATGGTAAGTGATGATGCGGCCGACCTAATTCAATTGTTTTTTGAACTCATGGCATTTATTTCCGAAAGTCATCAATTTTATGAATAATTTATAACATTATAAAAACATATATACTACACACTGATATACGAGTAGATAAAATTAAATAAGCTAAGATATAATAAATTAAGATTATTTTTTAACCGACTTCAAAAAAGGAGGAGGTTCTCAATACGACTTTATTTTGTTTTATGTGTGTGTTACCTCAGAACTTTTTTCTACGTGAACCGATTAGGTTAATTCTTTTTTATTTGAAATTTGTTGCTACCCATGTGGTCTCATTTCAATTGAATCAAGATGCAGTATTTTTAAAATTATCCTCAATAATGCGTATTTCATTCATTTAATTTGATCAAGGGTTCCGAAGGTAAAGCGGTGAAGTCGTTTTTAAGCTTTGCTTGCGTTTAAATTATTTAATTAAATATTAGTAGATATATTATACGATTTTCTCTGGATAGCAGAATCACAGAGGCGAATTAGAGCGCATTGTCAAGTCTCGACTTCATACATATTCCGTTTGAGAATCTAGGCCGCGTCCTCGATCCGAGACCTGATTCTAACGAGGCCTGTATTCGATCAACTATATTATCGATCTTTGATAAACTGTTTTCTAATAGATAAGCTAAGGCATGTAGGTGGGATTTTCTCATGCTCGCTTGGCTTGCTTACCCTGCACCGATATACTATATTCACACTCACGGCCCCACACTACGTTCAAAGCCTTGTGTCGACAGTGCCGGAAACATTTACATCATAAAGTAAACGCTTTTACACTCACAACCCCACTCTAAGTTCGATGAATTGTGTCGTGGGTGCCGTAAACATTCACATCACACACAAAATCACAACCAGAACAAGAAACACAAATTTCCTTTGGGGAGAAAACTTGTGTTCCTGCTGAGAATCGAACCCGATACCCCCCCCTGCTTTCCACGCTTTTCCAACGGGCAGTTCACATACACAATCATACCCAGAACCTGCACAAATGTCCCTTGGGAAGGAACATTGTGCTGGTGGGGATCGAACCCAGAACCCGGCAGAGACGCGCCTACTGCGCCAGCGGGGCCGTCACTAATTACACGTAATTACAACACGGCTATATAATGTATTATGCACTAATTGCATGATAAATACATGTTAATTGCTACGTTACATCAATCATACATGATTGGACAACAGTCTAACCGGAAAAACTGTTTCATAAGTTTCGCAACCATTGTTTTAATCTACTGCAAAGGAGGTTATGTACTTAACGCATTTTTAACCGACTTCAAATAAAGCAGGAGGTTCTCAATTCGACTGTATTTGATACCTAATATTATTTTTACCTAATTTATTGATATTGCCATGTATTCCTTGCGTACTAACTAAATTGATAAAAACCTATCCCGCCTTAGTGCCAAAAATTCAAGACGAGAATCGTAGCAGCCGTAAGACAGGGTATCCCAGCACGGATGCTAACGAACACCCAATTTACTAGTAAAAACAAATGCTATACTTCATGTTATTTATTGTATCTTAGGTTATTATTATTATGAGCCTACGGTGTCCCACTGCAGGGCAAAGGCCTCCCTACCCTCTCTCCACTGCTTGCAATCTTCCAAACCATTATTTCAAATATACGTCAAGGTCGTCTCGCCACCTCCTTTTGGGTCTGCCGCGGAGTCGTTTGTTTTTTGGGGTCCATAAAGTTATTGTTTTGGTTCATAGTTCCTCCGGCATACGACTGACGTGTCCAGCCCAGTCCCACTTCAGCATACCTGCCTTATATCTCACGTCAGCGATTTGGGTTTTGAGCGCAGTATGGTGTTAAGAATGGCTTTGCCCGCTAGTATCAAATTAAAAAGTAGCCTATGTATCAATCCTAAGGTATAATCTATGTACATTCCAAATTTCATCCAAATCCGTTCAGCCGTTAAAGCGTGAAGAGGGAACAAACATACTTACACACTTGCACACAAACTTTAGGCTTTATAATATAAGTAGGATTGTCCAAAACTAAATACATCCTACTAATATTATAAATCCGAAAGTTTGTGTGCAAGTGTGTAAGTATGTTTGTTCCCTCTTCACGCTTTAACGGCTGAACGGATTTGGATGAAATTTAGAATGTACATAGAATATACCTAGGATTAACACATAGGCTACTTTTTAACATGATAATAGCGGGCGAAGCCGCGGGGCACGGCTAGTTTTCATATAAAAACATGAGTAGTAAGTAATCTACCATTCTCTTGAGATAACATTCACGGCCCTGCACGCGATATCTGTTCTATATTTAGCTCGTATGAGCCTATTTCCACACATTCGTCCTTATGACTCACAACACTATATTTAAACCAGTTTCATAAATAAGATAAGGGTAAGGTAGTATTTAAATCTAAGCAAACAATAGGTGTACACTATTGTTTGTTTAGAGATGAAGATACTTAGAATTTGGTATTTTGTTTGCTTGTTTAAACGTTACGACGATATTTGATCTGAGGTTTCGACATAGCCATGCCCCGCGGTTCCGCCCGCTATTATCAAGTTGAAAAGTAGCTTATGTGTTAATCCTAGGTATAAGCTATGTACATTCCTAATTTCATTAAAATCCGTTCAGCCGTTAAAGCGTGAAGAGGGAACAAACATACTTACAAACTTTCGGATTTATAATATTAGTTGGATGAACTACTTGTTAGTTTAGTTGGGTGCGTGTTCGCCTTCTAAGCAGGGGTATCGGGTTCGATTCCCGGCGGGAACATAAGTTTTCTTTCTGCTAAATTTAAAGTTAAATTTAAGTATAATTTTAATAAATATCTTTACACTAGCCGTGCCCCGCGGCTTCGCCCGCTATTATTAAGTTAAAAAGTAGCCTATGTGTTAATCCTAGGTATAATCTATGTACATTTTAAATTTCATCCAAATCCGTTCAGCCGTTAAAGCGTGAAGAGGGAACAAACATACTTACACACTTGCACACAAACTTTCGGATTTATAATATTAGTAAGATTACAAGGTATCTTGAACTGCCCGTTGGCGTAATTTGGTGCGCGTTCGTCTTCTCAGGGTACCTATCGGGTTAGAATCCCGCTGCGATCCAAGTTTTCTCCTCAAAGGAAATTTGTGACTCTGGTTCTTTCTAAGTGTGATGCAACACCCGACAACCACGATACAAGTCATCGAACTTTATAGGGGTTTTAGTGTGAAAGTGTTTATATTATGTCTGTTATGTTATATTGTCACAAGTCGCACCACGTTAAGAACTTCAACGAAACATTTCAAACATTATTTTCGACGTGTTTTAAAACGTGACACGATTATTTACAAAGTAACCTAGTGAAAATTGTATTCAACATGTAAGGAAAAATCTATCAAATCCGTTATCATGTTTCTCTTATTTTGTGCTATTACCATAAAAGTATGTGTAAGGATTATTCGACCAAATTGAATTCCCCCCTGTGTTTCCAATAAATATAATATGAGTCTTCAAGCCGCGAGGTATCTTCTAAGCAAACACGCTCCATCGTCGACCGCATCGTCACTTACCATTAAGTGATATAGGGTCACATGTTTGTATTCAAGTTTAGTTTGGATGACAATGGCCTCGATTCTGATGTACACTCACTAAATTAAATTTAAACTATCCCTGTCTCTTACAAAATAAAACACAAGACAGAGATAGCATGCATTTTAGTGCTGTCACGCTAGTTTATCAATTAAAATATGAACAGCAGAAGCAGAAAGGCACTTGTTTTTTGTCAACACCAATACAACACATACTCGACTAAGCTTGCATAGACATCTAAGTTCTGACTAACTTGACAGCACAACAGTATGCTATCTCTGTCTTTTGTTCCTATTTTGTAAAAGACAGGAATAGTTTAAATTTAATTTAGTGTGTGACATCAGAAACGAGGCCAATGCATGGTTAGCTGTATGTCATTCTAAATCCAACATGGCGGAACACCCTAAATGGCGGACAAGTCATTTTTAATGAACTTTTTAATGAATGAACCTACAATATGGGTATCAAATGAAAGGGCTTGCTGAGAATAACTCGAAAAATAAAGTAACGTCACTTTAAATCCAATATGGCGGACTTCTAAAAGCTGGTCTTTAGAAAAGTTTTTAACAACTAACATATTACAATGGCGGAACATGTTAAAAAATTATATTTCAGCCATTTCGAAGAAAACGCGAAGTCTTCAGCTCGCAGAGCCAAGTTTTAGAATGTTTACTTCAAATCAAATCAAATCGTTTATTTGCTAGAATACATGTACAGAAGATCTTAATGTAAAAATTGATTTATTAACATTACAATAATTTGTACTTAGTGTGAGCAGTGAGTCGTGAAACCGTTACAACGGATTCAGATAACAAAGCATCTTCAATTCAGCTGAACCAACTTTCACCAACAATCATTAAAATCAAACTCAAAATTATTTTTTCTCATGGGCCCCAATTTTTTTTTATTTAAGATAGGCAAACGTTTCACCGCAATCTCACCTGATGGTAAGTGACGATGTGGTCGACGATGGAGCACGTTTGCCCAGAAGATGCCTATTCACTCGTGACTTAAAGACTCCCACATTGTATTTATCAGGGAACACAGACTCAGGTAAGGAATTCCATTCTTTTGCAGTTCGCATAATGAATGTGGAGGCAAAACGTTTCGTCCGCATTTGTGGAATATCTACCATATGAAAATGTATTACTCTAATTACCAAATTCGCAAAATAACAGCCATCTCGAGAACCTGGCAAGATTTTGGCACTATATGTCCCTAGGAAACTACGAGCGAAACCTTGAAAACAAACATATACCTTCTTATGATAGGACGTAGGTATCAGTCGTGGCGGACATGTTTCAACTAATTATGAATGTAAATAAAGATCGGAAATATTCCCAGAAATATAGGTATTATTGGTCACAATGACAAATTTTAATAAAATCGTGACAGGTCGAGAAATACCAGTAAATAGGAATATTTTCAACGCTAGTTGGGCCGCGGCTTTGCACGCGTTCATGACGAAGAACCATATCCTACTAATATTATAAATCCGAAAGTTTGTGTGTAAGTGTGTAAGTATGTTTGTTCCCTCTTCACGCTTTAACGGCTGAACGGATTTGGAATGTACATAGATTATACCAAGGATTAACACATAGACTACTTTTTAACTTGATAATAGCAGGCGAAGCCGCGGAGCACGCCTAGTATTCGATGCGAGGACTTTTTTTTTATACAGTACCGTGCCCCGCGTCTTCGCCCGCTATTATCAAGTTAAAAAATAGCCTATGTGACAATCCTAGATATAATCTATGTACATTTCAAATTTCATCCAAATCCGTTCAGCCGTTAAAACGTGAAGAGGGTACAAACATACTTACACACTTGCACACAAACTTTCGTATTTTAAATTTTAGTAGGATATGCAAACTTTTGACCACCACCTGATGGTAATTATGCGATCGACGATGCATCATGTTTGCCTAGAAGATACCTGTTCACTCGTGACTTAAAAACTCCCATATTATATCTTATCGGGAAACACACGTTAATCAGTACAGCAAAGGAGTGGAACTCATTGCCTGCGTCTTTGTTCCCTGAACGGTACAATCTGGGTGTCTTCAAGTCAAGAGTGAATAGTACAAGAATACCTTATAGGCAAGCATGCTACATCTTCGGCCGCATCATCGCTTCCCATCAGTTGAGATAGTGGTCAAATGCTTGCCTATTCCGCATTTAAAAAAACGAAAGTTTGTGTGTAAGTGTATAAATATGTTTGTTTTCTCTTTACGCTGTAACGGTTGAACGGATTTGGATGTCATAAAAAATACCTTACCAAAAGTCTAACTTGAAAATAAATAATAACTATTCAGTGGCTCAGAAAATTCAAATATTTCAAGTCTTGAGTGAAAAGGTATCTTCTAAGTAAGGATGCTCCATCTTCGGCCGCATCAATACTTTCCATCAGGTGAGAAAGTGGCCCTATCTGGCATAAAAAAGAGCCTTGCTTAGCGTCTCAAGTATTTATAAAACAACAATAGTGTAGATTATAGGAGTAGGTATAAGAGTGCATAGGAAGGAACACCTAGTGACCGATAAGCGGAGAATGTAGATTGTTGTATGAATGGCACTCATTCATGGCATCGCATTCCTGCTGCTATGATTCAGTGGCAGCTGATAAGACGGTGTATTTGGTTTACTATATATCTATGGATGAAATTTAATGACCACCAAAAAAACAATCGTAGCTCTAAACAGCCAAAAAATATATAATATGTACAAATAAATGAAACCTGTACCAAAATCTTTCGGGCTATTTAAGTCATGCCTGCACTATAAAAACTTTTCATAACCCAAAAAGGCCACGCGTGCACCAAATTTTAACTTGGGTTATAATTTAGATTGCCACCAAAAATAAAATTAATTTCCTGAGACAGAACCGAATCGGATAACAGTAGGTTAAGGTTATTTTTTTTTTAGTTAATACAAATATATTTATAATATGTGAAAAAATTGATTTATAGTAACATATTTGGATGAAATTTTAAAATAAAATGCGAGTACATATTTGGTGCATGCGTGGCCTTTTTGGGTAGCTCAGCGATTATTCTGAAGATACTTGCCTTTTTTAGGTTAGCAGACTTTACGTTTATTGGTGATAATTTCATATTAAAATGGGGATTAAATTCTGGTAAGTACTTACGATTTTTTGGGCGTTATATTTCATTATATCTGGTGATTGCTTAAACCTAAGCCTATATTTATTGCTTAGTATTTACGTTGTATAATTGTTCCACGCGGATTCGCCAGTGTTAAAATCTAGCCTACATTTTATTATCGTTTAGTTTCTAGCAGGCTTGAGCACTTAAGTTACCTACTTGGTATTTGTATCTTATATATAAAATTCTCGTGTCGCTATTTTTGTCACCAAACGATAGTTGAGTCCAAGTTGCAGAGCCTCAGTCATCGACGTAAGGTAGCTAGCCTGTCGGTGTTCTATCGCTTACATTTCGGAGAGTGTGCACTCGAATTACATCAGTTGATTCCCCCATGCCCTTTCTATAATCGGAGCACAAGACGAACTGAACAACGTCATCCATTTATGGTTGACATACCTCACGTCCGCTCTAAGCGTTTTGCTTCTACATTTATCATCCGTACAGCGAAAGAGTGGAACTCGATGCCCGCGTCTTTGTTCCCTGAACAGTATAATCTGGGAGTCTTCAAGTCTAGAGTGAATAGGTATCTTCTAGGTAAGCATGCTTCATCTTCGGCCGCATCATAACTTTCCATCAGGTGTGATAGCGGCCAAATGCTTACCTTACCTAGCTTAAAAAAAACGGCCCGACCGATTTTTATAAAATTTTGTGTGCATATCGGGTAGGTCTGAGAATCGGCCAACATCTATTTTTCATACCCCTAAATGTTAAGGGAGGTTCACACCAAAATCTTTTTTTGAATTTTTGGACAAAATTTTAAGTTGTTTTTTATGATTCAACATGAAATAATGTATAAAGCAAAACAACGTTTGCCAGCTCGTAGATGTATAGTGTTAGAAAATATAGACAATTGGCCCGTATGTATAACTTAACCGTATGCACCGCGGCTTCGCCCGCGTTTATCAAGTTTCAAAGTAGCCTATGTGTTAATCCTAGCTATAAGCTATGTACATCCTTTATGTCATCCAAATCCGTTCAACCGTTACAGCGAGAAGAGAAAACAAACATATTTATACACTTACACACAAACTTTCGTTTTTTTTTATGCGGAATAGGCAAGCATTTAACCACTATCTCACCTGATGGTAAGTGATGATGCATGTTTGCCTAAAATATAGTTCACTCGTAGCTAAAACTATTTTCACTCCAGGTTTGAAGATTTTATATAAAACAATTCTGACAGTAAAACAAAACCGTTTTGTTGTAAGCTTGCTCCATCGTCGACCACATCGTCGCTTACCATCAGGTGAGATAGTGGTCAAAAGTTTGCCTATCTTAAATAAAAAAAATCTCATATATTTTCTCCATACAAGGTGCTATTTGTTAGGATATCATATATTACACATAAATAAAAATTTCAGGCGTCTAAAAGCAAAGACAGACGTAGACTTGGTAAGAAACACATAAAACACAAAATTTTTCACACTCAGCCCCTAAGTTCGATGATATGTATCGTGGGTGCCGTTAACAATCACATCACACACACGATCACACCCAGAACCAAAGTCACAAATTTCCCTTGGGGACAATACTTGTGTTTCCACCGGGAACGAACCCGATACTTGCTGCTGACGATCGCGAACTCGTCTAAGCCAACAGGCAGTTCAATAGGGTCCCGTTTGTAACTTTTGAATACGTAATCCGACTTGTATTAAGTGTAGGATATATACTTGGGATATTTAGAACAGTAATTAGGATAGTCATTATAAGGCTTCTTTTTTGTTTGACGACCCAGTTGGCGCAGTGGACAAGTGTCCGCCCTCTGCGCCGTGGCTCCTGGGTTCGATTCCCGGCAGGAGCACAAATTTCTTCCCAAGGGATATTTGTGCTTCTGGTTCTGGGTGTAATGTGTGTGTGAAGTGAGTGTTTCCGGCACCCACGATACAAGTCTTTGAACTTAGTGTGGGGCTGTGAGTGTGGATGCGTTTGCGTTTGTTTGTTATTTTAAGTCTACCTGATTCACTGAACCTTTGGAAGAGAAACTGAATCCCACGACACAGGTCGTCCTAGTGTGGGATTCAGGGATCCTTAATTAACACATAACATGCATTAATGTTACTCAATTATATTTATTTTTAAAGTGTTAACATATTTTGTAACCAAATAAAGTTTTTTTATTTATTTAATCCGTAGTAATCCTACTAATATTATAAATCCGAAAGTTTGTATGTAAGTGTGTAAGTATGTTTGTTCCCTCTTCACGCTTTAACGGCTGAACGGATTTGGATGAAATTTGGAATGTACATAGATTATTAGGATTAACACATAGGCTACTTTTTAACTTAATAATAGCGGGCGAAGCCGCGGGGCACGGCTAGTAGTAGATAATAATATCATGAAGCTAGCGCGGAAACTTGCACACAATAAAATGTCAGGCGTCGAGACGTTGCATTTTAGTGTCTGCTTTACTGAAGAGCTTTGTTTAGGACTTTAGGTGATTCTCGTTCGGTAAAGGCGGGTAAAGCTAGGTTTACTCGTTCTAGTTCTACTCGTGAAATAACGAGCAAGATGAAGCAGAGGTAGCGATCGGCGAAGCGCATATTAATACTAATAATTTTAACGCAAACAAAGCTTAAAAAACCGCTTTATCTTCGGAACACGGCCAGTATTTTTATTTATTCAGGTATATCCTACTAATATTATAAATCCGAAAGTTTGTGTGTAAGTGTGTAAGTATGTTTATTCCCTCTTCACGCTTTAACGGCTAAACGGATTTGGATGAAATTTGGAACGTACATAGATTATACCTAGGATTAACACATAGGCTACTTTTTATCTTGATAATAGCGGGCGAAGCCGCGGGGCACGGCTAGTTATATATATTATTATCAGGTTTTGTTATGAACGCCAATAAAAAGTTACTCAGTCACGTTACCAGTCAAGTGTTTTAAGAGACATTCTGATAACGCCCTTAAATTGACCGAGCGAGCGCGAAGCGTCTCCGTATCAGCGTCTGTCCGGATTTCCGGCTGCTCATCTTTACAGGTAGCATTTCTCAACCGATTCTCGTGAAATTTTGAAGTCGGTTAGATTAATATATAGAATTTTTCCTTTAAAGTTCGCGAGTTTGACACATTATACTTCATATAAATGAAACGGCTTGACTCACGATTTAAGGTCAAGTCTTGCGACCTAGGTTTCGGAGATGTCCAATCCCCATCATCAGGCGAGTTCACGACGGAAGATCACGACGCTCACGAGTTTTGAGCTTGTGCTTTTTTTTTAGCACCGTGACCTTCCGTGGTGAACTCGCCTGATGATGGGGATCGGACATCCTCGGGGATGTCCGATGACCTAGTTCGCAAGAGTCGACCTTAAATCGTGACTCAAGCCGTTTCATTTTTATAAAGTATAATATATAGAATTTATTTTGTCTTAGGTTTTTTTTTAAATGGCGGACTTACGGGGTTTAAAACGTAAAAAAAAACATTTCAGGTATTTCGAAAAATATGCAAGGTCTTCAGCTCACAGAGCCACTAGTAAAATCAAAATCGTTTATTCACAAGGGCCCCAAAGAGGCACTCATGAAAGTTAATGATTCTATTGCCAGATTCGCAAAATTACAGCCGGGTCTAATTACAATCGGGTTTTATATCCACCTAAAGTGCGGAGAGCACCGGGCTACTGCTGACACTACAGGCTAGAGTTACTAACCTGTGTATCCCGCAGGTCGGGCTCGCTGTGTGCGGCGGGGACTCCGCCCCCCGCTCCCGCGCCCGCCACGTCCCCGGCGCTGGCGCTGACGGCTCGCCGCCGCGCCTCCTTGTCCCGCTCGCGGTTACCGGAGAGCATGTTCTTGGTTTTGGAGAGCAGGTTCAGGGGCTTCATCGACTTGCGGACCTGCAAGTGAGGTTGCGATTTGTCTATTGTTTCTTTTTAATAAACGGTTTTACGGCGGCCGGTGACGTCGTGGCGTGATATCAATTTCTTCCTACCAAATTGGGCAGTACAAGCATTGGACAGGGATTCTTGGAAGATCATCGGGGAGATATTTGGGAGACGATAGGTTAAAATCACACCCAGAACCAGAAACACAAATTTCCCTTGGGGAGAAATTGTGTTCTCACCGAGAATCGAACCCTATACCCCCGCCTAAGAAGAAGAACGCTGTGTGTGCGCACCCAGCGTCCGCCTTCTTCCAAGCCAAAGAAATGTTAAAATTTTGAGATGGTAACGATATACTGAGCCCTCTGGCGGAAAAGTTTGATCACTATCTCAAGTGATGATGCGGTCTATGATGAAGCGTTTTTGCTCAGAAGATTTTTGTACCATTGACCATGATTATTATTCAACTCGCATCTAAAACATACTCACATACTTTCGTCTTTATAATAAACATAAACGCTTTCAGTCACAGCCCTACTCAATGATCAGGAATACTGGCAACATTCACAAACACAATCACACCCAAAACCAGAAATACAAATTTCCCTAGGGGAGAAAGCTTGCGTTCCCACCGAAAATCGAACCCGAACTACTCCACCGGGCAGTTAATGTTGCGTCAGTAATATTAGAACGATAATCAAATTCTAAATATATACAATGAATCCAAGTAAACATATTACCAAAACTACAACTATAACCACAGTAGTCATTGCAGGATTACAACTCTCGCTCGACTGAACGCGACCACTGTTTGTTACACAATTAATTAGTGAAATAAAGAATTTAACAAACAAATTAACATCATAATTGCACAATGAGGAAGGACATTGACACTGTATGTTGTAACTGCACAATTAATTAATCAAACATTTTAGATTAATAGGATCAAATAGTATGTGATAGTCATACTAATATTATACATGGCAACTGAGTCTTTAAGAATAAGTTCTTAAAATAATGATAGTTTGGAACAATATCCTGAGTCAATCAACATTTAACTTGAATATATAATTTCGTGAGTTTTACGAACATCCTTTAAAATCTCAATATGGCACGCTTGTCCCCATACGCTTCGGCATACACTCAAGAATATGTGATGACAATCGTGCTCTGAAGCGCAGCATGTTAATGGACCGATCCTCAAAATGGCAAATTCTTCAAATGCCCAATTCTTAAAATGGCTAATTCACAAAATGAAGTGCCTTGCTTGCTGAAGCCTGGCACTTGGCAAGCCAAAAATGAAGATATTACATTGTTTAAAAACGTGAAAATATATATAGGGAGTGTTTGTTTGTAATTTGTTTTAAATGACAATAAATGTTTTGAATGCAAGGTATCTACATAATTAACGATCGTCCCAGTTACTTCCATCCCACACTTCCCAGTCTATAAAATAGAAGATATTGTTTTCATTAAAATGTAATGTTCATGACAAGTACAATATACAAAAAAATATTACCAACCTTGCACTTGATAGACGCTGGGTGAACAAAATTATCATCATCCTTATTTTCCTTTGGAGGATCTCTCAGTCCCAAAACTAGCATATCATCCAAAGAAGCCTGCATGTGCCTTCTAAACGCCGGCCGAGCATCCTCGTGACTCCTCGAGGAATACACGGATACTGAATCCATGCTAGCTTTACTCGTCTCACCAGATATTACCGTCACATTCTCAACAGATTCGCACGAATGCCAGTCGGGGGGGTGTCTTCGAGACTCCTCGTAAATCTCCACAGAGTTAAACGTCTCTGCCACCTGGTCGATCTCCAAATCCATATCCAACTGAGGAGGTATGAACTCGTAATGATGCCCCTCGTTTTCAGTGTACACTTGATCGTAAACAGCTCCATTGGGATGCTGTCTGGAACTGGACGGGATGTTCCCGTAAACGTTATTGTAGTTGTATGTGTCCTCTTCGTTTCTAGGGCTCAGGTGACGGACTGTCTGCATGTCGTTGGCGTTGAGGATGACGTCATCTAAGTTGAGCGGTCGGCCTTGACCGCCGAATCCGTCCACTACAGGCGTGGTGTTGGACAGAAAGGAGCCATCGGCGTCGAAGCTGCTACACCCGACTAGCCCCACCGGTCGTCGAGGCATCTCCTGCCTAAATCTATTCGGCGGCGGCTGTGCCCCAGCAAATTCTACCACCAGGATGCGATCGGCGATGTTCCTCCCGTCGTTGTGAAATCCGATACCAGAGTCGCTGTTACTCGAAGTCGTAGTTATTTCGCTGTGGTTGCTCGGCTGGGGAGAGTTGGCCACGAAGTCTGGCGGCTCCGCCCCGACGTCCTCGTGTCTGCAAGGCCGTCTGTCCCGCGGTACTCTAAACCCTTGAACCGCTCGGTTGCATCTAGAGAAATTGCCAATAGCCGGGCTGTCGCCTTTAATAGCTAACTTGGATATTTGCTGAAGGCTCGGACTGGTGCAGTCTTCAGAAGGAAGGGAGTACATCCCCCGTATAACTCCCACAACATACTCCGCCGACGGAGGAAACTCTAGACATCTCTCGGCGACCGGGTCTCTCGTGCAGACTATCTGAAACTCCCTCGATCTTGCGACGTGAGCCTCGTGCTCCGCCATCCTAGGATCGACGGCGAACACGTGACAGCTGTGCGACGTTTCCGTCTCGGGCATCTCCGCCGACGTCACGAGGCCGAAGTAACGTCTGTCGGCGTCGGACCCGCAGCCCGCGAAAACGATTCTTTCGCGTTGGTACTGGGCCAGTACCTGCCCAGACGGACGACGAAGGATGAGCGAGTTAGGAAGGACCGAGAGGAGCACCGGAGCCGCCGATCGTCTCTCTTGACGTAGTTTTCTGACGGCTGTTCTGACATTTCCGGGGGCCGCATTAGGGGCCGCCTGAGGGGTCTCTATGGTCCCGAGGTAGCCGACAACGGCGCGGCACTCGAGCCCGGCCGCGTGGTTCGGGGCGAGCTCGCGACTCAGGTTTTGGAGAATTTCGTTGACTCCCGATGTGCTGGGAGCAGCGTGACAACCTGGAAAATAGAGTATAAATGATGATGTTAATAAACTGGATGAGTATCTGAAATGAAAACACATAACATTGACTGGTTGTAGTAACATGTATGCAAATGACAATGCTGCAAATAACTGACGTGATGGTGTATGTAACGCTCAATAAAGGAACACAACACTGGTGTTAATTTAATATCATACTGATAATACAATGGTTATGATAACTGTTATAACGGTATGATAACTGAGAGAGTCAGATGGTTGGTGAACAAAGGTGCAGCCATGCTATTTCCAGAAAGAGATTTAGGGGTAGTTTCAGTAGATTCTGCCACTTGTTAATAAGCGATAAGCAATCTGTCAGCCAAATGAAGTGAGACACAGTACTTTGAATTAATCTATACTGCACCTCTGAAATTTTGTAGAAGGATAGGGTTATTTTAGGTGGTAGAATATTATTGATCGAGCGATGCAAGCTCTCCAAGTTGACTTGGGTTGTTCAGCAGTTTGTCCGACCGTCTGTCAGAGGCATCTAGAGTCTAAACCATATAGTAGGCCACCAAAGTCATTGTTTTTAGACCCATTTTGTTCCAGGATCTATCTCAGAAGCGGCTTCACACTGACCGCTGAAACTTACATATAATATCCGTTATATCCTGTACTTGAACAACAAATACAGAAATCAAACAATTTAAAGCAAGTAACCTCAAAAGTTTTTCTCTATGAGGCAATATGTAGGCGCGAGATCTCAGTTCGGCGCGAACAACTACTTTATGTTCTATATATAAATAGAGTTCCACCTGGGCAGTACCCTCTCATCGGACATTCTGTTGACATGGCTGCAGCATCGCAGTTGATGCCGTATTAGATAAGCCTCTATCCCACAAATATTAGCATGTGTTAAGTTTTCTAGTATATGTGATTGATAGTAGGATAGCATGCAAATATGAAATTGTGTTACTACATACAAAAGCCAACTGGAACACAAATAGAGTTCATGTTGTTATAGAGTAGTCCCACATACCTATAAATATTATGTCCCTTAGCCATCTGGAAAATACAATACATTTAACTAAATAACATGTTATTGATAAATATAAAGCTATGGATATAGGGGTGGAAATTTTTTGATAAATATGTTAGACAGGGGTTTTCATACAAACCAATAGAAACAAAATCATACTTTCACATTTACCGCCCCATAATAAGTGCAAAGATTTGTAGTGGCTGGAAACATTCACATCAGATACAATCGCAACCAGATCGAGAAACATACATTTACCTTGGGGAGAAAATTGCATTCTTACTGAGAATTAACAATGGTAACCACTACTTGATAGGCAGAACCGATACCCACTTATAATATACCAAATAAATCAATACATCTGAGGATTTATTACATCTAGAATAATCAAATTGAATAACTTGATTCACTGATAATATATAGGTGATATAGCGCTGACATTTTCAGTCTAGGAGTAGAATTCCATCACAGATAAAGTCACAGGAAACTGAAATTTTCTTTTATACCATACTGGTAATAATGACAATAAACTTTTTGTAAATTATTTAACTTAATAAGTGAACTAAACATCCTAATTATATACATTACTTTAAAACAAAGTTTACAGTATGGTAAGTAGTTTCAGTCACATTTACTTCCAGTCTCTTTTACTTTTATTTTCTTGTACATAAACCAAGAGGCTGCTTGAAATATTGCACAGTTAATGAGGTGATAGCAACAATGGAGGAAACAAAAGGGTAGTCATTGGGTGATGAATATCAATAGAGACTGTTTACTGGAGATGGAAAGTCATTTTTACTAATTACTGGAGTAATACCTGGATGATGATGGAGTGGCTGCGGTCGGCGGCGCGGCGGAGGATGTCGCCGGCGAGTGCGCGCGCGCTCCTCAGGCTCCGTATCTTCCGTGTCGGTCGGCGGCGCCTCGCGCGGTGAAACGCTCAGCGCAATAGCCCCCGGCGCCGCGCCCACCAGCCGGGCCACAGCCGCGTGCGGCGCTCGAGCCACACTCGCCCCATCCACCCCCAACAACGCGTCTCCAGCTCGCAAACCAGCTCGCTCCGCTGGCCCGCCCGCGGCCACCGCCGAAACGACACAAGGCCGCTGCCCCGCTATTGTAAACCCGAACCCGCCCACACCCCGGGCCACTATCACCCGACGCTCCATAGTCCGCGCTATCACGGCCCTCCGACGTCTCCTTCGTTGCTGTTGAGGCACCATCGCAAGAAACCTTTCGATTCTTTGGTACACTTCAACAAACAGGTTTTTCTAACGGACGCGACACATTTTGCACTTTCATGAATGAAGGATGAAGGAAGTTGTCGGGTTTTAACAGAATTACACAGTTTTGCAGCTATTTACGCGGAGAAAACAGGAAAAACTAGAAATAAAGAAAGTTTTTATTCTGATGGTATTGACGTTTTAGAAAGTTTTTGATGCGTTCATTCAAAGAGAATGACATATAACTAAGCGTTCCAAAACTATACCATGAACGATCGTGGCATCCACAGTCACGTCGCGTTGCCTTTCGTTTTAGGAGAGTGTGAAAATGCAACTGTGTTAACATCGTTGGCATGAATTTGAAAAGATAGGGGTAAGAATGGCCATCCCGTGTAAAACTAACTATTTTGGAAGTAAACATTTTTATAGCGAAACAATAAGTTTTCAGTGTTACACAAAAATTTACCGGCGGCGCGTGGCGTATTCACAAACTTATTTTGGAACGTAGCCATTGTCATCGCCTGTCGCCTTGTTATCTGTCTGCTGTAGTGTCAAACTAATGTCAAACGTTTACCCACGTTGTTTTGTTTTCGAATTGTACTCCTAAAACCATCCTAAAACTATAAATTAACTCAATTTGATCAGCATTGAAACGGAATTGACAGAAATCGAATAAAGCCCAGATCAAGTACAATGGCGGTAAGTTTATGTATTCACTATTCTGTACTAAATTATGGAATTGTATTTAATATGTATAACCTATGCTTTAATCCATATATTTCCTTTGATTTATGTAGAAAAAAGGCAAAGCGAAGATTAGTAAAGTGAAGCGAAACAATCAGACAACTAACAAGATGAAAAAGCAGGGTAAATTAAGGCTGCAGAGGCACAGGACGAAAGTCCAGAAGCAGAAGCAGCCAGAAAGACCGCAGGTGGAGTACGAAAGTGAGGAGTCAGCGTCTGGTGACGAGTGGGCTGACATGCTGGATGATGAGGAGCAGCAGTACATCATGAGCCGGCTTGCAAAGCAACCGCAGTTACTGTCAAATGTTCCGGAGAAAAACCCTGAACAAACCAAGTGAGTTCTTGCTTTTAAATCATAATAACTCTCGACCCTTGAAAAAAGTCAGATTTCCAGCTGTGGGAATTTGAAAACGAGATTAATAATATTTGCTGAATAAGAACTGCTCAGTAAAGGGACCTATAAATCTCACATATCAAGGTTTCACTGTATATAATATATTATCACACTAATGTTTTAAATTCGAAAGTTTGTGTGCAAATGTCTTATATATTTGTATTTTCTTCGCACTGTAATGAATGAACGGATTTGAATTAATTTTGGAATGTACATCGATTTTATCCACGATTAACACATGGCTAATATATGTCGATAGAATCTAGATTCTACACTCTATAAAAGACTTGTTAAGATGTTATTTACTTATATTTATATTTCAATATATGAAATATGTAAAAATTATGCCTACTATATTACCAGGGGCACTAAACGAAAAAAAATTAAGAAAGAAAAGCCTCAGAAAAAGAAGATGTCGGGCAGTGACAGTGGAGCAGAGTCCGATGACATTTCTGACAGTGACATTGAAGAAAAATATGAACAGGAACCAGCAAAGAGGATGAGACACTTACTGCCCATCAAGACAAAGGCGGGGTTGTTGGAACGGGCCGAAGAACGTGATGGTAAAGTTAAGATCTAGACTTGCATAACTAAATTGGTTGACCACCCAAACTTCACTCTTGGCGATAGTAATCAGATGCCTTTTAATGCTTTTGCTTCTGAGCTAGTGTGATCTCATCTCCACAGCCCACAAATATGCTGTGAACAAATTGAACTGGCCATTGGCAAAATTGAGTGTCTGTTCATCTTTTAAGCAGCAGTTATCTATTTGATTCCTGGTGGAAACACAATTTTTCTCCCCAAGGGAAATTTGTTTATCTTGTTCTAGTTGTTTTGTGATGTGAATGCTTCCGGCATCCACAAAACAAATCATCGAACTTTGTGTGGAGATAAAGTGTATGTATAAAAAAGAAATAGTTTAATTGCTTGGAACATAGTACATGAATGTTGTTACTGAGATGAACGGTTATGCAAGTTTCGCTAGAAACTGCATTTAAAAAACCGGGCTTAAGAAACTATCAGCGCCATCTATTACGCCATGACCGATGTTAAAAACTGTTTCTACTCAACACTAGATGGAGCTTTCTGAGACTGCAAATTCAAACACATTCTACCAAAAACAAAAAACTAAGCAAAGCTCGGTCATCCGGATATTGTTATGTGAAGTGTAAAGGCTTGTGTAACAACACTACCTGTTACAGATACAGAATCTGAACAAGAAGATGACCAACCACAAACTGCCCCAAAACAAGACCAAGAACCGGCTGCATCTGACGAAGGCTCGGATTCTGGCCTGGAAGGAACCGCCGAGGAAGAGGAGGGTGATGGTACAGTCAGTGCGGTGCAACTTCTGGCTGCCAGGAGAGACAAGTTGGCTCATGACAAGCTCAGGATCGGAGCACTATGTTCGTCACTACTCGAGAGCCCGGAGAAAAAGGTAACAAGTGTACAGAAATATAAAATATTTTTTTTAGGTTAGCTTGAATAGTGGTAGTGGACAGATGGTTGCCTATCTAGCATAAAAAAAATTACCTATGTGTCATTTCAACTATGATATTATTGTTTTTAATATACAATAGAAAAACATGATCATTATCTCACCTCATGTTAAGAGACAACGCAGTCGAAGATGGAGCATGCTTGCCTAGATATTGTCTATTCACTCTCAACTTGATGACACGAAGATTGTACTTATCTGGGAACACAGACTCTGGCATAGAATTCCACTCCTTTGCAGAGACTCAAGAGTGTAACAAACGTTACAGGGTAGCTACTCAGGAGAGCATGAGAATATATGATATTCTTCTTCGTTCCCCTGCTGTTAAGGATTGTAACCATAAGTAACTAATCTCCGATTTTGTGTCAGTACAATATTTCAATGTAGAGTTTCCTCTGTTGCTTCCATTATGCTACTTGACCATCGCGCTGGTATTCGTCTCCTGGGCTGCTTCCCATTTTTTTACAACGATATTACCACCGTTGAAGTCTTCACGATATTACATTCACCAGAAGCTATATATTGTGGACCCAGGGGCCAGTATCATCTCTCCAACATTTGGTTAACTAATAAAATTGTTTTCAGCTAAAGAACTTATTCCCAATCCTTTATTTAATGGAGGAGCGGCTTAAAGATGGCTCATTGAACTTACACTCGGTACGTAAGCTGGCTACACTATCTGCCTACGAAGTGTTCAAAGATATACTGCCAGATTACATGATACGACACCAGGACTACTCTAATATTAAATGTAAGTATTGCCAAGGAAGTTTATCATGAACTTAATTTATTTTATCATTAAAACTATCAAGATTGCATTATTTATTTGTTAAACATGGAGCAGTTACACATGATGCATGCAAATAAATTCAACATGTTTTGCTTAAACATATAGAATTTTATATAAATTATAATTAGGATTTTTAATTAAATAAATGTCACAAAATTATAAATGAATAATAATTTATTTCGTTCTAGCAAAAAAATTTTAGTTATTGAAAAAGTCTAAATTTTTATTTGTTTTTTTTTTTCGATTATTCAAAATCTATATATTTTAATTAAAACTAAAAAGAAAGCATTTATGTCATTCAAGAAGCACTAAAATATTTCCTGCAAAAAAAAAAATATGTTTTTAAGTTATGTATGTACGTAACTTTCTTAAGATTTGATGTATTTTATTTGAATAATGGGGTCTTTACTGAAATGATAATTACGAATCAGCATTTTATTTGCCTTATTTAGTAGAAGTAAAAAATTTGCACATTGTTTATGATATATGTATACAGATAAGATATTTAAAGTTTTACTGAACCTACACGGTTTTATATTAATGTTACAAATGTCACTAAGTTTCAAATATAACTCATATTTCAGTGAAGAAAGACACATTAGCACTGTACAAGTACGAAAAAGAACTGCTGGAGTTTTATAAGCGATACCTACAGCGGCTGGAAAAAGCAGCTGGAGTGCTGCGAAGAAAGAAGGGTGACACAAGGTATACACAACTCTTTTTAGATTTATGTTTCTTAAGCTTAACCGTGCTATATAATCTACAACAACATCTACAACTAAATATAAAGTCATTCTTTAAAATTATCACTCTAATCAACTAAGCTATTCAAGCACTGCTGCAAGCATTGAAATTTTTAATGGACAATCTTAAATCTATGGTGATATTGAATGCCGTCTACTGTAATAGTTTGATAATATTACACAGCTTGTAGATAGCAACAATTATGTTGTATTTATAGCATATAAAAGGATCATAAGGATATTCTTTATTTAGCATTCGCTAATTCGAGTCTTGCTCCCGATAATGTGAATTAGGTTTAACGAATTTATTTACTCATAAAGAACATAGTTGGCTTATAATGAGTTTACATACTAACTTACAACCTAGCTAGTTACTTTGTACATATAATTTCATCTAGTAATCTAAAGGTACTGACTTATTTTAGAAAACTGTGTCAATAATATATTTTTTCAGTCTACTTTTGAATCGGATCATGGATTCACAATTTTTAATATCAATAGGTGAATTGTTGTATAATTGTGCACCTTCAAACACAATGCTCGACTTACCATAGTTTGTTCTCGCAGCTTTAACATTTAAATTGTTTGTATTTCTTGGGTTATATTTAAAAGTTCTTTTTGTATTTTTTTTTTATAAAACAAATTATTGATGTGCCCTAATGTACACATGATTACTCCTTTTTGTAAAAATAATAAAATCTTGTAAACATTTTGCATGGCGTCCATCGTAACATATCACTTCTGATATTGACTTTCAGAAAACTGGAAGAGTCAACGACTAGTCTAGCTCTCGTATCCCTCCAGTGCATGAGCGGGCTGCTAGTGGCCCGTCCTAATTTCAACTACGCCACAAACATCGCGCAGAGCGTGGTCCCATTCCTGGACTGTCGGGAGGACGCCGCCCGGGCCGCCGTGACTCACGCCTGCGTTAATGTATTCGCTGAAGACAACAAGGGAGAGGTCACGCTGACGGTTAGTTGCAGAGAGAGAGAGAGAGAGACACACACTTAGCTTGAGATAGTTAAGTTACAGTTCGAGATAATTTGCTTACAGTGTGAGACAAGTCAGTGATTCTCCAAAATGATTTACTCACCGTTTGAGACAAGTCAGTGATACAATAAGACGATTCTCTTACAGTTTGCGAGAAATAAATGACATTTGGATATAAATATTATTTATCTAAAGTTAAAGACAAGTCAGTTAATTTTAGACTTATAGTTTGGTTCAGCTCAGTGATACTTTGAGATAATTTACTTCCAGTCTGAGACTAGCCAGTAATATTTTCGAGACAGTTAACTTATGGTTTAAAACAATACAGTGATTCGTTGCAATAATTAACTTACAGTTTGAGACAAGTCAGTAATACTTCGAGACAACCTACAGTTTAAGACAATTTTGACTGTAAGATATTTCAAACAAAATTTTAGGTGGTCCGGCTAATTAACCAGCTGGTGAAGCGTCGCGGCGAGCGTCTCCATCCCTCCGCGCTGGACTGTCTCCTCTCCCTGCGCATCAGAGATGTAGATATGGATGCACAGGCAGAAGTAGACCACAAGAAGAGGCAAGAAGAGAAGCACAAGAAGAGGATTGTGAACCTCTCTAAGAAAGAGAAGAAGGTATGGTAGCAGCTAGTTGTTTCTACTTCTAGTGTTATGATTATCCTGAACACATGAAAGCTAGCGATGAGACTTATGGGCGACCTATAACAACGCTCTTAATTCATTAAGAAAAGAAACGGTGATTCGTGTCTATAGATATATTATTGTGCTAAGAATTAGAATATTATAGACACTATTAATAAATTTTCGTGCATATGATTTTGTAACAAATGTTATTTTAATGTTTTGATAATAACGGTATCAAATGCACAATATCTAGATTTCTATTGAACTAAATAAAGAGCTTCTAAAAATCAGCTTTTTTACACAAATTTATGGCATTCATAATTTTCCCATAATTATGTTTATATGAAAAAACCCCGTCTTCTCGCGCTTTTATTTTCAAAAAAGTATTATTTTGACTAACGTCGACGTATCGGCAAGGTTGCATCAGCCGTGGTCACGAGAGACAGTGTGTGTCTATCTCATAAAATTTTAGAGTACAAAAATAGAAAACATCTAAACCTAGAAAATCTAAGTTCACTATACTGCACATTCGTCGCAGTTCTGTACTATATGGCTTTATAATAAAACATGCTGTGCCGACCACAAAATAAGTGGGATAAGGGCAGGACAATTATGATGTGTTGATAATTCGGGGGCTGAGTCACCCACGTCCGTAGGAGGATACCCCTTAAGTCTGACTCCCTACACGTGGTCCCCGGGTGGTGCTAATCAGGTGACATTTGAGAGGTGGTAGAGCATTTTGTGAGTTGCTCGCCTGGATTGCTACCAAAGTAGCTTGCCACCATCAAGTTGAAAGTCTGCCGCCAAGCCAAATACGGTGTTCCGGCAGTTATCCTTGAGAGCCTGCGTATTCCAGGTCTAGTGTGTTTACCAGCTTCGATCACATCGTCACTTACCATCAGGTGAGATAGTGGTCAAACACTAGCCTGTCACAAATAAAAAAATAATAAAAAAAATAGTAGGAAACATTTAATCGTGAAGAGGATATGTCACAGTAGGGTTTCTTGTAATTTGCTTAGCAGCGATAAACAAGTTTATTGTAAATTTCCAGCGAGCGAAAAAGCTAAAAGAAGTGGAGAAAGAGCTTCTAGAGACCCAGGCTCAAGAAAGTGATTTATCTCGCAAGAAAAATATGACGGAAGTGACCAAAACAGTGTTCCTCATCTACTTCCGCCTCCTGAAGACCGCGCCGCGATCCAGGCTGCTTGCCGCCGCGCTCACCGGACTCGCCAAGTAAGTTCTGAATTTTTTGTCTCAAACAACTACATGTCTCAGATTATTAGCGTCATGACTGTCTTAATCTGTAAGTGACATGTTTCGAACTGTTATAACGTGTCTCGAACAGTTAGCGACGAGATTGTATCAAAATGTAAGAGACATGCCTCGGATTGTTAGTGACATGTTTTAAACTGTTGTGAGTAGTGTGTTGTGTAAATTTTATTTTGGTCAATGTATTAAACGTAAACTACGGAATAAAAACATAAAAATGCATATTCCCTATTTCCATATTCCCCATTTATTCGTAATTATTATTTTGTAAAATTCTTTTGGAAATTACATCGGGAATTGCATCAAATAATATCTATCTATCTTCTTCTTCTTCTTCTCTTATATATAAAAATGAATTGCTGTTCGTTAGTCTCGCTAAAACTCGAGACTGGTTGGACCGATTTGGCTAATTTTGATTTTGAAATATTTGTGGAAGTTCAGGGAAGGTTTAAAAGGTAAGAAAATATAAAAAAAATTGCAATAAAATTAGTAAAAAGTAGTATTCTTTCGTACCTGTCAAACAGGAGATGTTTCTGAATATTTGACCACAGACAATTGGCGGTATGAAGTTCGCCGGGTCAACTAGTAATAATATCTATATAAATTGTCCAGGTTCACGCACGTGATCAACCTGGAGTACTACTCGGACCTGGTGGCGATCCTGTCCCGGCTGGTGCGCGACGGCAGCATCGCGTCACGTGACCGGCTGCTGTGCGTGAGCACCGTGCTCGCCATCCTCGCCGGCGGCGGCGACGCGCTCAACATCGACCCCGCCGCCTTCCACGCACACTTGTACGCCAACATGCTCGACGCACATGTCGGTCAGTGAGCCTGGCATCTTATGTATTTCATGTCCAACTTAAAAATGTACTCGACGTGTTGGTCCGTAAACCTTATCAAAAGCCGATGTCGATCTTGTCCGCCAACATGCTTGACGGATATGTCGATCGATGAGCCTGTAATCTTATGTGTCGAACTTGCAAATGTACTCGACATGTTGGTCCGTAATCCTTATAAGAAAAGCCGTTGTCTCAGAAGCCGATGTCGATCTTGTCCGCCAACATGCTCGACGGATATGTCGATCGGTGAGCCTGTAATTTTAAATATTTAACGTCGATCTTGCCACCTTGTCAACATGCTCGACATGTTGATCTGTAAGTCGTATCCGATGCCGACGTCGATCTTGTACGCCAACATGCTCGACGCACATGTTAGTCGGTCTACTTGTAATCTTTACCATCAATTTCCACCTTACCTACCAACTTGTACTCCAAAATGCTCGTCCATATTCCAATAATACTCGAAATTTATAACAATGAAATTTTCAATATTCAATAATACTTGGAATTTTCGAAACAGTAATAAGTAATGTTAAAAAACTGCGCGTAATTTCCAGAAATATTATTCCTTTTTTTTATGGGTTTATATTTCCGAAAACTAAACTTATACTATACACATACATCTACACAGCAAAGACCTAAGTTACCCACTAGACATCGAGCTTATAGGTAACTCAAGTGCTCAACCCACCATGAGATAGCGTTCCCATCATGATGGAGGCATTGCCTCTGAATTGCAATTCTAAATTCGTTGAGCCAAATAAGTACCAGCATTTTGATCACGCGTCGCCTCAAAGTGCTGATAGATTTTCTACCGATTTCACAAAAAAGGTACTCGAGTCGATTGTATTGTTATTATTTTATACGTGTTACCTCATATCTTCGTTCCACGAGAACCCATTGTGAAATATATTTTTTTGTTCGAAATATGCTGCTTTCCAATTGACTCCATTTCAATTTGATCAAGATCTGATCAGTAGTTCTTGAAATGTCTTCAATAATGCGTGTTTAGGACTTCTAATCTGATCAAAGCTCCGAATATAAAGCGATAAAGTCGGTTTTTTTAAAGCTTTGCTTGCGTTTAATCGTCGTAAATAGAATGCGCTCTCGGTCCTCGAGTTTCAACACCAAACGGCTCGTATGTAACCATATTTGTATTATTTCCAACGCTACTATGAATGTTTCCCAGGGCGCACCCACCCGGACGCCAAGATAATAGTGGGAGCGGTATCCGAGATAATATCCCGCGCGCGGCGCGTGTCGCCGGCGGTGCTGGCGGCCTTCGCCAAGCGTCTGCTGACGGCGGCGCTGCAACTACACCACAACGGCGCGCTCGCCTGCCTCGCGCTCACGCAACGCCTCGGGCAGGTCCGCCGTTACATAATAATAATACATTACATTATTTTACATTTAAAAGGCCCCGGCCCATATTGTCAGGAGGTTCCTCACTCTGCAGCACTGACCTATCGGTAGTTTGGGCCCCGCCCGCGGCCGGTGCCACACTAAAGCTTCTTTACAGTTTTTATTATTTTGTAGTTTTGTATTGTTTATTACTTTTAAAGAAATATTGTTAAAAAACTCTACTTAGGAGAACAATCTAAATAAAGAGAACAGTGATAGTAAATTATATAAGTAAACCTTTATTTGCACAAAAACTAAAATATGCTTACAAATCCTTAGATCCCTGGGTCCGACTAAGACAACCTGTGTCGTGGAACCCAGTGTCTTCTCTATATTAAACAGTCATCATGTGTAAAGTGTAATTTAATAATAATAATAATAATGTAATTTATTCATTTAGATCACTCTTAGAAACTAGGTACAGTGTGTGAAGACATAAGAACTTTATGTTCGTGTAGCCATTTTCTTGAGAGCTCCAAACTCGGCTAGGCCTGTATCTTGGAAGCCCGGAACAAAATATTTTTTAGCATGTTAGATTTATCGCGCGACACCTTGCGGTTTGGGTGGGTAACTAAGTAGGTAGTAACAGTAGGTTGCGATTTAACATAATGATTGTTAACATTTTGTAACAAGATTGGTTGGTCACGAACAATTAACATACTTAGGTAAACAAAACAAAAAAGCAAGTTACAAAATTTGTGTTATCTAGGATTAACCTATTTCTTCTTCTTAAATTATGTTAAAGTTAAAAATAGGAAAATTGCCATTAATCTATATTATATAAAATAAATTAAATTAAGTTAATGAATCGTTACTTAACTAATCAAATTAAAGATCTAAATAAAATTTAGAATTAAGGTAATTACTTTAAATTATAAATTAACTTTGGGTAAGTGTAGGAAGGTATGTGTGTGTGGGACAGGGATGTATTATGGGATATGTAAAGTATAATATATTGTATACATGTGTGTGAGTGTAAGTGTGTATGTATATGTGTGTGTGTGTGTGTGTTCGCGTGTGTGAGTCTAGTATGTGTGTAGGATAGACCACAATCGTCTATGCTAGTTGCAACTGGGGTAGTGTAAAGTGGATTATAATATCCAGTTTAATAGCTTTGAGCAGAGGGACTAATTGGCTGAAGTTTAGATGGTTTATGTTGTCATTTCGTTTTTTTTTTATTTAGTATTCAAATTATTGCTTTTGGAATAAATAAAATGTAATTTAGTCTAAATTGTGAACCTTGACCAGATCTTCCGTGGCCTCGTAAGTCAGTGTCATTAGCCAAGCTTTCACCTTTGCTCTTGCTTTCCTGTGAGAGCATTCCTTTAAGTCACACTTTTTACATACAGCATTGTAGGTGAATAAGTGTATGTAAGGTGGTAAACGGCATGCAAACACAGTCTTAATATTTGGCAATAGAATTCGTTTGCAGCGGGATCTTTTAGAGTGTAAAGTTGGGTCTGAATCATTTGAATGTACCTTTTCTATTGCTCTCACTACGAATAGTTGTCTCACCGATAAAACCTTAGCTTCACGGTAAAGGTCACAGGTTGGGAAGCGACGTGGTTTTCCAAGCATTACCTTCAAAACTGCTCTTTGGGACCGTTCCAGTTCAATCATGACCGATTTAGCCACTCCTCCCCAAACACCTATCCCGTATTGAAGTAGTGATTGGCACAAAGAATAGTAAACAAGGCGTCTCACTTCAGGACTGGCTGCTGCTCTGAGTGTTTTCATTAGGAAGATGAATTTTTTTAGCAAGAAGGGATACATGACTTTTAAAAGATATGTTTTGGTCTATTTGGATTCCTAAATATTTAGTTAAGGTTGTCCGGTATATATATCGGCAATGACATTCACCGATACTGGCAAAGTCAGACCTGGCGGTGCAGTCGGATGTATGTAGTTTGATGTGATCCGTGAGATTCTTGGTAGCTTTGGTTTTATGAAAGCATATGAAGTTAGTTTTTTTTTCATTAAGCGTAAGTAAATTATGATCAAGCCAGTAAGATAGGGACATCATTCCTTTTTCAGCAGCTGTCTCCGCTTCCTTCCAGTCTTTTCCATGAAACACGGCTACTGTGTCGTCAGCGTAGCATATCAGGTCAGCGTTTGGCAGGTCTATCCTGAGAACGTCATCCATATATATTGTAAACAATGTCGGTGAGAGAATGCCGCCTTGCGGTACTCCAAAAGAGACCGTCTGCTCCTCGCTCCAGTGTTCCCCTATTTTAGTGCATTGGCGCCTGTTACTGAGATAGCTAGCAAACCATGCGAGGGCATTTCCTCTAACACCAAAGCACTCGAGTTTCTTGAGAAGAATGGGTATTGAAACGGTATCAAAGGCTTTGGCTAAGTCGATGAAAACACCCACACTTCTCCGTCCACTATCAAGTTGATTTGCCAGTAATTCAGTCAGGAGTTGAACAGCATCTTCCGTAGATCTATTACGCCTAAAGCCATATTGTCTATTGGAAAGTAATTTGTATTTGTCGAGAAAGTCGACGAGGCGTTTGTTTACAATTTTTTCCAGTATTTTAGAGAGAATAGGCAATAGAGAGATAGGGCGATAATTATCTATGTTGTTTTTTGGCCCACTTTTGTGTATTGGACATACTACTGCTGTTTTCCAGCTGTCAGGGAATATGCCTGAGGACAGGCTCATATTATAGATGTGAGAAAGGGGCTCGAGAATAGAGTCTCTTATATGTTTGAGTAGAAATGGGGTGAAAGAATCTTTACCAGGGGCGTTATATAATTTATAGTTTGAATTATGTTAGTACAAAAATTAGAAGTTAGAAATATCACAAGGTAAGTTACTTTAGGTTTTTTTTTTCATTAGATTTCGTCCAATTTGTTTCTATGAGTATATAATTTTTTGAGTGTGTATTTTTTTTATGTATGTGAAGTCAGGTGTATATTCATAGATTATCTGTGAAAGTGTAAATACGATAAGAATCTTCTACTCTTGGCTTTGTGGCTACTTAGGATTGGAGTTTAGTTTCGGCAATTGGTTGCTACTTCTGTTATTAGTTAAAACAACAAAAACTAACGCTTTCACACTCATAGCCCCACATTAAGTTCGATGACTTGTAACGTGGGTGCCGGAAACACTCACATTAACCCACAATCACAACCAGAACCAGAAATACAAATTTTCCATGGGAAGAAAACTTGTGTTCCCGCCGGGAATCGAACCCGATACCCCTGCTTAGAAGGCGAACGCTCACCTAAGCCGATGGGCAATTCAAAGCTAAATTTATTAACTGAGAGAGCGCATAGTCCGAACAAAGCGGTTCGGTGGATTTTCGCTCGTTCTTTTCTACAGATCACATTTTTCAACCGATTCTCGTGAAATTTTGTGAGCAGCTTTGATAATCATATAGATTATTTTTGTCGATTCAGTTTTTGAATTTTTTTTCTTAAATTGGCGTCCAAAATATGGGGTTTGAATAAAATCATTTCAGCCATTTCGAAAAATACGCGAGGACTTCGGGTCACAGAGCCACCAGTTTTAAAATCTCCGGAAACACTTTGTAGATGCAATAAAATACTGAATACTAGATAAAAACAAAGATATTTTATTTGTGAAACACGAGCATCCATATCGGTCGTACAAATTATAAAATGCTCGTCACGTTTCGCTCAGGGAAGCGGACTTTGTACTAATTCCGATGGTTCGTTTCCAGCAAAGCTCAGTGGTGTCGGGGTGGCTGCGCGCCAGCACGGGGGAGGAGCAGGGGGAGGGCCTGTACGGCGCGGGGCGGTTCGAGGCGGCGCTGGCGGCGCCCGAGCACTGCCACGCGCTCGCGGCGCGCGCCGCCGACCTGTGCGCGCTGCGCCGCCACTACCACCCGCTGGTGCGCGCCGCCGCCGGGCCACTGCTGCGCGGGGCACCCGAAAACCTCACGACGTGAGTTAGACCCCGGTCCTCTTTTTACCTAGAAAAGACTTCCGGGGTCTCCTTCCTTTTTTACCGAATCGATTTTCATAATACTTTTTGACCCGATAACGACTTATAAATCGATGGACGCCGGCTGCTCACGAAAAAGTGTCACGTTCCGCCTGAGCGTGCGAGCGAGAGCGCGGAACGAGCGATAGAGGCACGATCGGCCCAGCGTTCGTCTTATGACGTTATCACGTAAAATTATCGTCCGTAAACCGACTTTACAGACAACCATTTTTTTATTTCGTAGCTGGTGCTTCCCATGTGATCCCGTTTAAATTTGATCGAGATTTGACCGGTAGTTTTAGAGTTATTCTCGATAATGCGTAATTTATTGATTTAATGTGATCAAGGGTTCCGAAAATAAAGCGATGAACTTGGTTTTTTTTAAGCTTTGCTTGCGTTTAAATTAGTTTATCCTTGGTAGGAAAATTACTCTTTTTTTTTCTTGATTTTAAGTAATATTGAAATGGAGTATGGTTTGCCCAGTGGTTAAATTCCTTCAAGACTCCCAGACTTCGGAAACGCAGGCACTTTTACTTTAGCACAATAACAGCGCACAAAATGGTAAAAGTTTGGTCAGGGCCTGGATGGGTGAACGTTATGACACTATTGTTTTACGACTAACAATTGAGACCGACACCAAATTTCTCGATAAGCCATTTCGGATTCCTCCAGACTAGCTAAAAATTCCTGACACCCGAACTGCCCACTATAGTCCATACGACAACCAAGCAAAACTGATGATAATATTACTGTGGTTACTACAAAATACTTAATTTTTTTTCCAGCTCGCCAACACAGCTGTTCGATGAATACGACGGCTCTCAGATGTCATTCAAGCCGGCCATCCCGCCGCCACGCGCTACGCCGAGTGCTACGTCCCCCGCTACGAAGCATGCTACGCCGCGCGCTACGCTCCGCCCGCACACGTGGGCGCAGCCCGACTTCAAACAGATGTGCGACGCCGTGGAATCCGCTGTCGACTTAGTTGTTAGTGAAAGATGATGTACATTAAACGTGTGTTGATAGCTTCGTTCTTTTTTGTTTATTTTTGAGTTGCCAGCGACATTTTCTATCTCTTACTAGTGGTTAACGGCTTAACCCGGGTGCGATTTCCGGTGGATTCTAAAAATGAACATACAAACCTTGCCGTGACTATTACAAACACAACCTAATCGGTACAACCGTTCTCGAGTTTTTGTGAGACTAACAAACTTCAATTAATTTTTAAGTATATAGATAGAATAGCGTTTGAACATCTCTCCAGTTGGTTAGTTATGATGTAGAGGGGGACGAAATTCAATACGCCTGTATCTTCATGCTTTTGATAGAAATAAAAATTCAGTATTACATATTTTTCGCTGCGCTCATCGCGCCTTAATTACAAGACATTGCCTGGATCATCTACAATTAATCCTCACCTATAATTCCGCATAGAATATTATGAACTGTAACTAATGCTAATAAATATTATAGAAAAAAAAACAAATATAAAATTAGTTACGTATAAAACATTTTTTTTAAGAGGACCTAAAGTCGATGTGCTGATATAATGGTTAGAGTAAAAAAAACTAATTAATACGCAGGTCATTTATTGGTTATTTAATATTTTGTCTTGAATTATGTTATTTACTTCCAGCACAGTTTCAGGAAAACTTGGATCCAAAAGGCAAGCTTTGATGAAGTTTTCGAATCCAACCGGCAACTTTACTGAAGTGAACGATTCTGAAACAAGATACATTTAAAAAATCTAAGACCCGACTTACTGGTACACTAGGACCAGGCTACCTACACCATCAATGCTTTAAATATTAAAAAAAAACAAAAAAATATTTCTTAATTTGTTGCCCCATGGGTGATTGGAGGCTATCATTTGTTACAAATCATGATAGAATCACGCTTGACAGAAATACCGACTTCATCTCATCGAATCATGGGTGACGCATGCAAATGTCCGTGTGAGCGTGTTTTTCGCTACAAACCGGGTAGAGTATATTCTTTTCTGCTGCAAACTGTCACAGACAACTAAATAGTTACTGGGTATATAGGCGCCCATCGTCGTCGGACGTTTGGTGTATTTGTGTGCGTGTAGCTCGCGTCATGACAAGCGAAATTTGTAATTCCCGTTTTGTATGCGTCATTACATCCGTATTATTTCATGTCCGTGGATAGAAAATGTTGAATTTTTTGGTAAATATATGAATAACGGATTACCGAGACGCCATAATTATTGCGTTTATTTGAAAAAATACCTAAAATTTAATGTTCGAAGGTATCAAGATCTGATGAAAAGTTCCGAAAATATAACAAGGGTGAAAATCTTAACTTAAAATTACATACCTTTGGTTTCTAACGCAAGTTTTAGAACTTCGTCGATATTTCTGTATTTGTAAGGCGCAGCGTGCTTCGACTGCAAGCTGTTATGCTCCATTACGGGGAATCGCTCTCCCAACTCAAACAAACACTTCCCTACATCTGCTTTTATCTGAAATTTCAGCTTCCTAATCTGTAAGTTTCAAATTAAAGTTAAAGAAGTCGATTCCTACGCACGTGAGCAGACATGGACCACCAAAAACATTATCGGTATGTTCTATACTTTATCTGTTTTTTTTTATGCTAGGTAGTTAGACAACCATTTGCACACCATCTCACCTGATGGGAAGTGAAGTTGCGACCGAAGATGTAGCAAGCTTGCCTAGAAGATACCCGCAATTTTTGGAGATATATCGGTTTGCAATAAATGTGTTTTGTTGATGGTTTTAAAAATTTTAGTTTAATAAAAGATAAAGAATTTAAAATCTATCATTAAAAAAGTCAATAAGTGGGCAAATATAGTCAGTTTCGATAACAACTTACGTTTTGGCCAGGCAGGCCAACGATCAATATTAAAATATCCATTTTGTAAATTCCCTTTATCTTACAGTTGGTATTGAAGGACTCCAAAACTTTTTCATTGGAAAGTATGAGGAGTTGATCGTAATGGATACGAAGGGACATTGGACAAGTTCTTGTCTCGTATTTGGTCCAGTTGTTTCCGTGCCATAGCATTAGTTTATCGATTGGCGTGGTCCACTGATCTACAGATAAATATAAGCACACATGATTAAAATATATTATTACATACCTTTTCTTACTTTATTAATAACTTACTTTTATTCATTATCAACGTTTATTTCCAGTTCAAAGTTTCGGATAGCGACTTTTTTATCTCTTCTAATTTTTATTTTTGCCGCCTTTTTTTCGTAGTTATGAGCCGCGTTCCATACAGCAATCGAAACGTTTGCTTAGCTGCTATCTTAGTAGCGGCTTAGTGCTCATTGCCAAGATCATGTGTTATAAATAAGGACGACTTATTAGATAGAGCTTATACATAGCCCACACCCTTGCAATTTGACATTTCTTTAGAATTGATTGATTGTTAGATAAAACCGAGAAATTAGGGGGAGAATATATTTAAGATTCTGGAAAACGCCTTTTGCCGCTCTGACAAGTGCACAAGACATAAGCAAAAAAATCCGTCGTTAAAAGCGATAACTCGATACGACAACGTTCTGTCCGTTTTTTGGTCTACAAGACTAGTGGACGTGGACGCGTAGAGTGGAACATAACCCAGCGAAATAAAAATACATTAGTGTTATTTCACAATTATCAAATGATTGATGACACTTGACAGGTTCGTTCGTATAATACGTCAAAATCCGTAAATAAATATCGCAATTCGCATCCTTCTGTTTTCATATGATTTAGTTTTAACTACTTTATATACTTAAAACGATTTCCAACTGGCCCACTATAATGGCTGCAGGAACTTACTACTTTGTAATCGTAGGACATTCAGATAACCCCATATTTGAAATGGACTTCATACCAGTCACCAAAGAAGTAAAGGTACCTGCCCTCTTTTCCTCTGTATTAGCAATGCGGTGTTGATCGTAAATTTTGAAAGCAGTTACTACTGTGATAATTTACTTTAGTTTAATCCTCATCATATTAGACTTATCAGTGTCCGAGGAGGATTTACCCCTCAAGATAATGCCTTGTAGCTTTGCCAGGTTTCAATAAGCAGTAAAATAGAGGACTGTACGACAATAATTACTTAATTTTTGATATGATATGTTACTTTTATATGATGCGTTACTTGAACTAATTTAATCACTATTAGAAAGATCTTTAGCTGTACCTTCATCAACATTAAGCCCATATTTAGAGAAAACTGGATTTTATAATTATGTTTATATATATGTACACATTTCTTACTCAAATAGTACTCTACTAATGTTTTTAATGAGGTATGACACCATTGGTACCAAATCAAAACTGCTTTTGCCCCACAGCTTCGCCCGTGTTTATCAAGTTAAAAAGTAACATATGTGTAAATCCTAGGCATACGCAACAAATAGTCCATATTTCATTCAAATTCATTCAGCTGTTACTGAGTGAAGAAAAAACAGACATATTAACACCCAAAACTTTTGGATTTATAATATTAGTGTGATGAAATCTTACTCACATATTTAAATATTAAAATGGCTTTCAGAAAGAAGACAATAGACACTTGAACCAATTCATAGCTCATGCAGCTTTGGATTTAGTAGACGAACACATGTGGAAGGTCACAAACACATATCTCAAGTCGGTGGACAAGTTCAACCAGTGGTTTGTCTCCGCTTTTGTTACTGCTAGCCAGGTATGATATAGTTGATTTTGTTTTTATAGCATTAGCCATGCTAGGCAGAACTTTGTTGATAAATTTAGAAAGTAAAAATAAATTTTTCTTTCTAAATTGATCAACAAAGGTATGATATAACTTAAAAATACAACTATAATCTATTTAAATGAAATACTTATACAATAGTGATAAATTTAGAAAGGAAAAATTATCGCTTGAGGTGCTTTATCACTAGTTCTGCCTAGCATGGCTAATGCTATATAAATAAAATACTTAAAGAATGTTTAAGATATGAGTAATAGTTACCTAATACGTATACAGCTGCAGTTGCATAATTATTTATATGTATCTAAGTAGCAGATCCTATCCAAATAATAAGCTTGCTGGAAACTCATTCTTTTTATTTTATTTTGGGATTTTGATTGCGTGAGAGAATGACTAAGTCGTTGAACGACTCAAAAGTCCCAAAAACTGACATAGTCATTGGCAGGAAACTCCTAGAAAATGCAGTAGTCTCAATAGTATTTCACTAGCCACTATTTATTTTTGCTAATTATTTATGATACAGTCTCTGGTGCAGTTAATTAGTGTTAGCTAATGTTTCAATATTAGGATAATTTTCATGTTTCTGATAGGAATACAACCCACTGGTAGTGGGCTTGAGCACTTGAGTTACCTATAAGCTCGATGTCTTGTAGTATATAATTTTAGTTTAGTTATACAATTACCATCCCAATTGGAGACAGTATTATAGTTAGTCAAAATTAGGAACACAAGCATCAGAGAACAGTCACCCGATCTTAAGGATATTTATGATCAATATATAGTAATTATTAATTTAATAAATGATCTCTTTAGATAAGGTTACCATAATTATGCACAAATTTCCTTCCAGATGAGGTTTGTAATGGTCCACGACATCCGCAACGAAGATGGCATCAAGAACTTTTTCAATGATATCTATGAGGCGTACATTAAACTAATGTTGAATCCTTTTTATAAGGATAACACCGTGATCACTCTGCCAGCATTTGAAAAGAAAGCACAATTTCTAGGCAAGAAATACCTCACATGATAATTAGTGCTTTGAAAGTATCAACTTATTACTATTGTAAATATTATGTAGGTCAAGTTTATATTCCAATGTTATTTAGGTATAAAATACATAATAAATATGCTATAAGGAATTTATGCATCATGAATTATTTATTGCTTTTAAAAATGTAAGAGCTATGCTGATATAGAGTATTTTATTCATTCACATTTGTAAAACAATTTGAATTTATATTGAGTTATTCACATCATGTTACTTTAAAAAGCTCAGCAGCTTATTAGAGTAGAATTAAATTGTTTATTCCCAGTCCCCCACATGGATTATTTATATCATGTTACTTTAAAAAGCTCAGCAGCTTATTAGAGTAGAATAAAATTGTTTATTCCCAGTCCCCCACATGGATTATTTATATCATGTTTCTTCAAAAAGCTCAGCAGCTTATTAGAGTAGAATTAAATCATATATTCCCAGACTCCCCCACATGGATTGCCACCAGTTGGCAATCGGGAAAAGTCTAAATGTTTATTCGGCAATGAAGAACAGTTTATTGATCAATTTGTAAATTTGTATGATACTGTAATGAACAATGAAAGCAAAACAAGTGCTAAAGTATTTTAAACAAATTATTTTAATTTCTTAATAGTATTTTATAAAATGTACATGAAAATAGGCGGCTTAGCAATATAAACTACTAAATAACACAGTTTTATTATTAATTAATGAGTGAGGCCGCAATAGACCGAGTGCGAGTCTTAAAGGGTTGGATGCCTATTTTAATGGTCTTGACAATCAATTAACACCACAAAAATTGCACATACTTCATTAGGGAGACCACTGATGTATTATTTATCTTGAAATTAAATTATAATGCAAACTACAAATTCTTTTGCAGTACATTCCTCCTTTTATTATGGTAATAGGACTAATGAAAATGCAATAGACTAAGTAATCCAGATGTATGTGCAAGTTTTGTATGGCTAAAATTCTACTACTAATAAAGAATTATAATTTTTCAATCATACGTCAGAGATGTGAGTCTAGGTGCAGTCTATGTCACTATTTATAGTTCAATTAGCAAAACAAAAGACTGGTAGAGACTAATTATATGTACTCCTTGGTTACAGCCTAAATCAGAAAATATTTCAATCTAAAATAGCCTTGGATGGTGCTTCTTCTCTAATGATGATGAACTTAAAATTGCTTACAAAAAATTCTAATTACTATCGTACTATACTAGAGGCCTCATTGATTTATCTATTAATGGCAAATAAAGAGGCAGGTTATCAATTACTAAAGATAATTAATATAGCATTATAGGGAAGCCTTTCGAGACACTAAAACTGCTTAGATATGATTGAGCTGGCAATTCCAAATTAATTAGTGTGCGCTTAATGACTCACTAAAGTCCCACATCGACAAAAGGCAGCAAGAGTTTGCATCACAAAGAACAAGATGGAATAATATGACATGAGAGCTCACAACCTAACCTAGAGCCGTCAATACTGGAATTTTAAATTCAGCTTTGATGCAAATCAGAATGGTATTCTAGTTCTTTACTTTGCTATATTTGCAACAAACTGGCTATTCATCATCCATATTTGAAAAAAAAACACATGAAGTACCAGCTCTACAAAACTAAAATTTGTCACTGAAGTTTATAGGCATATAAGTAAATACCAAATATTATAATACAATGGAATGCCTAACTTCAAGGAGGCAAACATCTTTAGATGGTACCTTAACCATAAATAGCACTGGGATAATGTATATTGTTCCGAATAGTTTAATATAAAGCAGGCAGTTCCAGTTCTTCATCCGAAAGAGTGTAGTTACTCAAATCTGCAACAAAAATATTTAGTATTCCTCACTGTTCCAATATTTACAAGCTACTAGATGAATATTTAGACATGCATATGGCCTTATCACATTTAGCTATTTCTTTCAGGCACTTGCTTATAAAGTTTTTTACATTAAACAAATCATTGAGGCTTGTCTCAAACTAAAATCTAAATACTTGAGCAAACACTGGATCGTCTAGAAGCCCTAAGACTATCAAAAAGACAAGTAACTAGCATTTAGTAGTATTAAAAAGTTACCTGTGAAAATGTCATCATTGTATGAGTAAGAGTCGTCAAGCTCGAGGCAGTGTGAAGTTTTGGGGCTTGGTGTCGATGGTGGTGAAGCATCCAGCACCGTCTTGGGCAAGCAATCAAATAGCTCACATGTATCTGCAATATAACATAGCATATAAGAGATCTGAAATGATACAGGTCAATGCAAAATGCCAGTCATTACATGTTTACTGTCCTCAACCACATGAGAGGCAGCTCTCAGCATCAGCTGAGAGAGAGATGATGAGATTGAATTAACGTTTGTTTGTCTTACAAAAACTCGAGAACGTCTCAACCGATTTCGCTGATTCTTTCTCTGGTGTTTTGTAATTCTCAGGGCAAGGTTTATGTGTAACATTTTTTTAATACACTGGAAATTGCACCCGCAGCAAGCCGGGACAGACCGATAGTAAGAGAAAAAAATCATACCTCATCTACTGATGACTGATCATATTTTGATGATTTCTTCATGAATAGAAATAGTATATATAGTATAGCCACGAAAATAAAAAAGAAATTCTTAAATCTGTCCAACATCATTCATTGATATACCTCCAGTTTGCTCAAAGCATTTTTGCTTTTGATTAACAAATGTACTGCAAAGGAGTGGAACTCATTGCCCGTGTTTTTGTTCCACAAACATTATTTTCTGGGAGTCTTCAAGTCGGGAGTGAATAGGTATATACTAGCCAAGCATGCTACATCTTCAGCTACATCATTGCTTTACATCAGGTGCGATAGTGGGCAAATTATTGACTATCGAGCATACCCACATTGCTATTTCTCTAATATATATATATGTACTTAATCCTCACCATATCTGCGAGCAGGTTTAGTGAACTCAAATTCATCTGAGTTGTATCCCCTGTCTTCATCTGTGTTATCTGTGTATATCACAGAGCCGACATTCTTCACACGAGGAGAGAACATTTCACGAGCTGGAGTACTTTGTAGAGCCAAACCGGTGTTGACCAAAAAGGTTTTCTTGGACTTCACAGCCTCATTGGCCTTCAATGGTTTGCTCTGGGGTGTGGGCAGAGATTTAGTTGGAGCAAATTTTCCGATGTTCTCTGTGGAAATAAGTTACAGGGCTAACAGAATAAAAGCGAAGCCTTGGTACTTAAATGGTGGTTAAATAAAACATACCGCGATACAAAAATATTTTTGGGTGGTGGTACCTAGTAATACAGGTACTTAACTTACCACCGTAATACAGTTTCTAAAAAAAGGCACTTCATCTCGTTTTTTAAAATAAACTGTAATATGTCCGAGACTAGTGAAACGCAAATTTAGTAAGAAATTATGCTAAGAAACTTACCGTTACCAACGTTGCACAACGGTTGGCGCGTTACATTTCTAACGGCTTGTTGGCGATGTTGGCCAAATATATCAAAGAGAGAATCCGCCATATCTAAGTATCTATTAAATTTAAACAAGCGTCAATACTACGAACAAAATATTATATTAGAACTTCGGGTTAAGCGTTGAATTTGGTACTATTTTTGTGTTCACAAAAATAACGTATCAAATAAATGGCGGAAGGAAGCAGTCAGTTTTTTTTTCGTTAATGTCACAGAGAATATAAAGCCTGCGAAATAGACATTTGAATGCTATCTACGGGCCAATTGCCTATATTATTTCCTAAAACTAAACTAAAACTATGTACAGCAATGAACGAGTTACCCACAAGAAATAGAAATAAATAATACGAAATAGACTAAATTCCAGTTACAATAATAATTGACCTCATAACTCCAGTCAAAACTCCCTTTCGCTTTAAAGCAAGAACTACGCCGCATCGATGCAATCCATACATGCCGTGGAGCGCGCGTCGCGCCCGCGCCCTTCCGACTAGGCTTTCCCAGAATTTCGTAGGCGTAGCTAATGGGGCGTGTGTATACTGTAGCTAACTACTTCTCAAGAGTCTAAGGCGTCAAATTTCGAAAGTGATGTGTCAAAAAATAATGGTATTTCTTATTTATTTAGGTCTTGAATTTTGAATATTAAAATAGTGTAACGTTTACTTGTAAATGCTTATTTAGTATTAAGTTTATAGCAATTGTAACCAGAATAATATTTATTGCCAACAATCTACGTACAAAAAGAGAAAAATATATTAATAAAATATAGCATTTATTCAAGAGTGTAAGTAAGTTTCATCACGTCGTTCATGCAAGCTCTTACATGTTAATAAGTATCATGATTTATCGCACCCCTCAATTTGTTTGGTTGTGGTAGAGCGTTCCAACAGCATGACACTGTAAATTCTCCTCGTTTGCGATGTAAACTTCGTAATTTGCATACGTTCTGTACAAGTAAATATTAGTCATAATAAAACCCTGGTTACAATAACATACATTTTATTCTATTCTATTTGACCGCAATGAAACTGTCATGCAAATATCATACAAAATAATGATAGCCTCTGCCTAAAGTGTGCGCCAGCCTTTAGAGGTAATCAAAGAATGTGGCTATTATATGAAATTCGAGATAAATGACTGACAGTGACACAGACACTACTGAATTATTGACACAGACAGAGTTCTAAAACTTTCAAAACAATTCGCGTGCGGTGAATGGCGTAGTGCGGTCTTCTGGATTATTTTATTCTACAGTGGAAAGTAAAGGTTTATCTATCAATTTCTAATTTAACAGGCTCGAATTGGGCGGATAAATATGTCAGACGATAAACCATCTAAGTCTAACGGCTCGGGCACTGACCCAATGCAAAGACTAGCTTCTTTAAAACCGGCGAGAGATCTTTCGCTCGGTGCTTCAAAGCCAAACAAAAAGGTTTTCTTGCCTAACTTGAACGTCGCTAGGAATAAGAATAAAGGGTAAGGTATTTTAATCCTTGTACGGCTATATTTTATATCTGCATATACAAGTAATCTGACGTAATTATCAATCAACAATTTCGCTCTTTCAAGCACCAAACAAATGTGCCCATGACCTTTGGTTCTGTTCTTATTTATTTCTTTGATTAAGATTGATTTATTGATTGGCTCTCATTCTAGACCGACCACTTCAGGCAATCAGGGCGCTAAGAAAGAGGACCGGAACCGTAAAGATCGCAAAAATGACAAAAATAAGAACTTTCGCGGACCCAACGTCATCAAATCAAGTGGAGTCTTTTCGGAAGGTAATTTTAAATGTCTCAAATGTATAGTATATCCTATTCCAAAATCTTAACTATATTTCAAAATTAGAATGGAATGATCCAATCTATCCAATAATGATTTCTTCTTTAAAATATAATTATTTATTCGCCTTATAACAAAGAGCGTTACACTGGGCAAGTCGTATTGTTACAATTAATATCCAATAATTTCATATGTACATCTTAAATAATAGTATGGATTAACTAATTTATATTTATAATAATTTTGTCACTTGACTAAAAATAGACTACTAAGAATATATTCTAAAACTATATTAATTAAACTATATGTACCCAAAAAGGTACACGAAAAAAAATCAGAGAATTTTTGAGAGGTGGTAGAGCATTTTGTGAGTTGCTCGCCTGGCTTACTACCAAAGTAGCTTACCACCATCAAGTTGAAAGTTTGCCGCCAAGCCAAATACGGTGTTTCGGCAGTTATCCTTGAGAGCCTGCGTATTCCAGGTCTAGTGTGTTTACCAGCTTCGATCACATTGTCACTTACCATCAGGTGAGATAGTGGTCAAACACTAGCCTGACACAAATAAAAAAGAAAAAAAAAAAAATCAAAGAATGATTTGATATTATTTCAGACATATCTATCCAAAATTAGTTATTTTGCATTTATTTGAGACAAAATATTTCAAAATCTGCTTTGGACATTTAAGCTTATTCAAAAATATTGTATGGGGACATTTAACATGTTAATGTTTACAAATGACATCACTGTACCAATGAACCCAACGGATCATATTACTATGCACATGAGCGGACCTAGACTCTTAAATATTGTAAAACTAAAAATATATCTTGATCCTTATTGCAGGTGTGGGCAATGTGGAACGTCAATCTAGCCGAGTCTCGTATGGCCGTGACACAGACTCTGCCCCTACCTTGCAGAAGCCCACAATCAGGGTTAAGGATGTTATCAAGGTAACATTCATAATAATTCTCTTTCCTTCGCGTATGTGATATATCCGATAGTACTGCTATATTGTTATTTTTTCTATTGTTAATTGTTATTTTTCTTGGTGTGCAATAAAGAGTATTTGTATTGTATTGTATTCTGATAATTACTCTCACATTGAACACACTGTCAGCAACAAGCTCTCACACTCACAGCCCCACACTAAGTTTGAAAACTTGTGTAGCATGTGTTCTTAACTAACACATAACCACCAGAAATACAAATTTCCCTTGACAAACCCTCACCAGACCAGCTAATCACAAGCATACATTTCTCCATCACCTCATCCTCTTCAACCACTGGTGTTCACAGATTATAGCATCCAGAAGGCTAAGCGATAGAACAAGACATCTGAGAACTTTCTGTCATTCTACAAATTACCCTGTTTGTGATATTGAGCCTCATGCGCTATAAACTAGTTAATAATCTTTGTAACCAAATAAATAAAGGTCTAACTAACCTTAAGTACGGGCCAATTGCCTATATTTCCTAAAACTAAGCTAAAACTATGTACAGCAAAGAACTAAGTTACCTACAAGACATCGAGCTTGTAGGTTACTCAAGTGCTCAAGCCCACTACCAGTGGGTAGCATTCCCATCATGCTGCCCACTACCAGTGGGTAGCATTCCCATCATGCTGGCGGCATTGCCTCTCTGAATTGATAATAATAAATATATTAAAATAATAAATAATAAACCCAATGTTATTTCAGATTGACAAAGAGCTTGAGGAACAGAAGATCCGGTCAGTAATGGGTGAAAGCAGCAACACCAATAGTGGTGTGGATGTTGACGGGCCCAGTGTCGACTTTAAAGGCACCACCGAAAAGGATGCGCCAATTAAACTACCTATGGATGATGGATGTGAGCATTTAAATATTATTTTACTTACAAGTGCATTTTATTGATGACCCAGTAGGCTCAGTGAACAAAGTCTCTTTATGCAGCATATTTTGGTTATGATTCCTGACAGGAGCACAAATTACCTTTCCAAGGATTATTTGCTTCTGGTTATGGCTATGTGTCTGATAAAAATTTTTCCTGCACCTGGAATTCATGTCTTTGAACTTAGTGTAGGGCTGTGAGTGTGAATGTGTTTGTATTTAGTTAGTGTCAAGTATTTCAATCTACCATTACGACAAAATGCATTGACATTCAAAGAAACACAAGTTATAAAGTCGATAACAACATTTTTTACTTTCAACATTATAAGTTCTCTGCTGTTTATATGCCAAAAAATAAATAACACAATAACATTTGCCACAGGCGAATTGGAGCCAGTACCTGCTGTCAAAGTAAAGCAGGAGGTCATCGTGAAGACAGAGCCAGAAGAGTTCGAAAACTTTGGTAAGTCTTTAATCATGTAACATTTATCCTCTCCCTTCTCTTGTCCTATCAAGCGGGCTCGGTATATCATATACTCTTGCTAGAAGAAGAGTTGCTTGCTTGTGTGGGCTAGAGGACAGTGTCGTCTGCATATGCAGAGTCCGCTTAAGGCAGTTGGACACCAAGACATTCAACTGCTAGCAGTAGCAACTTCTTCGGAAAGCATGTTTGAAGTCACAGGAAGCTCATTGATTAATTAGCTGTGAGGCTGTTAATAGTTATAAATTCCACAAAAATGGTGCATGTGGCCTCTACAGCACATCACCTTCCGAACCCAGATTAATTGTCTAAATAAAACATTATGCTCCTATCCTATAACAGATGGCAAAGAAAAGCTAGTGCGGGCTGATGTCAAGCGTGAGCCGTGCGAGTCAGAGGTCGCCAAATTGCTCAACAGGACAGAGCCCACACTAATACTGATTCAGGTGAGGGTTTGTCAACATTTGGCTTTTTTATTAACCTCTCTACCAAAAAGGAACATTATAAGTTTGACTTCTTTGTCTGATCATAGCTCCAACACATTAGGACAAATTTGTATGCGATTTTCTTTTTTTGTGTTGTGGTATTCATTTATGCTCAGATGTTGTTACATTTCTTATTTTTTTTATATAACATATTAATAAAAGAAATAGGAATAATTTTAGGTGGCACTGAACTGCAATGTGAGTTACCCTTTTTATGCTGAGGTCTTAAAGTATAGCTGTCAAAAACAGCTGTCATTATAACTCACAGGCCTCATAGCCCCTGTAAGTGTAATGTGTTAATTTTCTTTTTGAATCGCCTGCATATACTAAAAAAATCAAATGACATGTGTGGCCTGTGATTTTCTCAAGGATTTCATATCTCTAGGATACCCATTGTAACGGTATTTATGTATTTAGTTGCCGGACAGTCTCCCGGGACGCGGCGGGGGGCGCGAGGAAGAACCCAAGAGGCGTCCCCGCGGGGGAGGGGATGAACCCTCCACCTCGGCAGACGCTGAACTAAAACCGGTAAAATTCACACTCTATGAGGGATTTATTCGACTTCACTTACGGTTGTTTGCTCGCGTTGTTACGAGACTAGTTTCGGAACATTCGGTGCTCCTTCATCAGTATATAAACATACCCACGACACAAGAGAGTGAGAGTGAAAGCATTTGAGGTCAAAAAAATGTTTACTGTTTTTTATCAATGAAATGAAGAACATAATAATATTATGCCAAAAACCCAAGTTGATTATTTTACTCAAATAATTTGTTACATTAATTATAGATAGATAAATTCTTTATTTGCACACCAAAAAATAACACTTACAAAGTAATCTTAAATATAACATAGGAGCACAAAGGGTGGTCTTATCGCTCAATATATTATACGACGTTCCATCTTTAAGACTATATCATGAGTCTTATACTTGACTTTGAATATGACTGGTGACTAACTAGTTTTATGTACTATTAGCCGTGCCCCGCGGCTTCGCCCGCTATTATCAAGTTAAAAAGTAGCCTATGTGTTAATCCTAGGTATAATCTATGTACATTCCAAATTTCATCCAAATCCGTTCAGCCGTTAAAGCGTAAAGAGGGAACAAACATACTTACACACTAACTTTCGGATTTATAATATTAGTAGGATATAAATATTATTATTATGAGCCTATGGTGTCCCACTGCAGGGCAAAGGCCTCCCTACCCTCTCTCCACTGCTTGCGATCTTGTGCTACGGAAAACCATTCCTTCAAATATAAGTCAAGGTCGTCTTGCCACCTCCTTTTGGGTCTGCCGCGGCGTCGTTTGTTTTGTGGGGTCCATAAAGTTATTGTTTTGGCCCATGGTTCCTCCGTTCCTCATATATATAAATAAACTTGATAAATATTTATTTATTGACTCGTGACTCAAAGCCCATAACCAAAATTCTACTTCTAATCGTGTTAGAGTTATGTACGGTCAAAAGCAACGATAAACTTAATATGTTGTATTGAATTCTAGGACGACAACCGTTGCTATCTGTCGGACTTAGAGGAGGGCCGCATCGGCAGACTACGCACACATCGCTCCGGCCGCGTGACGCTGCTGCTCGGCGAAACTGTGTTCGAGGTAACTTAACTCGCGTCACTTTGTACACATCGCATCACTTACTACACATCTATACTTACATCGCGTCACTTTGTACACATCGCATCACTTACTACACATCTATACTTACATCGCGCCACTTTGTACACATCGCATCACTTACTACACATCTATACTTATATCGCGTGACATTGTATGATTGTACACATCCCTACTTACATCGCGTGACCTTATATATATTCCTGCTTACATCGCGTGACTTTGTATACATCTTTTTCAAATCGAGTGAATTTGTACACTTATATACAGCTCGCTTTTACATCGCGATACTATGTTCACATATCTACTTACATCGCGTGACTTTGAACATATACGCATCCCTCCTATCCCTACCTATCTTTTTTTTTATGACAGATAGGTTAGCATTTTACTGCTATCTTACCTGATGGAAAGTGACGATGCGGCCGAAGATGAAGCATGCCTACCTAGAAGATACCTATAAACTCTAGACTTGTAGACTCCCAGATTATACTGTTGGGGGAACACGGACGCGGGCAGTGAGTTCCACTCCTTCTCTGTACAGATAATAAATTTAGATGCAAAACTCCTCGAGTGGATATGAAGTATGTCAATCATGAATGGATGACGTTGGTCTGTTCGTCTTGTGGTCCGTTTATAGAAAGGGCAAGAAGAATCAACTGGTGTAATTCGAGTGCACACTCTCCGAAATGCAAGCGATAGAACACCGACAAGCTAGCTACCTTACGTCGATGACTGAGGCTCTGCAACTTATCAATTGTTACTTTAATTTAATCTTTTCGACAATTTTATTAAACCCAATATTATTCCAGGTGAACATGGGTACAAAGCCAGCATTCCACCAAGAAGTGGTGTCGACTGCGATCGACGAGGAATCCCGCTCGGCTTCGCTCACTTCGCTCGGCGCGCTCCAACATAAGCTGTGCGTCGTGCCGCAATGGGAAACTATGTTCAAGGACCTGATGAAGTAATCCACTCGCTCAGCTCATTTCGCTCGGCGCGCTCCATTATAAGATGAGCGTCCGCGTCGTGCCGCAATGGGAAACCAGAAAGATTCGATGGAGAAATTAGCTCGATTTGCTCATTTCTTGGGAGTCTTCAAGTCGCAAATGAATAGGTATTTTCTAGGCAAGCTTGCTCCATCGTCGCTTCAGGTGAGATAGTGGTCAAAAGCGTGCCTACGTTGAATTAAAAAAAAAACTTTGCATTATTTGCTGCTCATTACACTTTGAGCAGAGTGAGTTAGTTTAATGTTTTGCGACTTTTGTGATTTTGATATATTTATATCCTTATTTATCAATTAATGTGGTTAGATTAATTTATTTTGCGCCTACGCTTTAAGCGTTGGTTTTGTGAGCAAAAATGGCCAAAGCTAAAAAGCTCATCATACAAGTATCTCACAACGAGATTTTAATGATGCAGTTAGCGCAGGGGTCGGTAACCTTTTGAGTCGGAAGAGCCAAAAATTACAATTTACAAAATTTCATAGTTTTATAGAGCCACAATTTTTTTTCTTGCCAACATAGATCCTTAATGCCACAGTCTTTGCTTAATTACAACAATAATACCTGCTGTACTACGAGTATCGTATAGAAAACGCTATGCACGCGTTATACCTACCTAATCATCCCATAATTTACTTGTTTCAACTGTATAATGTACTTTTTTGCTACCTTTGAAGGATTGTTAATGGCTCGATAGAAATAGTGTCTAATCCTCGTTAATCGATTCAAAATGTTTTTTTAAATAAATAATATTTGCGTATGGAACTAAAGAGCCGCAGCTTCACATCCAAAGAGCCGCATGTGGCTCTCGAGCCGCAGGTTCCCGACCCCTGAGTTAGCGGGTTATTTAGTTAATTTGTATGTTAAAAGGATGAAGCGCAAGAACAACCCGGAATGAGAGTTAACATTTGTGAATGCCGCATAGTGTATGAATACACGTTGTTTGTTGAACTAAGGGTTAAAAGCCATTGTATTTAAGTGTGTTAGCGAGTTCTAACACTATACCTTTGTAAGTGTAATCGCAGTTGGGTTATAGTATTCAACTTATTATTGGTGTATAACATTATATGTATACTCTTGTAAATATCCAATATGTGATAGTAATAAATGTCTTATGTGAATTTTGTAATTTATTATTTCAAAGGTAAATCTATTGTGAGTATTACACATATTGATTCTATCCTACTAATATTATAAATCCGAAAGTTTGTGTGTAAGTGTGTAAGGATATTTGTTCCCTCTTCACGCTTTAACGGCTGAACGGATTTGGATGAAATTTGGAATGTACATTGATTATACCTAGGATTAACACATAGCTACTTTTTATCCTGATAATAGCGGGCGAAGCCGCGGGGCACGGCTAGTGTTATATATGGTTTGAAACAGGTAAATTTTGAGCCATATATAATTGAATCTTCAATATTTTCCAGGTGCCAGTATCAATTTGATGTACTGCCCGTTGGTTTGGTTGAAAGCGCGTTCGCCTTCTAAGCAGGGGTATTGGGTTCGATTCCTGGGAACACAAGTTTTCTCCCTAAGGAAAATTTGTGTTTCATCTCCTGGTTCTGGTTGTGATTGTGATGTGAATGTTTCTGGCACCCGCGACACAAGTGATCGAACTTAGTGTGACGCTGTGAGTGTGATAGCGTATTAGTAACCCAATGCCTTCACTTATTGCAGTTAAAAGTATCTCTCAGAAGGCTCCAACTACTCTGAAGCTATCGCAGCATAAACATAAACGCTTTCACACTCACAGCCCCACACTTAAGTTTGATTACTTGTGTTGTGGGTGCCGGAAACATTCACATCACGTACACAATTACAACCAGAACCATGAACACAAATTTCCTTGGGGAGAAAACTAGTGTTCCCGCCGGGAATCGAACCCGATACCCCTGCTTAGAAGGCAAACGCCACCCAACTAAGCCAACGGGCAGTTCAAAGCTATAAACTAAGCTAAAAACCGGCCAAGTGCGAGTGGGCCTCGCGCACGAAGGTTTCCTTACCATTATCATTTTATTTTAATTAATTATATTTAAAGAGAACATAAAACTAAATATTCTGTGAATAGTTAAAGCGTCTGTCACCGTTATTAGTATCGAGCAAGAAACGGTAAAAAAATCAAGTTTGTTGTATGGGAGCCCCCTTAAATATTGATTTTATTTTATTTTTAGTATTTGTTGTTATAGTGGCAATAGAAATACATTATCTGTGAAAATTTCAACTGTCTAGCTATCACCGTTTTTGAGACACAGCTGTGACAGACGGACGGACGGTCAGCGAAGTCTCAGTAATAGGGTCCCGTTTTTACCCTTTGGGTACGGAACCCTAAAAACTAAAAAACTAAGCCAACAGCAGGTTATAGATGAAGACCTTGTGTATTGTGTGAGGTCAAGGGTCTACTTTAAAAATATGTCTTTAACAGCTATTTTTTGTGTGTGTGTGCTAGTATAGTACACAAGAGCATCAAAGCAACTAGAGACACAAAATAATAAGTAATGAGACAGAATGCTGTCTCACTGTCACATAGACTATACTCATAATCAACAGAAATAAAACATGATAGGCCCCCAAGATACACATTATACCAATTTTTTTTACCATTATATGGGCCCTCAGATGGTCACTTTTTGTACTATAATACTAACAACATGTCATATGTTATTACTGTTATGTATTGTTGTTCTATCACATGTATTATTTATTATCTGCAATATAATTAAACGCAAGCAAAGCTTAAAAAAACCGACTTCACCGCTTTATAATAATATCGGAACCTGGATCAGATTTAATGTATAAACACGCATTATTGACTATAACTCAAAAACTAGAGATCAGACCTTGATCAAATTTTAATGGGACTACATAAAAAGCACCAGCTTTCAAATAAAAAAAGAATCATCAAAATCAACTCACAAAAAAAGAAGTTATGAGGTAACTTTTGAAGTCGGGTAAACGAGAACATCATCAAAGTACGCATTATTCGTCACAAAATTATTGACGATATTTCAAGAACTACTGATCAGATATTGATCAAATTAAAATGGGACCGATAGGAAAGCAAGATCTTTCAAACTAAAAAAAAAATTTTCGGAATCGGTTCATGTGGAGAGAAGTTATGAGGTAACACACATAAAAAAATATATATACAGTCGACTTGAGTACCTCCTCCTTTTTTGGGTTGGTAAAAAATAGGATTATGATTAGTTTGTAGATGTATCTAAGGATGCATTTAAACTCAGTGATTTCTTCATACAGAGCTTCAAAATAAATTAGAATACACCTAATAAAAACAAGTTTTGTTAACAATACTTTATAAACTAATTATTTACAGAAAAAAACAACTTGATTAAACAGAAGCCGTGGCATCTTTAGTATCTTTATCCTCTTTGGGGGGTGTGGGAAGTGATTCTCTACCATAATAGAGGTTCCCTTTAAGGTCTATAGCATAGTTGTAGTCTTTAGGGTTCGCCAGTGCCTGGTCAATGGCTGCGTCAAGCATCTCTGGAGTAATGAATGTCTTGGCAAGTTCCTGTAAAAATTTTAACTTGATTAGTTATTGTTGAAGCAAGGTGTTAATAGAGAGGTGGGCATGATAAGGATAATACAACATCAGACATCAAGCTCCAAATGGTTTGACAATATTGTTAACACAGGTTGTTCCTGGTTAAGACTAGCACAGGTTTAAGGCAGCATATAAATTACATGGCATAAAGAGAATCATCCAACTTCTTAAGAGTGATGAGCGCAGTGGTTTGCCTGACAGGAATTTTAAACTATTTAAGTTCAAAACTGGTTTGCATTGAAGCAAATATGACTTAATATCACGTAATTGACTTGCTCATCACGTCTCTCAATAACATAATAAAAACATTAACATAAACCGTTTCACACTCACCACCGCACACACAAGTTCTATGACTTGCATCATGGATACTGGAAACATTCACATTACACACACAATCACAACTAGAACCAGGAAGGGAGAAATCTTGTGGTCCTGCCGGGAATTGAACCCGATACCCATGCTTAGAAGGCGAATGCTCACTCAACTACACCAACGCGCAGTTCAGCTCTTCTTTCCTTACCTTTTCCCTTCTTATAGCCTCCGACGCCTTCTCAACCCTCTCTTTTAGTTTCCGGTCCTTGTACTCCATTTTGCCAAGTGCAAACTCATCCATAGCTTGTATTTCTAACTTCCGCCTTTCCTCTCGTTCTGCAGCTACTTGCTTGTTCCACTGCTCGTTCAGCTGAACACAACGTTCCCAGTCCTCGGCTTCTAGTCTTATAGACATCTCAGAACTGGCACTCTCAGTCGTCAACTTTTCGTTCATCATTTCTTGATAGTAAAACTTCTTGATCGCACGCATTTGCGAATTGTAGTTGTTATTCAGACGACGCAACTCTAATTTCTCAGCTTCTGGAACCTCGGGGCGCTTCGGAATACGATATATCTTGCTTTTCGCGACAGGTAACCATCGAGGTTTTCTGTGAGCTCCTGCTGTCTGTGTAAGCACTGGGATGAACCGTTTTGAAAGCGCCTTTTGGGATATCATTTTTTGGAGTGTGTTCGCTGTAATTTCGTTCAATAATATTTGTTTATTTACGAGCTCTCAATAATAACCTAAAAATATACGCAACTTTCAACCATAGAGGAACTGGATCTCTTTCAACTTCTTCTTTTAAGTTTTGACATTCAGATTAATGACTTTGTAAGTCAACCACTCCGTTCTAGCAACGAACGAGGAAGGCGTTCCCCTATTCACGCAAATTGTTTCCATGAGCGTTGCGATCGTTGTAGTTATTCGAAACGTAGTCTCAAAATAAAGCTTTGACACTGGCAGCACATCGTAACTTAGAAGTCAAAAATAGAAGAAGAGGATGAAATGATAAATGATTAAGAGTCCCTATATTATACGGCCAATAATTTGCAACCAGTATTCCGTGATATGGCTTCCAATTATCAGGTTGTGCAATACGGGCCGCACATTATTGGTTTTGAAATAACAACACGTGCCGATTTTGTACAGCCGATAATACATAGCCAGGAAAATGCAACCAATGCTTGAATTCAATGTACACGAAATATGAGGTCGTGAATTACTGGCCGTACAATACAGGTCGGAAAATATTAGCATGAGCTGATGATGTACACCCAATAATGCACGGCCGATAATTGGTGTACAAATAAACGTCAAAGTCAAAGCCTCGTTTGTATGACCCAGTAATTTTCAAGAGGGAGGTAAACAGAGGGGGTGCGTAACTACGGAGATATGACGAATTATATTAACTTAGACTTGCATCCACTTTTATACAGACCACAGAGAAGCAAATATTTTTAATGTTCTAGTTTGTTGTTAGGTTAGAACTTTTTAATAGTCTGTGCCAACTCTTCCTAGCAACTCGCCTAAACAAATGAGGCATCGCAAAGAGAGTATATGTTTGTCTATGGTTGACTTTCAATTCTGGCTGTGCAGTACTGCCCCCCTATTACGTATCTCTGTTGCACGCGGTTTCTATTTGAATTAAGCAAAAATGAACCTTATTTCTGGTTTTGGTTTCCAGACCAGAAATAAGGTTCATTTTTGCTTAATTCATTCGTACAATATCGACACGGAGTGATTTTACGCAGCCAGTATTGTACGCACAGAATTGCACAACCTGGTATTTGGAAGCCATGTACATGAATTATTAGCTGTACATTTTGGCCGTACATTATCGAAACGAACCGATTTTGAAAGGCAATAATTGACGACCCGGGCATGCGCGCTCTGATATTTTGATTCCATGTACATTAATTATTAGGGTGTGCATTATTGGCTGTACAAAATCGTGCCGTGAATTATCGGGTCGTACATTATTGTCTCCCAATTATTGTAAACGGAGTGATTACATTATCTTTGGATTGTTGATGGAATTTATAGAATTTGTTGTCGGCAATTTTTCTATTAATCAATCACGGTTTCTACTAAAAGTAATGCATGACCTAAAGCCAACATGATCAAGCTATCAGCACTTAATATCGATTCGGAGGAAGAGAGTGGTTCCGAGGTGGAAGTAACCAGTGAAGCTTTGGAACAGATCGCACTTCAACAGTACGCTAAAGCTCTCGATCTTCAGAGAAAAGGCAACTTAAAAGATGCTACGCAACTCCTCAAGGATCTCCTGGACACAGAGCTGCTCTATGAAGTCAGGAAACCGGGTCCAGGAGAGAAAGCTGTCGGACCACTGTTTAATTTAAAGTATTTGTGTTTTAAGAACTTAGCGTCGATGCTCGCTGCCGCAGACAATATTGACGCGGCTATTGAAGCTTACTGCGACGCCTCCGAACTTGATGATACCGATATTACCCTCTGGCATCGCTTAGGACTGCTCTGCATGCGAGCCAAGCGCTTCGAAATGGCGCTTCACGCGTTCCAACGCGGTGCTGACCGCAACCCTAAGCACTGGCCTTGTCTCGACAAGATAGTTACACTCCTATTAGGTCTAGACTACAAAGAAGAATGCATCTCAACCATATACGATACACTGAAGCTCGATCCTGATTATTTGAGAGGTCTCGCATACCGAAAACATATCTACACTAACTTCCCATATATAAGAGCTTTTATGAAATATCTAAATCCTATTTACGAGTGGAATGAAGAAGATGAGCCCATCAATGAACAGAGTGCTGAAAGGTTGATAAAAGAAGCGACAGAAATTCATGAGACGTTCTTAGAACAACAGAAAGCTCAAGAGTTTCATAATAAATTACCTGACTTGAAATTGAAGACACCAATTTCTGATTTCACTTGGCAATCTGTTGGCGATTCCTTAGTGAACATGCATCACTATATGACAGAGAATTGTTATAGCCACGCATGTTTTATAGATTTGGTCTTTGAAAAGCATGAAAAAGCAGAAGCAATGGAGGTGTGCGAAGAAATCAAACTAGACGAAGAACTTGTTCTAATATCAGAGAAAGAACCAAAAGAAAGTATTGCAGCAACAGAAAATGAACAAGAAGTTGTAGAGAAAGCAGAAAATGAAGTGACTAAAAACATCAATGGAGAGAAAGAAAAAGTAGTTGCTGATGCTGATAAAGTTGATAGTGATGTGGAAATAATTATAGTTGAAACAGCTGAACAAAAGGCAGAAAATGATGGAAAGACACCTGAAATAGTTCTAGAGCCTAAGAAAAAGGCACCGGTAAGGCGACGAGGCAGTGATTTAAAATTCCTCCAGCAGTGGGAATGGTGTAAAAGTCGTAGATCTGCTCGTAAAAAACCTGTAGTAATCCAACAAGATGACAATATCTATGACACACTCCGTAGAATGGTTCCGGTAGGTTTGTCGCCAGAGATGGTCCAAAAAAAAGAAAACCAAGCAAGAGACACATCACCAGACACAAGACACCTCGATAAGCTCTTCAATGAGAAACCGCAACCAGAACCAGAAGCAAAAGAAAATGAAGAATATTTTGAAACAGAAAATGAGAAGAAAGATGTAAGGCAATTCATAAATAAATATTCGGAAAATAGAAGGGACATAATTGATATGCTGAAAGAGTATTTAAGTATTTTAGCAGATAAGTGGAGATACAAATGGCCGGAAGGTTTGCCACACACATACATTGAAGCAAACAAATGCTATAATAATCACATTGACATTCCGACATGCACAGATTATAACAAAGAAGAATTAATCCATTATGCCTTTGTCAATATCCTGGTAGAAGAGTTTTCAGTCAATGAAAAATTTACATCGATCAATGATGAGCCAAAGTCTCATGAACTATGCGTAGTCGAAACGATAGGTATTACGCTATATTTGAAACCCCACATCTTTACTGGTGTCGAGTGCCTTGAACTGGTGCTCAGACAACTTTGGACAAAAATGCATGTTCACATTCTTAACAAAAATGAGGATTTAGCTTTAGACTGTTTGTATCAACTGCTCTGTGAATTTGATGCTATGGGCGATCATCACGACACATACAACCTTGAGCTGATTAACTTCACAGCAAAACCAAACATAAATGAATCGGAGATCCTGACTAACATTAAGTTTTTGGAGCGAAACAAGAAACTAGCAACTGTTATGAATCTGTATGAACGTGGGCGCTATGAAGAAGTTGTTGCTATTTTGATAGATTCCTTCGAGCACTGCAAGACAATGGCTAGAAACCAAGAAGACGAGATGTCTTTAGACTTTGCTGTCCAACTGTCTATCATATTAGACGCCTATTGGGCTTTGGAAAATGTGGACAGTTGCTTTAAATGGTCGTTGATCTGTCTTCATGAAGCTCTTAAACACTATTTTAGGTTTACAAGTGGCTCTCCTGAATATGATAAATGGACTCTGACTGTGGTTAAAGTACTGTGCTGTATTGAGCATATTCTTACCACTGAAGGCTTAACTTGTTTAGACGCTGTTTCCCCAAAAGAATTAAGCCAGGGCTTGGAAGATCTCATCAGGATAATAGGACATCAAGTAGAAACTACAGCTTCAGATATGCCCTTTGGTACAGTTATTCCTTGGATTATTATGCATTATATTTTGCAAAGGGAAGAAGACCAAGGAAGGGTCAGGATTGATAAGGATAAAGACTGTGATGAAGTTCCTAACCCATTGTTGATACTATTTATTGCTCATGAACAATTAGGTAGTAGGGGATGGTGCAGCAAATCTGATGGGAGGCTTCTGTATTTCCTTCTGGACACAGTGGTACCTCGATTACGATCCCCGGCTTTATCAAAATGTTTGGAGCAGGTGATCCAGTATATGGAACAATGTATTTCTTGTCTTTATGGTCATCCTGGACGAAAAGTCAGGGTGAAATATCTAGTGGAACACAATGTTACACCACACGAATTGAATTGGGACAGAGCACAACAAGTTTACGAAATATTCAGACCACTAGAGTTGCCTGAATTAGAAGGCAAAATACCGGGTATATCAGGAGACACGGAATCATTGTTCCAGCGCATTTTAAAATTCCTTCCTTCAGAATACGACCCGCAAAAGTATGTCGCCAGTGTCAAAAATTATATCAAAGGCACTGAAGATAAGTTGCCAACAATGCAGACGCTGTTACCATTCAAAATGAAAGATATTTACTTCTTATTAGGAGACTACTATTTCAAGAAAGAGGATGTGAAACTGGCTGTTAAATACAATATACTAGATATTGTCGTCAATAATGATAGATTAGAATCTTGGGCTGAAATCTCCCTTGCTAAGGCACTCAACTTGGAAAGAATGCTGCTGGCTTGCAAGAATCTCAATAATGAAAGAGAATTCTTGAATCCTGCTAAGTCTATCATAAGATGCTTCAAACGAGCCTTGGAGCTAGACCCAACTCATTGTAATATGTTAATAGAATATGGAATGTTTGTGTACACAGTTCACTCCTTCTGTTCTCGACTTTTGAAGCAAGCCAGCGAATCCCTGAGCATGGAAGATTTTGAGTCCCTTGAAAAGCAGAAAGAAGATATGCTAGACACAACACAAAAATGTTTCATGACTGCTCTCAATGATCTGAACAACTGCAACGACGGAGAGAAGGTAAACGAAGAGTCTTGGCTCCATTGTTACATGCTTGGAAAAGTCGCTGAAAAGCGCAACAAGCCACCATCGGTTTACCTTGATTACTATATGAAGGCCGTCAAAAGTTTGCAGGAAGTTGACGCAACATATCCCCTAAAAATCAACTACAACTCGCCAACGCATCTCTGCATAGAAGTTCTAGAGCTGCACTATAGAATGCATGCATCTATACTTAAATATATTGAACAACATGAAAATAAACCAATACCAAACTCTGTAGGAAAAGTTTTCACAAATTGCATAGAAGAGTGGCAGAATGGACCATACATGAAAAAGCCTAAAAAAGATGGCGCCCCAGAATCTGACGCTACCAATGGTACGAAACCTGAGGAACATATTCAGGCCGCAAACATTTTGAAAAGATCTATCAGTGATGTTGGTGAAGAAGAGACGCAAGAAGCAAAACGATTGAAATTAGAATCTGCAGCAGCAAAAGTTAGAAGATCCGCGTCATATGATACCGAAAGACAAATTTCTAAAGATACAGCGCCTCAAACAGAAGCTAAAGAAGATACTAGTAAAATAATTGGCACACCCATCGAGGAGAGTAATAAAAAATCGCCAGCTACCATTCCCGAGGAAGTTAACACTGGGCCAGAAACCAAAACAAGTCAAGAAGGTGAATCAGAAAGCAAACCAATTCAAGACAATAAAATAGAAGAAAAAATAGATACTGCCGTAAAGCCTGGAGATATAAAAAAGAACGACAAACCTAAAAATGATATACATAAGAAAGAAGAGAGTTCGAGTAGCGCATCATCGTCCTCGTCTTCAGAATCCAGTTCCAGCGATTCCTCTTCAGACAGTAGCAGCGATTCTAGCCGAGATAGTGAAGCCACAAACGATTCTAACGACTCTAAGCCGATAACCGATGAAGAGATCATAAAAATAGTTAGAGCATGTTTGGATGCTCTGGAAGATTGCGCCAGTCGATTCCCGCCCCACTATAAAGCTATATACAGAGTAGCTCATTACCACTTTTACTATAAAAAGGGTAAAGATATTGAAAGATGTCGCGATCTCATGCTACTAACTTTCACCTCCAGGGCCGGTCAGAAGCTGGGAGGACTCTTTAGCGAGCGAAAACCATCCAATTTCTTCAATAATATATGGAAGATACCTAACGAGGAGGTTGATCGTCCTGGAAGCTTCGCCTTTCACATGAGTCGATCCGTTCTTCTCACAATGGAAATACTGAAAGAGATAGATGATCATAAGACTTTACTAGATTTAAGCCTACAGTTGCAAAAAATTCCAGAACCTGAAAAGAAATACTTGCGCGATTCGGATCGAGAAGAATTGTCTCAGCAAGCATTCTCACTTTGTGTGCAATCTTTGAAAGGACAGTTGACTAAATTTAGCCAGCAAGCTGACTTGAAAAGTAATGATATTGAACAGCAAGCTCTCAAGAGCCTCATGTTGGATATATACAGGGCATACCAAAGGGCTCAGAAACAGCCTAATTCGAAGCAGTTTACTAATTTACTGATAGAGGGTTACAAACTGGTGACTACCGATGCGATCTCAGAAAATATGACTCATCAGATCTACGTCGATTTGAGCATGAAATTCTGTCAAAAGCAAATTCAGCAGGCGAAGTACGAAGCCACGCTCGCGAGTTTAGATAAGAGTAACGCACACGCACAGAAGAAGCAGCCTGTAAAGCCTTCGGTTGAGGTTTCAAAAACGTCAACATCTGCCGCGATCCCGACGCCCAAACCAGATCCTAAAGTGCCGCCTACCCCTGCCACTTCAACTTCGTCAGCAACCCCTGGCCTGCCAAAGATGTCGGCGAATGAAATAGCCGCCGCTTTCCAAAGCTACCTCCCGATGTTGAACGATCCAGTAGCAACACAGCAAACCGCCGCCATATTGTCTTACCTAAACAATATAAACGCTTACACCAACTACCCTCCATCGATTAGTAGACTACTGCAACCTTCGGCCCAAAGTTCCTTTCATCAGAACTCATTTCAAGCAGAGTTCTACAGACAGTATTTAGAACAGACCTTGGCTACCTTGCTTCCTCCGCAGCCGAAGAAGCAAAAGCGGGCTCCTAAGGCGCCAAATGTGAGACCACCCGTGCCGCAAATGAAGTCTTCTAAGTCTTTTACATCGACGACGAAAGCCGTTCCGACTCCCGTGATAACGAGTCTTCAGAAGTCTACATCGGCGCCGACGGGGTTAAAGGTCCAGAATTTGACAACGCCTTTGACTCCGAGTATGGGGACAGTGCTGCCAAGTCTTCCTGCATCGCTGACCGCGAATCTGACTTCGTATGGTGCGCCGCATTCCCACTCGGTCCACACGTCGGTCCCGAGTCAAGCGCACATGTCTAACACGTCTACCGTGAACGCTGCCATCCACACGAAGCCGCCGCTGCCGCACCAACAAGTGAGTCCCGGTAAAACTTTGCAGGAGAAATTGGCGGAAAGGCAGAAGCACCTCCCCGCATCGAAGGCTCAAGAGACCTCCGATCGACAAAAACAAAAAACGAATCAAGAAATCAACGCTTCGATTAGCAAACTGCCCTCTTCCCTCACCATTACCAAGACCTCGAGCAAACAGACTCAGGCCAAAAAGCCTGAAGCTAAAAAGTCCTTATCATTCAGCCAGCCCAAACCCACGCCTAAACCGATCTCACCCGACGAAGTTATTGTTTTAGATGACGACTAGTCGGTAATTATTTGTACTGTGATTATTTTATGCTGTAGTAATATGTAAAAATTATGAAATAAAAATGCTTTTATCTTATTTATGTACTTTTATTTAATAGTAATTAAATTAAAAATATCATTATTTAAATATTATTCTAATATTTACAAGAGAAAATATAACAACAGTTATATATTGCTTTACAAAACACTCATACAACTTGAACAGTATGTACCATTACTAAATTCAATATAAGTATATAAAATGAACACGTTTGTTTGCATTTAGTCGGATTGTCACTTAGCTCAGTTTCGTATTTTTTTAATTTAGATTTGTTTATCACGACATATTTGTTTTCGAGTTTTATTTTTTTTGAAGAGGGATTATTTCAACAATAATAGGTTTTATGCGTATATTTAGAATGCAACTATGATATATTCCTTGCTTCTACTTGATTTTTATATTATCGATGATATTACCAAGTGCTAAATGTAACTCCGACGAAGTGCAAACAAACAAATAAATAAACAGATTGCTAGATCTTTAAATCATGAACTGGTATTTTATATACATCGGCTAATAATATGAAATACATTCATGCTTGTTACTACTGCTCTATAGTGACATAATGATTCAGTCTCCGGACTTCTACACCGTGATTTCTTCATCAAGGAATATTTATGGTTTCATATATCGGCAAGTACCCAAGCGTTACAAGCTATTGTATATTCACCAGTAAAATCAAAATTATATGTAGCCTATATATCTTGAATGGGTCTTATTAATCACCATACAAATTTCATCGAAATGCAGTCGTTAGATACCTTTTATAAAACATGCAATATTTAAGCTATCGGAGTCTCTACACACTACAAATGTTTGTATTAGTAACGGGATATTTATACGTATTTAGTTTGTTTTGAGTTTCCGATATTTCAACACTGTCGCCATCATCACGGAGTAAGTGCGGGTGGATGAAGATTTTAGATTTAAGACTTTTATGAGCATACAATACGGTCTACATGCTACTCAAAACAAACAAAATACGACCTTGTTATCTTTGAAAGCGCTTGGCTACCATCACACCCGATGGCAAGTGATGATTGGTCGAGCATGGAAAACTCACTAGGCCTAGAATTATTGGCTCTCAAGGATAGCTGCTGGGACTTCATTGTAATGATTCTAACGATTTGTTGTTTTGAACTACGACTGTATTTCGGTACGGGGTAGCAGCTAGTAAGCCAGGGGAGCACGAGAAAATGCCCTACCACCACGGATTTCATCACTACGTTACCTTCATCGGAAGCTTAAGCTGTGTCTTCACTTGGTAAAGAAACACAGGCCAACGAAGCCACGTGGTGGGTTTACTCTGTGAAATGACGGAGTGTGAAAACGTTCGTATTTCCTGGACTAGACGTTGGCAGCAACTACATAGAGATTGCGTTGCGAGCGCGGTTTAACAGTCTACGGTTATGTCTATCAGAGGTGGCTCGTTCCGAGCCACTGTGTCCCATTCTGATCCACTGTGTCCCATTCTGAGCCACTGTTCCCATTCTGAGCCACTGTGTCCCATTCTGAGTCACTGTGTCGGGGTTGGGCATTCGGCCATCCTGCTCTGGGCCATCGTCGCCCGTCGCAGGATTCGAAACCGCGACCTGATTGTATAGGCTTACGATGGCGCCATGATCAAATATCTATGCCAACAACACGCCATGACATAATATCTCGTTAATAACACAAATATTTATTAAATTAAAGTTCCTTATGTATATTATTAAGGGTCTAATGTCCATGGCGGTATTGGTAGAAGTGTATCATAATATTGCTGAGGTTAGTATTGATTACCAAAGTGATGATGTACAATATTAGCAGGAACGGAAGCGGAATCATGAATAATCTCACGCCCTGAAGCTGCGGCAGATCTGGAATAGATAGTCTTTATAAGTATTCATAGCTAAATATAGTATTGGGTCAACTTGGAAGGTCTGAGACAGATGAAAAGGTCTCCGTTTGGCGGAGAAGAGACACTCTTGTGTATTGGACGCATTGATGTCGGGGTGATGCCAGAATTTCTCTTAAAAAGTTGAAGTTTTTGTAACCGTTTTAGGTACTCGGCAATCATAATAAATTCTGATAAAAAAAATATTCGTCGGAATATGTATGATATGACAAATGATGGAAAGGAAAAAAATATAAAATGTCATGCAAATAACATCAATTTGTATTTTTTTAACCATTTCGTTCCGCCATTTTATATCAAAACACTGTGAACGTTATTTCATATTACGTATAATTACTAGTCGAATTATTTCTTCATCTTGTCTTATTTTTACCGACTTCCCAAAAAAGGAGGAGGTACTCAAGTTGACTGTATATATATATATATATATATTTTTATGTGGTTTACCTCATAACTTCTCTCTACGTGAGCCGATTTCGAAATTTTTTTTTTTAGTTTTAAAGATGTTGCTTTCTAATTGGTCCCATTTAAATTTGATCAATATCTGATCAGTAGTTCTAGAAATATCGTCAATAATGTCTATTTTGTGACGAATAATGCGTACTTTGACGATGTTCTCGTTTACCCTACTTCAAAAGTTACCTCATTTTTTTTTTCTTTGTGAGCCGATTTTGATGATTCTTTTTTTATTTGAAAGCTGGTGCTTTTTATGTGGTCCCATAGAAATTTGATCAAGGTCTGATCTCTAGTTCTTGAGTTATAGTTAATAATGCGTGTTTATACATTAAATCTGATCAAGGTTCCGATGATAAAGCGGTGAAGTCGGTTTTTTTAAGCTTTGCTTGCGTTTAATTATTTTTAAGCGTTTTCACGACATTCGAAAAAAAACTATGAAAAATCAAAGATTTCCAAGCGTGGCCTTGCAGTTAAAAAAGGTACTCGCATTGACGTATATCTGCCTGACGTATATCAAACTCATGAACAGGGTCTCCAGTCTTTTGGCTATTGATAAAGTCATATTGTTATTAAAACTATCGTGAGTTCTATTCATATCGATTAAGTACCGGCTGTACTCACGATTAAATTAAACAATACGTGAGTACAACCGGCACTTAATCAATATTGAGAAAGTCACTGTGTTCTTTTTCTCTTCTCTCTCCTCCTTTTTTGATCTAGATGGATGCAGGAGAAGAGAGAGAAAGTAGGAGGTAGGGGAAACCTTTGTGAGTAACACTTACTGTTGTAGCCCAGGAATGTGATATACAGGTAGTAGGTGATCGACGCCAACCAAAACGTGTTCGATACCAAGCAAGACAGGAAACCGCTCTCTCCCAGCAAATCTGAAATAAACAATGTTATCCATAAAACAACAAATACAAACAAATTTACCCTACCCCACAGGAACTGCAATGATTTTCGCATTAAAAAGTAGCTAATGTCCGATTCCACGGTCTAAGTTGATACTATTTTTTTTTTAAATCTACAGTTACAGAGATACCTCATTTATAACAATTTTTGCTCAAACACACACTAACTTTCGGATTTATAATATTAGTGGAGATATTTCGAAGTTTAAGGTAATATATTCATTTCATTTATGTCAGACGAAGTCCGATATTCAGACAAAGTAATGTCAGCCTATGTATGTTTGCTTTGTGGCGTGAGAAATCGAAATCGCGGTGGATATGGTGTTGAGACACTGGGTCCGTGGGACTGGCTCATTCTATTTTCAAAAATCTATCAGTACTTCTGCCTGGTTTGAGCAACGCATGATCAAAATGCTGCCACTTATTTGGCACAACGTATTAGCATTGCAATTCAGAGAGGCAATGCCGCCAGCATGATGGGAACGCTACTCACTGGTCACTACCAGTGAGTAGCGTTGCTACTTTGGCTTGAGCACTTGAGCTACCTATAAGCTCGATGTCTTGTAGGTAACTTAGGTATTTGCTGAATATAGTTTTAATTATATTGTTTTAGGAAATTAGACTAAATAAGAATTTAGCCTGAGTTATAATATGACTTACTAGTGAATAGCACAATATGGAAGCAGTGCAGCAGCGACAGCGGCGGGAAGAATGCGTTGATGTGGACGTCAAACGCGTACCCCCACTCCACGTCCGGGGACAGGGGGTCGCGACGTAAGTACTTATTGCACATAAACCTGTAACATGCACATAAATACAGGATTACTGGTTAAGTCAACCTAGACCCTTTAAGGTTGTAGTTTCCATCATTCCTGTCCGATTTGACTATGTAACACCATATTGTAGGGATGAAAATGACTTTTCTCTTCTTTCCCAGGGGTGAAGAAAATGATTGTGACACACACAATCATTTTCTTCACCCCTGGGAAAGTTTATGTTTAATAGGCAAGCATTTGACTACCATCCCACCTACACTGCACCTGCAAAGAACAGCATCACCACACCGTGCCTTGTAATATTCTTGCCAAATGCCAATGCCAATTAACACTTGAGAAATTAAACTCAACAGAGAAGATAAAAAATATATATTAAAATGTATTATAAATAAAATTTTTTTTTTTTGGATTTTTGCCTCTAATTTATTTGTGCTTGCGATTTTTGTGATAGCTATGTTACTTTATCATTCTCAACAAATAACTGCAGTTTTAGTGTTAAGAATAATAAAGCAACATATCTACTACACAAAAATCCCAAACACTAATAAATTAGGTCAAAAGACAAAAATCCGAACTTAAAAAAAACTTATAATTATTCAATATCTTGAAAACGTTTAAGTATGGGGTACGGTGTTTTAGGACCTCTCCATCGGCTTGCACGGCCCAACACGTCTGGGGGGTCTAGGTGAGCAAGGTCACCCCTCCATGGAGGCGGACTACTCATAGAGTACTCATAGAGTACTCATAGATGGTAGTCAAATGCTTGCCTATTAAACATAAAAAAACATATTTACCAGAACATAGTGGAGACGATTATTGCAAAGCCAATGAAATCCACAAACACGATGAACAACGTGAGCACAACTAGCTGCCACACGTGACGCATGCCCAACGCCACTCCGAAGCATACTGACGACACTGGAAGTCAATACCAAAATATTATGACACATTTTTTGGGCCCACAGTTTTCACAGAAATTATGTCGCTATTCATATGGCAGATATTAAAAAAAAGGATATAAAAAGGTGTCAAAAGAATATGCATTAGACGTGATATACAGACTGGGATGTTGCTCTACTTAAAGTAGAGTAATCTGGACATGTGGCAGATTAATTAATATAAAGACAGTTAAAATTAACTATTTTTAATTTATTTCACAACCCAGTTGGCGCAGTGGAAAGGTCTCCGCCCTCTGCGCCGTGGGTTCTGGATTCGATTCGCGGCAGGAGCACAAATTTCTTCCCAAGGGATATTTGTGCTTCCGGTTCTGGGTGTATTTGTGTGTGTGATGTAAATGTTTCCCGCACCCACGATACAAGTCTTTGAACTTAGTGTGGGGCTGTGAGTGTGAATGCGTTTGTTTTGTGAACTTACCAAGCATCCAAACACTGAGTAAGACCAAGATTTGATATACAGACTGGGATGTTGCTCTACTTAAAGTAGAATAATCTGAACAAGTGACAGATTTATTAATATAAAGACAGTTTAAATGAACTTACCGAGCATCCAAACACTGAGTAAGACCAAGAACGCTGGGTCATCTCGCGCAAACTGTGATTTGGTGTCTGTAAAATTACAACTTAGTACAGATATAACAGACAAAAGTAACCATAGTTCCCAAGAACATTGTTATGGGTTTTCTTTGAGTTAAAAAAGGACATTTGTCCTACTGGGTTTGATTATGCATGTGATGTAACTGTTTCCAGTGCCCATGATTTAAGTCTTATTATGAAACTAATCGCGTGTATTGTGTCGAAATACTCCGACCAGTTTCAAGCGTACATGACGCTCTTCATCTGGGAGCTTTGTTGACTCCCAATGAATGAGTATGGGCTATAAGTGTAATTGCATTTGCATTTGTTTCTTTTATGTAATTGAGAGACAAATTGTGCATGGTGGTAAGCATGAGTAAGCTTTCTACTCTTATAAGGAGTTTATTAATACGAAAATATGAGATTACTGGAGATATGACTTTTACATATAACTCTTCGGCCGCAACTGCCTTTTTTATCTTTGTACGAAACCAATTGCGTTTGAAGACCTTTTCATCTGTGTATGCAACCAACATACAATAATAAAACCATCAAAGAGTTTGCAATCAAAACTCCTTTTTTTTATGACAGATAGGTAAGCATTTGACCGCTATCTCACCTAATGGAAAGTGAATATATAATAAATTGACTTGAATCATATTGATAATTGCTATATATATTATTTTAAATTCATCAAATGTATGACGTGTAATTAATTCTCATGTTTAAGTGATAGATTATTTTTTTTATTTATTTTTTTATGCATAATAGGCAAGCATTCGACCACTATCTCACCTGATGGAAAGTGATGATGCGGTCGAAGATATGACATGCTTGCCTAGAAGATACCTAGCAAACCGCTTCGAGCGAACTGGAGGTATGTTAACCATAAATGGATGACGTTTGTCAGTTTGTCTGGTTGTTAGATGGTAAAATGTGCATGGTGGAATTAACTCATGTAATTCCTGCGCACACTCTCCAAAATGCAAACGATAGAATACCGATAGCATTAAGTCATTCTAGCATTAAGTCCTCCTTGTACTGTTATTTTGTGCAAAAGTATTAAATAAATAAATAAATTGTCTGATGGTAAACATCGCACTTGCTCATCACAGTTCTGTGCCACCTTGAGTTTGTTTTTATTGTTATTGAGTAACAATTAGTCACTCGACTGATGGTATGTATCACACTTGCTCATTAGAGTTCTGTGCCCCTAAGTTTTGAACTTAGATCAAAATCTTACTCTAGCCGCTGTAATTTCTCTGGAATCATTGGTATTCAAACATACACAAAGTTGAATAGCCCGTTGGGTTGGGTCTAGTTGGGGAATATTCCTTCTAAGTAGGGCTATATCAGGGTCAATTCTGGTGGGAAACACAAGTTTTCTATCCAAGGATTTTTTTTCTGGTTCTAGTTGTGATTGTATGTGTGATGTGAATGATTCCAGCACCCATGCCACAAGTCGTCAAACTTAGTGTGCAATGTGAAAGTGTTTATGTTTTATGTTTGTGTTAAGTGCATGTATTGCTAGTTGCTGAATGTCTGGCAATCACAGTATTTCTCCTGGTGGACTCAGCAAAAGTCCTAACACTGTACTGTATGTGTACGCCTTGAGTTTTTACAACCCACAACCACATCTTTCCTTACTGTCAGCCAAGATAAAGGTATAGGCTATATAGGCTCCGATGAGAAAAAAATTACTGCTCTATGCGTTTTGCTTCTACATTTATCATCCATACAGTGAATGAGTGGAACTCACTGCCCGCTTCCATTTATTCCCTGAAGAGTTTAATTTGGGAGTCTTCAAGTCTCAAGTAAATGATGTTGTAGCCTGCTTACCTAGAACATACCTAATCTTCTAGGTAAGCATGCTACATCTTCGGACGCTTCAGTTTCCATCAGGTGAGATAGTGGCTAAATATAATATCTTAAAACGAGCAATTCTTTTGTATATATATGTGTAATCAGGATCTCAGAAACAACTCCAATGATTTTCATGAAATTTTGTATTCAGGGGGTTTCTGGGGCGATAAATCGATCTAGCTAGGTTTCAATTTTAGAAAACGTCGTTTTATCCGTGTTGTCAGCCGAGCAAAGCTTGGTCATCTGGGTACTTAATATTTATCAGGCATAGAAAAATAATTAAATGGAAGTAATTAGAATAATTACTTACGTTTTCTATGGTTAAAATTCCTGAATACTTTTTGTGGCGACACAAACAAATAAAACATTTGCCAAGCAGCGAACTCGAAGTCCATTTGATTAAACTTAAACAGCCTTTTCAGGTATTTATATCGCTTCACTGACGCACTGGCAGTAGTAGGCTGATAGTTCGCTGGTGCTGGTAAAGGAGAAGTAGTCCTTGGAAAGTTGTTCGAATTTGGTGTTGGGGAAGTTGAGTACTTCATGTTAGTAACCTATTTCTCGTCCCAGACACAATCACACACGGTGTAATGCTTGATAAGCCGTTGCTTGCTTTTCAAGCATGGGTTTTAGTTGTTTGAAATTGACAAACTATCGTAATAATTTCAATTAATTTACGACATTTCTTGTTTACGATAAGTTAAATTAATTGTGAATCACAAAGATGAAGGGTGAACTATCGTACTTGTCATGACTTTGTCAACGTCATTGATGGCAATGGTGACATGACAACCACTCGAGATGGCACTGAAAACCTTGGATACCAGCCCCCCGATTACCTATCTTTGTTGCAAACGGTTTCAATACTAAATTGACAAAACTCCTAAGAAATAAGGTTCATTTTTGCTTAATTTTAATTGAAACCGCGTGCAACAAAGATACGTAATAGGGGGTCAGCCCCCCGATTACCTATCTTTGTTGCAAACGGTTTCAATACTAAATTGACAAAACTCCTAAGAAATAAGGATCATTTTTGCTTAATTTTAATTGAAACCGCGTGCAACAAAGATACGTAATAGGGGGTCCGAGGTACCGACTATCTCCTCTATAGTTCCGAGTGACAGAAATTTTATTAAAAATAACATGAGAAGAGAGTTCTGCCGGGAGTACCTAATGGTATTCTGTGGTTCTGCCGCAAAAGTTAAAAATGGCGTTTAGCCTTTTACCTGCTCAAATCTAAAGCAAAACAAACATACTAACTAATACACAATATTATGTTGATTTTGCATTTTTTTCAAAACTTGTAATTATTGCGTAAAATTTGTAATAGCGGTGGAGTGGATTGTTAACCTTTAACGTGAACGTGCATGAGCGTAGATAATCGTACAAAGTTGAAAAATCTGAGATTCGTTTTTGCTCCAAAACTCCAACAAAAGTTCTGTACCACTTTACTATGCATGCATGACTTAACTATGAATATGCTGCTGCTAGAACTTCTATTATGAAATAGCTATGTAAATAAACTTGAATTATTTTGTTACTCTATAATATTGGCTAAATGCACAAAATTTGCGGAGCCATATTTATAAAAACCTGTCTTCATTCAGTTTTGCCGCTTTATATTTTGTCGCTAGATCCAGAGGAGTCAATATATTGTACGACCAATAATGCACGGCCTGATAATGAACGGCCAATAATTCGCAACCAGTATTACGAGCCCCAAAATTGTACGACCAATAATACACGTCCCGAACTGATAATGTACGGCCAATAATTCGCCATTCGCCAAACCATTATTCAGTGGCGTCCAATTATCAGTCCTATACGGGCAAAATGAGCAATACGGGCCGTACATTATGTGATGGGAAATAACAACACGGACCGATTTTGTACAACCAATAATAGGCAGTCAAGAAAACGCAACTAATATTTGAATTCAATATACACGAAATATCAGGTCGTGCAATACTGGCCAAACAATACTGGTCGGAAAATATTAGCTCGGGCTGATAATGTACAGCCGATAATGCACGGCCGATGATTCGTGTACAAACATATTTCAAATTCAATGCCTCGTTTCGGTGATCCACTAATTTCAAGAGGGCAAGGACCTCCTGTGATGTATATGACTATTTAAAGTTTTCATACAAACTATTTATTTAAAAGCGTAAGAAAGGGGGAGGGGAGGGCTATGGAACTCCCCCCTACGGAGATATGAGAATAATATTTTGTTTTTTGTTCATTTTTATTTCATTTCTTTTTTTTTAATAACTTAGTTTGAGCGTATCGCAGGCCGCTGCTGCGGCACGCTCGGCTCGCGCTTTGTTTTTTTCACAGTTCAAACCTAACCTAGACTTGTAGCCACTTTTATAAAGACCACAGAGTAGTTAATGTTTTTAACGTTCTTAGGTTGGAACTTTTAAATAGTCTGTGGCAACTCTCTCCTAGCGACTCGCCTAAACAAACGAAGCATCGCATAGAGAGTATACGTTTGTCTATGGTTGGCTTCCAATTATTGACTGTGCAATACTGGCCGTACAATATCGATACGGTGATTTTACGCACCCAGTATTGCACATGCTGATATTTGTACGCAATGTACATGAATTATTGGCTGTACATTACCGGACCAATTTGGTTCAGGCAATAATTGGCGACCCGAGAATGAACGGCCTGATATTTTGAATACATGTAGGTCCATAAATTATCAGGTGTGCAATATTGACTGTACAAAATCGGGCCGTGAAATATCGGGTCGTACATTATCGTCTCCCATCCAGAGGAGTTCCTATCAATTCCTATGGCCTTAGGGACAGATGAAAGCAATGCAAAAACTTGCAACTTAGTTCGTAGTGGTATTTTTCGTAGCAGGATCTGTTGGCGTTAATTCGGAACACGCGCACAATTAGGAGGTTTAATCCGCGGCGTCCAGCGCAAACGAGGCGATCAACAACTTTCCGCGGCGCGCACCTAGTGCCGGCACTAGATCAATAAAATTGACTGTTTATGTACTTCTAAATGAAAGTAAGAGAACTCGCAATACCACCGTCACATAATATTATAAGCGACTAAAACCGGTTAAAAGACTTCTTACAAACTGCATATTATGCTAAAAAAGTTTATTAGAGGTTAAGTTAGAACGAAACCGAAACGTTAAGCTCCGCATGAACTTAGGCGCTAATCGATAAGAGATTTTTTATCGGTTTCCAAGTCTTGAATACAGGTACCTAAATAGATAAACTCTTTATTGAACACCTTCATTGTGAAAAAAAGCAAAACAAAAATGGGGAGAGGCCTATATCCAGCAGTGGACTTCTTGCGGCTGAGATGATGATGATGAAAACAAAACATATTGATTTACAAAATAAGTGTAACAATAGGCGCTCTTATCGTTAAAAGCGATCTCTCCCAGACAACCTTTGGATGGATAGCAATTACGCAATACAGTTGGACGTCTCGATGTTTTAAGGAAACAACATTTGGGGGTGCATGAATTTAAAAGATTAATTATATTTTATTTGATAAATCAAAATTATTAAAAGCTTATAATAACCAAGGATTGTATAGAAACATACACAAAGTAAATTAAAAAAAGTATTTATTACAATAAAACATATACCTTATTATAAACAGTCAGTTTCTTATCATAATCACGAAAATAAGGTTTACATCCACATGGGTATAAGTAACTTTAAATTATTAATATAATTAATTATTAAAATTATCTTAATTTTAACTTAAATTAACCTTTATGTTACCATTGGTATAAATAATTTATTTGCAAAAAGGATTATGGCATATTCTTATAGCTACAACCTTGCTATTTGGTAACTGATGCTAAATCCTAATAATATTATAAATCCAAAAGTTTGTGTGTAAGTATGTGTGTAAGTGTGTAAGTATTCAGCCGCTCTTCACGCTTTAACGGCTGAACGGATTTGGATGAAATTTGATATGTGCATAGGTTATACCTAGGATTAGCACATAGGCTACCATTTAACTTGATAATAGCGGGCGAAGCTGCGGGGCACGGCTAGTTAAGCTATATGCTAGCTATTAATGAGTACACGCCGAGAAGCCCGGACGGTCTCCGCGCGTACTCGACTGATAAAGGAGCTCCGACTGTTCCGAAACTAGTCTCGTAACAATGCGAGCAAACAACCGTGAGTGTAATTGTATAAATCCTTAATATGTGTATAACTTACGAATCTTGCAATGAAACTATAAAAATACCTATTTTATATTAGAAAAGGACTTTAAAAAAGAATATAATTTAAACGCAAGCATAGCTTAAAAAAACCAACTTCACCGCTTTATCTTCGTCCTTCTTTTTTGTGAATTCGGTAGATAAAAAACAAAATGGCGGATTCTGTTATTTTTCAAAATTTTAAGATCGGCTTACCGTTAGACGAAAAGATCCGTTGCCGAATCATTAAGTAAAAAATATGTTCAAGCAGCTGTCCTTGAAAGCTAGTCTAAGCCTAGTGAGTTTTCATCCTCGATCACATTATCACTCAGTGAGAGTAATTAAACGCTAGCCTATCACACCAAAGACAAAATAAGATGATGTTAAAATTCTAAATAGGCAGATACCTGGCCACAAACGGATATTAAAAATATAAACGCAAGCAAAGCTTAAAAAACCAACTTCACCGCTTTATCTTCAGAACTCAATCAGATTAAATCAATTAAGGATAACTCGAAAACTACTGGTCAGATCTTGATCATTTAAATGGGACCACATGAGATGCACCAGCTTTCAAATGAATCATCAAAATCGGTTCATCTAGAAAAAAGTTCTGAGGTAACACAAAAAAAACCAGTGGAATTGAGAACCCTCCACTTTTTGTCGATTTAAAAGATGATGTTAAACTTCTAAATAAACAGATTCCTGGCCACAAATGGATATTAAAAATACTGGATTTTAATCAACTAGATTCTGGCCCAGCCAGTGGTCGTAGTGCGTGACCCTGGTATAGACGCCGGGGTATCCCGGTTCCCCGCATTTGTTCCCGAATGACACCACTCCGATTTGAGTCCAGCGCCCGTCCACTTGAAGCATTAGGGGGCCGCCTGAGTCCCCCTGAAAAAAGTAAGCACGAATTTAAAACGATGTGTCCACCCTGTATGTTGGCGCAAGCGACATAATCTGCTTTTAACGCAATGTGTGCTGGTTCTATTCCCGGCAGAGCCCCTTAGCCCCCACCTACTGTCTGATTTTTTTTACAAAATATATAACTCCTACTTCTAAATATATATAACTCAAAGGTGACTGACTGACTGACATAGTGATCTATCAACGCACAGCCCAAACCACTGGACGGATCAGGCTGAAATTTGGCATGCAGATAGATGTTATGACGTAGGCATCCGCTAAGAAAGGGTTTTGATTAATTCTACCCCCAAGGGGATAAAATAGGGGATGAAAGTTTGTTGTACTTCTTAACGCGAGCGAAGCCGCGGGCAAAAGCTAGTTTGAAATAAATTACTACTTGACACTACCTAAATGCGCCAAGATTACGAAGCCAAAATGAAAACAAAATCTAATCTATGAAGGACCATCGAGATAGGTAACAAATCAACGGTTAGCTACAAATCCTCGGGCAGGACTTATAATTGATTCGTATAAAGACAGTATCTCACCTGGCAGGCATCGACGCCCCCCCGGGCGTACCCGGCGCACAGGAAGGTGTCGGTGATGGGCTGGAAGTAAGCCTTGTCGCATTCGTCGTTCCGCCACACGGGCAGGCGCGCCTCCAGCTGCTTGGAGCTCTCGCCGCCGCCGTAGCGCGTGGTGCCCCAGCCCACCACGGTGGCCAGCGCGCGCTCGAAACTGCGCTGCAGCTGCGAGCCTCGCGGCAGGCAGATGGGGATCACGTATTTTGATTTTTGGACGTTATCTGTAAATGTTTAGATTGCTAAAATAATAGTTATATACGAGTATCCCAACTTTTTGAACGCGCACTTCTAAATATCCTTTATATCCCTCAATACATACACATAGCAGTGGATTCCAGGGGGGTGGCTAAGCCCCCCGGCTTGAACCCCATAGCCACTCCACCAATTAATCTGAGTTCTTCCGTGATCAACCTTGTCTCAGGATAATTATTGGTGCCGAGGCACCAAAATCTACTCTCAGCTGGGTCAAGCCCAAACGACAATCCTGAATCCATCACGTCATACACACATACACGCACACAAATATACAGTGCTAGACACTAGTGCAGGAGCCTACAGGTTAATTTATTAAGTACATGTATTGAGTACATATGTCTGACAATAAATGTTTTCTGTTTTTTTATGTTTTATACTGCACCACATTTCTGTTTCTACTTCCTCACCTAATCTTACCAGTAAAGAAAGGCGTCACTGGTTTCTCGAGATACAGATATGGAACGTTTCCTCTAATATCAGTTATCTTACCTGACAGCACCAGCACAGCGATGTCGTTGTAGAAGCCGACCCTGGAGAACTGCTCGTGGGCCCGGACAGCCGTCACCCGCAGCGTGACGGGCCGCGAGGGCTCGTCGTCTCGTCCCAGGTCTACGTCTCCCAGACGTACCGAGAACTGGCGGGGAGGGAATCTGGAACATAAGGTTACAGGACATGTAAGAGTCCTTAAAGAAGGCCTCAGTCGCAGCGCTCGTAGTTTATCCAAAGTAATTTTTAGAAAAAAGGATCTTCGTTTAGAATTTGTGACGGGACATGTATGATGTTAATAATAAAAAAAAAACAACCAATAATCTCGCTATCTATATATCTATATGAGATTTTACATTTTTTTTTTTATTTGTGACAGGCTAGTGTTTTACCACTATCTCACCTGATGGTAAGTGACGATGTGATCGAAGCTGGTAAACACACCAGACCTGGAATACGCAGGCTCTCAAGGATAACTGCCGGAACACCGTATTTGGCTTGGCGGCAGACTTTCAACTTGATGGTGGTAAGCTACTTTGGTAGCAAGCCAGGCGAGCAACTCACAAAATGCTCTACCACCTCTCAAATGTCACCTGATTAGCACCACCCGGGGACCACGTGTAGGGAGTCAGACTTAAGGGGTATCCTCCTACGGACGTGGGTGACTCAGCCCTCATAACAAGTGGCGGTTTGTAATGTAAAATCTCATCAGCAAAGATACTCACGGTCTTTGTTTAGAATCCCTCGTACAGTGAGCAGCAGTCAGCACATGCCTCTTATTGACCAGGGTCCCTCCGCACCAGAACTCGCGCCGCTTGCTGCCGTGGAGGTAGATCGCAGCCATCCACGGCCAGGCGCCAGGTTTGGACTCCGTGCCGCCCACAATACGACCACCCTCATCCTCCTTTTCGCCACACTCTGCAAGTTTGAAAATAAATAAAAAAACGGATATACGTCTGCTGTCAATGTTGAATTAAGTAAGCGAGACAATGAAGAAAGATTTTTATGTTGGGTAAGATAGGAGCGACGCTCTATTATAATTATCTTCATTAATTTCCTAACTAATTGCCTAAATTTTTTCGTATTTTTTGAACTTTCACACAAAACGTACCTGTTTGTTAAATTTTGAAGCAATTATTTATTTGAGCCTAGTTTGATATCTTCCGACAGAATATTTTTATTACGAAATTTATTCAAACTTGAAGCAATGTGATTTGCATAGCTAGCTGCACGTTTTCTTAGTTTACCATAATTTGCGGGTAATAAATATCAATGTTCTGTCATGAAATATACAAATTTTAAGATACATCTAGGATTCAATGACTAAGTTAAAAAACCACAGTAAAAAGAAAAAATATATATTGAAAGTCGGAAAACCGAAATATTTGGTAAATTGGGTTTTCTTTCGCTGAAGTAACTAAAAAGTAAGATAATACATTTTTGATTCGCAAATAATTGACAAATTGCTTTTTTAATATAACTAACCTTCCGGATCCACAATATTGGAGAAGTTGGTGATGACTGGCGGCGCGACTGTGTAGAAAGTGGTCGTTCTAATTGGTCTGGCGGTGGTCACCACAGGACGAGGGGTGGTGGCTACCGTGGTCACTGATGTCGGCTTTCTTGTAGTCGTGGGCTTTGTCACGGGCTTAGGTTTTTTGGTAGTGAGGACTAGAACAGCTGAAGGCCGCTTCGTCGTCGCAGGCTTCGGCCTTTGAGTCGTCACGGGGACTAGATACGTCGGCTTCTGAGTCGTAGCTACAGCAGGCTTTTCTATAGGCGTCGTCGTTGTTACTACAGCGTCTCTGGGGCAGCACACCCCAGGAACAAACAAGTCTTTGAAACAAAGTGATTCTCGTAGAGCTACCAAGTTCAGCAGCAACTGTGGGCAGTTTCTCAAGTCCTCACAGACTCCCTCTTGGCCGTCAGGAGTAGTGCAAACCTTCTCATCATTCCTGTCCACTTCAGTAGTGGCTATCTTCGTTATTGGCGCGTCTGGCAGAACCTTTGGTAAAGCTTTTCTAACTATTGGTGCGATTTTGTCTGTGACATTCCTTCCTAAGACGTTTTTGCTGATTGTGTAAAAGGCTTGAGGTAGTCTTTTTAAGTTGGGATCGTCTTCTTCATTCTCATGCTCCTCATTCACCATATCGACAAGGTAATGTCCAACCGTATTTATCGCTCCTAAGGTTTCAGATATTTTTGTGAAAGCCGAGTCGGAGAGCAGTCTACCATCACTGGATACCTGAGTTTCCGATGGGAAATGGTCAAAAGCCGATCTTCCGTCATAGCTTGGAGGGAAATCTTTTAGGTTTTCAAGTTTAGGGCCAAAAGGGCCCGTATTGTAGCTAACGGGTTGGTTCATATACGGTGCGTTGGAATATGGTTGATTTATATATTGAGCATTGGACGGTTGGTTTGAGTAAGGCTGGCTTATGTATTCTGGGGATCTTTTCCTTGGTGCTGGAAACTGGTGCCATGGTGGGTTGCTCTGCTGAAGATGGGGGTTGGGCCAGCTACCGGATGGTTGGATGTAACTCACTGGAAATATAGCATCGTCGTTATAGAGTGGAAAGGGGTGGGAAACAAAGATGGCGTTGAGATGAATGATGCATACCTACCCGGATGCTGCGCAGGATACTGGCTTCTTGTGTTTGAGGACAGCAGGAGGATGCCTGGAACAAATGAGAGAACTATTTAGTTACTTGAGTAAGAACCTGGATTGTGAACATTATATCTCATTTGGTGACATCATATATTTCAAGGGAAGAAATCCGATAATAACTACATAATAATTCCGAAAGTATCTCTGAATGTCTGTCACATTTTCGCGACCAAACTGCTGAACGATTTCATATGATTGGACATGCAGGTTTCCTCAAGATCTTTTTTTTCAACTTTATCATATTATTTGAATCTAAATATATTTACGCTCATTATTTATCAACTGAGCTCTGCGGCTTCGCCCGTATTATTCAGGATAAAAAGTAGCCTATGTGTTAAACTCACGAAATTTCATATATAGGTAAGCAAAGTGTTATTAATTATGTTCATTTCAAATTTTAACCAAATTCGTTTAGCTGCTGTTGTAGCGCAGCGTAGAAAACAATAAAATACACACATACAAACTGTCTTCATTATAATATGTATTAGTGTAATCTCTCCAACATGATGCAAGTCATCCCACGACACAAGTTATCGAACTTAGTATGGGGCTGTGAGTGTAAAAGCTTTCTTATTTTAAAAAAACCTCATGCGCCGTGGGTCCTGAGTTTGATTCCCAGCAGGAGCACAATTTTCCTTCCCAACGGACATTTGCTCCTGGTTCTGGATATGCCTGTTTTGTGATGTAATGTTTCCGGCACCCACGACACAAGTCTTTGTATTAGTGTTTGTGTTTGTTAATTGTTATTTTTACACGATTAAAACAACGTAAAAATAATCTCTCTTCTGTGGCTAAGACGCTGCACCAATTAAATGATATTTTGTAGAACAATAAATGTAATAGAAAGGAGCGTAAAGTTTTTTTTATCAATACAATACAATACACTTTATTGTATACCAAAAAATATAAACAATGACAAATAAAATATTACAATCATCGTGGTAGTACAATGGGCGGGGCGGTCTTATCGCTTGAAGCGATCTTTTCCAGACAACTTTTGGATGGACAGTAACAAAAAAATGAATAGAGGGTGGTGTAAAATAAAATAAGAAAAATATCGTTTTTTGCTAAAATCATGTCTGTGGAAAAAAACAACGAAGCACAGCTAGCAACAGTAAATACTGCTGATAATAATATTAAGTATTTACTTAAGTATTCGTAATTACGTAATTACGAACACTTAAGTAAATAATTTTATAAGCCTAATTTCTCCGAAGAGTTTCGATCAATATATTATTCTTCCAAAGAGGCCTTAGTTGCCCAACGTTGTTTTCGATGTTCTATTTTTGGGCAGACGAAACGCCCACATTGCTTGAAAGCCTTTTTGATGTTATTGCTAAAAGAGAGAGTGTTTTTGTCGTATTACGAATATATAAATATTTTTGCCAAAAAAGATTATTCAGGTAGATAGATAGATAGATAAATTCTTTATTTGCACACCAAAAAATAACACTTACAAAGAAATCTTAAATATAACATAGGAGCACAAAGGGTGGTCTCATCGCTCAAAGTGATTTCTTCCAGACAACCTAAGGGAGATGATAAAAAGATTATAAACAGGGACGGTGGTGTACCTTAACGCGTATTGATATCTATAGTTTAGACTGGTACCATAATGTATTCGGTATTATAGGCTCAGAATAAGAATAAAACTGTGTGCCAAAGATATTTATTTATTTATTTAATAGTTTAGCACAAAACAGTGTACAAGGAATAGCTTAATGCTATGAAGCATTATCTACCAGCTTTCCTGGGCGTGTAAGAAAAGTGTTTGGGCGTGCAGCTAAAAGATACGCGTACATAAAATAAATAAAAAAATGAGATTTTAGAATAAATAAACTAGATCAAATAATTTGATAATGCAATCATTACTGGGTACAGTGATTGTTCTTACAGAATTAAGAAAGAAAGAAAGAAAGAAAAATAATTTATTTCGACACGTAGCAAAAAAAAAATAACAATAACAGTGAAACATTTATGAACTAATAATTAATTAATTATATAATATTCATATATTATACATGCCGAAAAGGGTTTGCCTCAGCACAAAAGTCAAGCACAAAACTCGACGCTGTTTCTGGCAAACCAGCGGGTGATATATAAATGTGAGTAAACTTATTAAACAAATATTGATTTTGATCAAGTTTCAATGGGACCACATGAAAAGCACCAGCTTTCAAATAAAAAAATAATCATCAAAATCGGCTCACAACGAAAGAAGTTATGAGTTCTTGAAGGAACTTTTGAAGTTGGTTAAACGAGAACATCGTCAAAGTAGGTAGTCCACAAAATAGGCATTATTGACGATATTTCAAGAACTACTGGGCACAATTAGAAAGCAACATCTTTAAAAAAAAAAAAAAAATTCGAAATCACCTCACGTGGAGAGAAGTTATGAGGTAACACACATACAAAAAAAAAAACAGAAAAAATACATTAGACTTGAGTACCTCCTCCTTTTTTGCGAAGTCGGGAAAAAATATGGGTTATTCCACTCCGCTCCACGGCTACTGTTCTCAAACGATTATTAATGTCCATACTTTGTAACCACAGGGCTCCCCCGAACAAAACTTTGTAACCACTGGGCTCCACCAAACAAAACTAAAAATTGTATTTTAATCGACATCGCTCCATTGACACCGGCTTTAATGCTCAAAGTTTGGGGAGCCAAAATAAAATAATTAAACGCAAGCAAAGCTTAAAAAAACCGACTTCATCGCTTTATCATCGGAACCTTGATCCACCAGCTTTCAAATAAAAAAAGAATCATCAAAATCGGCTCACAACGAAAGAAGTTGTTAGGTAACTTTTGAAGTCGGGTAAACCAGAACATCGTCAAGTACGCATTATTCGTCACAAAAATAGACATTATTGACGATATTTCAAGAACTACTGATCAGATCTTGATCAAATTTAAATGGAACCAATTAGAAAGCAACATCTTTCAAACTAAAAAAAAATTTTCGAAATCGGCTCACGTGGAGAGAAGTTATGAGGTAACACACATAAAAAAAAAGTTTGAACTTGAGTACCTCCTCCTTTTTTGGGAAGTCGGTAAAAAGAAAATATTTGTTCATCTTTGAATTATCCAGTTCTTTATTTACGAAGAACTAATTGATATAAAATTGCCATGTAAGAGTGCTTACATAAGTAATCAGAAAAGGAGAACACAGAGAAATAATGGGCCTGACGAATCAAGATAATTCGCATACGGAGAGTATCGTGTTTTATTTTTTAGTGATGTGCTTTTTCCGGACTCTTCATCCGGCATAATTTTTGAAGTCATGACTCAACACGAGACCATGCATAAAAAGTAATTCCTCATATCTCCCCCGTCCCGCTTAGGGGAGACACCAGGACTGAAAGAATCCTGTTATCTCCCCGAGGGAAGCCATCAGGGGAAACAAGAGACCGGAATCCTCATTGTAACCATCGATCTAGAACTAATTTAAATGCAAGCAAAGCTTAAAAATCGACTTCACCGACTTCTTTGGAACCCTTGATCAGATTAAATTAATTATATTCGTATTATTATTACATATTAGACCACATGGAAAGCACCAGCTTTCAAATATTAATATTATATAGAATTTTTAAAGTCACCTAGAAAGAAGTTATGGGGTAGCATACATAAAAAAATGCAGACGATTTGAGAATCCTTTTTTTGAAGTTGGTTAAAAAGTACGCTCGATCTGGTGGAAGTAAATCTGGTGCTTTCCATGTGGTTCCATTTAAATTGGATCAATACCTGACCAGTAGTTTTTGAGTTGTCCTTAATAATGTGTATTTAATTCAATTAATCTGAGCAGGTTCCGAAGATAATGCGGTGAAGTCGGGATTTTGAAGCAAAGCTTAAAAAACTGACTGATCTTTAAGCTTTGCTTGCGTTTAAATTGCTATCAATATTAACGTTAGCTTAGCCCTGCGGCTTTGCTTTTACCTATATACAACAGGTACCGGGGCTGGGTAAAATACATGCTTTGCTTGAATTGAAATACAAATTAAAAAATACTGTATCGCAAGTAATTTAAATACGAAATACAAAATATCTTTAAGTAAGGTATTTGAAATATAAAATGCAAAAAACTGTATTTTCGCTATTTTCAATTGAAATACAAATTACAAAATAAGTAATCTAGACCAACACGGGATGAAAAGTAGAGGAAAACAAGATTAATTAATCAGTAAAACCAGAGTCTTTCATAGCGTACAGTATAAATAAAAGGTGCAGCGTATTTGCTGTGATAGCTGCTTTACCATCATTACATTCTCGCCTCACACTCACACTCACAATCGCTAAATGAAGGTTAAATGTATTTTAATGTTAAAATGTATTTTAAAGCCTCAAGCATTTGAAATACTCATTACAAAATACCTCGGCGTTAGGTATTTGAAATACGAATTACATTGATTTTATTTATATAGCATTAGCCATGCTAGGCAGAACTATAGTGATAAATTTAGAAAGGAAAAATTATCGCTCAGCGGTTAGAGCAATAGGGCATGAGACCCTATGACCGCGGGTTCATATCCCGCCTCAAGCGATAATTTTTCCTTTCTAAATTTATCACTACGAATTACATTATAAGGAAGTAATTGAAATACAAATAACAAATACATGTTTGTATTTCAATAAGGTATTTTAATTACAAGTATTTCAAATACTGCCCAACCCTGCATGTACTACATCCCTAACGGCTAGACTATCGTCTGGGATTTAATAACACGCTTACTGCACTCGACATCCTTCCATCCAAAACTTTTTACGTATTCGGTTCTTATAGTTTTGTTTTGTTTATTATTCATGTATTGTTGTCCTTATCTATCTTTATATCTAACTTAGATACCTTCCAAATGCCACCAGTGGTTTGGAATAGTTTTCCACAGTGATTATATTTTTTGAATTAACATCATTATAGTAGGTAGGTCGATGTAATATTATGTACTGTATGAATACCACTATATGTTTGTATGTTACCGGCTTATCCGGCAAAAGCATTTACGCCCGATACTATTCGCATGCTATAAATTAGAGAGAAAACTGATCGCCTAATGCGTTCAGAGAAACCCCGTTTTGTTCTTATTTGTTCAGTGAACAATAAATATTGGCGGACGAAGCTTTCGTGTGTTTGTTTAACTGTACCTTTCTTTATGCGTTTTTTGACCTTTTGAGGAGTTATTTTTTATTGAATAATATTTGTCAGGGACCTGCAGAAATATGCAAGAAACTGATTTGTTGTTAATGTGTTTATTATGTATATTAAGTTATATCGATGCCTGCGTTACTGAAGATGAAATTACGAATCGTTCGGACCAACTATCAGGAGTCGAAAAGGAAATTCATTTTCTTTCTATAAAAAAAATACAAAAATAAAAGTAAAAACAAAGCGTTCAAGATACAAGTGAAAACCAAGAATCTAGAAAATACAAATTATTCTCCAAAAACCAATTATCATCGAGAAAAAGTAAGAAAACGTAAAAAATAAAAAATTAGATTTTTTTTTATTTCGCGAACAGCAATAATATTTTTATAGCTTAGTATCAACTGATCACACAGATCTGGACTAAACTATTTGAATAAAATATTGAATTATATATATTTTAAGTTATTTATAAAAATAATAATATGATTAAAACATTTCTTAATCAATTGCAATTAGTAGAAATGTGACTAGTGTGATAGGTAGGCTGATGATGATGACGTATACCTATTTTATGTACTGTGTAACGTAACACAACAGGACAACATTTCATAACGCGGGTATTTTAGGGTGACTAAGAAGACCTTGGGTCTTTTATGTAACATTGACTTTTTCGGATCTTGGGACGGCCTTGAAGACTTTCATCGGTATTCTTCTTCCGATTGTGTTACGTAAGTAGGTGAGTAAATGTTTTTAATATCATGATGAGTAAATTCTGATAGATTGATGGAGGATGAAAATCTGCTTTTACAAGAGAAAAAATGGATTCAATACCTATTTTATACATTGGAACTACGAAATAGGAATTCTATTAGGAGCCCTGCGGCGCCACTATCAAGTTAAAAAGTAGCCTATGTGTTAATCCTAGGTATAAGCTATGCACATTCTAAATTTTAGCCAAATCCGTTAAGCCGTTAAAGAGTGAAGAGGGAACAAACATACATTTATGTATGTTTAATGTTTATAAACATTTACACACACACAGTTAGTGTGTAACATAAACTTTCGGATTTATAATATTAGTAGGATTAATCAACTCGCAATAGTTTTAACTTTCAAATAGGTCTGAATAGTTGAAATGTAAGACCGGACTAGAACGTGATTACACTCATGCTGTAACTCATTTCATAACCGGTCTCTGGGAAACCCACCTCATTAGCAGTGCGTATCGATGACTGTTGGACTAGTGAAGGTCGGCTGATGACCGGGCCTATACACTGGCCTACTTTTATTTTTTTATTTGAACTGCTCGTTGGCGGGAACACAAGTTTTCTCCCAAAGGGGAATTTGTGTTTCTGGTTCAGGGTATGATTTTGTGTGTGATATAAATGTTTCCGGCTTCCACGACACAAGTCCTACCACTAGTAATTGATCTTAGTGTGGGCTGTAAGTGTGAAAATAATGTACTAGTCACATGTCACAGTCAAAGCTAAGTAAAAGAGCCCTGAACTGAACTTTCGGATTTATAATATTAGTAGGATTTCAATTATTCATAATATATTTTGCATAATATGTGAGTTTTGTGTTTTTGAAAGTACTTATTTGGCTACAAAATACTACAAATGCAAAACATACTTGTTAGTATAGATACATATCAATTGTACAGCCCTTAAATTATTCAATTTTAGGCTTAGTAGCATTCGGATGAGATAGTATAATATAGTATGATATAGTACCATCACGTGAGATAGTAGGCAAAAGCCAGCCCAACAGATTCAAGATAAAGAAATCAACAATGAATGTATGTCCCAACCTAAGAAATTACTTACTATTTGTAGATAGATACTTAAGTAAAAGTAGGCATAGTACGTAATTACAGACAACCTGTTACAAATACAAATTACAATACTTCTATTTCTATTTGGATCTTTTTCCTAAGTATATTATATAAGATATCAGGGGTGGATTCAGGACGTTTGGGGGAGGGGCTTGACCCAGGCAAGGCTAGATTTTGCTGCCTTTGCAAGTTTGCAGCAATAATTATAAAGAGACAAGATTTGTCACAAAAGAAGTCAGATGATTTTGAGCCCCTTAGCCCCTCCCCCTTAATCCACTGCTGTAAGAAGTTACAAAGAAACTCAAAGAGGATATCAATTGCCTCATTCTCACGCACCTTTTAGACAAAAACGGAAAAGAGCTTTGCATAATCATCACATAAAAGATACTCAATAGGCACGATCCATTTACAGAAAGCCTATTGATCGATGTTAACAAATAGATACCAACTTACAACATCAATAATGAGCACTATTGAATAAACACAAATACTCAATAGCAAATCTGCAGAATGCAGAATCACGGCTCAAGCCATTTTCAGACAGACAAAATTCAGTTTGCGCGCGAACTAGCATTGAACAATGCAATATGGCCGCGGTTACGTAAAATGCGCGGGAACATGACATCACAGCTTTCACTGTCGTATCGCGGTCAATGAGCCACTGGTCCATCTGTGCAGAATTTGCATGCTTATCCGCTAATACTGAGCTATGTAGGACACAATTAGCAATGACTATTGACTAAGTACCCATATCACTAAATTTGAAGTTTCCTCGTGTACCAAATTGTCCAGCATAAGATTGTAATAGTTCTATTTCCACGGTTTATCAGTTCTCAGAATTCAGAAGCTTCTTATTTGACGACTTGTCAATGTCATCAAACTTTTTAAATTAATAGCTTAAAGGAAGCGACTTATTTTATAGCTAAGCTTATTTGAATCACCAAACATCATTTGCATATGTAACGAATATACAAATAAGCGGAGAAATTCAGGCTAATCTCTATTTTGACAAGTTTAAGACGAGAATAGATAATATCAGGTTCTACTTTAGCTTTTCTCTGAAATCTGAAATGTGTTTAGGCACTTCGAGGAATCGACCTTCATTTCTATTGACTTCCGTTTTATGTAGAGACGTGCTGACCTACAAATGCAGTGGACCGTGTAACATCTCTTTACTCTCAGATTACGTCTTGTACCTACAAATTTGGTTTGATTCAAATGCGATAACTAATTTATTTACTTTATTAATTACCTATGTAATATAGCAATTGGCTCGTAGATTCATATTTTTTCATTTGATATATCCTACCTAAGGTAGGTTTGGGAATTTCTTAATTCTACTGTATCCTCTATCCTCTTGTACCTTTTTCTACATTTGAGTGATAAATTAAGCTTTTTAGCCTCTCCTAGAGCCAGTTCCTATTGGGTGCCTAGCGTGTTTACCATCCTCGGGCATATCATAATTTACCGATAGGTCAAACGCTTTTAAAATATGTATGGTAGAGCATTTTCTACAGCAGGTTTTGTACAAATTCTAATGCTCGCTTGAGAAGTGACAACTTGAATATGCACCTTGAATATGTTAACTGGTTGAAAAGTCGGGCAAGACTCTTTAAACTATGATTTCTAGCTAAAACAACTTTAGTTACATAGTAGAAATATATAAGTAAGTTATCTTCACAGAGTGGTACCAAACGCGGCTTGTATGTGTGCACGGCCGTACGCACGTGCCTCAGCACGGTTGGTTATCTTTCATTGATCGAGCGAGCTATAGCTAAATAACACTATAGGCTTACAAATTCTTAAACTAAAATTACATAGATTATTCTATCAATGAGATTTAACATTAAATTTTTCAGGGTGACGAACGCAGTGCCCAACGACGATTTTGAACGATTTTGAACTTAATTAATAATTATAATTAAGTTCAAAGCTGTTAGTGGCACTAAACTGTAATGGGCAAGCGTGACGCTAACCATCAGGTGAACGACTTGCTCGTTTTGTCACTCAATACTTAATAATAATTATAAGAAAAAATAATAAATAAAGAGAATTATAAGAAAAAGGGTGCATTTGAAACCAATAACCTAATAGGTAACTTTAACTTGATTCAAGAGCTTCAGCCACTTACCAATAGGTAGTACTAATTACTACTCATGTCTTATAATGCTGGCAGCCTATGGCATCAGCATTGCTTCTGAATCACAACGCAAATAATCTTGCAGTTTATCCTGCATCCTTGAGAAGGCTTCTATTATCGCATTGTAAAACGTAACGAACAAAACTACAGAAATACTTAACAGTAACGTAACCTCAAGGTGTCGATGTGTCACTTAACTGCATACATAACATTTGACATTAGCTTTGTTATTGTTTATTCCGGCACCAACTCCATCACATCCGTGAGCCGGTAGAAACGGTGTCAAGCTATCGCAACGTTGATGCGTCAACTGCGTCACCAAATCAGCAAGCGTTGGCAATTTTTTGAAATTGTTCTTTATGTGGACCTGACTGGTAGGCAAATAGTGCACAGAGCAAAAAACTTGCGTAGAAGCGAGCTGTTTACCTACTCTGTGGTCTAGCGGCTAGTGCATCGACGCTCTCCCATTGAGTAGAGTCAAGCAGAGTCATGAGCCATGAAGATTGATTGATTGGAATACAGGAAAATGAACATTATCGAAATTTTAATTAGGCCGATTGTTTTCTGGGTTAAATTATTAATAAGGTTGGGTGGGGATCTATGGATCGGGCCTATTCGAGATTGTGTATCCTACTGGGTAGAAGCTCATATACATATCCTATAGGCTATAGGCGAAATCTATGTATGACCATCTACTCCTGTAGGAGTATTGGTTATCATGTCACCATCCAAATATATAACGATACTTATGTACCTAGGTAGTAGCTAATTCTAGCTGTCGCCTAAAAATGTTAATGATTAAACATTTTCTAAGCACATTTTAACCTAGAATCACATAATTAACCGTGTCATCTCGCCAAATTCGTCATTTCACCATCGCAAAGGAAGCGAAAGTGTTGGAAAGTGTTTTCTTTTAGCAAACTTGGAATTCGAAACGATGGTTTTGCTGGTTTTCTTTCCGTTGTTTCTGATTCAACGCAAGGGTTTTGTGAGATAAAATGTTTACGTTATATTAAAACAAGTATTACTTTTTTTTATATAAATCAAGCTTTTAACAGCAAATAAATAAGAGGGCTAAAAAGTCAACTTTTCAGAATCAAACGAGCTCATACTCGATGGGTTTATCTTGTTTATTTCAGAAGTTCCTATGGCCATATTCCGTCTCCATCATCACACCAGGTCCATGGTAATATTATATTATTATATTATTGTCACAGAAAATACAGTAGTACACCAACTTTAAGTCCGATTGGACATAGGGAAGTTGGTCTAATTTAGCTTGCAACATTTGATTACAAACCGATGGACAACGCGACAGAAACTAAATAAAAACTTATAAAAATCTATTGATTTTGTTTATATAGCATTAGCCATGCTAGGCAGAACTATATTTATAAATTTAAAAAGGAAAAATTATCGCTTGAGGCGGGGTCCTGCCTCATTTGATTTGGGAAACAATCAATTGATTTGGGTGGATGTGTCAACACAACGTGTAGCTAACTGCAATGTTAGACTCGTTGGCCGTAGTAGTTTCTAATAACTGTTTCGGTAGATGATATCACACGTCCCCGTAAGACGTTAATAATAAGGAAAGGTTAATTTCGTCGCTTCAGGCAGGGCTTGAGTAGCTCAGCGGTTAGAGCAATAGGGCATGACACCCTATGGCCGACCCCGCCTCAAGCCATAATTTTTCCTTTCTAAATTTATCAATTATAAAATTCACTTTACCTACTTATTAGGGTCACCTCTAAAAGGTCACGCTTTTATTTATCGACTTTCAGCATTACGGTATAACTTACACGTGCGTACCATTATAGATCGACTAATGGATAAATTCAATAGATGCAGCCCTAGCGCTGCAGTGACAGTGTTCATTAGTCGAGGGACGGAGAGGAGCGCAAACCTACTTAGAGAAGCTCGGCAGTGATGTCGCGTACCACTGCAAATCGAATCGACTCTCTTATAGGGTTTAGTCTATGTTTACAAACGCATAACAAATAAACGCATTCACACTCACAGCCCCACACTAAGTTCAAAGACTTGTATCGTGGGTGCCGGAAACATTCACATCACAAACACATTACACTCAGAACCAAAAGCACAAATATCCCTTGGGAAGAAATTCGTGCTCCTGCCGGGAATCGAACCCAGGACCCACGGCGCAGAAGGCGGACACCTGTCCACTGCGCTAACTGGGTCGTCGTTAAGTCAGATTAAATGCCGATGTTAAATAAATCCGATGAAATAATATTAAATTTACTGTTGAACAAGAGAACGAACCACAGATCACAGAAACTAAAGGCTCTGTGCAACGAACCCACCAGCTTTTAATCTGGCCTATGGCATAGTTAGGTGCGCGTCCGACTTCTAAACTATCGGGTTCGATTCCCGGCGGAAACACGTTTTCTCCCCAAGGGAAGTTTGTATTTCTGGTTGTGGTTGTGATTGTGTGTGTTATGTGAATGTTTCCGGCACCCACGATACAAGTAATCGAATTTATTGTGGGGTTGGGGCACACTCACAGGAGTAATGGGCAGTTCAATATTGTAGAACAAAATCAAAAAGCTTTGCTGTCGTTTCATTGGTAGGGGTCTTAGTGCAATAAGTAACATGGAGTGTAGTAGTCAATATGCGATTCCTAGTACACTCCAGAAATAGACCCTTTTAGCTCCAGAATGTCAAAGTTCATGACATTTACACTGTATAGTGTATAGGAAACTAGATGGGATGAGGTTTCATTCGATTTGTGCGACACGTGCATGCCAAGGAGGTAAGAATTAGGAACACATTCTACTTCCTCACCTATTTCCTACTATATTAATAAGTATGTATAAGTACATTTATTAATTTAAATACGTGTTGAGGTACACCACCCTGTTTGTAATATTTTTATCATCTCCCTTTGGTTGTCTGGAAGAAATCGCTTTGAGCGATAAGACCGCCCTTTGTGCTCCTATGTTATATATAAAAAAATTTGTAAGTGTTATTTTTTGGCGTGCAAATAAAGAATTTTTCTATCTGTCTAAGTACTAATATAATAATTAGAATGTATAATATTATAAAGACGAAAGTATGCGATGAGTTAAGTTTTTTTTTATTTTGACTTCGTATTCTTCTGCATTTAGCCAGTGTCATTTTATAAAATATTTCATAATAAAAGTCCTAGTCACAAGTCACAGTCAAAGTCAAGTACAAGAATCAAGGTCCAGACATAGTCAAGTCATGCCCCAGTGAAGTGGTAGAAACTTTACTATAGAACTTCTAAGAGACTAGAGTTTTGAAGCGATGGCGAAAATTTGTCAAACTTTGTATAATTTGCCTACACTTATGCACGTTTAATAAGTATTAACAGTTAATAATCTACCATTCCAGTCATTTTTTCCACTTCCCGCGGCAAAACTCTAATAGTTTAGTTTTAGATAATTGAAATGCAAGCAAAACTTAAAAAAACGACATCACCGCTTATATTTTGGTTTTGGCTTGATCGATTTCAATAAAATTTATATGGGACCACATCTGAAGTATAATCTACCAAACAAAAAAAAACATCATAATTGATTTATAATTGGCGGAGTTATCGTAACATACATAAAAAAACCAGGGTGTCAGCTTTTCTACTCCCTTATTTTAGGGTGTCAGCTAACTCCATACCAAATTTCCCACGAACCTGCGACGACGCAGTTGGCGCAGTGGAAAGGTCTCCGCCCTCTGCGCAGAGGGTCCTGGGTTCGATTCCCGGCAGGAGCACAAATTCCTTCCCAAGGGATATTTGTGCTTCTGGTTCTGGGTGTATTTGTGTCTGAGACGTAAATGTTCCCGGCACCCGCGATACAAGTCTTTGAACTTAGTGTGGGGCTGTGAGAGCGAATGCGTTTGTTTGTTTTTGTATATAATTTCATCAACATTTTCATTTCATCAAAAGCCTTTTTTTGGTTTGAGCGTGAAGAAGTATCAAACATACAAACACACTCGCAAAGTTTTAATTAAGTCTTTAAAATATTATTTTTTTATGGGGGGGAAAATGCCTTGCACTTCCCTTACTTCCCAGGGGTGAAGGAAGGGGGTATCGAACCCACTAAAAACTCCCCCGTGAGCAGTCCCTCGCCGAGGTGGGGCAAGATAGGGTCTTTATAATAATTATTAGAGTGATTTAACCTATGATCATGACTTCGACAATTTTACCAGAGGCATATCCACCATAAGTCGATGTCGCTTGGCTGCAAGTCTGGTCGACCGATGGTATAAGGGGGATTGGAAATTTGAATGCGTAATTTCGCAGTACAATCATCAAAGTGCACGGCCATATAGAATCTAGAAGACTAACAAACTTGCAACCCTCACCGATTGTCGAGGCTCGTCAAATTCTCAGCTGTAAGTAGACATTTAAAATAGAGTCAAGATTGGCGTTTAATTGTTTAAAGAGGTCAAATTTTGGTAAATTTTGAAATCAAGGTGTCAGGTCTTTCGATCAAGTAAGATGGAGCAAGCATTTGCAAACCATGCAGCATAAATAATTAAACGCAAGCAAAGCTTATAAAAACCGACTTCACCGCTTTATCATCGGAACCTTGATCAGATTTAATGTATAAACACGCATTATTGACTATAACTCAATAACTAGAGATCAGACCTTGATCAAATTTAATGGGACTACATAAAAAGCACCGCCTTTCAAATAAAAAAGAATCATCAAAATCGGCTCACAATGAAAGAAGTTATGAGGTAACTTTTGAAGTCGGGTAAACGAGAACATCGTCAAAGTACGCATTATTCGTCACATAATAGACATTATTGACGATATTTCAAGAACTACTGATCAGATCTTGATTAAATTTAAATGGGACCAATTAAAAAGCATCATCTTAAAAAAAAATGAAATCGGCTCACGTGGTGAGAAGTTATGAGGTAACACACACAAAAAAATTAAAAAATTATACTCGACTTGAGTACCTCCGCCTTTTTTGGGAAGTCGGTAAAAAAGTGACTGAAATGGATAGTAACTGATGACGAGTGACGATGCATCATGTCTGCCCAAAACATATATTCAATCTAGAAGACGATGGCAATGAAGTCTCTACATTAGGGTTGTTATTAGTTTGTAGTGTGTCTCTGTGTGCCTGTTTGTGGCATATGCTTCTAGGTACACGTGCTTCATCGCTTAAAATTTGGTGAGATATTGCTCAATTGTTTGCCTACATTGAATAAAAAAATATTGAACGCTTGGAGGGATTGAAACTAATAATTATAAATTTAAGAACATTTTTGATAAAAACATGAATATTATTTATTATCATAAAACATTTCTAATCATATATTACATTAAACTAAATAAAAATTAACCAAAAAATCTATAATTGGATATAAATATGTACAAAACTTAATCTAATAGACCGCTACCAGTAGGCAAAGTACCCAAATGCTGGCAGAATTGCCAAGTAAATAAAACAAAAAAAAAATTAAAGATATTTGGTTATACACAGCAAAACAATAAAGTATTATTCTGATTCTAATTGAAAAGAATGGCGTACTTAGCACACATCTAATGACAAAATCTATGATTAATTACTTTGGCAAAATCTTTGCACACACCAACATAAGTGTATGCACGTTGAGTTTATTACTATGTGCACCACCATAGTAATAAACTCAACGTACAAACACAAGTACGCAACTCAAAGAAAACTGATTTACAAATCTCGACCTTGGCATAAATAAATCATTTCAAATGACATAACAGCACATAAGCATAAAACTGGCGGTAAACAATCGATAACAGTAATCGTTACGTCGATCATGCAACTTGAATCGATTAATTTTTTCATCTATCGAATATCGATTTTCTCGAGTGATGCTGTCGTTTGTTTTTTTCTCATCGATGTTTATGTGAATAATTTTATGGAACTCGGTATGGGTGAACGATAATATCGATTACGGAAAATCGGGATTGCACGCGAGGGGCAATGATCGATTAAGTGTTTGTTTCTCTGAAATAAATCAGCTAGTGGCTGTGCACGTTGAAATAAATTTTATTGTGTAAATTTAATAATGGTATATTACTTGAACAACTTGATATATTATATAGACATTACATCACATAGGTGCATTTTTGTCTATTTGTTTGAGCATTATGAAAAAACCACTGGAGTGATTTTGATTTGACTTTCTGTAGCTTCAAAAACGACCACCGCATTATCTCCGGAACCCTTGATCAGATCTAGTCGATTTTTATATGGGACCAACTTGGCATGATATCATTTAAAATTAAAAAAATAATCATCAAAATCGGTTTACCCAATAAAACGTTCTGAGGTAACATACACAGTCGATTTGAAAACCTCCACCTTTTTTAGAAGTCGGTTAAAAAGCTAATTGACCGAGCAAAGCAAAGGTCTCTAAGTTAACTCGGGTGTTAAGCACTTTGTTAGAGGGCTATAGCATAGTAGAAACAGAGAAGATAACATACTTCTCTTTTTCTACTATGGTTATAGCTTTCAAATTGACATGGATGGTTCAGTACGTTGTCCGTCGCTTGTCAGAGGCATTTAGTGTCTAAACCATAGAACCGAATAACTTCAAATTCTCAGATAATATGTAATGCTGTAGCTAAAGCCAAGGCAATTAGAATGATATAAATAAAAATATTAAAATGGAATATAAAAAGCATTTTGGGCACACTTCCGACCAACGACTTTTTGCATTAAGTAAGTTACTTAAGTTTGCATACATGGTTATACTTGTAGAGGAAATTATATGTAAAGATAAATAAATAATTAATACCGTACGCAGATAAGTAAATTTGGACGGATCACGCGTGACTGAGAATGATCGATTCCGTGACCGAAAACAAAGATGGACGCTAGCAGCGAAAAGTCTCCGCCATTCATGCGTACAAAAACATAACAATAAAACTATGTTTCATAATACTTCTGGTTTTCCAGCGAAACTATTTACGTGAATTTCTAATAAGCCTATGATGTTAAGTTTCTAATGTTTGCCAGAAAATTGATCATAAATCACAGCGGGAATATCTTCTTCGGTTGATAGAGCAGAAAATGTACATATTTTCTGCAACGTTGTCAATGGTTTTACAAATTAAACCTATTTAAATCATAAAAAATGAGATTTTGTTGCCAGTGTTATTATTATAAAAATGTTAGATGAGTTCAGCCGCGAAAGTGAAAAAATGACGTTGTTGATTTTGTATAATTTTCCAATACCTGTGATTCTTCGAGTGTTAATGTGTAATAATGGTGGATTATTAACTGTTATACTATTTAGTAAACGTGCATAATACTTAATAAACGTGCATAAGTGTAGGCAATTCATACAAAGTTGAACAACGTGATTTTCGCCTTCGCTCCAACACTCCAATAGAAGTTCTAGTAAAGTTTCTACCACTTTACCAGGGCAGGACTTGACTATGACTGGACCTTGACTCTTTTACTTGACTTGTGACTAGGACTTTTAATATGAAATACACTTGAAATATATTATTACTTGACACTGGCTAAATGCACAAGATTGTGAAGCCAAAATTAAAAGGAAAAAAAAAGTTAGATCCATAGAACAGAGGTAGTATGTCTGCAATTTGGATGTGGCATGGAGATAATGAGAGATAGCAAAAACGCACATCTAATATATTAGGTCGGTTTTTATAAGTTTGGCTATCGTTAGCGTCGAAAATGTATTATTGCATATTCATAGTATTCTCAATGATAGTGAATAGTAAGTAGATTTTTTGAAAGAGTATATTCATATGTTCTCATTATTTTCTAATAATAACAATCATTATCTATTAGGTTTCGAGCGCTTTCAAATAATTTCGTCAAATGATAAAGTTTGTTAAAATACCTACTCTCTCATGATTTTAACGATCTTATAAGTACTTAATAATATAGTGTTGATGCGTGCTGCGTTCAAACGATTTGCGTTTAACGAAGCGTTAAACACCATTACATGCTAATAACCACTCATTGTTACTTTCAACCAGCATTAAAAAAAACAATAAAAAAGTACTCACCAAAGACAGTCAGAGATCGCTTCCCGATTCGTCGAGTATCCGCCATAATAACTGCTCTAATGTAATGCTTACGTCACACCACTTTCACTGCTCCACGGTACAAACTACACTTATGAAACAGCGACCGCTGCACTCAAGTTCAACGCACCGAAAAAAAAAATAAAAAAGGGATTTTGAACGTTTGACGTTTTAACTTTTTAGGCGCGAAGGTTTTGGCGGGAGAATTTTGGGTTGTGCGCGCGCAATGAACGAACGTCGAGCGGACAGTGACTCGGGCGACGCCAAGCGATCTGCTTTTACTTTCTGTGGAGTCACCAGTGGGGAGCCAGTATGGTCCTAAGATTGCGACAGGGACTGGGAATGACGCGAGAGATGGGTGGAGGCAGATGTCAATTTTAGATAGAGAGCTCATTAGCTGCGCTTGTGACGAGTTTTGTAACTGGCATAATGATTTACGGTACAATAGGTACCTTTCTAGCCAGGCTTTTGTTTCTGGCGAGAGCTGCATGGTAGGTGCTAAATTAGTGCTAGAGTATAGGTAATGATTGCGTGCCGTCTGCCCAACTGCCTGATCCTATCTAAATAATAAAATAAAATAAACGCGTCACACTCACAGCGCCACACTAAGTTCGATGACACATTCGCATCGCACACACAATCATACCCAGATCCAGAAACAAATTTCCCTTGGGGTGAAAATTTGTGTTTCCACCGGGAATCGGACCCAGTACAAAATCAAATCAAATCAAAATCGTTTATTCACATGGGCCCCAAAGAGGCACTCATGAAAGTTAATGATTCTACTGCCAGATTCGCAAAATTACAGCCGCTGCTGTCATTAGTAGTATTAGGGCTCATACAATAATGTTTCATCAATATTGATCTAGAGCGATGGTGAATATAGATATGCACTATATTGATAATATTATTTCTAAAAAGAGCCCTAAAAATATTGCGTGATCTTGTTTCCGATTGGTACAGTCAATTTTCATAAAAAAATACATATTATTCATATTTTGTTCCTAATTAATTGCTTGTTACGAGATATTCCAATAACTATTCCTATACTGAGAATAACAAGTAATCTAATATCCTCCCGTGCTGCCTTCCAAAGGTCTCTATTTCTGCAACTGTCGAAACCAACAAAGTTTGTCGCAAGTGAGAACCTTCTCACGAAATGGACGGAAAGGTAGCACAAAATTCTTGATAGGTAATAGGAAAGTTCTGCCTAAAAAAAAAATAGGATGTGAATAAAAGCTGCAGCATAACAATATGCGTTGCAACATGGCATGATGACGACCCAGTTGGAGCAGTGCGTAGTGCCCTCTGCGCTGTGGGTCTTGGGTGCTATTCCTGACAGGAGCACAATTTTTCTCGGTGTGTATGATACACTACAAAATAACACCGTAGGACAACTTACGTCGATGACCAAGACTATGAAATTTGAACTCGACTGGCTTATTGTCACTAATTAGTCTTTTAGATCGCCCCGTGTCAATGCATTCAGGAGTTGTAAGCTGGTACCCATACATGTTAGTTTTAAATTTAAGTATTTAAAGCTAAATATAATTAATTAAGAAACTAATAAGTAAGTTCAGGGAGGATACCCAGTTTCTTAGCGGGAAGTTGAGTTGTGACTTCGATACAATAGCCAAGGTTAGGATAAAATATAGAATAGAATAGAAAATCATTTATTGCTAAATATTTAAACAATCACATTATGGTACACAAAAGAAAAAAAAAACCATGCAAGAAATATTTGGCAATTGGAATATGTTCAGCGCTAAGACTGCTGCACTATAAAGGTGGCGATGACGCCAAGCAGATCTAATTGGTTTTCTATCTGTATTACAACATTTTGGAATATCGGACAATTATTTAAAGGTTTCCGTGTGGTGGAGAAAAGACACGCCTGGAGCTTTCTTTTTATATTATTTTTGTTTCTTTGCCACAGTCTAATACGCAGTTTTACTTTATTAAAACTTTGACATATTACAGTATAAATTTTTCTTTGAAATATTGAAATGAGACTGTTGTTAGCGTTAGATAAGGTTGTTCATAATGCAGAGACGTATAAGTATTTTTACTTGAAAGTATTCTTTGGTAACAAAAGTATATAGACAAGGAAGGTGTGGTGAAACTGTTTCTTAAACGCGTCAAGTCGTTTTAGTGTTGCGGTTCGAAATAAATATGACATTTTATAGTTTTTATGTTCAGTCTATATGTATTTGCTAGTTTCTAGAGTCACCTAGCGGTCTAGCCTAGTTTACAAGAGGCTAATAACTTGCTAAAATACTGCTAGCAAGTCCAAGGATTGCATTGTTAATAGTCTGGCCACACCGGTTTACATTATTATATTCGAATATATTCAATGGTCTCATTTTGGGGTCCAGTTTATATAGTTAAAATACATTTCATTTAAATAAACAAACGCAAACAAACAAACGCATTCACACTCACAGCCCCATACTAAGTTCAAAGACTTGTTTGTGGGTGCCGGTAACATTCACATCACACACACACACATTACACCCAGAACCAGAAGCACAAATATCCCTTGGGAAGGAAATTGTGCTGCTGCCGGGAACGAATCCAGGACCCACGGCGCAGAGGGCGGACACCTATCCGCTGCGCCAACTGAGTCGTCAAAAATCCGTCCTTCCATTATAGATACCTTATTTCAAGTATTTGTATTTTTTTGTTAACTTAATTATTTAGTTCATACAGGGTAGGGACGAATTTACCCCTAAATCGTTTGAAGGTCGACACCTTGAGGTGTGATCCGTCACCTCGTTAGAGATGTTATGAAATCTGTGGCTTGAATAGGCTGTTTTTCTCTATTTTAATGTTAAAACTATCGTGAGTATTACACATTATGTTCGTATCACGTATCAGGCATCGCGCGTCTGACTCATCCTGATGAAGGACAACTAATTTGTCCGAAACTAGTCGACTACAAAGTGAGTCGAAATTTTCTTAGCCGATTATAACATTGAAACATAATGTTTGTCTCTATTATAACAGTCAATCGTGTTCAGAGTTGCTCCATTAGTAGAATAGTCAAATCTCGCTCTGCTGAACAGTCAATCTCGCTCCGCTTATCAGTCAGTCTCGCTCTGGTGAACAGTCAATCTTGCTCTGCTGCGTAGTCAATCTTGCTCTACTCAATAGTCTCTTTTGGTCTGCAACCAAAGACAATCTTGCCGGAGTTCTAGTCCGCTTCAGCAATCAATCTTGCTCAATAGAGCAGTTAATCTTGCATGATAGAGCAGTCAATCCTTGCCTGCTAGTGCTGTCAATCTGTCCGATGAGCAAGCGAATTGGATCTTATCTCATAGAGAGATATTGAGTCTATCAAATGGGTTTCCAAAACACACAGACTGTATTGTCTACCTCCATCCACAATAATAATTCTATTTACAGAATATCGAGACAATAAGACGTCATGGAACTGACATTAGCATTAATAAGTAGGCGGCGCTCGTGGGCAGTTTCCATGCCTACCTGGTTTTAGATGTATCGACCCATTTTATTTTCTCTGATAGATTTGCGCTTGAAGGACGATGTCAAACTCAGACATCGTGGTCTTTTTATTAAAGATGCTGAGAACTGTGCGGATTGAAGAAAACTTTTTAAGCGTGATAAGCGAGCGTTTGGTACCTCACATGGTGGAAAGCAAGGATGCGGCGGCGAAGAAAAGCATAAGATATGGAAGTCTGCTTGCCTAGAAGATTCATTCTAGACTTGAAAACTCCCAGATATACATACAATACAATACAATAATTCTTTATTGCACACCAAATAAAAGTAGAATTGTAGAACTTAAAATAATACAGTTATAAGAGGTAGCACAATGGGCGGTCTTATCGCTTTAAGCGATTTCTGCCAGACAACCTTCGGATGGACAGAAAATGTGCAGGATGATTTGGGTACATATATACCTATATATGTATATCTGGTACCATATATATACATAACGGAATATATAATTAACGGTATATATATATATTATACTAGCGATCCGCCCTGGCTTCGCCCGGGTGCAATTTCCGGTGGGAAAAAATATGATAAATGAAGAACCGCTCGACCGATTTTATGCAAACTTCACATAAACCATCTACTTAATAGTCCGAACAAAGCCTAAACATTTGGTTTGGATGGGTGAGCCCGTTTTTGGGTTATAAAATTACAAAGAAAAGTGGCATTGATTTTTATATATATAGATACGTTCAGACCTTTATTGAGAAGTGAAGAGAGCGATCTTGCGGCAAGCCGGCTTCAGCGGGTGGTGGTAAGCGTAGAATGGGACTAGCTAGAGGCCATAGATTTTCTATTCAATTATAATTTGTAGGGTGGTAAACTACTACAACGGCGTTTGAATGCATTCGACCACATCGTCGCTTTTCATCAAGTGAGATAGTGGGCAAAAGTTAGCCTATCTTGAATAAAAAAAATCGGTTGTTTAATTGCACCTTTTTTTAAGAAGGCGTCCCTTGCTTTACCCGAGTTGGTTGTTATCTCGACCGACAGGAACTCAACCACGCGGTCGAGTCGGCACGTTTAATTTTTATATACATTTTTGGTTAAAGGAAATTAGTACAGTCAGTTACTTATACGTTTAATAAGTAATACGTTTCAAAAATTTGGTCTGATAATAAAGTAAAGCAAAATGATGTTACAGCTAGACCATACAGATGTACCACAAACGGTTACACACTCACAGCCTCACACTAAGCTTGAAGACCTGTATTGTGGTTGCCGGAAATACATTACACGCACACACACATTACGAGAACCAACAACAAACATTTTTAAGGAAAAAAATTTCGTTCCCACCGAAAAAGTAATACGAGACTAAAATAATCAATATACCGCAAAGGAATGGAACTCCTTACCCGAGTCGGTGTTTCCTGATGAGTACAATATGGGTATCTTCAAGTCACGAGTGAATAGGTATCTTCTAGGCAAGCTCGCTCCATCGTCGACCACATCGTCGCTTACCATCAGGTGAGATAGTGGTCAAAAGTTTGCCTATCACGAATAAAAAAAAATAAAAAAATACTAAGATCCGAATCAGTGGGGAAAGGGGCTCCACCCCTAAAATCACCTGGGTTCTTCCTTTACCAATTTTTTTCTCGTGACAATTATTGCTGCAGCAGCAGCAAAATGGTAGATTTTCTTAGCTGGGTCAAGCCCCTCCCAAACGACAATCCTGAATCCACTACTGCAACTGATACGAATTTACCAAACAGGACATAACTGTCATTGCTTTTAAAAAAAGGAGGTTCTCAATTCGATTTTGACTATTTTTTTTGGTAGATTATACTTCAGACTTTCCTCTGTTCAGAGGTGGTCCCATATAAATTTAATCGAAAAAGATCCAGCCAAAACCAAAGTATAAGCGGTGAAGTCGGTTTTTTAAAGCTTTGCTTGCGTTTAATTGTTTTTAATTGGAGCTTTAAAGTGGCAACAGTCTAGCTAAATGTATTACAGTTAGCTATTATAACACTTAAGTAGTTAGGTAATGTTCTGAAGTAATATAATGGCTGTGAACTTGACTTCTTTACGGCATGTCTCATCGCTGGATCTCTTTAGTTTTGAAACGTTTCAACGGATATTGGGAAACGGTTTTCACGTTCTGTCTTGAAGCCGCACAATACAATAATATTTTATAACTACTGAGAATTGCAACATTATCCTCTTATTTGAGGTCAATGTTATGTTTTGCTTAAAACTTGGAACTTAAAGCTGTGAAATTATATTACAAAATAATTCATCGATATGTTGATACAATTTTTAACCGACGTAAAAAATTGAGGAGGTTCTCAATTCAATGTATGTTACGCGATCCTTCCGTCAATTATGAATCGATTTTGATGATTATTTTTTTGTTCGAGCCGAACCTTACCCAATCTCACGTGGGGGAGAGGGGGTGTCTTAGCAAATATCACGTCATTTTTTTTGCTAGATACAGCGTAAAATTGCGAAATACTGGGTTTAATGAAGTAAAAAAAACTACTGAATGCTGCCTATATCATATAGTTAGTAGGGGTTAGTATTAAATAAAAATAATTGAACAAAATGTGTGTTGAATAAATTCAACGCAATCAAGCACATATTGTCTTATTTACATTAAATAAATTTCGAAAAATCTTAAGATAACACACATAAAAGAAAAACAAAAAATATACCGTCGAATTGAGAACCTCCTCCTTATTTTAATGTCGGTTACAAAGGGAATAGAAAAGATCCTACAGCATAATTTATGTAATTTGTATATTTTTTGGGGGCTGAGTCACCCACGTCCGTAGGAGGATACCCCTTAAGTCTGACTTCCTACACGTGGTCCCCGGGTGGTGCTAATCAGGTGACATTTGAGAGGTGGTAGAGCATTTTGTGAGTTGCTCGCCTGGCTTGCTACCAAAGTAGCTTACCACCATCAAGTTGAAAGTCTGCCGCCAAGCCAAATACGGTGTTCCGGCAGTTATCCTTGAGAGCCTGCGTATTCCAGGTCTAGTGTGTTTACCAGCTTCGATCACATCGTCACTTACCATCAGGTGAGATAGTGGTCAAACACTAGCCTGTCACAAATAAAAAAAAAAAAAAAAAAAAATTAAAAAAAAATTATTATTATAACTTTAATTTGGTCTTAAAAAAAGATCTTTTAATAGCGCCATATTTTTACCACTTTCTTATTTTTTATGCATACAGCCTTTCCCTTTTTATCCAGGAGTGGTTGACTGGTAGAAAATGACTTAAGAACGACAAAGACTTATGAAGTAAGTCCACCGTTTGTACCTTTTTTGGGCAATAAAGAGTAAAATAAATTAATAAAATAGGTAACTGAAGGCAAATACTGCGAAAATCGTTGATTTTCAGAAAAGACAAACCTAACGTATGTTTGTCTTTTCTTAAAATCAACGTCTGCAAAATCTTTGGTTTTAACATATAATTATGTCGTACATTTATTTACCACACAATATATACTTTCCATCAGGTGAGATAATGGTCAAATGCTTGCCTATCAATTATAAATATATATTATAATTATGATTATTGAGTGACGAAACCTGCAAGTCGCTCACCTGATGGTAAGCTTCACGCTTGCCTATTACAGTAATTGCTACCCGGAGTTGTGAACTAACGTCAAAATCGTGCTCGGCAAAGCACCTTTAATTTTTTTTTTTCGAACGAACTACTTGCTGCTGGCTGTGTGTAGCCTCTGCAGCGTCACCGGGCGGGGGCAGCGTCACCGGGCGGGATACAGCGTCACCGGGCGGGTGCAGCGTCACCGGGCGGGTGCAGCGTCACCGGCAAAGCACCCTGCGCTCGTCACTCTGAGATATTAGATGTGAAAACTCATCTAGCCCTGTAATTAACTGAGACGACCCAGTTGGCGCATCGGACAGGTGTCCGCCCTCTGCGCCGTGGGACCTGGGTACGATTCCCGGCAGGAGCACAAATTCCTTCCCAAGGGATTTTTGTGCTTCTGGTTCTGGGTGTAGTGTGTGAGTGATGTAAATGTTTCCGGCACCCACGATACAAGTCTTTGAACTTAGTGTGGGGCTGTGAGTGTGAATGCGTTTAAAAAAAATATATACTGGAAACATTGCCCTTGAATCCGAAATACATTAATGTATGCACACTACTGCTTGTTCTGTATTAGATGGGAAATTCTACTCGCGGTGTTTAGATTTCTTTTCCTAGGACAACTGATAGCACGTGGTGCGCAGTGTTACATAGTTCCATTCCTTACATATTCCATGAGTAACATTCCACTTAAGTTTCACTTTCTTCGCTTACTATGCATGCACTTAAACCGTGTTCCGGCACGAAGCAGACAAAACGACGGGTAAATTAAACACAATACAAATAAATACATACTTCTATTTGAACAATCATTTTTAACAGAATTCAAATGCGACCTCGCTTAAAAATATTTTTCCGAACGCCTGCGAAAAATGAATAGCAAATCGTATTCATGGCCACGTACATTGCTCAAACAAAAATGGCGGGCGCTCTCAATATGAGTGTGCGGTTTGAATTTTCAAGCAGGAAATATTAATATCGTACCTGGAAACACAATAGCCCTCAACTCTTTCTGAATAAAGATGGTCTTATAAAGCCCAGGATGAAGCCTATCGACGCATCCGGCATGGGAATTTATCGTTTATATTTCATTTTTGTAAGAAAAGGTGAAAGGAGAAAGTAAAGGTGAAGGACGCATGTATAAGTAAAGGCTAGGTAATAAAGGAGTACCTACTTAGATAGGTGTATAAGCCAGTTATGACAATGTTTAAGTAATTTTTACTTCATTTAGTGGTCAGCGTAGGTACAGTGAAAAAATATATATAAACGTTTTCACACTCACAGCCCCACACTATTTTCGAAGACTTGTGTCGTGGGTGCCGAAAAATTCACATCACACACAATCGCACCCAGAACCGGGTACACAAATTTGCCTTGGAATCGAACCCGATACCCGCTGCTTATGATTAAACAGCACCCAACTAAGCTAACGGACAGTTCAACTATGTTATAACAGTCCTAAATAGTTACCTTGCGTTACAACAGTCCCGTATAGTTACCATCCAACCCATACGTACATCCAAACACATGAGGCTCACGACACCACCAAAACCACCTTTTACACATCTTATTTTACAGTGACTGCGATCCTCCCATGGAATTCTCTACCAACGGAAACCCGAGAGGTATCAACTATTGGATTTTTTTAATCAAAAATTTACCACCACTATATCTCCCTTTCAAAATAATCAGTGTCTATATTGAGCATTATTTAATATATACGTATATTGTTTTTGATTCATATATTTTTATATAGTAATTTATGTATTTATTTATATACGAGTATTTTTATAGCATTTATTTTTGATTAATATTTTAAATTTCATTCCAGTTAGTTTATTTAGTTATTTATATTATTATCTATTATCACTATTCGTGGTCAATCTTACTGTATTACATTACGTTAGCATTAAGTTCGCCTATGTACCAGTTTATATCGTGCGCAACAAATCATTTCTATCTATCTATAGTTATCATGCGTTACCCATATTGTTATTACAATCAACTTGAGAACCACCTTATATATTGCTAGCTTTTGCCCGCGGCTTCGCTCGCGTTAAGAAGTATTTTTTTAAAATTGACAAAGTTTCATACAAACTTTCATCCCCTATTTTATCCCCTTGGGGGTAGAATTAATCAAAATCCTTTCTTAGCAGATGCCTACGTCATAACATCTACCTGCATGCCAAATTTCAGTCCGATCCGTCCAGTGGTTTGGGCTGTGCGTTGATAGATCACTATGTCAGTCAGTAAGTCAGTCACCTTTGAGTTATATATATTTAGATGTCGGTCCAAAATATAGATGAACCTATCTTACACGCATAATGTGTCGGATAACGTAGTAACTCTTATTTAACTACTACTACTTTTAAATAACACAAGCAAAGCTTAAAAAAACCGACTTCACCGCTTTATATTCAGCACCTTGATCAGATTTGATGTACTTAACACGTATTATTGATGACAACTCGAAAACTATTAATCAGATCGTGATCAAATTTTAATAAGGCCAACGGAAAAATAACAGCTTTCAAACAAAAAATATTTACACGGTTCACGTGGAAAGAAGTTATGAGGTAACACACATAAAAAAAAAGAAGAAGAATACAGTCGAATTGAGTACCTCCTCCTTTTTTGTGAAGTAGATAGAGAACCCGTCGTTACAGTAATCGTATGCATTTTGGAGAGAGTGTGCGCAGGAATTACATGAGTTAATTCCACCATGCCCATTTTATCATCGAACAACCAGACAAACTGTCAAAAGTCATCCATATATAAGGTTGACATACCTCAAGTTCGCTTGAAGCGTTTTGCTTCTACGTTCATCATCCGTACAGCGAAGGAGTGGAATTCATTGCCTTTTTTTTATTTTTTTTTTTTTATTTTTTTTTTTTTATTTTTTTTTTTGTGTGGGGGAAAATGCCTGGCATTTCCTTTCCTTCTCAGGGATGAAGGAAAGGGGTATGTGGGGCTCGAACCCACTAAAAACCCCCCCGTGAGCAGTCCCTCGCCGAGGTGGGGCAAGATAGGGTCGCGCTAGCAGTCACTATCTTGCCCCGGCGGTAGGCCCGGATGCAAACTTCTCCGGGCCACTGCGCCCATGGAGGGGTGACCTTGCTCACCAAGGCCACCCCTCAGACGTGTGGGGCCGTGCAAGTCAGTGGAGAGGTGCCCTGACTCTCCACCAGTGACCCCACTACAGAGGAGGAGAGAGGAGGCGTGCGAATTGCCTCCTCCTTCCCCCCGTCCGTCTGCGCCGGAGCGGGTCAGATCGAGGATCGACCTCTCTGGCCCGCTCCGCGGCCTCCTTCTGCTTCATCACCGCTTCGCAGAAGGAGACCACCGCCTGCCACGATCTCTCGCTGCCGAGCATGGCGTTTACCACGCTCGGCAGGGAGAGATCTCCGCCTATCAGCGCTGAGAGCGTGTGCCGCTGTGGGCCCCATGCGGCACATACCTCCAGCGTGTGGAGCGCCGTGTCCTCCGGCGCTCCACATTCGTGGCAGGCCGGAGTCGGCTCCCGTCTCGCGATTTGGTGCAGGTACTTTCCGAAACATCCGTGTCCGGAAAGCACCTGCACCAATCGGAAAGTTAGCGACCCATACCACCGCTTTACCCACCTCCTAAGGACCGGGCGGATGGCCTCCACCGTCCACTGCCCAGGTACCGGTGGAGCCAGGTCCTCCGTCCACCGCCGCAACAGGGCAGCCCGCGCCATTCGCCGCATGCGGGTGACCCTTCCCACGCTGGGGTCTCTCCGCGGGATCTCCTCGCCGCCACGAAGTGGTATACTTCGGCGAGAATCTCCGCTTGGAGCTCCCAGGGGGGGTCACCCGCAAGCACGCATCCCGCCGTCCAAGAGACCGTCCGGTAGCCGCGTATCGCCCTCGTCGCGATGACCCGCTGCGGACGACGCAGCAGGGTCTTGTTCCCGCGGTTGAGGGCGTCCGCCCAGACCGGAGCGCCGTACAGGGCCATACTCCGGATCACTCCGGAGTAAAGCCGACGGCAGACCGCACCCGGGCCGCCCACGTTGGGCAGCAGTCTCCCTAAGGCAGCCGCAGCCCCCACAACTCTCGGGGCCAGCTGGGTGAAGTGGACCCCGAAAGCCCACCGTCCGTCCAGGATGAGACCCAGATATTTCATCTGGGTCCCAACCGGAATTAGGACCCCGTCCAGCTCCATCCGCGTTCCTGCAGGGGGTCCCCCCCGAGGCCCATGGAACAATAGGGCCTCGGTCTTGGAAAGAGCGACCTCCAGACCCAGGGAGCGTATGCGGCCAACCACAAGATTTGTGCCCAACGTGGACAACCGCACTACCTCCCTTAGGTCCCTCCCTCTGGCTACGACTAGGGTGTCATCCGCGTAGCACGCGACCCGCATATTTGCGGTGAGCGTGCCACGAAGCACCCAGTCGTAGCCTATGTTCCACAGGAGCGGACCCAGCACCGACCCCTGTGGGACCCCGCAGGCGACGCGACGGCGCCTCATACCGTCCCGTCCTACCACAAGGATCTCGCGATCCTGGAGGTAGTCAGCCAACAGCCTCCGCAGATACAGAGGCACTCCATGATAGTGGAGCGCCTCCAGTATCGTTCCATGCGGGAGGCTGTTGAAGGCGTTGGCTATATCAAGCGAAACAGCCAACGCCTTGTCCCCCTCCCTGACCGCGTCCTGCGTCCACCCCTTGAGCCAGAGCAGGGCGTCTATTGTAGAGCGCCCCGCTCTGAATCCGTACTGGGCCTCGGACAATCCAGGCCCAGTACCCTCTAGGTGCTGGATGACACGGGAAGCCACTACCTTCTCCAGCAGCTTACCCGTGTCATCCAGCAACACTATAGGCCTGTATCCGGAAGGCGAGTCAACAGGTCGACCCTCCTTCCGTAACAGGCACAGTCGGCCGTCTTTCCACAACTTCGGGAACCGTCCTGACGTGAGGCATGCGTCGAACAGTTCCCGAAGCCACTCACCCATCTCCCCCAGGGCGATCTGTAGGACCCGCCCTGGAATGCCATCTGGGCCCGGTGCCGTTCTTTTCCCCCGCAGGCGGCCGATTGCAGTCTCTATCTCCACCTCTGACAGAGGCGGGATAGAGGTCGGCTCTAGCTCCTCCAGAGAGACAGGCGCCATTATCGGGGGCACGTGGTCAGGGCTGCTCACGGGGAACAGCCCTTCCAGCACCCTACCTAGAAGTTCTGGCTCTAGGGACTCCGCGATGGGGGCAGTCTGGCCTCGGAACTTTTTCCGGACTGCCCTGTACGGTCGCCCCCAGGGGTCCCTGTCTAGCCCTTCCAGGGCTTCGTCCCAGGCTTGAGACTTGGCCCGGCCGATGGCCTGCTGCAGCTCCCGCTTGGCTTCGCGATATACGCCATAAAGCTGAAGCTCAACAGCCATCTCCTCGGCCGACATCTGCTCGTCGGTGCGGCCCCGACGCCGCTTCCTGCAGCGGGTGTAGGGCCGCCGAGCCCCGGAGCAGACAGCCCGGAGATCTGCAATCTCCGAGCTCCACCAGTACACCGAGTGGTGTTCGAGAAAGCGTCGAGACCTTGGCATAGCCGTGTCGCAGACGGCCGTCATCACTACACGAAAACGGCTCGCCTCGACGTCCACATCCTGGTGCGTGGAGGCAGCAAGCCACGACTGGACGATTGCCGCCTCTTTTGCCAGTTCGACATCGAGGCGACTTACCGTCCAGCGCGGGAAATCTGCCCGAACCTCGCTCTGGAACTCACTGCGGCTGTCGGAGGCGCAGACCTCGAACCTTATGTATTTGTGGTCCGATAGAGTCTCCACCTCCGACAAGACATTCCAGGCCCGGACACGTGCTGCAATAGACGGGGTGGCGAACGATACGTCCACCACGGACCCCCCGTTCCACCGCACACACGTGTGGGCCGACCCTCTGTTCAGCAAGGTCAGTCCTGAGGCAACTATCCACTCCCTGACAGTCGCACCGCGAGAGTCAGTGGAGGGATTGCCCCAATCCCGGGCCTTGGCATTAAGGTCCCCCAGGAGGAGGACTGGCAGTGGCACTTGCCTTCTTACCGCTGCGGCTAGGAGGTCCAGGAAAGCCTCCAGCTCCGCAACGGTTTTGTTGGGGGAGAAGTATACGCCAACGATAGCATACTCCCCCCACTTTGCCACCACATACCCCGACCCCTTCTCTCTAACTGAGAGGGGTGGACTATCACCCCCCCGCTTAACAATGGCAACGGAGCCGTTCAGGTCCCCAGCCCAACAGGAATGCGAGGGAACATAATACGGCTCCGCTGCAACCGCCACGTCAAAATTCATTGCCTGCGTCATTGTTCCCCGAGGGGTATAATCTGGGAGTCTTCAAGTCAAGTGTGAATAGGTATCTTCTAGGCAAGCATGTTACATCTTCGGCCGCATCGTCACTTTCCATCAGGTGAGATAGTGGTCAAATGCTTGCCTATTATTCATTAAAAAAAAAGAAAAAATAGTAAGTTACTACGCGAGCTTTGTAGTGAAGAACCATTTACCGCGCTGAGATTTTTTTTCTACGAGTATTTGTCTAAATAAACATTCAGCGCTTTCACACTTTTCGTGGGTGACGGTAACACTCACATAACACACATACCTACAAAATCTTGGGGAAAAAAAGTTATATTTCGAATTCGAAACTCTTGGAACACTGTGCGCACCTCCTCGCCTCCTCGCCGCGAAGCCTGTCTACTGACGGCGGTGTCCCCTGGGTCCACCGTCAGACCCCGGTTATGGGGGGTGAGGGCGTAGTCTCCTCCGCCGCCGCTCTGCTTTATGTTGGCGGATCGGAAGGTTTGATGCGATCTTTCACTTCCTTTCCACAACCTCCTTCAGCGTCATCACCTCCTCAGCGAAAGCGATGCCCGCGTCCCATGACATTTCGCTATCCAGCATGGCTTTCATCAAAGCCAGAAGCGATACGTCGGCCCCCACTACTGCGAATGTATCTATATACAATAATTATATATGGGCAGCCCAGTCTGCCCAGGCTGGGCATATTTTCAGTGTGAGCTGCGCCGTATCCTCCCCGCACAATGGTGGCATCGGTCGTCGATTCCCTTGTTGCACAGGTATAGGTACTTGCCAAAGCAACCACGGTTTGAAAGCACCTGCACTAGTCGGAAGGTAAGCACCCGTGTGCCCCAGTCTTCATATATTGATTTTTTAAGATTATCTATGAGTTTATTATGTTTTCTTGAATTGTAAACAGTTTTATTTGGAATATAATGTAACATGACTTGCCCAGTATAACAACTATGTTATAAGGCTAATAAACTATTCTAATTCTAATTCTTCCAGGTGTTGTTGAGCCAGCCGCTCCCTCCCTAACTACTCATCCCTGGTCCAAAAGTATAGCAACTTACTTAATATCATGTATATAAGTATATCTATATATATAAGTAGGTACCTAAGATAGAGAAGGAGTAGAACAGAGTTTATTCTTGATATTGACCAAGCGAGCAGAGCGAACGAAGCGTCTTCGTTTCAGCTTGGGCAAAATTGCTTTCGTATGGCCGGCGGATTTCCGGTTGTTCTATATAGGTCGCATTTCTCAAGTGATTCTCTTGAAATTTTGTAAGCAGGCTCAAAAATAATGTAATTTTTTTGGTCGTTTCAGTTTTAGAAATTTTGAGATGAAAAATGGGTCGAAAATGATAGAGAGGGTACTTAATGGACATGGGTGTTGAAAACATGTAAAAACATTTCACCCATTCCGAAAAATACGCGAGGTCTTCAACCACTAGTATTGTGTGATTCTCCCGTTGACAAAACTTATTTTTCAATTATTAATTAAATATAAATATTATACAAAAATGATCTGTCTTTACCCTTTAAAATTTCATATACATCATAATGTCGACTCCGCAGGGTGGAAATCTAGCTACCGACTAACCGGCGCCTCATGGAGCTATTTAAATATTGCTATCCCAGTTATCAGGTGGCTTCATAAATAACGAGCACCTTTAAATTATGCCAATATCTATAGCGCGAAAGCTTCGATGGCGGCGCTATACATTGCTGGTTTACTTGATGGCTGAAATAAGCCTTTGAAAGAAGCCTTGGATCACTGACTGAGCTTGAAAGAAGCCTCTAGCGCGAGTTCTACGAACTTACGTAAAACTTTTTGAAATGAAACTTTTTATGCGATGGCTTTGAAATTCTGATGTAACCTTTTTATGTGACGGTGGGGGTAAACACTGTGATGAATAATTTAAATGTTTCCCTGTGATACAAAAGTTTCACTTTTGCTGTGTACACCCTGATTTTTTAAATATTATTATTTGTTTTTCTCTTGACTTCGTAAAATCTAAGAATCTGAGTAAGTAAATAAAAATAAATTGTAGTATGCTTGAAATGAATGATCGTTATTTGAAAATGGCTCAACCAATTTGACTGTTTTTTTTTGTAGTCGTAATGGTCGGGACAACGTTTGTAAGGCAGAAAATATGTTAATTTTTAGTAAAATTTTTTCTGCCGTTCAAACCTCGTTCAATTAATTTATTTCCGGCAGCGGGCTTAAATAGTAAGGTATAAAATTAAGTTTTAATGTTCATAAACTGGGTTTTTGCTCAAAACTCCTGTCGATATTTATTTTGAATTTATTTTTATATACAATTTAACAAATAATAACAAAATGTTTTGCATAAAAAATATATATAATTGTGTGATCAGTATTTGTTATGATTGTGTGTGTGATGAGAATGACTCCGGCGCCCACATTGTAAATTTTTGATTATGATTGTTACTAAAAAAGTCGTCTTTAATTAGTCAACTACAATTATTTTAAAGAAAGATTGAGTATTTCACTGTTAGAGCTTATAAACTATTGCCAAGATATCGGTAATAACCCTAAAGCTTAATGAGACGTGTCACTAAAACTAAACTGTAATTAAAATACGGATGTATAGTCTTACAAAACTTGTCATAACTCTCACTAGCTAATTGTACCCATATTCAAGCAAATAAAGATTTTGTATTTGTATTTGTATTTAAATAAATGTCACCCTGCATCTGTGCCAACAGCTAACGATCCGTGAGCGTGACAGTCATCTGACAGCGTTTGATGTTAGTAGTCTCCAATAACTACCTACTGACAGTTATTTTTGTTTTCTTTATGTTTTAAATAGATTAACGAGCGAAGTAACTGACGAAATGTGACAACTTTCCGGTTGCAGCCATTTCTATGTTAAAGTCAAAGTCAACATCTTATTAATTAGATTATAATTATTATGATGAGGATATATTTTAAACGCTTAACGCTTTCACACTCACAGCCCCACACTTAGTTCGATGACATGTGTTATGGGTGCCAGAAACATTCACATCACACAAACAATCACAACCAGAAAACACACATTTTTCATGGTGAGAAAACTTGTGTTGTCGCCGTGTTTAAATGATGTTGTTTTTTCTGTATAGTTTATGTAACATGTTTTGATTTCCTTTTCAAATAATCAGCAAATAATAAAATAAATATACCATTCACTTTTCGTATTTTATAATTCAAGTTAAAATGCTTGGATGTTATATATTAAGAGTGGAGAAAATCCACTGTGATGCACTATTTCTCTGCAATATTTGTATAAGTATTTTACGTCTCTGTTATATCTGATGTAAAAATTCTGTTGCTAACTGTATTTCTAACTTTCCAGCCAGCAATGTACGCTGCCCAGCAGCTTCCTGCAGCCTACCCTTCATCCCCTTCGGATGCTGCGCAATCTCTCGATCAATACCTCGCGTCCGCCGCCCAGGCTCAGTCTCACCGCGCCCGATACGCAGGCACCACTCAAAATTCTAGATAAATAAAAAATTACATAAAAATAACAAAAAGCTGGCGCTCGGGTTCCGAATTAGAACTTTATACAAATTTTGAACTTTTTGTGTGTGAGACAGTGTTGTCTCCAGATTTTCTCTGGAGAATGGGCGATTGTTAAGGTAAGTTCTAATTATAGATTGACTGTATTTTTATATATATATATATATATATGTTTTATGTTTTCAGTTCAGGCTTATGTCATATTTAATAATTTTATATTGCATTTTTTAAATATATTTTTTATGCTAGATACGCAAGCGATTGACCATTATGATAATTCGGCCGAAGATGAAGCATGCTTGCCTTTATATCTATTCACTCTTGACTTGACTCCCAGATTATACCGTTCTGGGAACAAAGACGCAGGCAATGAGTTACAATCCTTCGCAGAACAGATGATGTTTTTGTGTAAAAGATTTATACTGCCCTACTGTTTGTTACTTGTATCGACAATATGCTGCTTTTAAGCGATAACTAGCCTTTAACACGCTCAATATAAAAAAAACTTAATGGACCTAACACTGAAAGTACCTACGAATTTTTTCCGGTTATTCGTATTTTCCGGTTATGTTTAATCAAGCTTATAACAGCGTTCAGATATCTATACAAAAATAGTTCAAATTATATTCAAGAGTACTGGTTAGAGACTGGCCACGCCCTTTATAGGCGATAAATCAATAATCATCACCCCTGAATGTCCTAGGTTCAACGAATCTAGGACACGTTCATGGAAACAGGCCCGCGCATGCGCGACGCATCTCGCTCTCCCGGCTGCATCGTGCAACGACGGTCGATGACTTCTAATGAGTTTATTTTTCTTCTTCTTCTTTGTATCAGTGATAGTAGAGCGAAGCGAGATCTCTAAGTTGACTTGGAGGGCTATCACTTTGTCCGACCGTCCGTCTGTTAGAGGCATCTTAATTTAAATCTATGATTATGAATATGATAAACCATAACCAAACGAATAACTTAAACTATTTAGAGAATATGTAAAGCTATGGCCTAAAACACGAAAAAAATATTTAAATTACTATTTTAAAGGTGGCACTTGGATGCCATATGTGGGGAGCAAAATTTTTATTTTCTCTCCATGTGGGGTATCGGTGAAAAGAACTTTGCAAGTAGAGTAATAGATTTTAAAAATTATCTATGTTGGATAATAACAATGTGATAAGTAACTATTTTTAGATCTATTTTGTCCCGGGATCTATATCACAAACTCTTGCATATTTAAAGCGTAAAATTGAATGTAATATCTGTTATATTCTCTAATTAAAAACAAGTACAAAAATAAAATAGTTATTGTTAAGAACAAAAGTATAAACCGTTAGTTTCAACAGTTGTCTATTAGGCAAAATGTAGATCTCGAACAGTTAGTTAAACTTTGAATTTGGACCTGAAAGTTGCCAAATCTATTCCTACAGGCATCATAGTATGAGTGTTGGACAGTTGCAGATGGAGCAAATCAAAGCTACTACCTTTTTGGGCTTTGTGCTTGATAGTGGCCTTACCTATATAGAGTCCTACTTATAGATGGACTATGTGGGAAACTCAGTCGCGTTTGCTTTAGGCTATGGCGCGTTCAGCCATTTAAAATACAATAAAAAAACCACTGTAATAAGCAAGCGTGACACTTACCATAAGGCAAGCGATTTTTCACGGCCCGATTTTATACAAGTAATAATGCACACTATAAAATTTAATGTACATGGATTCGAAATATCAGGCCGTGCAAATCCGGTTTGCTAATTATTGTCTGTACAAAATCGGTCCGTATCGATAATGTACGGCCAATAATATAAAACCATTAATGTATGTATATGGCTTCCAAATATCAGTATGTGCAATACTGTGCTTGCAATACTGGTTGCGTAAAATCAGTGCAAGACGATATTGTAAGGCCAGTATTTAACAGCCGTTAATTGCAAGCTAACCATAGACAAACATATTATGCTCTCTATGCGATGCCTCGTTTCTTTAGACAAGTCACCAGAAAGAGTTGGCACAGACTGCTAAAAAGTTATAATTAAAAACATTTGTACCAAACTGAGTCGGATCACAGTAGGTTAAGGTTTTTTTTTTTACTTTAAAAAAGGAGGTTCTCAATTCGACTGTTTTTTTTTTGTATGTATGTTACGCGATATCTTTGCCAATTATGAATCGATTTTGATGATTGTTTTTTTGTTTGGTAGATTATACTTCAGAGATGGTCCCATATAAATTTTATCGATATCGATTTAGCCAATACCAAAATATAAGCGTTCAAGTTGTCTTTTTTAAGCTTTGCTTGCGTTGAATTATTAATAATCTATGGAAATGTTTGGATCGACCAAACGAGGCTTTGACTTTTATATTTGCTGTACACGAATTATCGTATATGCATTATTGGCTGTACATTATCACATCGTGCCAATATCTGCCGACCTGTATTATACGGCCAGTATTGCACATCCTGATATTACGTGTACATTGGATTCAAATATTTGTTTACGTTTTCCTGGCTGAAAATTATAGGCTGTACATAATCGATCCGTATTGTTATTTCACATCCAATAATGTACTGCACGTATTGTACACACTGATAATTGGACGCCATGCTTCAGAATACTGGTTCCAAATTATCGGCCGCACATTATCAGGCCGTGTATTATTGGTTGCACAATATAGGTACTCAAAAAATCATATTTACATTATTGCATTCTCTAATCTAATATAATAAATCTAAAAAAGATATAAATCGAATCAAAATCGATATCAAAAATTCTATCCAAAGGAAATTAATTGTTGTGAAGAATTGATGTGAGTGTGAATGCGTTTGTTTGTTGTGAGTATGGAAAGCATTTCGATATTATATCACTGCCCGTTTGTGATTGTGTGTATGATGTGAATGTTTCCGGCACCTACGACACAAGTCATCGAACTTAGTGTGAAAGCGTTTATGTTTTATGTATGTTAGCTTTGCAGCGCTTTGCGCGGCTTCGTCCGCTTTAGGATAAAAAGACTACTTTTTGTTCTACATGATATGACACGGTCGTGATACACACACATAAACATACAGATTTATAATATTTGTATAGTAGTTACCTCTACTGTTATGTATTCTGTAATATGAGTGTAATTCATTCCATTTTATTGCGAAAAATGGTTTTTTTTCTCAAGGGTTGAATACCGGTATTAATTAAATAAAGGGTTTGGTTTTCACAACGATCCATCTTTTGGTCCGATTCCGGTTTCTCGTACCGTTATAATACACCGGTTCCATTTACCGTCAATAACCGCTTTATTAGTATTTATTAAATCAACCAATAACCGCTCTATTAGTATTATTTAGTTATTGTAATCAAATTATCATTAGAAAATATATATGATGAAATGAAATGGGCAGAGGCTTCGTGCGTCATAGAAGCTCGGGAGCGGAGGTAGGTTCCGCGAAATACAGGTACTAAGGGTCAGTTGAATGTTAAAATCAATAGTTGTATGACATCTAGGACGTTCATCAATCTAGGACAATCTGGGAGGCTGTAACGCGCATGCGCTATGCAATGCAGCCTCCCAGGCTTGGTCGTCAGGCTCAGTACATTATCACCGCGCATCGGTGCAACGCGTAAAACGGTGTGTAGTGAGTGGCTGGAGCTACAAAGGGAGTAAGTATTAGTTTAGGTATAATATATTAGAACAAGTTTATTTTTATTGTGTGCAATACGTGAATATGTAGAGATTTGAAAAAATCTGGAACCGAAATTAAATTAAATTTCATTTATTCCTTTATTATACCCTTAAATAAAGACAATAAGAAAAGTGTTAATGGACACTTTCTGAGTCATAGCAATGTAGCAGTTTATGTTAAAGTTTTTTAAGTTTTAATTAAATTACTTTTAAGATATTTGGCTAGGTTGTAACTCAAAGAGGGTACTCGAAAAGTAAAAAAAAAATTACATTGTTAAAAACTTAAAACTAACAAAACCTATTACAAAATTAAAATATCAGAACAGTTAAGCTATTGGTCAAATATTTAATCAGCAATAAAAAAACCCGTAAATTGAATAGTGTTTAATTTTTAACCGACTTCAAAAAAAGGAGGTGGTTCTTAATACGTCCGAAACATTATTTTTTACGTAAGAACTCCGTTATTTATTAAGCGATTTAGAAACTTATTGTTTTTTTTGAGACGTAGGTACGTGTCACTTGGTCATATTATAATTTGATCAAGATTTGATGAAAAGTTTTGGAGATATTTGCGGTTGAAGTCGGTTATTAGTTTTTTTAACTCATATAATATATTATCATAATTCATCAATCATTTTATAGAGGCTATATATTATGGCTCATGCAGACACCTACAACAAAAGATTTACTCTTAGTGTAGATGCGTGGCAAACAATTGTATATTGCAATAATCATTATTAAGCCAAATGCAGCTTAGTGATCTAGCTTGTGTGTCTTGTATTGTGTATTGTCCCTTATGTATTTATATTGTTTTAAGCTATTGCATAGCTTCTACCGAATCCAGAAATTCCGTAACGAAAATAACCTAACACCCCCCACTCCGACCGGCACAGCGGTGATACTTTTTAGTTAAGCTATTGCATAGCTTCTATCGCGGGCCTTGAGCGTGGAGACCGAATCCAGAAATTCCGTAACGAAAATAACCTAACACCCCACCTATACGCTTATTTCGAAGTTGTAGTCAGAAGACTCAGTAGCCGATTGGTATTGGATACTGACTCGAACGCATCGGTACGGAGTTCGTATTTCAACGTGACCGAAAACTTTTTGAAGAAAAATGATACTGCATCGCGTTTTCAGTCGCTAGAGGGCGCCATCTATGCTTAGAAACTGGACAGAACTAAAATTTGAACTAAAAATAAAAAATGCTATGCAATAGCTTTACCGCGGCAGTCCCCGTGTGCCACACGTCTTTTTTTTTATTATTATTATTTGAATAACCGGTTTTGGATTTTTTCAATATTATCGACTGATCCGGCTTCGAATTCATTCGGTTTTTATTAAGGTAATTATAATATCTAACAGGTCAGCTGTGCGATGAACAATATAATTTTGTTTATTTTTTTTAAATAAGTTAGTAATTTTTATGAATCTAAAATTTATATACGAAACTTTGCAAATCTAAAAATACTGACGAGTTTTTTTTTAATCATGTTAAATCAAATTCATTTACTAATATATCAATTTTTTTTTTACTTCGGATTTTAAAGTGTATATAAATAATATTTGTATATTATTTTTGTAAATCTAAAGGATAAGATAATTTTGCGAATTCTAAAAATAATGTCAATTTCTCTTCTATTGATTCTTCATATATTATTTTCGATAAGAAAGCGTTTATACAACTGCCTGTTGGCTTAGTTGCGCGTTCGCCTTCTAAGCAACAGTCAATGGGTTTATTTTTTATTTATTTATTTATTTATTTATTTAAGAAACACCAACAGTATACATATTACACATTACAATTAGGTTCGATTCCCGGTGGAAACTTCTTCCCAATAATTCTGTATCTGGTTGTGATTGACTAAACAGTACAATCTGAGTGTCTTCAAGTATAAAATGAATAGGTACCTTCTAGGCCAGTATGTTCCATCATCCGCATTGTTCTAAGCAACAGTCAATGGGTTCGATTCCCGGTGGAAACTTCTTCCCAATAATTCTGTATCTGGTTGTGATTGTGTGTGTGATTTGAATGTATTCCGGCACCCACGCCTCCTTGGGGCTGTAAGTATGAAACCTTTTGTTTTTATTTACCATCGACATACGAATTGATATGTCGCGTATCATATTAAAAAAAATCTCATATCTTTATTGAAGTAAAACTTCAAGGGACCTTGAAATTGCTTGAAAATCTTGGAGGGCTTTGAAATTCTGATCCGCAACCTTTTTGTGTGACGAAAAGTGGTGGGGGTAAACACTGTGATAAATGATTAAAATGCTTCCCTGGAATACTAAAGGTTCACTTCTATCGTGTGTCTTTACGGCACACCCTGTTTTTATTTTATACATGATATTCTAAAGTAGAACATTTCTATTTATTTATTTATAATATAGCAAGCTGTACACGGAGGACTTAATGCTAATACATCGTTTTCTACCAGTCATCCAAGAAGGTTCAGTAACATTCGTCGGTAGTGCAGTACAAGGACTATTAACTATTATTTATGATTTAAAATATGATATCTATTAATTTACCTAATGCCGAAAATAAAGGAAACAGCGAAAATAGCTTATATCTTATCAATTGGAATTTCGACACGTGGCTAAAAAGCATTCGGACAAATTCCGGAACCGCAGTTGTAGCCAAACCACCGCCGGATGCGGACGTGTTAAGGAACACATTGACTTGACACGTAAGAACTGTTTAAATGTTATAGAAATGAATCGTGTTAGTGAATATGTTATTATTATAGTTTGATATATTTGGACGTGCATTTGTGAATATTTGGCAAGCTTTCGTTGTACGAAGTTTATTAATAAATTCGTCTCGTACTTGTGTATTGGATTAAACGGAGCTTAGAGAAGGTAAGTTCAAATATCACTTTTGACAATGGCTTTTTCTACCGACTTTACAAAAAAGGAGGAGGTACTCAAGTCAACTGTATTTTATATTATATTATTTTAAATGTGATCACTTGATCAAAACATTTACACATCACACACAATCACACCCAAAACCAGAAGCACAAATGTAAAGGGAAGGTAAATTGAGCTCCTGTCGGGCATCAACCTCAGATCGGCGCAGACAGCAGAGAGAGATTCGCTTTTACGTTTTTCATCCCAACAGCGTACTAGTAGGACTCATTGCCTCCGTCTTAGTTCCCTAAACAGTACAATCTGAGTGTCTTCAAGTCTAGAGTGAATAGGTACCTTCTAGGCCAGCATGTTCCATCATCCGCATTGTCACGTTCCATCAGGTGAGATAATTGTCAAATGCTTGCCTATTCCGCATAAAAAAAGAGACTTGAACACCGTGCCAACTGGTTCATAATAATTAAAAAGCAAGCAAATCTTTAAAAAACCGACTTCACCGCTTTATCTTTATCTTCGAAACTTTGATCAGATTAGATGTACTAAACACGCATTATTGACGATATTTCAAGAACTACTAATCTTGATCAAATTTGAATGGGAACAATCGGAAAGAAATATCTTTCAAACAAAAAATAATATAATCATCAAAATCGCTAAAATACTACGCACACTAAATTAATTTAAACGCAAGCAAAGCCTAAAAAAACTGATTTCATCGCTTTATCTTCGGAACCGTGATCACTTATCTGGGTACTAATCGATACCATCTACTTACTAAGTATGCATTTTTTCAATTTAAATAATAAAAATCCTATTTAAAAGCCTTTAAATAAGAAAATATAATTAAAGGTGTAATTATTAACTATAAAGATTATTAATCGATATTAAAATTTCATCCATATTTGATTAGACGCTCTTGACTCCATTGATCGGCGATCAAAACGTCTCATTGGTGATGACAAGACTATTATGATGAAAATGTACATACCTAAATATACTTTTTTTTATCTAATTTTAAGCTTAATATGTAAATGAAGATATTATTGTACGCCCGAAATGGGAAAACTGTTGATTCACTATTAATAATATAATATAAGAACATTGTACACAGTTTTATACAATAAACATATTCTATTCTATTCTAAGCTAGTAGAGTTCAAGTTGCAGCCTCATTCATCGACGTAAGGTCGCTATATAGCCTGCCGGTGTTCTATCGCTAACATTACGGAGAGTGTGCACTCGAATTACACCTGTTTATTCCAACCAAGCCTATTCTTTCATTAGACCTCAAGACGAACTGCCTCATATCCGCTCGAAGCGTTTTGCTTTTACATTTATCATCCGTAAACCCAAGGAGTGGAACTCATTGCCTGCGACTTTTTTACCTGAACAGTAGAAATTTGGGAGTCTTTAAGTCTAGAGTTAGGTATCTTCTAGGTAAGCATGCTACATCTTCGGCCGCAACATCACTTTCCATCAGGTGAGATAGCGGCCAAATACTTACCTATCTGGCAAGAAAAAAAGAGAAGTATTCGGTTTCTTGCCATTTATTTATTTGGACGAAAGTTACCTAAGCCGGCAGTATACTACCCTGGAATAACATATCGTCTCTTTTCGTATCTTTTCATATCGTCGACGCAGCTGAAACCGCGGGACGCAACTAGTTCTTCACAATTGTACGTTTTCCGCAATAATAGCGAATAGTGTAAATTACCAGAGGCAAGGTGAGACAAGAAAAAATATTTAGAATGTTTTAAACTGGCCGATCGCCAAATGTTATCGTTTGTAAAATAAACGAAATGTACCCATTTAGAATTTACCTTTGAAACTATTGTAACATTGTTAACAAAAAGTTAATTTCTTTTGACGTGATGATAGCTGGGTTGGTTGTCAAGTCGAGTTCGTACCTATCCAGACGGAGATTCCGGTAAAGGTGGCCCGGTTGTTAAGTGAATCATTAGTAATTTATCTTTAACTTATCTAGCTAGAAAACATTTTTTTACTCACTGATAGGCTAGCGTTTGATCGTCTTTACTGAAGGCAAGTGATATGATCGATGGTGGTAAACACACTAGGCCTAAAATTACTGGCTCTATATGAGTCGCTGGCGTAGTTGGTTACGCGTCTGCCTTCTAAGCAGCAGGTATAGGTGTCGAAAAACGAGTTTACTTCCGAAGTGAAATTAAATTCACTGGTTCTGAGTGTGTTTGTGTGTGTGATGTGAATGTCTCCCACTTCAAAACTCTTGAAACTTAGTACTTGCTTGCTTATCGTATAAACTAGTGGGCAGTCCCAGTAACAGATTGTTTTAAGCCGCCTGAAGGCATCCTGCTTAGTGACTGTTTTCTTACGACCAACAACCAGGTCCGAACGCTTAAATGCCCTCCGAAGCACGGTGACACTTAGTTGAAAATCCAATTTAAAAAAGTAATAATTTAATTCACTACTCAACACCGACGTCCAACTCTATTGCGTAATACCTCTCCATCCAAAGGTTGTCTGAAAGAGATCGCCTTTAGCGATAAGACCGCCTATTGTTACCCTTTTTTTCTGTTAATAATTATTTTCTGTTTTGTTTTGTTGTCTTAATTAAGGTGTTCAATAAAGAGTTTATCTATCTATCTATCAACGTTCACCTAATCAAAAACTGGCCTGACTGATTATAGCTTATTGTGGGACTGTGAGTGTGAAAGCGTTTAGCTTGTGTTATGTTATTGTTCAAGCGAAGCGAGATCTCTAATTTGACTTAGGTGGTTCAGCACTTAGTCCGTCCATCCGTCCGAGCTATTTTGTTCCTGGGTCTTTCTCAAAAACGGCTTTACACTTAAAGCTGAAACTTAAGTATAATGGCCTCGATTCTGATGTACACTCACTAAATTAAATTTAAACTATTCCTGTCTTTTACAAAATAGGAACACAAGACAGAGATAGCATACTGCTGTGCTGTCAAGTTAGTCAGAACTTAGATGTCTATGCAAGCTTACTCGAGTATGTGTTGTATTGGTGTTGACTAAAAACAAGCGCCTTTCTGCTTCTGCTGTTCATATTTTAATTGTTAAACTAGCGTGACAGCATTAAAATGCATGCTATCTCTGTCTTGTATTTTATTTTGTAAGAGATAGGGATAGCTTAAATTTAATTTAGTGAGTGTACATCAGAATCGAGGCCAATATCTGTTATATCCTGTACTTGAACAACAAATACAGAAATCGAACAATTATTTTAAAGACAAAAAGTTGAGCAATTGACCCCAAAAGATTTTTTTTTTTAGGCAGAATGTAGGCGCCAGATCTCAGTTCGGCGCGAACGACTAGTGTATAGTTGGATGGTATACAGGTTACCTGTGTACCAAATATTAGTTGGTATAAAGTAGGGCTTGTTAACGTTACCAAATAACATTAAAAAGTAACGTTAATTACCGTTATTTTCACAATTATACCTGTATAACGGTAATATAAATTATTGTTACCGGGTATCGTAACAATAAAATAACGTTAACAATGAATATCAATTAACAATAAAATAACGTTACGAAGTGAAAAGTATCGTTATTGCATCTGAGAGTAGTTACCTAATTAATAAGTAATAACTTAAGCTAGCATTGTTTGGAGTCTACACTTAACGACGAACGGAGACGCGAATCGCGACAAAGCAGCAAACAAAAATTACAAACAAACGCATTCACACTCACAGCCCCACACTAAGTTCAAAGACTTGTATCGTGGGTCCCGGAAACATTCACATCACACAAACATTACACCCAGAACCAGAAGTACAAATATCCCTTGGGAAGGAATTTGTACTTCTGCCGGGAATCGAACCCAGGACCCACGGCACAGAGGGCGGACACTGCGCCAACTGGGTCGACAAAAACAAAAACAAACGACAAAGACAAAAAGTAAACAAAAATTGATTTGTTTTTTTTTAATATGGGTCGAAGGAAATAATGTTATCAATTACCGTTACATTTACCGATAAAATTACGTTTAACGTTACATAAAAATATATCGGTAACACGCCTATTGATTAACGGTAAACCATAAAACGTTACATGTAGTAATAACGCTACCGTGTTTGACTACGGTAACGTTACCACCATTTTACCGGTATTTCAAGTCCTGGTATAAAGGTTCAAGGTTGTCAACTTGATTGCCAATCCCATGTGATGTGCGCTTCCGCCCGCCCATCTCCCGCCTCTCGTCTCCCACTCGCTTCCATATCCGGTGCACTACCGGTGAATCAATTTCCGTAGCGCAAATTGTCATTTAGAAGTTAAAGACAATGTTCGTAGAATAGTAAAACCATATTTTTTCTTTCTTTCGAAAAAAACCTGACTGTACGGTAGCGAGGTTGCAGTGGGAATTAAAGATTAACAGTCTTACTTATAAACCCCTCTTAATTTTTAATCAATTGCTTAGCTAGTTTAACAAAAAATTCATACATAAACGCGATTTAGCGTTAAGTAATGCTTAAATAGCTGTCAAAATTAAACACCACCATTGCCTAGTTTAAAACTTGCTAAGAGGCAAGATGGCGGGTCTTATATCTTTCAATAATAAATGTGTCAAAACTTTTTACGTAAGGTGCAAAATCGTTTACTTCGACCAAGGATGTTGTAGCTAAAGTAATCGTAGGTTTGTTTCCTATATCGATGACTTCGACAACCGTTGAATGTCACCTTTCTTTTATTTTCATTTCAATAGATTAATAAAACCACATTTTTGACAACTCTACTCGTATAATTTCACTTTTAGTCGACTAGTTTGGTTATAATCTGTGGCGATCGTGTAAATTTCGATTATTTTCGATTCTGTTTGCGTCCCTCAACTAAGCAGCGGCTAACTAATGTTTATGAGTGAAAAAAAGTTAATCATTGATTATGGGCTTAAGAGCTGCTTAACTAAGAGGTGGCTAAGCATTGCTTAGCGAAATTTTTATAAGTAAGACTGTATTTGTTTATAATAACTATCACTGTTTAATTTTCATGTAAATGTTCTACTTATTTTTATATTTATAAATGTTAATGTTAGTTGAATGCACCCGTGTGCCGTGGTAGCCAAAAGTGCACTGGCTACAAATAGTATTTAAATAATTAGATAATTAATGCGACACGCGTCTAAATGCAAAGTGCTGTGCAAGGTGTTAGGGTTTAATCTCGGACACCGATTACTAGTAGGTTCTTCCTCCCATGGCTTCCTAACTACTCACATTTATACCAAAAAAAATACTGTAGTATCTATATCTATATTTTTTTAAATTTCTTGTTAACATTTACCACACTTGTTAATTTTTTAAATTACATTTTGGAGCACTTACATTTTAAATTTATCCTATCTTTACATTATAAGTATACCTATAAAGTGTACTATTTTTTCTGATTTTTTAATCTTGTCTATGACATTCGAAGAATTGATACTCTTTTTTTAAAACCAAAGAAAAAAATAACATAGAATTAACTTATTATATAGGTAAACATTATTGATAAAAAGATAAGGTTGATCTTAACCCTTTATACTTAACCTTCAATATAATGGAGCTAATATACATCCGGTGCTATCAAATAAAATCAAAACCGTTTATTCACATGGGCCCCAACGAGGCACTCTTAATGACTATTGCCAGATTCGCAAAATTACAGCCATCTCGAGAAGAACCTGGCAAGAAACTCAGCAGTGCATTTTTTCATATATATATATATATATATATATGAAAAAATGCACTGCTATAATATATATATATATATGTGTGTATATATATATATAATCTATAATCATAACCCTATTTGCTTATAGTCGTGTAAAAAGAAACAAAAATCTGAAAGTGTTTTCGCCGTGTAAAGGATCGCGTTTCCATTTCCCGCGCGATAATGCGTTCACATCCGGCGTGTACTAAAATGGCCGCCGCGCCGTCCTACGATTTAATTTTCGCGTGTCCGGGGTTCTTTAGTTCAAATCAGGAAATATTTGTTTTCTGGTTTTGGACGATAAAGTTTGAATATTTTTGTTTCATGGATTTTTTGTAGCAAGCCTTAAAATTTGGTCACCGCGCGGAGGGAGTCTGTAGCAGTTTTCATCAGTAGATACTTAGATCCTCATATTTGTCGGTGCTATGACCCTTGTGATGCATGTAAGGGTTTAACGCCCAGACTGCAGAGGGTGACTAGAACAAATCTTTTAACTCCAGCCGTAGAAATTGAAAAGCTCCATTTAGCAAATGGATTTTCTTATTGCTTTAAGTATAGTCGACGTTTTCTCAGCGTGAATTTTATTTTTCGTCAAGGCCCTCGTCCTATCACCGCTAATTTAAAAAATAATTTGGTTTCTAGATGTTTTTGTATTAGAGCAAGCGAAGCGTAGAACAAATCATATTAAATGAAATCTAAATCATTTATTCACATGAGCCCCAAAGAGGCACTCATGAAAGTTAATGACTCTACTGCCAGATTCGCAAAATTACAGCCATCTCGAAAAGAACCTGGCAAGAAAGTCGGCTGCGCAATTTTCCATCAATTTAAAAAAATGTATATTCTTAATCACTAATACATAATTATATTAACCTAGGTGTATATTGATATTATATGATATTATGTAGTCGCTAGAAAGCGCTAGTGCAGTTTACCTCCATGCATCTTTGTCATTAATGTAGTCAATCGTTTTATAATAAGCTTCCTTTATTAATACCCGTTTTATTACTGATTAGAACTTGCCCAGTGGTAAGTCAGTTACAATTTTAGGAAATTATTTGCCATAAAATATTTGCTTTGTTTCGTTTTGCTTAATCTAAATGCGCGCACTGTAATTTTATGCTTATTTCTAGTATTAAGATTGTGTTCTCGCTTCTTAATTTATATTTGTCACAGAACAGTAACGGATGTAAGGTTCATTCTATTAATCAATTATTAAATTCTCATTCGTTTATACTTAATTAGTTCTACCCGGCATGCGTTACAATGTCACATAAAGAAAAAATGTGTTTTACCTCCTTCACGTTTATGTTTGCCTAGTACTTTACCAAGACCCTGTCTGATTCATAATCGATGTGACTAATCCTTTCTAAAATTATAAATAACTACCATTTGCAACTATCTAATATTTTTGTACCAAGAACCTTTGGTATATGCAGAACTACTCATCAAAGTTTCATCATAATCATCAATCCGTTCTCGAGACATAAAAAAGTCATTCCATACAAAATGTATTAGAAAATGATTTTTTAGTAAAGTTTTTCTGTGTTTTAATAATTATTCTGCTATTCGGGACGATGACAAATCCTACGAATTATAGATGATAAAAATCGGTTCAGCCGTTCTAGAGTCATAAATGGAATAACTGACCCGACTTTGTTTTATTATTTTTTTGACTACCCGCGGCAATTCCGGAAGTAAAAGTAGACTGTATGTTGATCCAGGGTGAGAGCTACCTCCATACCAAATTTCATCATAATTGTAACTTTTAAACTCTTAAAGTCTCGGGAAGTCTTCTCGAGGCCAATGCAACTTGGCCTAATATCTAATAAAATTTGTTTGCAATATGTAACGAATCGATACGCTTGAAATGGTATTGTGGTTCAGAATACGCGACTGTGTTTAATTTGATGAAGATATGCCCTAGTAGATGCCTAGTAGCGAAAGTTGAGTCGCTCTAAAGTCTATTTATATAAACACTGAGTTGCACTAAACGGAAAATTGTTATTGTATTCGTCTGGTGGTTGTTTGATTGATTATTCCTCGACCTTTTATCTTTATATGGGGGATTTATGTTTGTTATTATTTATATGTAACTAATGAAGCTAGCGAGAACATCATGTATTTGTTTTAGTAATGGAGCTTACCAGGATGTGGATAAATAATTAATGGATATATATACATATGTTTGAATTTAACTGTGGGCCAATTGTCGTTAATTGAAAACGAAAATTTTTTTTTAACTTACCTTTGAATTAATTTTAAAACTTAACTAAAATTACCTCTGACCTAGTAATAATAGTTCAATGCCTCTGACAAACAAAGCTATTTTTATGCTTGCCATATTCTTGATACTAAAATTGCTTCAGAACAATTCCGTCTATATTATAGTCAACTATACTTATATATTTAGATAGTTTTAGTCTAGTTTTAGGAACTGACCGCATATCCGGATACTCGCCAAATATCCGGATCCATGCATCTGTTCTTGATTATTATTTATGGCACCACCCAGACACTATACCCCTTCAAACAAAAAAAATCTTCTAAATATGTAAAGGTATGCTGGATTTAAATAATATATTCAAAATGGAGGTAAAACAATGTTCTCAATACGACCAATTATAGACAATATTCAAACGAAAAATATTAAAAATATACTGGCAAAAAAAAATATGCTTTTTTGTTTATAAAGGTCGATAAAAAAACAGAAGAACCCGTCGTAGAAACTTCGCCTTGTTAGAGTGGGCAGAGAAACTGAAACTTCCTGGGCAACTTAATAACTTCCTAATTGCCCTCTTTCGTGGAACTTTTCTGTAAGCCCTATATAAAAGAATAATAGTTACTTCGCTTGTAGGAGCAATTTGAACTTTTAAATATTAAACTACTTTAATTGTTCGTCCGTGGAGTGGGGCCTGGTGAACTATGATTCAGGCTGTTGACGCCTATTTCAGGCTCCATTCCTTGCAATACAATTTCCTATGACTATGATAATACTAGCCGTGCCCCGCGAGTTTACACGAGTTAAGTAGCTTATGTGTTATTCCGGAACCTTAACTATCTACACTCTAAATCGGTTTATTCGTTACGGAGATACGTATTAACAAACATTCACACACACACACACACACACAAACTTTCGCATTTATAATATTAATTATTTATTATTATTTAATTATTTATTGCACAAAAAGTACAAATGGTGGACTTAATGCTAGGGGCATTCTCTACCAGTCAACCACACATGGTAGACGAGAAGAGGGGTGTAGGCGTGCATCAAAAAGGTATAGAGAGGGAGAGAGACAAAAGGAAGTTAGATGATTAGTTAAAATAATAAATATACAAAAATGATTTTATTAGTAGGATAACTAAGAATATTTAATAGTGTAGGTACCTACCATTTTATGTGGACGTATCTTGTAAGGAAAATAAATTCATTTGTTTATTTATAGGTTAATTGTTAAGTTCAAAGAAATGTCACTTATACAAAACACAAAATACAAACTTTATTGTATAAGTGAAAGCTAGCAAAAGTCATCCATTTAGAGTTGACATACCTCTAGTTTGATCGAAGCGTTTCTCTTCTACGCTTATCCATACAATGGGTTGGAACTCAATGCCCTCGTCTTTGTTTCCTGAACGGTATAATCTGAGTCTTCAAGGCAAGAGTGAATAAGCATCTTATAGGCTATCGTGCTACATCTACGGTCGCAACCTCACTTTGCATCAGGAGAGGTAGTGGGGAAATGCTTGCCTATCGAACAAAAAAAAGGTTCTTGTGCTATTAGAGATAGTTGAAAATTATTTTCACGTTAAAACGATGTAGAAGTAAGGAATTCTGGAGAACTGTCAAACTTGACTCTTCTACCGACTTCACAAAAAAGGAGGAGGTACTCAAGTCGTTTGTTTTTTTTTTATGTGTATTACCTAATACTTCGTCCCACGTAAACCGATTTTGAAATGTTTTTTGTTTGAAAGATGTTGCTTTCTAATTGGTCCAATTTAAATTTAATCAAGATCTGATCAGTAGTTCTTGAAATGTCAATAATGCGTGTTAAATACATCTAATCTGATCAAAGTTCCGAAGATAAAGCGATGAAGTCGGTTTTTTTAAGCTTTGCTTGTGTTTAATTATTAACTTTTCATTTATGAGAACTGACGAGTTCTGGTGTAATTATTCACCGGGCTAATTACACCCTAGATTTATGATAAACACGCTACCCCTAAATTGATATACATTTGCATAATTACGCCTCGAATATATTTGGCTGGCCCTTATTTACTTACAGGAAAATATTACTTTTCAGCTTCCTTTTGATGGTGGATATATTTTTTACCGACTTCACAAAAAAGGAGGATGTACTCAAGTCGACTGTATTTTTTTTAATGTGTGTCACCTCATAACTTCGTTCCACGTGAACCGATTTTAAATTTTTTGTTTGTTTGATAGATGTTGCTTTCCAATTGGTCGCATTTAAATTTGATCAAGATCTGACTAGTAGTTTTTAAGTTATCCTCAATAATGCGTATTCTGTGGACTACATTGACGATGTTCTCGTTTTTAACCGACTTCTAAAGTTACCTAACTTATTTCCTTGTGCGACGATTCTGATGATTATTTGAAAGCTGGGGCCTTCCATGTGGTTCCATTTAAATTTGGTCAAGATCTGATCTCTAGTTTTTGAGTAATAGTCAATAATGCGTGTTTAATACGTTAAATCTGATCAAAGTTCCGAAGATAAAGCGGTGAAGTTGGTATTTTTAAGTTTTGCGTTTAATCAGGATGTAGGATTACGCACGTTCGTACGCTCATATATGGTTTTAGCTTGTTTTTATTTTTTGCTGATTTGTTTTACAATATAATACGTTTGTATTCTATTATGTTGTAAGAGTTTTCTCTGTATTGCATGACCAGTTTACAAAGCGTACAACTAAACAATTTTGAGAAATTATAATTTTTTAATGGTAATACAATCGACGGTCTTATCGCATATAGCAATTTCTGCAAGAAAACCTTACCTTTTTACATGTCGTATTCCTCTTACTCGGTTCCAACTGTTTTAATTAGTATGTGAGTATGATGTGAATGTTTTCGGCACCTATCTAACGAAGTGTCAGGTGAAAGCGTTTATGATGGTATGATATGTTAGTGATTACAATAGTCTTTACCTATTTTATTAGTTTGTTGCATTTAAGTTTCAATAGTAAAAACTAAACCACCAAGATACATACATGCCTCGCCTAGTTTGGGCACAGTAGAATTCTATCATCAATAATAAAATTATATGAAAGAAAATACATAAAATAAGCATAAGTAATCTTCTTATATATAAAAATGAATTGCTGTTCGTTAGTCTCGCTTAAACTCGAGAATGGTTGGACCGATTTGGCTAATTTTGATCTTGAAATATTTGTGGAAGTTCAGGGAAGGTTTAAAAGGTGAGAAAATATAAAGAAATTGCAATAAAATTAGTAAAAAGTAGTATTTTATTTTCCCATACAAACCGTTCGTACCTGTCAAACAGGAGATGTTTCTGAATATTTGACCACAGACAATTGGCGGTATGAAGTTCGCCGGGTCAACTAGTAGTAAATAATTATAAGTTCCTAATGTTAAATACTATAAACATTTTCTTTCATGACATATATTTCTTTATTGATCGAGCGAAGCGAGATCTCTAAGTTGACTTGCGTCGTTCAGCACTTTGTCCGTCCATCCGTCCATCAGAGGGATCTAGCATAGTAGAAATATTTCTACAATGGATCTAGCGTCTAACTAAACCATATAAGCGAATGACTTATTCTTATTAAAACTACGGCCCAAAGCCGAAATGACATTTAAAATTATATTAATGAAAAATATTAAAAGGGCTCCCATACATGTAAGTAGGGAGCACAATATTTTTATAATTACCTATATGTTGGAAAATAGCGATTTGGTAGTCACTGTTTTAGACCTATTTTGTCCCGGAGTCTATCTCAAAAACGGCCTTACACTGAACGCTGTAACTTACGTATAATATTCGTTATATCCTGTACTCGAACAACAAATACAGAAATCAAACAATTATTCTATAGAAAAAAGTTATAAGCCTAGTAAGTGAGTAGCCTCAAAAGTTTTTCTCTATCAGGAAAAATGTAGGCGCCAGATCTCAGTTCGGCGCGAACAACTAGTATATCATATTAGATTACTAATTTCTTAATTTTATTATTATTTATAATAATTGGTTTTCTCCATAAAGTTATACAAAAATGTAATATAGGTACGTTTTCTCTAGCCATGGCAAAGTAAAACAACCCCTCGATATCAGCCCTGAATAAATAATACCACAGTACTGTCAGTCCAAAGTAGGTACGTATACACGCTGTCAATGCTGACATTTCCCCCAACCTTTACCGGCAGGTATTCTCTGAATAATTCTACCATGTAATGAGTACAAATCTGAATAGGGGAATAAAATAATGTTATTTGGGGAAATGCCGTGGGCAGTGATATGCCCACTGGCATATGGCAACATTATGATTTACGACTGTCAGTCGCCAATCCGAATGTGGCTAAGCGGTAGCACGTTCGATCTTAAATCTACGCACCCTGTTTCGAATTCCGCCCGACCAGAAACAATCGTAATGTGCGGACATAACACTCGCTGTATTTAAGATGAAGGAACAAACAAATTTATAACTACTTTGATTAACTAAACGCTTCCATACAACGCTTTCACACTCACAGCCCCACACTAAGTTCCATGAACATGTGGGTGCCGGAAAGATTCACATCACACATACCAACCAGAACCAGAAACAAAAATTTTCCTTGGGGAGAAAACTTGTATTCCCGACGGGAATCGAACGCGATACCCCTTATGCTTAGGAGGCGAGCGCTCACCCAACTCAGCCAACAGGCAGTAAACTAGCTTTTTAGCCATTGTTACTATAGTGATACGGATTCTTTGTAAACCTTTTTGTAGAGATGAATCACATTAATTTCGCAGACAATAAATTCATCATTTGCACGTTTTGCAAACTGAACATATTTTATTCTAATTACGTGAACTTCAGTAATGTTTTATTCAATTCAATTCATTTATTTCAGAATAAATCCATAATACAATTTAAACACACAATTAAATATTTTAAGTCCTAGTACATAATTATTATAAATGTCACATTACAAAAGGCAATAAAAAAATCAAATAAAAACAAAAATTAATCATCAAAAATGTAAAGTAGCATAGGTCATAATATCACTATAATACAATTTACAATACAATTTCATTAATTAATTATCTTAGCCTATACTTGGGCTTGGATCCAGAGTGCTCAACATGCATTTTTGTCCAATGCTGCATTTATAAGAACACCGGGTCTTTTCGCGCTTTTATTTTCAAAATAGCATTATTTTGACTAACTTCGACGTTTCGGCAGGGTTGCACCGGCCGTGGTCACGGGAGACTGTCCACGTGTCTCTATTTACATTAGGATCTTCATTCACATGTTTTCTAGTGAATAAACGACTTGATTTGATTTACACCCATGGAGAGGATACTGGCATGTCCAAGTATCACTAAACTTATCGATATATTTCATCTACTAACCCGCACTTGGCCAATGGACTATGGCCTAGTTAGAATATCTCCCACTGAGAGAGGCCTCGAGTCATAGCAGTGGGATACTAATTAAACGCAAGCAAAGCTTAAAAAAACTGACTACACCGCACCAGCTTTCAAATAAAAAAAAATCATCAAAATCGGCTCATAACGAAAGAAGTTATGAGGTAACTTTTGAAGTCGGGTAAACGAGAACATCGTCAAAGTAGTCCATAAAATAGGCATTATTGACTATATTCCAAGAACTACTGATCAGATCTTGATCAAATTTAAATGGGACCAATTATAAAGCAACATCTTTCAAAATAAAATAAAAATTCGAAATCAGCTCACGTGGAGAGAAGGTATGAGGTAACAAACAAAAAAAAAAAACAGTCGACTTGAGTACCTGGTGTATGAGCTGATGGTGGTTTTTAAGTCTGAACTATGCTCTCCCACTCCTACGCCGGAACGGGATAAAGTTTAACCGTTTCTACAACATACCATGCTTTTTATATCTTCGTTTTGATGGTAGGTTAAGAAAATTATGTATTAGAAATTAAGAATGTTTAAAAAAAAAAATGAATGAAAAAAAAAATGCGCCGCCGAGTTCCTTGCCTTCTTCTCGAGATGGCTGTAATTTTGCGAATCTGGCAATAGATTCATTAACTTTCATGAGTGCCTCTTTGGGGCCCATGTGAATAAACGATTCTGATTTTGATTTGATTTTGATGACTGTATAGAGCTTCACTTTTTTGGGAAAACTGGGAACAAAGTAGCAACTCGAAATCTTTGATAGGTATAAATAGCTGGGCTCTCCGTAGCGTTATTGAGGTTAAAGATCATTTTATTTCTCATAAAGAATTACATTCACTTAAATGAGAATAATTTACAATACAAAACATTTTGTTGGACTTATACATACATAAACAAAATTAGTAGATAGTTATGTATCCCCCTCGCCCTTGTGTATTAGACTAGAGAGGGCTTACTCAAGCACATCCGATGCATTTCTCAGAAGAGCAGAGTAAGAACTCCAGTAATGTTAAGCTAGCATTTAAGTCTTCGTGTGAAGAACTAGCGATAAGCCATTCATTAATATTAAAGCCTCCAAATCGGCTACACGTAGTTTTAATTTAGAATTAATTAGTTTTTAAAAAGCAAAGTAGAAGCTCCCAAAGTTTGACTGGCGCAGCCGGTAGGATTCGCTCTTATAAAGCTGCGCTAGTTTCCACGATTATAGGCATCAAAATCTGCTTGATCCGGGAACCAGCCGCGACATAGCTGTTGAGTGAATCCTCGAACCAAACAAATTCGTCAAACGGGACTACGAGCGAGGGCTGAGTATGGGTGCGGTCGGCTGGTGAGTACAACTCTTCGCCATCCTTGCCAAATTCCTCTCATCTTGCCCTTGAACTTGTTACTTACTTGTTGTAGTCGAGATAAAACTCTCTCGTTATAACGTGTCTGGTTACTAAGTATAAAACTCTACGAAGTGCCATTAGCGATAAGGAATAAAAACATACTTAGAGCTATAGAGCTCTAGAGACGACAATTTAATAAAACTCTTAAATTGTGTCAAATTAGATTAAGTTATAGTTTAAAGCTAAATGTTGAATACAGTTCTCAAAATCGATCTGATTCTCTATTTACCCGTGTTTTTCTAGAAATAAAGTAAATTGATAATTATATAAATTTTTAATTTTTACGTAAACCGTTTTACAGTTTACTCAATTTACTTTATTACTGCTATTGTATTGTTTTTTGTGTGTATTTTATTTGTGTTATATTTGTGTTTTACTTGTGTGTGTATTTTTGTGTGTCCACTCTACCTGATTATATACTACAATGGCTGAAGAAGTCACGGCTATTCCTCGCGAAATTTTAAATCTTATTCCTATCTTCGGAGGTGATAAAAGACAATTAAGTTTGTTTGTCCGGAAAAGCGAGTATGTAATCAGTAGATATAGAGGAAATGAAGCGCAAAATCTTTATGTGTACCATTCTGTGACGAGTAGACTAACCGGTGACGCATCCGCGTTATTGTCAGAACGCGAAGACGTTTTATCTTGGACACAGTTAAAGGCATTGTTAGAACAGCATTTTGGAGATCCGCGTAGTGAACAGTGTATTAATATCGAACTAGAGTCAATGAAAATTAAACCCGCCGAAACATACCTAGACTTTTGTAACCGTATACAGAGTGTTCGATCTTTGCTTATCTCGAAAGTAAACATGTTAGACGATGTGGAATTAAAGCGCGCGAAAATTTCGATTTATAATAATACATCCCTAAATGTGTTTCTATACAATCTGCCCGAAAATATGGTGCGTGTCGTTAGATTAAAAGACCCCGCGACTTTGGAACATGCTCTGAGTGTTGTGCTCGAAGAGGTGAATTTTCACGATCAGTACGTTATGCGAAATCGTATTCACGGTAGTGTTAATAGTGTACCTAAACCGATATTGCCTATTACACAAAACAGTGGTTTTAAATTTGGTGTACCACAGTCCTCCGCGCCATCAGCGCAACCAACTGGCTTTAGGCTTCCGGCTCCATTACCGAATAGTGGTCCGCCCAAATTTAGTTTTGGCAATCAACCTCAAGGCTACCGCCCGCCTCAGCTAGGCTACCGCCCGCCTCAGTTTGGTTACCGCCCGCCTCAGTTCGGGTACCGTCCACCGCAGTTTGGATATAGACCTGAGTTAGGTTACCGTCCACAGCTAGGAAATAACCAACCTCAACCGATAGGCTTTCGGCCTACCCCTTACGTAGGGATGAGACCTCAACAATTCGGGTACAAACCACCCCAAGTACAACCGCCACAATTGCAATCATCTGACGTCACGATGAGGACAGCTCCACCAAGACCGCGAGAAAACTTGCAATTTAATGAGCTTTATGACGAAACACAGTACTATGACAACTACTACACTGAGACTGACTATGATATATATGGATGTGTGTATGACGCTGACTCTGAGAGATATAATGACGAAATGACGTATGAAATATTACAGGCAGACTTACCTCAGGACCCCATAGATGAAAATTTTCGGTCACAGGCCTCTCCCACAGACAAGAAATCATAGAGTTAAATTGTGACACCACACTTAAATTACCTTACATATACATTCCTGAAATAGATGCAAAAATGATGTTGGATACGGGGAGTACAAGGTCATTTTTGAGCTCCGAAAAAGCGTATGGGTACTTCAAAGATTTTATTAAATACGAGCCATTTAAAGTTATTAGTACCCACGCATCTAGCAACCATAGCGAGGTTATCGAAATACCACCTTTGCCCAGCTTTGAAAGTAATGATTGGCACAAGTTTTACATTTATAATGTCGATGCGCGATATGACGGCGTAATAGGAAACGATTTGTTAAGACAGCATGATGCAATAATCGATCTTAGAAACTTGGTCTTAAGAACTAAAACAACTAGCATGCCAATAACATATAATAACTTGAACTATGCAATCGAGCTTCAGCCGCGATCCGAACAACGCGTAAAACTACCGATCGACGAACATTCAGGTGAAGCTATACTCGATTATATAGAGTTTGGCCCCGGTGTACGGATGCCGAGTGCACTAGTTAACTGTGTAAATGGACATGCCTCTACCGTTATCCAGAACAGTTCAAACAAGCGATTTGTTTTGACTGTTGACCAACCTTTGCAATCCACCAAATACCAGACTACTGACTGTGACCTTAACTTCACCACAGATACAAAAGACATACAGACTGAAAACTTACTTGTAGAAAACTTAAGTAAACTCCGATTAGACCATACAAATGACGAAGAACGAGAGCTAATTTCGAGACTCTGCATGGAATATAAAGACATTTTCCACTGCGACCAATTACCCTTGTCCTTTACCAACCAAGTAAAGCACAAGATTCGTACAAAGAACGAAGATCCTATATATGTTAGACCGTATAGACAGGCCCCGACACAAGCTGACGAAATAAATAGACAAGTAGAAAAGTTATTAAAAGACAATGTAATACAAGAATCACATTCTCCTTGGAATGCACCAGTGCATTTAGTGCCCAAAAAAATGGATGCTTCAGGGGAACATAAATTTCGCATGGTCATAGACTACCGACGACTAAATGAGATTACCATCGATGACAAATACCCATTACCGAACATAAATGATTTATTTGATAAATTAGGTAAAAGCGTTTACTTTAGTACAATCGATTTAGCTAGTGGGTACCACCAAATTGAAGTCAATGAACAAGATAGAGAAAAGACTGCTTTTAGCACCCAAAACGGCCATTTTGAATATTTAAGGATGCCGTTTGGTTTAAAAACGGCTCCTGCCACTTTCCAACGTACTATGGACAACGTCCTAAGAGGCTTACAAGGACTACACTGTATGGTTTACTTAGATGACGTCATCATTTTTTCATCAAGCTTGCAAGAACACATACATAAACTGCGGCTGATTTTTAACAGACTAAGAGAAACAAATTTGAAGGTACAGTTAGACAAATCTGAATTTTTACGAAAAGAAGTGCTTTACCTAGGACATACTATTACTAAAGACGGCCTGAAACCTAATGACGACAAGATAAGAGCTGTTCTAAATTTCCCATTGCCAAAAACGACGACCGAAATTAAGAGTTTCCTAGGACTCGTAGGATACTACAGACGTTTTATACCCGACTTTGCCAAAGTTACGCAACCATTGACAGCATGCTTGAAAAAGCGAAACCGAATTATTATTGACCAAAAGTATATTGACGCTTTTAACAAATGCAAAGAACTGTTGACTCATGCACCGCTGTTGCAATATCCTGACTATGACAAGCCTTTTATTTTAACTACAGACGCATCAAACGTAGCGCTAGGCGCGGTATTGTCCCAAGGACAAGTTGGCGCTGACAAGCCCGTGGCTTATGCGAGTCGTACCTTAAGCGACACAGAATCGCGTTATAGTACGATCGAACGCGAGCTACTCGCAATAATTTGGGCTACTAAACACTTCCGCCCTTACTTGTACGGCCGTAAATTTTATATATACACTGACCACAGGCCCTTGGCATGGCTCAACTCCTTAAAAGACCCTAACAGCAAACTTACCCGTTGGCGGTTACGTTTACAAGATTTCGACTTCGAAATAATTTACAAAAAAGGTCAACAAAACACTAATGCCGATGCTTTAAGTAGAATAAAAATAAATGTAACGGAAACTGACTCAGACGATGACGGAAACTCGATGCACGTAAATATAGATCTGGAAGAACAAAAACTTAAAAACGAATTAAATGACGTAATTCAAAACATTAGACAATTACCGCCAGACAAATATAATTCTTGTAAAACTGAATACCAAACTTCTAACAGTTTAATTGAAAAATTGTACAAAAAATTAGCCGAAAAATTAGCAATATACAAAGAAACACTAAATAAAAACGTCAAACGCCCTCCGCAGGTGCTGCATTCTGATGCTAACGACGACGGCAGTCGCCCTTCATCTGGAATCACTTGAAGGAAACCCGGGTATCCTGCCGGTTAAAGAAGGCCAAGCTTACGTACAAACTGACAATTGGACTATCCTAAAGACTATAAATTTAGATAGATTATATAAAGACTTGCAATTCGTTATCTTTAAATTTGCAGAATTCAACAAACTGGTAGCGCTAAATAAACCATTTCCACATGAATTTGTTAGTATGCTATGGCATGCAGAGCATCTACGCGATCTGACTATAGATAAATATAGACAACTAATTCCGCAACGTTTTAAAAGAGGCTTTCTAAATCCGTTGGGTTCTATTATTAAAATTGTAACGGGAAATCTCGATCACGAGGACGCCCTTAAATACGATAAGTTAACTTCCGAAATAACACATGACCAAGTAATCGTTTCCAAGAAATTGACTATAGTCTCCAAAATGTTGGATAGTATCATTAATACAACCGAAATTGTAAATCATAATTCTGTAATTTTAGGTACACGTCTGGAAAAAGTAGAGACCACTCTGAAAGAGCTGGTTACTAAGGAAAATAATTATGTGTTATCCTCATACATTTTAGGATTGTATAGTTTATTCACGAGTAACTTCCGCACTATCTTCATGAAATTGAGTGAAATTGAGACCGCATTAGCATTAAGTAAAAGCTCTATATTACATCAGTCTATAGTGAACTCTACTGAACTTTTAGAACATTTAAAATTGATATCGAAAACTGGCACTTTAGTTTACGAACCTAATGAATCTAATTTAGTAAAGCTAGAAGAGACTATTTGTGTTAAATCATATATTAAGAAAACCCAGATCACGTTTGTAATGGAAATCCCACTTACTGATAATGTCACCTATAACTATTATAAAATGTACTCTTTACCCATTTTCCATGAACCTGAAAATCTTACCTTAGCTATATTTCCTAAATATCCCTACCTTTTGGCGAAAGGGTTGAAATACTTGCCGATAGCGAACCCGTGTCGCCCTCTCGCCGCTGGAGACCATTTTCTCTGTGCGGATGACAACAGAGCCCTGTATCCTGGACTGACCTGTGAGGAACAACTCATGAGGTTTGATAGTAATATTACCTGCTGCAGACAGCATCGCATTCATGTTGAAGATGTCAAGGTCCAGAAAGTTAACAATGAAAATTGGATACTCTACACCAAGCTGAAGACGACGCTGACCAAGCAATGCGTCGAAGAAATCTCCAAATATCCTGTATTCGGGACTTATGTCATAACTCTTGACGAGCCCTGCGACTTGGAGATCAATGGAATTCATATTCGTTACCAACGTGTCTACAGAGAGTCGGAAGTAGCGACGCCGCTTCCGATCATCAACTTGCCGCCGCTACGCACGAACGCGAGCTTGTTCAGTGCACGCGCACTTAATATGCAGGAAATCAACCTAGACGAGGTTAAATACATGTCATTTGCGTTGAAAAATAGTGAAGTGTTCGCGAGTGATTACAACAGAGAAATAGACTCTAGCTTCAGTGTTTTAGTTTACGTCGCGTTAAGCCTCGTAATTATAAGTTTTACTTTATTTGTTTTATATGTATTTCGTGTTAAGCTTTTATCAATTGTACGAAATTATCGGAAAAGTCCCCAAAAAGAACTTTCCGATAATTCCTCTCTTAGGGAGGGAGGAGTTATGTATCCCCCTCGCCCTTGTGTATTAGACTAGAGAGGGCTTACTCAAGCACATCCGATGCATTTCTCAGAAGAGCAGAGTAAGAACTCCAGTAATGTTAAGCTAGCATTTAAGTCTTCGTGTGAAGAACTAGCGATAAGCCATTCATTAATATTAAAGCCTCCAAATCGGCTACACGTAGTTTTAATTTAGAATTAATTAGTTTTTAAAAAGCAAAGTAGAAGCTCCCAAAGTTTGACTAGATTTTTTTTAAAATTTATATTATAGTTGAAGGTAGTTTTGCATACAAACAAACAATATTGGTTCGCCGCGAAACATGACTAGCGATGCATACAAAGATAAGAGAAATAACACACAGATCGAGCGTAGCTGGAAGTGGCAAGTACCGTACTACTTACTATAATGTATGGGCGTATTAATTATGTGAAATTTAAGGAGTTTTTTAAACGTTCTAATTGATTTCGATTCTTTTATATCTCTCGGTAACTTATTATACATTTTTGATCCTTCGTACATTATACTTTTTTTACCATAGTTTGTTCGTGGCGAGTGTAAACTAATGTCGTTTACTCGTCTTAGTTTCATCTGGTGGCTTTTTTGTTTTTTTGTAAAGGTTGTTTTTGTATGAATGTCTTTATTTAATATTTTACGAATAAGAACACAATTATTATACATATATGTTTGGAATATATTGAAAACTTTAGTTTCTTTAAAGAGTTTTTCGGTAGGTGTTAGATAGTCATAATTAAACAGTACTTTAAGTAATTTATTTTGAGCTGTTTGTATTAATTTTAGGTTGGTTTTGGCAGCTGTACCCCATATTTCTACAAGATAATTAATTTGAGGTTTTATTAGTGAATTATAAATTGTGTATCGTATTTGTTTTGGTAAACAGCGAACGATGCCTCTAAGTACTCACGATGCCTCTAAGTAAGCACTCTGTATTCTCATTAATCATAAAAATTCATTCCGCTACAAAAGAGAATGAGTGCGCCTTTTATGTTGTAGTTCTATCTATCACACTTACTCAAAATAGCAAACGGCACTATCGACTGTCCGGAGCTGCTCGGGCAGCTAGGGCTGCGCGCTCCAATATTTACAAGGATTAGAAATTCAATCAGTTTCAACTAATTACAGGGAAAACAGATACGTAATCAGAGCACGCAGGAGTTTCAACATTATCATAAAATAATTGGATTTAGGTTTATTTAATACTTCTTTACTTCAACTGCTATTAAACCTTTCCTTATAATTTGATTAAATTTGCTCCGCATCTGTATAATAAGTTAATTAAATTAAATAATGACTGTAATATTAAAGAATATTCAACCAATAAATTTAAAAATGTTATACTCACCTGGCTCAACACTCTGGATTATGAAGATGTGGAAAATCTGCAAATTAACTCCTAATTATTTAATTATTTCACACCCGCACTACACACACACACACAAACACATACACACACACACACTCTCTCTCACACACTCACACACACACACACACACACACACACACATTCACATACTGGTCATTCACATATTGTAAATAACTGTAAACTAACCCTTGGCATAATTAAATAGTTTCATGAATGGGAGAAGACGCTGGTTCTCGAAACACAGTGTAAACTACATCGGGAACCAGAGGCTTCAGAATCTTTATTGTATCGTCTAAATTTATGTCAATAAATATTTGATTGATTGATTTAGTAATAATAAGGTAATGTTTGTTTGTTGCAGGCTGCGATGGCTTTATTCCGGCCGCCATGCGCTCTCTTACTGCTGCTAACCTGCTTTGCAGGCTACACGGAGTAAGTACTGCATAAGGCTCATCATAATTATCATCAATACGTACACATTGAAGTCGCCGAAATGAAACCGCGAATGAAGATTTTTATATTGCTATAAAATTCGTTGCTAGAACTTAGTGCATAGTACGGCATCGGCAATCAAGTTACTGTGCAGTGGCTATGAAGTCACTGAAACGCGGGATTTTGATATCGCCATCAAACATAGAGTTGCTAAACTGCGGTGATGTGACGTGGAAATCAATGAAACGTGAGTTTTGTTATCGCCATCGATCATCATTGTTTCTTATTCGGAAGGTGTTATGATCGAGAATAATCTATGATTGGTAAAAATCCGTGCAGCGGTTTTTAATAGAACGTCAGGGGTAATTAGAAATGTTGATTTTGCCACTTGTATAGAGACTGAGAAGACTCGAACTCGAAGATACTTCGTGACTAGTCAATAAACTTTATAACGAGTAAATAAGACGCTAAATAGCTTTGCAGTATTCGAAGGTATAAAGATAGACATTACAATGAATAGAATCATATTGAAATGTTTGCAATACAATAGTATCAACTGATGCAGTGAACAACCGGTAAAGAATAATGTATGACTACCGACAGTAATTAATTATTCCGTGCTATCTACTTTTATGCATTTTGACGACTCTATAAACATAAAACGCTCACACTCACAGCCCCATAATATGTTCGATGATTTGTCACCCCACGACAAAACGAAACTTTCACATCGCACACACAATCACAAGCAAAACCAGAAACACAAATTTTCCTTAGGGAGAAAACTTGTTTTCCTACCGGGAATCGAGCCCGATACCTCTATTTAGAAGGCAAACGCTCACTCAACTAAGCCACTGGGCAGTTCATATGTGCGCAGTACTCTATGTTCTTCTTACGCAGCATATCCGAGGTTCGATACCTCAGCAGATTTAACATATTCCTGCTTCTAAAATTTATGTTTATGGTTCTAAGTATGATTGTGCTATTGTGTCCAAACATATAGTAATAGGGCCCTGGCTTTTTTGTATACCAAGTCCCTTAGGCGCCATGCATTTTATCTTAACAGATATTTATCGGGCCGCACGCCTTGGGCGTTTTGTATTTCAAGTCCCTTAGATTTTGCACTGTAAAAACGTTTTTTATTTGTGTAACATGGTTAATTTTCTCTAGATGTGTGAACGGCGGAAAGATCAACTTCCGCGAGAAGGAGAAGCAGATCCTGGATCAGATTCTGGGGCCGGGGAGGTACGATGCCAGGATCCGACCTTCCGGCATCAACGGCACTGGTAGGTCTTTGCAAATTATGCTTCTAAACATTCTTCAGGCTGGGAGAAACAAAATCCCGAAATAAGCTTCATCGGGGCACTGTTTACCGAAATAGTGTTATTTCGATGTTTGGTTTTAGCAACTACCAAGTAAAGCTGAGTTTTGCTCATAGCTCATAAGTAGAGCCGAATTTCAACGACCACTAAGTAGCTGAAAGGTTTTATCTAATTAAAAATAAATTGCCTTTTTGGAACCCGTCATTTATTTATGGACTCCAAGAAGGCACTCGTGTTATATGGAATAATAAAATCCCATGAAAAGGATATGGAATTGAGTAGGGGGTAGATGAAGGTTTTGGCAATAGGTAAAAAAAATATTGAAAAAGAAAATAATTTGGATAGAAATTGGAATGGCTTGGAGTCGTTAATTTATTTCAAATGGCTATTTTCCTGCACCATTTGATACAAAATTGTTCGAACTTTTTTATTAGCTTATTTGTTTTTAAAGTCACGTCTCACATTGTTGTTTATAGTTAAAAAAGGATGCAAATACTAGGCTTGTCGTGAGCAAATTTTAATTAAAAATAAATTACTATTGTATTATTTCAACATACGCTTCGATGATCACAGGAATATTTTATTTATTTAAAAGTAATTGCTGCTAGGGGTCAGTAGGTCTATTCTGGTCGTCAAACTACGATTGTTCGAATTGATGTGACGTCGATACGACAGTCGATGGGTTGAAAGTTCAGACAAATCGATGATTCATAAGAAAAGAACATCGTTCGATATCGACCTCGATGTAAAGATATTGATGCCCCGATAGACCCCCAGAGCGAATTACTTTAGTCTGATTATAAAATAATAGATAGAAGCTTAAAACATTTTAACCAAATTTTTGGAGCAAGATTAGTTAACCCAGCCTTATTAACATTTCTCGTTTAGATTCCAACTGACCAATAATAATATCTATAATAACAAATATATATATATATATATCAACTAATATCCATTAATATAATTTGAATATAATAGGTATACGTTAAAAACGTTTTGGGAAATTTTGTCCATCAATAAAACATGTTTGTATCGAGATCTACTATCGGTTGGAAATGGTTTCATCGGTGGACGATAATTTAAAAAAATGCAGATGGTAGATGTCAGTCTCCATACAAAAAAGAAGCCAACTAAAGGAACTCGCAGTTTATATTTGAAAGAACTCTGTCAATACACATTGCTCAATCCAAACCCAGTATGTTTACACGTGTTTACACCCTCAACCACTTAATCTCTTACCAGGTTATGACAGTGCTATAATAGCGAATTGGGAAAATTAATTAACCATGATACCTATACTTTTTACAGAATGCTATAAGTGATAAAATATATGTGTATATGATGATCTTTTGTGTTTGTGGCAAATACTGTGGGCACTGTTTGATTGCTTTCCACAATTTTACTCTATCGAAGGGTAAGAAGCACTAAAATTGCACTTTTACTTGCTTCATGATCTTTACTTCTACGCTTTACACTCTACACATAAGCTTTTAATACACTGATGTAAAAATAGAAAAGTGATGAATGTCTATAATAATAACAATACTACATTAATTACCTAGATAATAATAATATCATTTTGTGACCTACAACTTACAAAAACTCTTTTGAAGGAGCTGTATTTTGCAACGTTTAGAGTAACTGGAGGTACTATGTCAACCATAAATGGAAGCTTCCAATAAAATTATTCTATCAAAATACCTGCTTATTATATAACTTCTTGTTCTGGGTGTAATATGTGTGTGATGTGAATGTTTCCGGCACCCGCGATACAAGTCTTTGAACTTAGTGTGGAGCTGTGAATGAGAATGCGTTTGTTTGTTTAAAAAAAAAAAACTGGGGGAATAATAAAATCATCACAATAATGTATTATTTTAAGGAGGTTTGGGATATATTAGCTATATTCCCGCATCATAATTGTATTTGGACAGGTGGCCACAGGCAGTTCGCGTAGCGGAAATGCCTACGCGCTACGAAAAATATTCGTAGCAGTCGTAGCCTTCATGCCTTTGCCCTGCAACGTCATACTATTTTCTTATATGCCTAGTTGCCTACACTGCTTAAAACGCACTTTGGCTACGGCGATGATATTCTGTTCTACGAAGAATAACATATTTATTTGGTCTACGCCAATGAATTTGGTATACATAGATTAACTTCAATTAATCATTTTCAGATGTGAAAGTGTTTAAAAAAACATTTATTTCAGGAACGTACACACATTTTTAGATTAATTAATACACAATAACAACTAAAGAAATTAGTAAAATACACATCACATCCTCACACTAAGTTCGATGACTTGTGTCGTGGGTGCCAGAAACATTAAAAATAATAACATAAAATAATAATACTGTTTCGTCCCAAAAGAAAGATATTTTATTAGGTCTAATAAAATGTTATTCAGACTTTACTGTTTTATTTTAAATGAATACTCGTATAAGTATGTTCTGCCTTCACAAGCACTGCTCGGCTTTGGCCTTACAAAACTTATAAAATAAATCACCTTTTTGACACAAGCCTATTTATTTATTTTAAGGCTTATCTTATCGCTTTCTTAATTAAATATAACACTGATGGAAATTCATGTTGCGTGCCGTTAAAGATTAAGGAAATTATGAAAACAAGAGCAAAGTTTACACTAAAGTCGATGCCAAAGTAAATTATGTTACAAAACAAATGAAGTATATGGGTCGAGTTATGATTGCATCCATAAAGTTTGTTTCGTATTTTTTCTTTCTATACATTTCTAGGAGTAAATGGAATAAAATAAAACATGAAACAAACAAACATAAACCTTTTTAAATTAGATATGACATAAAACCAGGTGGTGGTCTGTGTGACTGGTAACTAGGAAGTCAGCAGTCACACAGATAAAGTCAAGAATAACTGTCATGGTCCAGTCATAGTTAAAGCATGCCCTAGTAAAGTGGTAGAAACTTTACTAGAACTTGTGTTGAACTTTTGGAGAGATAACGAATATCACGTATTTCTACAATGTTTGATTTGTCTACTCATGCTCGTTCACGTACTATTAACGGTTAATAAACCATAATAAGTTTTGGAAAATAATACAATTATGATTACGACTTTTTTCGCTTTTTACGCGCCATAAATGTAATTAAAAACCCCAGCTCGGCTAGCACGTAACTCACAAGTCAAACTGAAAGACGCTATGACATTCTGGGGCTTTTCTGACGTTAACTTATAAATACTTAGCAAAACGAGGTTTTAAAAATGAGCAGTCTTACTTATAAACCCCTCTTAATTTTTAATCAATTGCTTAGCTACAGTTTAACAAAAAGTTCACTCATAAACGCGATTTAGCGTTAAGTAATGCTTAAATAGTTGTCAAAATTAAACACCGCCATTGCCTAGTTTAAAACTTGCTAAGAGGCAAGATGGCGGGTCTTATATCTTTCAATAATAAATGTGTCAAAACTTTTTACGTAAGGTGCAAAATTGTTTACTTCGACAACCGTTGAATGTCACCTTTCTTTTATTTTCATTTCAATAAATTAATAAAACCACATTTTTGACAACTCTACTCGTATAATTTCACTTTTAGTCGACTATTTTGGTTATAATCTGTGGCGATCGTGTAAATTTCGATTATTTTCGATTCCTTTGCGTCACTCAACTAAGCAGCGGCTAACTAATGTTTAAGAGTGAAAAAAAGTTAATCATTGATTATGGGCTTAAGAGCTGCTTAACTAAGAGGTGGCTAAGCATTGCTTAGCGACATTTTTATAAGTAAGACTGTTACAGTCTAAGTTTTATAGGTAAACCTTCGATTTTTAAAAATAATGTTTGTTATACATATAAAAGATACCCTGGGCAGAGATTATTTTTAAGCTATTGCATTGCTTCTATCGCAGGCCTTGAGCGTGGAGACCGAATCCAGAAATTCCGTAACGAAAATAACTTAACACCCCCCCACTTCGACCAGCACAGCGGTGATACTTTTTAGTTTTGCCATCTATCGATGAATAGCAGAACTTTAAATGACTTTTTTAAATATCACGCTTGTCTCTTTAGTTCAGCAACTCGCCTCTAGGTGGCAGGAAAAAAATACTGCATTAGTAAAATAAATAAATAATTATAGTTGCAAAAGTTGATAAAAAATGCTATGCTTTACCGCGGCAGTCCCCGAGTGCCACACGTCTTTTTTTTAAGCGAAACTTTTTATGGTGTACCCTTTTTTGTGGGACGAATAGTGGTGTAAACAATGTGATGAATGATTCAAATGTTTCCCTGTAATACAAAAGTTCCACTTCTATCATCTGCCTTTACGACACAACCTCTTCTTTCTTTTTTCAAATTTAGTGAACTAGTTCACAAACGTGTTCAAACCTACTTTAGTAATAGCAAAGGCTAACATTAATCCACCACATTTTCGGCTTGTCAATAAAAATCAAACTAAAATACTTTCCTTAAAAGGTTTTTTGCGAAGAAAACCCATTTGTCTCGTGTCGGAACGCATTAGTTCACGTGTAGGGGAAGAAAACAACCTTGTTTAAGTATTACACCTACTTAATAGATGGTAGTAGTAGGGTGCACCCGCACCTACTTAGTAGATACCGACAGCATGTTCGGAAAATCAATGTCTTTTGGAAGCTCTTGAGATATTTTCATGATCCCTTTTTTTCTGCTATCGTTTGATAAATTTTTCACCTGATAGGCTTATAGATCGAGAATTACTGAATCTGAAGGATAGCTGCCGGAGTACCATTTTTAGCTATTCTAGTTTACATTTTTTTGACTTAATGATGACTTTGATTTCCTACCCAATTATTATTTTTCAACATATAAAATTACGGTTTCCTACTCTACTTGCAAAGTTCTTTACAATGAAACCCCACACAGGCAGAAACAAAAATAAATATTATTTTACTCAATTATTAGTAGCGCTAACATTTTTTTTTTATCTTTCAATTTTAATTTTCGGCTTTGGGCCATAGCTTAAAATATTCTTTGAGAATTAAACAAAATGCTAATTTGAACATAACATAATATGTTCCACACTAAGTTCGATGACTTGTGTCGTGGTTGCCCATAACATTATGTACACACAATCACACCCAGAATCACAATTAACTTGTTTTCCCCGGGAATCGAACTCGAGAACTCCCTGCTTAGAAGACGAACGCGCACCCAACTACGCCAACGAGCTGTACAACTTAGTTTGGTTACTGAGTCTCTAACCGGAGTTTATTCAACTTGGACTTCAGAGATGAAAATATATGGACCCCGTGTCAAATTAGTTCTAACCTTGGTAACAGATGTTGACATAAACATAACATAAACGCTTTCACACTCACAGCTCCACACTAAGTTCGATGACTTGAGTCGTGAGTGTCGGAAACTTTTACATCACACACACAATTACAACCAGAACCAGGAAAACAAATTTTCCTTGGGCAGAAAACTTGTGTTCCCGCCGGGAATCGAACCCGATACCCCTGCTTAACAAGTAGTTCTAACACTGTAACAACAAAAAGTAATTTCCCACACATGGGTCAAATTGGCAATCTGCGCACAGGATGTGACCAATTTGAAATATGCATTGCGAAACGTGATTACGACAATTGAAAAATTGCCCATTCAGACTTTAGCCAAGATATATATTATAATCTTTCCCAATGATGTTATTATTTATAAGTGGTAGGATGCGGTACGTTGTAACATTATAAAAACAAAAATTTAAACGCAAGCAAAGTTAGAAAAAAGCGATTCCACCGCTTTATCTTCGGAACACTTGATGGGATTAAATATGCATTATTGAGGATAACTCAAAAACGAATGGTCAAATCTTAATCAAATTTAAATGGGACTACATGGGATTCACCAGCTATACATATAAAAAAGAACATCAAAATCGATTTACCTAGAAAAAGTTCTAATGTTCTCACAAAAAGATTGAACAAAATCCAATCATATTAATGTACGTCTCAAGCTATACTCGCCTGCATCATTAATGTTGAAGGGATTTATCTCCGACAGGCGCAACGTAAACAACATAAATATCTTCTGTCTGTCTAGACGACAGTCGCTTACTTGCCAATTATGCTACTGTGTTCAAGTGATATAAATCAATAGATTTTTATGCTTCATAAGCTTGCATCTGATGGAAAGTGATGATGCGGTCGAAGATGTAGCATACTTGTCTAAACTTATTATATTAAATCTCACTGTTACACTTTTATACTCCTAGATTCTAGGCTTCGTCCAGACAGACATACGGCTGAACAATAATTTAAACGGGACCAAAGCATAATCAAATAAAAAAAGACATCAAAATCGGTTCCCCTAGAAAGAAGTTATGAGGTAACATACATAAAAAGAAAAGAAAAAAATATATACAGTCGAGCACGATTCCCCGAGGGAACACAAGATTTCTCCCCAAGGTAAATTTCCGTTTTCAGTAATTTTTAATTTATTTATAAAAAATTTTACATACAGTTTATAGTAGGTACAGTACCATTAAACCAAAAGAGGTTTGTGTTGGTACAGTCATTCGCACAAATTCATACTGTTTAGCAGTTACTAGATTTTAATAAAAAATTTTACATAAAATTAACATACACAATATATACATACAAGTAACCAGTCCTGGATGTAATTGTATGTGTGATGTGAATGTTACCGGCACCCACGACACAAGTCATTGAACTAAGTGAGTAGCTGTGACTGTGGAAGCGTTTGTTTTAATATTTATGTATTTATTATTATTATAGCTGTAGCCCCCAGATTAGCAACGTTTTCTACCATATTCGTTTATCTCATATAATATAGGAGCATATATTCGGTATATTATGCATCCGAAATGCAGCGCTTGCGCACGATCACGCGGCGCGCGCTTTGATTTTTACAAGCTTTTATTTAGTTCCACCTGTCCCGTTGTCCATCTGTCGGTCTGTAATCAAATCTTGCAAGCTAACTAAGACGCACTTCCTGATGTCCTAATGTATCTACGGTGACAACACAATGATATGGTACCATGGAGCTGGTCTGATGATGTAGACGGAAGATGGCCATAGGAATTTCTGAACTAAACAAGATAAACCCATCGAGTTTGGGCTCGTTTGATTCATCTTGACAAGTTCTCTGGTTATATAACTTTTTAGTATTTTTTTTATTTACAACTGGTAAAAGCATGATTTAAAAAAAGACGTGTGGCACTCGGGGACTGACGCGGTAAAGATATTGCATAGCATTTTTTATCAACTTATGCAATTATAATTTTTTATTTATTTTATTTATGGAGTATTTTTTTTCCTGCCACCTAGAGGCGAGTTGCTATACTAAAGAGACAAGCGTGATATTTCAAAAAAGTCATTAAAAGTTCTGCTATTCATCGATAGATGGCAAAACTAAAAAGTATCACCGCTGTGCCGGTCGGAGTGGGGGGTGTTAGGTTATTTTCGTTACGAAATTACTGGATTTGGTCTCCACGCTCAAGGCCCGCGATAGAAGCTATGCAATAGCTTAAAAACTTTTTAAAGTATTACTTATTATTTTACGTTTTATTCAAGTGACATTGTTTGAAAACACGTTATGGTGGTTTGGTATCTGCTTTGTCGCTACTCCCATGTTCCGTGAATTGTATCTGCATTTTCGGTAGATCGATGGTTTGTGTATATTATAATGGTAATAATTATATACTGTACTAATGTATGGATTACCATTCACATAAATGTATGATGCTTTATGTCTCATTAATATTTTTATTAAGCATTAGGGTTGTAACAAGTGTAAAAGGGAACTAATATAGACTGACATGATAATTTTGTTGGCACAGCGCCAGAATACAAATGTTTGACGAGTTTTACTTCGGAAATACATATATTTGTGAGACACTGAAAGATTGATACGCTGCATAACTTTGCTAAAAATGACTTCCCGACAGAGTTTCTTCATGATCTCTTCTCTAGTGTATGTAGCCGGATGCTGCATGCTTTTAGATTCAGATTCAGAATCTTTATCTTACTTAATACTAGCTGACCCGGCAAACGTTGTTTTGCCATATACATTATTTCTAGAAATATTTTTTTAGTTCCATAAAAAAATAAGGGTTGATTGTAGAAGGGTAAAAATTAAGGGTTGTATGTATTTTTCAATTCTGAATCATAATAAAATAAAAACGAAAAATTTTGTCCAAAAATAAAAAAAAAAATGTTAAAGATGAACAACCCTTATCACTTAGGGGTATGAAAAATAGATAGGAGCCGATTCTCAGACCTACTGAATATGCATATAAAATTTGGTAAAAATCAGTAAAGCCGTTTCGGAGGAGTAAGGTAACTAACTTTGTGACACGAGAATTTTATATATAAGAAGAAGAAAGAAGAAGAAGATTATAAAGAGGTAAAGTTTGTAAGGTTGCAGGGGGTAATCTCTGGATCTACTGAACCGATTTTGAAAATTCTTTTACCAATAGAAAGCCACGTCATTTGTGAGTGTCATAGGCTATGTTTTTTTTACGGGCGACGCGACGCCGGGCGCTCAGCTAGTTTACGAATAATAATTGTGATCGTTATTCTAGGCATGTCACATTACAAATTAATAATTCGTATTAGGTAAACAATAGTATAATACGATTGCTACTTATATATGCTAAATAGCTTGTTCAATGTTATTTGTTTTTTGAATTACCCGTTGGCTTAGTGGTGTGCGCGTTCGCATTCTAAGCAGCGGGTATCCGGTTCGATTCCCTATGGAAATACAAGTTTTCTCGACACGGGAAATTTGTTTCTAGTTCTAGTGGGACAAACAAATAACAATAACTCTTTATTGACACCAAAATATATATACAGCTTACCGAGAAACATATAAAGATAGATACAATGGGCGGACTTATCGCTAAGAGCTCTTCTCTTACAGAAAACCTTTGGATGGAAATATAAACAAAAAATAATGTAGGGATAGTGGTGCGATAAAAATAATTAAGTACATAGATAAAAAATACATAACATTGTTTAAACTACATAACCAATACATACCAATAAAATATATGTGATGCTTAAATACCCTTCCTTTTTGGTTCGCTGTAGTCGAGTAACAAAGTCGTCAAATCGTCAAACTACCCTAATCATCAAGATATTGATATATTCGTAGGCATTGATAAATGAACGCACGACCCCGAAACCATTTTAGAGTAAATTCACCCCAAAACTACCCCGTCAGTGCCGCACCGTTTTAACGGTGATTGATCGTTACTTTACTTAAAGAACTATATCTTTATATTCCAAGCAGATTATTACTGTGTTACTTAGGAAACTTTTTCGATGAAATAACCTATCTTTATCCTTACTAATATTATAAATGCGAAAGTAACTCTGTCTGTCTGTTACGCTTTCACGCTAAAACTACTGAACCGATTTAAACGAAATTTGGTACACAGATAGTCTAGAGCCTGAGAAAGGACATAGGCTACTTTTTAACCCCGAATTCTGGCTGGTCCGGGACTTACGCGGGCAAAGCCGCGGGTCGCAGCTAGTATAATATAAATAGCAGTACCCCTGCTTACATAAAAAAAACATTATTTATCAAAATTCATTTCATTTCATTAAAATCTGTCCAGCCTTTTAGGAAGACTTCAGTCACATAAGTACACACGTACAGAAAAATCTTTATTAATATATAATATTCTTAAATATTATTCCAATTGATATAAATACATTTATAACAGAGTATATAGTATTTCATCCATTATCATAAATCGAAATCGTTTATTCACATGGGCCCCAAAGAGGCACTCATGAAAGTTGATGACTACTGCCAGATTCGCAAAATGACAGCCATCTCGAGAAGAACCTGGTAAGAGACTCGGCGGCGCATTTCTTCATTTTTTTTTAAATACTTCAATGACCGCCCATTGTACTCCTGACGACCCAGTTGGCGCAGCGCACTGGTGTCCGCCCTCTGCGCCGCGGGTCCTAGGTTCGATTCCCGGCAGGAGCACAAATTCCTTCCCAAGGGACATTTGTGCATCTGGTCTGGGTGTAATGTGTGTGTGATGTGAATGTTTCCGGCACCCACGATACAAGTCTTTGAACTTAGTGTGGGGCTGTGAGTGTGAATGCGTTTGTTCGTTTGTTTGTTTGTACTACCACGATGACTGTAATATTTTATTTGTCATTGTTTATATTTTTTGGTATACAATAAAGTGTTTTGTATTTTATTGTAAATTACTTATACAGGAATTATATTAACCTAGGTATATCTATATTATGTAGTCGTCAGAAGGCGCTTGAGCAGTTTGCCTACATGCATCCTTGTCATTAATGATGACTTCTCATCATAACTTAGTATAGGTACTGTATTATCAACATAATCACGAAACTTATCTACTATGTTACATACCTAACCAACGTCTAAAAACTGTCTAAATACGTATGACTAAAATGCATCGTTTTCACAATAACTGCGTTTTAAGTTGCACACATTTATTGAGCCCCAAAGTTGTAGTATCCAATGACAACAAAAGATAAAGCACATTCATATTTCGACAATATACTTGAGGATATAATCTAAATAGATGGAAACCAGAAACAAGATTTGTGAAAGTTTTCTCCATAGAATTGTTCTCCGATATTGGATGTATTGACACGCCAATATTGGTCATTCTCAGACTCTAGAAAAGAAATAAACATTTTACTACGTTTTCAACGTAATTGAAATACCTAAATTGGAAACCATGTTCGATTTAAATTGTACAGTTATCATACAAAACGCGATTTTATGAATTATCGCTTAACCGTGATAATAATACGATACCAAGTCTTATGTATCATCAAACCATGTCACGACGATACACAAATTTATTCTAGCCGAAGGTGTAAAAAATCGGATGAGCTCTTTACTCACCTTACATTGAAAAGAGATAAATATGTGATCATAGCCACGTATTATTATCTCGGTAAAGCGATAATTCATAAAATCGCGTTTTGTATGATAACTGTACAATTTAAATCGAACATGGTTTCCAATTTAGGTAATTTCTTTCTTTCTTTCTTTACAACTTTGGGGCTCAATAAATGTGTGCAACTTAAAACGCAGTTATTGTGAAAACGATGCATTTTATTTTTTTAGTATTGGTTAACCAAGTCTTATGTATCATCAAACAACATTTGAAGTATTTCTACTGTGTTATAAAAACGTTTCAAAAGTTATATCTAAACGGAATCGTTTTCACAACTACTTTTTAACACAGCTTATTTCACTTTATAGCTATTTCTCTTTATGGCTTTCACTAAGGACATAAACTGTTTGTAAAATTTGTCCTTGCCACCAGATGGACCTGCAGTAGTTAACATTAACACGTTTGTCCGCCAAATAACAACTATCAGCGATATTAAGATGGTCAGTAGACATAGAACCACGGATAAGTAAGAATTTGAGCTACTAGTGTAGTTTCCAGCTAACTTTTGAGGATTGGTTTAGTGTTTTGGTTGTTTTATGTTGTTTGCCTGAGCGTGGTGTAGTCATTGAGTTTACGATAACTTATATTTGGAAATGTGAACAATTTTTAACAGAGAATAACTAAACTATCCATTTAAATTGCTCGAGTATTAAAAAATACCGTCCAACATACGGAATTTGTGGAACATATTATTTGTGGAAATGTAAAAAGGTCAGCTTTGAGCAAAAGTTGTCGAGTTGTTGTTGAGTAAACGTTTCTGTTAAACATTGTTCTCTGTAAAACCCTTATATGTTGTGCCCTTTCCCAGAACTTTTTAATGTTCCCGCTTGTGAAGCCAGTTATTGTTTATAATTTAAATGTGTTACAGAACTTGTTTATATATGTAACAGATGTTTATGTGATTGTTTCTGATGCTAAATCCGCTAGAGTGCGGGAATAGCGATAATAAACAAACGAGGTCTATTTACAGATGTATTGTTTTACACTTAACATTGTATTTCATCTCTCATATTTATTTATTTTACGTCCGTGTTCAGATTACGTAATACATAAGATAGGATATCTGCAGGACAATTCTATAACTAAACCAAAACAGCGAACATCCAAATTATCTACAAGGCACCGAGTTTATAGGTAACTCAAGTGCTCAAGCCCACTACAGTGGATAGCGTTCCCATCATGCTGGCGGCATTGCCTCCCTCATTGCACGCGTCGCGTCAACTGATGAATGATAATCGTAACATCGTACGTAACATATTATGTTGAAAATTAAACGATAAAATATATTTATTTTTCTTTTTATAACTTCAATATATATATATTGTAAAACTTGGGCTTGTTTAATAATTACATAAAGATAAAAATACTGAAATCGTATAAAGTAGTTTTTTATTAATTTAAATTTGCCATAAGTAAGTTTTTCATCAAAGTCAATAATATTTTATAGTAAAAACTGTGTGCCAAATGATGTTACAAAATTATCATTGATTAGCAACAGTTTGCCCGTTGCGGACATACAATAAACCGTATTATTTTTATACGCTAAAAACATTGGAATCAAAATTCGTTGAAATACGATTTTACAAACAGTAAGAATTCTGACTAATAAAATATTCTTTATTCTATTAACTCCATTAAAAACAAATTCGTAGCTACAAAAAATCAACAACGTTAATTAGTTTGCCGCATAATGATCCAAAATGACCATGGATAAAAGCTTGGTTTTGTATAAACTAACAAAGTTTTAACACTGCAGACAATGCAGTAATAAAATGTGAATGCGACATTACAATCACGCGATCCTACAGGGTGCCATTAACACGCAACAATCAATTATTGATATGACACCGGTCTACTTTGGATCATTAATAAAATAAAATTGTCATATATCACGATCAACACAAGGCGTGTAAATAAAATTCTTTCAATAAAGCTAGCTGATCAATTATTTCCATATCACTTCGAAAAGTTTTCTTTTTAGTAATTTTATAGATATTTTTTACTGCACTGTCACCTTTATCTCTGTACAGGATGACTGGCAGAAAATTCTATACTAGTATTAAGTCTTTGTACCGAATTCTTGTATTAAATTAAAAAAAAAAACATTACCTCGACGTATTGACATCTCCAATAGAGAACAGACTCATTAAAACTTCTATCTTCATTTGAAGGTAATTTTTTTCTTTACACACAAAGATTATGAAATTTACTCGTTACAAAGACGTTAAAGCGTTTTGATAAAATTAAGGAAAAGTTTCCTTCATCAGCGTTAATTAGTCACACTTAGGAACATAAACAGAGCCTTTTCTATGACGCGAATCTCGGTAGCGTGCTTTGCTTTGTGGCACAAATTGCTAATTTCCGGCTACGTCACGTTCCATTGAAGATTTCTTGCCCCCTCGTGCCGTGACTTGGAACTTTACTCCGATCCTTTCCATTACACGAAACTTTTCTTTCACTAATAGCTTTTACGCCGAGAACATGTTACGTGAAATTAATTGATTTTACAAGAATGTCCTCGGGTTTCCAATTGACCAATTTCATTATTACTGATTAAATTTAATTATTACTAATGAAATTGGTCTTTATTTTAAGTACTTTATGGAACAGTTTTTTTCCTTCAATCATAATTGTTATGAGAGTTTAGGTGCTACAGTTGTTAGGGTTGGTATAACTTTCACAGATATATTTATTTTTATTTAAATATTCAACAAACCTTTGATCTATGTTACACTAACACAAATTCCCATCAACAGGCCAACTTACATTTATTTGCCATTTTTTTACTCCTTAAGTCTTGAGTGATCAGTATAATTTGTTTTTGGTCACAATTTCTATTTGTGTTCGTTTCGACTTCGTGTGATCATTATGTGATCATCCATCGGCGCATTGTACTTATTAACTCATTTTCAGGTAAAAGGTGAGTCGTCTAAAGCGTGTTTTCCAAATTTCAGCGTTAGCCAACACACGGCGTCAAAATTTTTAACACTTAAGTTTGTTAAGTTAGGGTTAGCTTCCAATTGATCCCCTTATTCATTCGTGATTTTGCTTGGTACTTAGATGGGCCGGCAGTAGTGAGCGTCAATATATTTGTCCGAAGTATATCAAAGATCGATGACGTCACCATGGTAAGTCACCGCAGGAAATGACTGGACCGTATCTAGTCATTGTTGCGTATGAGTTAATCTAAATCTAAAACTTAACCGCGGTTATAACAAGTCAAATGAATGGGCAACTCTCTCCTGATTGATCGATGTGGAGCGAATTACCCAAATCTATGTGTATTCTTCTTGTTATTATTTACTTCCTCTTGATTTCTTTTTTCCCGATTGGTGTTGACGACCAAAATCGTTTTTAAATTCGCGTCTTTCTAAAATTGGATAAGCCGTGGCGTTAAAACTATGCTTTTTCTGTCATCAGTCGACATTACCTATCAAGTCGAACTTTTGTTTCTTCTGGTTATGGATGCTAGTATTTTTTTATTTATATCTAGCTGGTTGTCTTTATGATTTCAACTTGTTGCGGCTTTCTGTGATTAAGATGATATTTTCATCCGATGGTTCATTAGCAAAAGCATTTATTCCATTTCTTATTCTTTTAACATTTGGCATTTCATCAAGTAGCGTGACAGCCGCTCTAGCCTCCCAAGAGTGTCTTAGATTAGGAGTTTAATCTTTTGATGAAACAGTTAATAAAGTTATATTATTGTTTTCTGTCACAAAGGCAATGCGCCAACGTTAGCCCGCGTCAACCTCTATCTGCGTTCTATCAGCAAAATAGACGATTATCATATGGTGAGTGATGGCACTTACAATGACAAAGCTCAATTAATAGACAATTTTATTATAACTGAGGTTTATCTTTAACGTTTTCGTCTTACAGTGATGAAGATACTTCATTTATAATAAAATTGGTTCTTTCAACTATGACAATCCTTGCACTTTGCTAACTATACCGCTGTCGTTTTTTATTGTATGTGGTTTTGTTTACCTTGATTTGTTTCATTTTGTTTATTTCATTGCATCTATTTTAGTTTTCGGTTTTTTCCTTACCAAAACTTTTCTTACGATTTCCTCTAATATTGTTTTGATAACCTTTTCAGCGGTGCGGCGCTGCGAATTATCTTCTTTATTTTAATTATAGTTCTAATATTTTTCGACAAATAAATACTATTTAATTCAAATACTATAAACTTTCACGAAATGGAAAGGTCTCCGTTATATTTTTATTTTTTTTGTTTTTTTTGGTCTTACATTTATTTTATAATGTTAAGCAATAAATAGAACCGAAGCGTTTTCTGTACAGACACTGATGGATTGGCACACAATGTAGAAAGCACCAAAATTACGAGCAAATTTAACTGCTTCGGTACCGACTGCACATTGTATGTCGTCAATAGGATATTTTACAATTGGCTTAAAGAGCGCACCTTCAACTGTTACAATATGTACAACCGGTATTACAGCGGTCCTGAATCTAACAATATCAATCACGCTTCTAGAGTAGGCGACAAGAGACCGCGGCCCGCACCAGTCTCAAATCACCACATTACAAATTTCATTTTTCTGAAACATTTATTTCAATCTAATCATGCTTTTTATTATGATTTTACGCATCCCTTATTTGATAAGGAGATTATTATAAAAACTATTTTGGTCGTGTAATTTGTATAACGTTGTTATTACTGTCTTGTTCATGTGAATTTGTGTTGTGTAATGATACGGGGTTATCGCCGCGCCCGCACTCGCCTCGCGCTTGGATCGGTGGCTGTCCCTACCGCAATTATCTGACACCTGACCTGAAACAACAGCTAGACTTACCGTAGCTCTAGTAAAACTGGCCGATGCATGAAGGTAACAAGCATTCCATCGACGAATGCTGTGACGGTGAGTTGGTCATAAAGCTTCGCTTTGAATGCATTTGATGCCTGGACTCCAGCTCGAAGGTTATCTTTTGGATTGTTTGAGACGGTTTGGTAATCATCGTCAAAGGGCGTCTCTGGCGGCCTGCCAGCACCGACACATTAATGATTCACTTTCATCCATCAACGTCGCTAGATAATATCTCGGGAAAACATTATCGTTATGATCAGTGTGACACAATTCGTGTAGGAACAGGAATGTGAATTGCGTAAGATACAAAATGCTACGTCTTTGTTATCTTGTAATTTTTTTTGGGAATTTCGCTTATTATGTTTTCGAATTTTTGATATATTTGTACTCTAGGTGAATTTTTCAAAAATAAACCAGATGTTTCTCTATAATTTACTGCAAGCTTTTGAACAAGTTATTACTGTAAATTAAATAGTTATTCTGTTATGTATAGATTCACAGATATAATTGATTCCTGACTCTACAAGACTTGTTTCATGTTCACAATGTAGATCCAAAAGCTAACATTCGACAGCATGTTTATTGGATCATTTCTTAGAAGCTGTATATGTGACGTTAATTCATTTGACTTGCAGTTGATGTCGAGGGATCTGTTTGCCTTGATATCTAATTAATTTATAAGAGAACCTTCGGCAACACCCTTCCCTAGCGTATTAATAAAGTATTAAATGAATTTGTGTCAATATGTCCAGAAAAGGTCACTGGCCTTGGTCGTTGATGAAATTGTTTTAGGATCACAAAGATCATCTCACTCATCTCGGTATACACATACAAGCATCGAATTACTGTATTCACTGTGCGACCAAGGCAGCACAAACAGAAAGTAGCTTTTTAGACATTGGAAGTAGTTATAGTCTTGATTCATAACATTTGCTCAGTTTTCATGCTACAGCTGAAACTGTAAGTAATACGTTTCATCAATGGCCTAGTTTCATGAAATTATTTGATGTAGGAGCATTCCGTAGTCAACAAAGTGTATTGACTGTAATACTTCAAATCACAATTGGCACTACTTTCAAACATGATTAGCAATATATTGGCACAAATATAAATTCACACTGTGTACCTAAGCTTTAATGCAAAAAAATTGTGTGTGAATTATCACAAAACTAGTCAGCTTTCGCAGTCATTTCTTTAGAAATAAACGAGAGAAGTAAATTAATAAATAAAAGCTTACTAGAAGCTCTAAACATGCAAATTATATAGAATTTAAACTGTAGAATTGAGTGTTAAATATATTGAAACATTGTCAAGAAATAACCATATCAAAAAAAGTGTTTTTTTCAAGACAATGTTTCAATTTTTAGACAAATCTTTTACACATTTTTTAGTAGTAAAGAAGTTTATGATGTTTTCAGGAATATTCTGTTCAACTTACATTCAGAGAACAGTGGCTAGATGAGAGACTCAAATTCAACAATTTAGGAGGTAAGTGACAGATTTATATAAAGCATTTCATAATGTGTACATATACATGTTTTATATTCACTTTTGTGATCCGTATATGTTTAGTTTAACCGAACAAGTAAAGTTAATATGTATTATTGTGTAAATTTTATCTTTGCTCATAAAATATCCAAAAATTAAAATCAAATTTAATTAATTGTAAATCTAAAGAATATTTTGTTAAGTGGTTGAAATTTTATGGGCTTCCCAAGGGTCTGTACTCGGACCACTTTTATTCATCCTATGTCACATTAAAATTGCAGGTCGTCTCAAGTACCTGACCCTGACTGAAGCAAATAGGGTATGGATGCCGGACTTGTTTTTCTCCAACGAGAAAGAGGGTCATTTCCACAACATCATCATGCCTAACGTGTATGTACATATCATAAGCCATAAATAGTGACCCGGTATATAGGTGTCAAAATTGATTACAGCACATTTTAAACATATATTTTGAAATCCCATCCAAAACGGGCATATATATATGCCATTTATAACATTGCTATAAATTACAAAAGTTAATGAAGTTATTTCTCCAGGTACATCCGCATCTTCCCCAACGGCAACGTTCTCTACAGCATCCGGATCTCGCTGACGCTGTCCTGCCCGATGAACCTGAAGCTGTACCCCCTCGACAAACAGACCTGCTCGCTGAGAATGGCCAGTTGTAAGTACAGCTTTTGCATGGTATGAACGATAAGAAATAGCTTTGAAGCGTTCTTCTCATCTACCACTATTCGATAAAATGATACAATTACCGATGAAGGCATTTTCAAGCTGTGGATCCTCGGTGAAAAGTGAAAGCAAGGACTAAGTTTCAGAGTCACAGTCTTCTTAAAGAAAGTGCCACCTTTCTAAATCTCGCCCCGAACGTATACACCTCGATCAATTTTTGCAGCGTCTTCAGTCATCTGTCTCATGTGATTTACTATTAATATTGGTACCAAAAATATGAAAAGTGTTCCAAGTTACAGGAAATTTATCGAGTTGTGTTAAAATAAATTGATGGTTTATTTTATTGATTAAATTTGCTCAATGATATTTATGCTTGATTCGATAACGAGATACGCATTATACGTACAATGACCTTTGATCTAACCGAGGGCAAGCCTCGTATAAGCATACCCCTCTGCCAAGGTACAAGACAAACTAATCTACCTAGGTTTGGTTGACCGTTGGTTTAGTTATGTGAACGTTCGCCTTCTAAGCAGGGATATCGGGTTCGATTCTCAGCGGGAACACAAGTTTTCTGCCCAAGGAAAATTTGTGTTTCTGGTTCTGGTTGTGATTGTGTGTGTGATGTGAATGTTTCCGATACCGACGACAAAAATCATAGAATTTATTGTGGGGCTGTGAGTGTAAGCGTTTATTTTTATAGGTAAGAAGGTGTAAGACAATAAGAGACTTGCTCTATTATATATTTTATGTCTGAAGCCGATTAAACATTGTAAACAGATAATGTCTTGAAAATTTGAAAATAATTGACATTTATTATCACCACCTTGCAGTATTCGAAGCCTGTAGTATTTTATTATATGTTAGGCTACCTAGTGTTTGACCACTATCTCACCTATTGGTAAGTGAAGATGTGGTTGAGGGTGGTAAACACGTTAGAATGAGTGGATTTTGAAACAGCGACCGCCCTATTCGGGTTATCATTGCTTTATGTATGCGAACGCGAATGAAATTTCAAAACTTAGTTGGTTCTAAATGCTGGTGATGTACAGATGGATGGACGACCGACGACCTGGTGTTCCTCTGGAAGGAAGGCGACCCCGTGCAGGTGGTGAAGAACTTACACCTACCACGCTTCACTCTCGAGAAGTTCCTCACTGACTACTGTAACAGCAAGACTAATACTGGTAAGCGATATTTCTTGGCATACAAACGTTTTTGAATACGCTGTCAACCAGATTGCAATAAATCCTTTTTTTTACAAAATGTACTTTGTTTACGAGTAGGTACAGTTCATTCATACTTTTCGTCTAGGTGGTGTATATTGTACAGTCGACTGCATCCTGTTAACATCAGATTTTTTCTATGTATGAAAAATGAAAATAACTTTATTTACAGCTGAAAAACACTCCAAATATTACAGTCATTTATTATATAAATCTATGATGATACAGAATATAAGCTAAGGTTTTTTGTTATATGGTGTCTTGGGCTGAAAGTTTCATAATATGCACTCTTAAAACTGTGGTCTTCACACTAGGCAAGCCTGTGTCGTGAAGACCTAATTCGAACTATCACTACAAAGTTGACACATTAGTCATTACCAAAATAAAACATAAATAAAATAAAATAATGGTCGTATGTTAATACTTAACCAAACAGAATTTGTAAATTCAGTTGAATTTACATTCTTCAGTCTATTTTACTATTTTGCTTTAAAGTAAGCTAAAATACACATAAATGCGGTCAAAAATCCAATGAGACACATTTTAAAATTTGGAGGTACTTGCTTACGTGTTAAAGCAGCCTATAGACGGCTGCTTTAACACGTAAGCAAGCACCTCCAAATTTTCAAATGTGTCTCGTAACATCACATTTTGGTAAAATGGAAGACATATGTGACATTCGCTATTAACCGACATTGAAAAAATCTTAGGGAAGTTTCAGTATCTAGTCCAGCACATTGTCCTTTTCAAGAAATCAATCAACGTATTGCATCATTTTTTCATTGTATTATACAGGTGAATACAGTTGCCTGAAGGTAGACCTGCTGTTTAAGCGAGAGTTCAGCTACTACCTCATCCAGATCTACATCCCGTGCTGCATGCTCGTCATCGTCTCCTGGGTGTCCTTCTGGCTGGACCAAGGAGCTGTTCCCGCTAGGGTATCTTTGGGTAAGAAGTGTTCCAAGAACTTGGTGTTGTGTTTGTGTTTTTATCATATTAAATAAAAGCTTACAGAAGTTTAGTATGAAAAGTATAGTGATTTATACTATTTACTGAACTGCTTATACTGTTTAGACTGCTTTCAAGCGTTTGCGATGTCCTTCTTCTATAATCTGATTGTAGAACAAAGCATGTGCGTCTTAAAAGACGCACTTGCTTTTAAATCCAATCGCAGTTGAATTCAAGATTGAAAAAAGTCGTGGCCGCCTAGATTAGCCTCTTAGAAGTAATATTATAAGTGTTCGAAACCAGGTCAAAAGTATTTTCGCAACTGTACAAGGTATATACAATAAGTTATCGAAGGCAAATTTTAAACAAGTTAAATATATTAATGATATATTTTTTTTATAAACTTTTTCGTAAACACAATAGTTCATTTTCATAAACACAAACCAGCACCTGAGTTATCTTGTACAGTAGAAATGCTTGCGTGAATGACAAAACGCAGGGATAACAAAGGGATGATTATTGACTTGTCTATTGCTTCAGACTAACTAAAAATCTCTTGGGCCATTAAATCCTCTAAGTTCTTCATTAAATCCAAATAATGTGATCAAATATTTTGTAATGATCTTACAAAATTTGTATTCTGCTGTCAATTGCCTTTCAAGATAATGATGTAAGATCATTGAATGAGTTGGGATCCTTGTTCACTAAATAAGTTATTCAATTTTTCAAATTATCTTGGTGTCCCAACTTAATCCTTGGGTTTTCTTGCCCAGCAAATAACTGCTTCATCTAACCCACCACGCCATCTAATTGTTACGAAGATCTTTTGCAACTAAATTAAATAACAACTAAATTAAATAACAACTGAACAAAATATCTTGCATAACAAGTTTAATTTTAGGCATCCTTGCCCATTCTGCTTCATATAAGAAGTCGTCTCTAATATCGATAAACTAAATAGTGACTAAAACAATTAAAACTAACAAATTAAAATTGGTTCCTGCCTGACAAATTGGACTAAACTAATCGATAATTGGACAAAATTAAACTAGTTCTAACTTCACGTGTTTGATGCTCGCAGGAGTAACCACCCTCCTCACGATGGCCACTCAATCATCAGGCATCAACGCCTCTCTGCCCCCCGTCTCGTATACCAAGGCCATCGACGTTTGGACCGGAGTGTGTCTCACGTTCGTCTTCGGTGCCCTGTTGGAATTCGCCCTCGTCAACTACGCCTCCCGATCTGACATGCACAGGTAATGTATTGTTATGCGCAGGTGTGTTGACTCTGCTCACGATGGCAACACAGTCCTCGAGCATCAATTCCTCTCTGCCGCCGGTGTCCTACACCAAGGGCATCGATGTCTGGACCGGTACGTGCCTCACCTTCGTGTTTGGGGCGCTGTTGGAGTTCGCTCTTGTCAACTACGCTTCGCGATCTGACAAGCACAGGTATTTGCATGCTTATTTTACTGTAGGAATGGTACTGAGCCAAGAGTGACAGCGATAGCTTCGCACTTTATTCTTATACTTTTACTAGAACGTATGCTATGCAGTTTGTCTTACAAGATTTCGGTGGCTTTTAGCATTCCGTCTAGATACGCACTCATTTAGCGTGATTGTGTAAAAGGCGAGATAATCTTTTTAAAATCCCAGCACTTTCCCTAAAAATATACTGGTCTGTTTTTTCTTTATAAAGTACCCATTTTATAAATTTTATAGAAGAATGCAGATACCGTAGAGTTCTCCAGTTTCAATTACCTTTGCTCCACGGTAGGCGCCAAGTGTTTAATTGTTACCTTATGATTATTATGTGATGATGTTACTCTATGTTAGAAATAACTAATTGTTCAAAATTGCATTTTATATAGGCGTAAAACTTTTTCCTTATATATCCCCTAGCTGCAAGATACATATTGAAGTCTTTGAAATGCTTTAAATTTTAATCTTGCATCATTACTTGCGCCCTTCATCCTTAGAATTTAGGATCTATGAGATCTAGAAAATCGTGTTGGAAACTATAGATTTTTGACGTACCACACTACATTTTCCAGTAATTTCAGAGCTTTTTCTTCTTCAAGTAGACCCATAATGCTTGTTTACAATATTGCCACAGAGCAGCGCTATTTAAAGACTCTTCCATTTAGCATGCTAAGCATACAAATAGAATATACTAAACATTGTCTCCAGGGAAAACATGAAGAAGGCCCGTCGCGAAGCCCTAGAGGCAGCCAACTTGGATGCAGCATCAGACCTTATGGACACCGATAGCAACGCTACCTTCGCGATGGTGAGACCGCATTTAAAACAATATAACAGTTGTAGGCCGCTGGACATTTTGTATTGCAGTTTTCTTTGATTTTACTTTGAGAATGGGTATATTTTTTTATTATATAGATGTGGTTAAATCAATTTGAATTTAAAACTTACTTGTACTTTCATAAACTGAATTTACTTCATTTGTTGGAATGGAGCTTACACAGATATCGAAGAACGCTTGTTGAATCGTAGTTTGTTTTTTGAGTATCATTGAAAGTAATTGTTTAGGTTATTAAGTATTTTATACATGTTTCCTTTACATTAGTATGAAGTATGCTGCTTTCATTGATTATGCTTATTTGTTTCTGAATATGGTATTTATAAAGATACTTTGTTATCAGTTTTCAAAGGTATGACATTATTGCCTTAAGTTTTTTAGACCTGTTGAGTGTCGTATATTTTAATAAATGTTCATGTTACAATATACATATAAGTCATATACGTATACATCATTCAAATTAGATTATTCTATACTTCCCTTCTTGAATTAAATAAATAAAATAAGATTTATATTGTTATAAATCTTATTTTATTACTACAATAATTAGTTTTGATAAATAATAAGGAATATTCCTTATCTATTTCCTCTTAGGCATATTTTAGTTTGTGATAACATGCATTTTGATTCTGGAGTCAACATACAACTAATTCTTCAGTTTTCAATATGTATACCAAATGTCAAGATCGAGTCACCATACATTTTTACAAGAATCCAAGATATTTTAAGCACACGAGTACAATAATAATTATGTGAATATAAACGTACTATATAAGAAATTTTGTGAGTTGCTCGCCTGGCTTGCTACTAAAGTAGCTTACCACCATTAAGTTGAAAGTCTGCCGCCAAGCCAAATACGGTGTTCCGGCAGTTATCCTTGAGAGCCTGCGTATTCCAGGTCTAGTGTGTTTACCAGCTTCGATCACATCGTCACTTACCATCAGATGAGATAGTGGTCAAACACTAGCATGTCAAAAAAAAAAAAAAAAACACTATCGAAATTTTATTCAAACTCTGTAAAGACCGCGTTTTTCGGAGTTTTAATGTCTAGAAAACTTTTAGTCTCTGCGCGCTCTTCTATCTAATATACATATATAAAATAAATTTATATAAAGCGATTATAGCTTATTTGGGTAGAGGTAAAATCTCAATGGAATTACTATATATTTAAGAGGGAGGTAAAGCAAATGTGTTTAACAAAGTTCTTTACTTCAAGCTCGATCTCTCGACTACTTTTTATTATTATAATACTTCTAACAATTCTTTGAACCATGTAAAGTTACAGGGAAAGTCTAGCAGGTTTTCTTCAGGGTGAGTTGCATACTAGGCTAAGTGCCCTTACCACCCTTGACTACATATCATTCAGCTGAGGAAGTGGGCAAATGCTAATGATTGAGAGGTGTCCCATCTTTCTTTAGACTATAATTTCTACTTAAAACTTAATAGACTATTAGGTAGTATAGGTAATCAAGTAATCCTTGATAGAAATTTAAACTCAAGACTGCACTTACCCGTCCCACTCAAAGTAATAACAAAAACTGCGTACAAAATATCAAGCACCCAACGTCGGGTGGCCAAGATGCTTTTGCCCCTGCCGGCCTGACTTGTCTGCAACTGCAGAAACCGCTGATGCGCGGCGATTCGAAGATGCGCCAGTGTGAGGTGCACATGGAGCCTCCCAGGAAGAACTGCTGCCGGCTGTGGATGTCTAAGTTCCCCACCCGCTCCAAGAGGATCGATGTCATCTCGAGGATCACTTTCCCGCTCGTCTTCGCGCTCTTCAATCTGGCTTACTGGTAAGTAGTTCAATTTAACATTTACGATGCTGAATGAAAGACAAAAACAAAAAGCGAACCGTCCGCTAACATCTTAAAGATGAAGAAGAACTGCTTTTACAATCTCGCCGGGTTCGCAAAAATCCTGGAGCTCCGGTACGAGTTTTCATCGTTTGGAATTCGTTCTGTTTTCTACCAAGCATTAACTTACAGCTACAAGGAAGACTAGCCTTTTCTAGTGTTCCACATAAATAAAACAAGTGACCCCGCCTCTTCCCCAGGTCGACGTACTTGTTCCGCGATGAAGAGGAGGAGAAGTGATTCTCCGCGGATGCGGACGCGTCCAGCGCCGCGCCCGCCCGCCTCGTCCTCGCCGTGCTGGCGCCCTACGCCGTGTTCGCCGCTCTGTACTTCGCGTGCCTGCGCCCCACGCACGCGCCCCTCCCCTCGCGCCGCGCCGCGCGCCTGTGACGCCACGCCGGGGCCCCGCGTACCCTGTCTCACGATTGGTGCCCCGCAATCGTCTGCTTCGACGACCCTTGCCGCTGCGACGCATTCTGCCACTTACCCTGCTGCCTCAGCGTATACGACGTCGTTTGCGTCTGCGGACCGAGAGGATTCTGCTTTGTCGGCAGCTGGTGTCGCGTCAAACTAGCGAAGTTCATGTGCAGCCTTTGTCGCGCTCCGGCCGTCGACGATGGCGTCGAAATGGAGGATATCAGTCTGCAGTCGTGGACGGCTACCCCGGCCACTTATGCGGAGGTGACGTCCCCTCCGCGCGGTTCCATTCCGGTTTTCCCTGAATAAGTTTTAAAATAAAGGGGGGTCGACTTTAAGGCGTCAGCTCATTGATATCTTCAAATAGTAATGCTGGGATGTCAATGGGCAGCTCTCCGTAATCGGACGTTCAAAATTTCTTGTAATTAAAAATGTAGGGCGCGACGGCTACGATGACCACTGACAACTTGGCGATCTCTAACGGAATATCTTAGTATTATTATTGATGTCTATGAATATCAAGTGCACTGGGTTTGAATAATACAAGTTTTAATAATACAAGCGCAAAATACTGCTCAAAAGCGACTAGAACTTAAGCTAATCATTTCCCGCAACAGAAACATTACTCTGTAAAATGTGCTTTTGATATCTACAAGCCGATGAGCAGTAAAAAATAAAGATAGTAAAATATACCTTTAAATATTCTTAATCAATTCACATATTTATATTGTAATTTTTTTTTTTGATTATTTTTTTTTACAATTGTTTTAACTTCAATAATACGTGACAGCTTATACATCGCTCAATACTTACTATCGTAAATAAATATACTGTAATTCCCATAAAAGTGTATTCAGTAATGAACAAATTACTTCAAAAAGATTTTTCGATAACTTTACCAAATATCTCTAACCGATTAATTAAGGTATGATAATAAGGAATACAAGAGTGTGAATGAGTCATATTCATAAATTAGTAATAGTGGTAAGTACTGACTTTTTACTAAGTGAGAATTAAAAATGAGCATTGCGATACTATAATTCCAATATAATTATATATGTATATTAGCATAATATTACTAAGAAATGGACTCCACGTCTTAGGTATAGAGTTCAGTTTCGTTAGTCAAAATAAGGCTTTATAGTTTTTTTCACGGCCTACAAGTATACTTTGTAGAAATCATTTATCCTTTATTTAAAGGACTCGTCTTTGAGACAAAGGAATTTTATGCACGATCATTGAAAAAAGTATTTAACGTAGTTAATATGTAAATGTTAGATAATAACAAATAATAAACTTTGTATTATAATAGTGTACAGCAATCATTGTAGCCAACATTGATTTGAAAATCTGCTTCTATCAAATTCAAGTTTTGCTTCAGTACAAAAAAAAACATTTAAAAAAAATCTATTACTTTTTTATGGCTACAAATATGTATGTCTTGACCGAAATATTACGTAAAATATAACTTCATTGATGTAAAAAATTCTGAAAATATTTATTTTCTTTATTTCTTTGTACCTTGATGATGTATTCATAAGTAGCGAAGGAATTAGTGTAATATATGTTAGACGTACACCATATTTCATAATAATTCGCAACCGAATATGTATTAAAAGTAGGTAAATAGGTAAATTTTGGCCTACTTCTACACCTGTGTCGCTCATTATATAGTAAATATATATTTACTATTAACTTTCTAACTATAAATATGTTTTTGGCCTTCCTTCTCTACTTTATCTCTCACTGTAAATACTGAAGTTATTCTATAAATAAAATTGTTATATATTTAATGTTTCAATATCTTTTGTAATGTATCAAAAGCGTACCAAAGGAAATCAATTATCAATCGTTACATTTGTATCTACTGACTGTTACACAACATTGAATATAATTGCTTCCAAACATCTATTACGGGATAACTGATTGAAGATTGAGTTGACGATTGAACATTGACTATCTTTTGCAGCTATACATTATATTACTATCACTAAAGCTGTGTTCTTTATTAGATATGAATTGCCTTTGTTATGATGTTACTGCTTTACTATCACCAGTTTGGTTTATAACGAGATTCTTGCTCATTTGTCTATCTCCGTCCTTATTTTATTTGTATTTTTAAACTGTTAAATAGCACCAATATTCAGTATTAGGTAATTTTCATGATATGAATAGGTGTCTTAAATGTCTATAGAAATTTTTGGGCTGTGAATGAGACAAAGTTTATAAATCCGAAACGATTTTAATAGGTTACGAAGGCATATTAATTAAGATAGGCTTCAATATCGAGAAATTCATGCCTTTTATGCCGGCCACCCACGTTTCAGACCATCGTCTGTCCAAATGGAGAGATAACTTATAACACGTAAGACACACATGGACAGATTGCATAAATCCATTATATTGATCGATAAACTGACTATACCTATCCCTAGTGCGTTCGGTTTCAATTCGATGATAACAAAACTCATAAGGTTAATTTTTGCTTAATTCAAATAGACACCGAATGCAACAGAGAGTATAGGTTCTGGAACGGCCGGTATAAACTTAACGCCTGCAATCTCATTCTTATTGTTAGGTCAATGGACACTGAAATTAACGTCGTTTACATATCGAGATACGTATTGAAAGATTCAAAGATGGTAAAGCCCCATGCCCGATTAACAAGCAGGGATTGTTTATTTTTACTTCCGTAGATACATGTTGTGAATTAATATTACCGGATGTATTATTGATGTTTAATGTATTGATGTATCTGGAAAGATTTAATAAACGTATATACCTATCTGTTACGTGTTTTATTTATTACATAAATAAATACTAGTTGGTTTTCCAAACCTGGCGATGTTCTCTAGATCTTAATATAACATGACAGTTATCAAATGTGTGACGAAATTTGAAATTGTTAAATTTTTTTTCAATCTTATAGGCGCTAGCCTCTAAGGTCCTTCTTAACCACGTTACGCCCATAGGACGTCGCTAGTTCGACCTCTTTATAGCATAGGCAGGCATGTGACCACAACCTCACTTAATGGAATGTGATAATTCAGCCGAAGATGTAGCATGCTTGCCTAGAAGATACCTATTCCCTCTTGACTTGAAGACTCCCAGATTATACCGCTCGGGTATAATCGGTAAAGACGAGGTCCAATTCTTTAAACTTAGTGGGCGCTGTAAAAATAACAGAATAGAGAATACTAGAAATGTAGAACCTAGATTATTTTAACTCTGACAATTCTTGTGATAAAAAGTATGAGTAGGTACCTATTATATATAAATGCAAAAAGTTTATCAAGTAATTACAAGCTTTTATTTAACTTGCAATGTATGTATGTTTGTCCAAGTGGAATCTTGCAACTGAATTTTAAATCACCGATTGAGCTGAAATTTGACTACACGCTTATTTTGGAAGACAATGCATGCTTAGCTATGTGACGTCATTCTAATTCCAATATGGCGGGACCTCCAAGATGGCGGACAAGTTATATTATGCATTACTACAATATGGATATCAAATGAAAGGGCTTGCTGAGAATAACTCGAAAAATAAAGTGACGTCATTCTAAATCCAATATGGCGAACTTCTAAGAGCTTGTTTTTAAAAAGTTTTTAACAATCGACTTGTTTTCTTTTATTTGTGAGGACTTCACGCCACTTTGTATCGAAAACACGTAGACCACGAAGATTGTTCCAAACTTTCTTTACATCTATTTTTATTCCCAACAAGCAGTTCCCCACAAATGTAGCCTATATGTAATTCCAGGTCCTTATCTACATTACCAAATTTCAGCAAGATCAGTTCCACAGTATAAGTGTTGTAACAAATCAGACTTTATTGTTTATATATGGACTAGTTCCCCGCGTTAAGTTTCAAAATATCATCAAAACCCCCAAAAAAATTTGACGTTCCTAAAAAGTATCTTATGTCCGTCTCCTGGTTCTAAGCTACCTCCCCGCCAACTTTCAGTCAAAAAAATGTATAAATAATGTGACTAACACGACTCTTATATATATACACTCACCGGCACGGAAACTTGGCCACTTACGCAATTTGCGATAACTTGTGTTTTTATAATTTTATTGAATAACTTTAGGGTAGGAGGGATGAAAATTATTATTTTCTATGCTCTTATAATTTTTTAATGAATTTAACAGATCACAGCACTGCCAGTTTCTTTTTTTGTAACTGAACAGTATTTTAAGAATTTTATCAGTTATTTCGATTGTTACTAAAAATGACAATGAAGCGTTTTTTTTTTATCTTGCACACGTTTCAATAGCAGGTGTTCCCTCCTCTGGCCCTGATGACTGCCTGCATCCGGTCAGGCATGCTCTGGATAATGTTTTTGATGTCCACTTGCGGTATAGCTTCCCAAGCGGCCAGAACTGCATTGCGGAGCTCGTTGAGAGTTTGTGGCACATTGGAATCGGACTTAATCTTTCTTTTGAGCATGTCCCAGATGTGCTCTATTGGATTTAAGTCTGGGCTCCGAGCTGGCCACTGCAACTTTCGAATTCCAACCGCTTGGAATTAATCTTCCACGCACCTGGCGACATGGGGACGTGCGTTATCGTGCATTAATAATCCAAAGTCGTACCCAATGAACCCCAAATAAGGCATTACATGGTCCTGGAGGATTTCTTCAATATATCGCGTGGCATTAAGCCGATTGTCGACAACCACCAACTCCGTACGAGCATCTGAACTTACTCCTCCCCAAACCATTATAGAGCCGCCGTGAAAACTCACTGTTTGAGTAGTCGTAATGGGTAGGTATCGCTCTCCTCTTCTTCTCCATACCCTTTCTCGACCGTCTGGAGCTCGTAAAGCAATTCGGCATTCATCTGTAAAGAGAACTCGAGACCATTGCTCGTGTGTCCAGTTGGCATGTTCTCGGGCGAATTGAAGACGAACTACTCGGTGCTGTCTGAGGAGTTATGGGCCGCGCGCTGGCCTACGAGCTTTTAAATTCACTTCTTCCATTCGTCTCCTGACCGTGCGCTCGCTTACATTTATGCCTCTGACGTTTTGGAGCCGCTGTCGAATCTCAACAGCTGTAAGGAAGCGGTTTCTCAATATCTCTAAGACCATGAACCGGTCGTCTCGAGCTGATGTGCATCTAACACCTCCACTACCTGGTCTTCGAGTGTAGTGCCCAGTCTCCTGATATCGTTTCAAGGCATACTGCATGGATGAACGTGGTACATTTAACACAATAGCCACTTCACGATGTGTCAGTCCTTGGTCGATCAATGCAACGGCTTGCGCGACCTGTTCTGATGTTAGCGGCATTTTTTTCGTTCTAAATCACGTTTGAATACACAAGAATAACCATAAAATCTCAAAAATGGGTGAACTTTAAGCTAAACTTCTCAAAATACACAAATTAAAAACTTCGTCTTAGATGCTTCAATGACCCGTTTTGACTAAATCTTCACAAGTGGCGTCAAGGTGCGCTCAAACTTAATGAATTACCCTCTAAAACTAAGGTAAACATTTTCTGACTTACCTACATAAGCTGCATTCATTAGAAACAATTCAACAGTTTGTTATTGCGAGATAAGAGCTTGGCCAAGATTTCGTGCCGGTGAGTGTATATATACACACACACAAGCTAGCAATAACACTTATATATAATTAGGAACTGTTATTTTTATTACTATTACTCTATATTGTTGTGCTTGTGTGAAGGAAAAATAACAAATACAAACGAATTCGATTATAGTTTTTTATACCATTTTATTTAACAATGACATCACATAAAATTAATAAGATAACTAAGATTACCAACTTCTTCAAATACCATAATAAGCTAAGTACAATGTTATACATAAGTATAGCAAGCCTTCAGAGTAAAATGTTTCACATTAAACACTATTATGAAGCTTATATATTTAATGGATATTATAAAAAAAATTATGTATAATAGTAAAATTATTTAAAATCTTCGCAAAGGTTACAAATATGAAACCAATCAAAATTAAAACATGATGTAAACATTCAGATAAGTTATAATTATGAAACTAATCATCAAGTTACGAGTATAATGTTAAGGGATGTCGAAGTTTCAGAATATTAATGTCACTGATAATAATGTAACTAAAATATAATTAAGTAAATTTATAAATATATAATTTACTTCTCTATTTATTTATTAATTTTTCTCAGCAATAAAGTCTCGCTGTACCACGAGGTAACGCAGCCAGCATTTTGGGCACACTGCCGACCAATTACTTTTTGTATTATATAAGTAGATTAGTTATGTTATTAATTATACAATGTAATTGTTTTATTAGACTTAATAAATTGGTAAGTAAATGATATATTAATATTACTATAGAGACGCCATATATGGCTTTATATTTATAAAAAGCACAGAAGTTACACTCAGTAGCAGTGTCCGGCCAGAGGTCGATTTCTCGAAACCAAAGCCGATAGTTACATTAGATACCCTAAGAAATTCAATTGAAAATTGGCTAAAAGTAAATAAAATTATCAACTGTTTACAATAAAAGAATAATTTTAAAAATAAAGATAAAAACAGTCACCAAAATGCATAATCAAATGCGCACTTATAACAAACTTGTTTTGTTTGATTTACTACGTGCGATGGCGGTTGGCCGGCTCACAGCCCCCTGCACATCGCATCTTCCATAGATATCTCGCGCATTCGTAATCATAACTGTTCGTTCAATTTCAGTGCTTGCTAGAAACCACAGACAAAATAACCAGTTGACTGCTAGTACCTTTCCCCCTCACGAAAACAACATGCTATTTAAAGCATCAATTCAGTAGCTATGATTGGACATACTGCAGCTGACGTCATAGCTGAGGCTAACATGTGTGCCATCGGCCAATCACAAGCTTACATATACTTCGCCCTTTTTCCCCGCTGGATGATTTTTGTTACAATGGAAAATTTGCGTCATGCTCCATCAACTGGTTTCATTATCTTTGCTAGAAACTTTCTACAATGTTTGCATTTGGCCAAAAACTAAGGTTTACCCGAAGGTGTTTTTTTTGGTCGAAGTTCAACCAGCTGAACGTTCGGACAGTACTGAACAGACTAAAAAGAAACCAGGCGGAGCTTTACCGCGAAAGTGAAAAAAATGGCGTTGTTGATTTTGTATAATTTTCCAAACTTGAGATTCTTTGAGTGTTAATGTGTAATAATGGTTGATTATTAACCGTCAATACTTTTTAAACATGCACAAGTGCAGGCAAGTCATACAAAGTTGTAAAACGTGATTTTCGCCTTCGCTCCAAAACTCCAATCTAGTAAAATTTCTACCACTTCACAAGGCATGACTTGACTATGACTGGACCTTGACTCCTAGGACTTAAAATAATAATGTGAAATATACTTGAAATATATTATTACTTGACACTGGCTAAATGCACAAGATTGTGAAACCAAAATTAAAAGAAAGAAAAAAGGAAACCAGGAGGTGTCTGTTCACTACTAAGCTACCAGTGATTTCGCCATAAATATTGTGCTTTCGTTATGACGTATCAATATTTATTGAATCTCATTGGATATGGTCCGATATTTAATTCTTGGTTTAACTAATAATTCGTTAACAAAGGGAGTAGTGGTAAGTAACAATTAATTCTTCCCTTCGGTTTGGCACGCCAGGAACTTCTCCGCTTCTCTCTGAAAAAAGAAATAATAATTATTTAACGTAGGTAATGACACTTCCTCTCAATGATTGGAATAAACAACAGAACACAACATTGGGATACACAACTTTAACTTTGTGTAGGTATGTAGAATTTAGTTTTAATTAATAGTAATTTTGTGAATCTGGCAGTAGAGTCATCAATTTCATGAGTGCCTCTTTGGGGACCATGTGAATAAACGATTTTGAGTTTCTTAAAAAGTAATACTTTAAAAAGTCTTGTAAAATAATATTTTTACCGGTTATAAATTAAAATGATTAAAAACTTATATAACCAGAGAACTTGTCAAGTCGAATCAAACAAGCCAATAATCGACGGGCTTATCTTGTTAAGTTCAGCAGTTCCTATGGCCATCTACCGTCATAATCAACCATTATTACACATGAACACTCGAAGAATCACAGGTTTGGAAAATTATACAAAATCAAACAAACAAACGCATTCACACTCACAGCCCCACACTAAGTTCAAATACTTGTATTGTGGGTGCCGGGAACATACACATCACACACACAACCACACCCAGAACCAGAAGCACAAATATCCTAAGGCAAGGAATTTGTGCTCCTGCCGGGAATCGAACCCAGGACCCACGGCGCAGAGGGCGGACACCTGTCCACTGCGCCAACTGGGTCGTCGAATCAACATCGCCATTTTTTTACTTTCGCGGCAAAACTCCTTTAACTCCTTTTCAGTCAAGTAAATGAGTCATAGTCCAGCCATAGTGAAGTCATGCCCTACTAAATTGGTATAAACTTTACTAAAACTTCTATTGGGAGTTTTGGCGAAGAGCGAAAACGAAAATCATCTCGTTTTTACCATAGTTTTTACCGACTTCCCAAAAAAAGAGGGTACTCAATTTTTTTTAATGTGTTTTATCTTATAACTTCTTTCCACGTGAACCGATGTCGAAATTTTTTTTAGTTTGAAATATGTTGCTTTCCTATTGGTTCCACTTAAATTTGATCGAGATCTGATCAGTAGTTCTTGAAATATCGTCAATAATGCGTATTCTGTGGACTATATCGACGATGTTCTCGTTTTTGACTGACTTTAAAAATTACCTCATAACTTCTTTCGTTGTAAACCGATTTTGATGATTATTATTCTTTGAAAGCTGGTGTTTTTCATGTGGTCCCATTGAAATTTGATCAAGATCTGATCTCTAGTTTTTGAATTATCGTCAATAATGCGTGTGCAATACATTAAATCTGATCAAGGTTCCGAAGATAAAGCGGTGACGTCGGTTTTTTAAGCCTTGCTTGCGTTTAATTATTTATCGGATACATTTCGGAGAGTGTGCCAATGAACTGCACGATCTAGTTCCCCCATCCCCGTTCTATCATCGGACAAGCTGACAAACTGCTAAGCGACACGGCTATATGATAGACATTCCACAAATGCGCACGAAGCGTTTTGCTTCCACATTCATTGTGCGAACCGCAAAGGAATGGAACTCCTTGCCTGAGTCGGTATTTCCTGATAAGTACAATATGGGAGTCTTTAAGTCGCGATTGCATAGATATCATCTAGGCAAGCCTGCTCCATCGTCGACGACATCGTCGCTTACCATCACGTGAGATGGTGGTCAAAAGATTGCCTATCTTGAATAAAAAGAAACACGTTTTCAGCTTTGTATGTTTTGTCTACACTAATACACGTTAACTATTAATGATAAATTGATTTATATAGCATTAGCCATGCTATGCAGAACTATAGTGATAAATTTAAAAAGGAAAAATTATCGCTTGAGGCGGGATTTGAAAAAATAAATTAATGATAAATAATCCACCATTCGTTTTTACAAGTTTGAGAAACTAAAGGACAGTTACATTATAACCAAGGATACTTGAAATAAGTTCTTCGTTTTTACCCTACCTGGATGAGTTTGTAAACCGCGAAGATGCTTTCCTCAGTGAGACAGCCGTCATCAGCTGACGGCCTGACGCTGCGCTTGCCGTTACCCCAGTCGGTGCTGAACGTTAGCTGAGCCTCCGACACTACCAGGAGCACGGCTAGGAGGAGCACCAAGTATACAGGGCGGAACATGTTTCTGTCGGTAAGGAAGCGGCATATAAATAATACAATTTAAGCAGTAAGCATGTTCTAAACGCTTTTTAAAAAACACAGCCCTACACTAACTCCGATGACTTGTGTCGTGAGTGTCGGAAATATTCACAACACAAACACATTCAAACCAGAACCAGAAAAACAAAGCTTGGGGAAAATACTTGTTTCCCGCCGGGAACCGAACCCGATACCTCTGCGAGAAGGTGAACGTTCACCCAACTAAGCCAACAGATATTTTCTAAGTTAGTATTCTTTTATTCATCACAAACAACAAACACATTTATTCTCACAGCGCCATAATAAGTTCAAGGACTTGGATCGTGGGTCACAAAGTCAAGTAAACATCCGCATCACATGCAAAATCAAGCCCAGAATCAGAAACACAAGTTTCCCTTGGAAGTAAACTTGTGTTCCCGCGGGGAATCGAACCCGATACCAAAGAAAAAGAATAAATAAAAGCAGACGCGCTACCAAATACGCCGTCAGACAGTTCAAAAATGTAGTAGTAGGTACATCTCCAGGCGGACTTTACAAAAGAGCTTTGCATAGTTGACCGCATCGTCGCTTAATACCAACACAGACATGATTAAACGCTTGACAATTTTAATAAAAATATCGACTGAACTTATTAGCAAAAAAATTCATAGAAAACTGTTAATTTTATTTAAGAGGCCGGGGAGTTTATAGGCTGTCTCTGTTTAACTGGCAAACTGTGCCCACTGCCCATGCTTGATGCGATGGCACTACCGACCGAACAAATTATGATAGGTGCCGTTATACCAAAAATTATGAATGAAAATGTAATGTTTAGCCATTGTTTTTTGCATTAATAGTACCTTGAAATAATAATCTATGTTCCTCTTGTAATGACAAAAAATCTGTTAGTTTTTAATACAAAACGAATAAGTTAAAGATGCGACATTTACGTCGTAATAATGTGTGAAAATCAATTGGTTTATATTTCGTTTTAAGTAATTATTTTATTATAAACTATCCAGGAACTTAGATTAATATGTTATTTGAATAACAGAACAGTATGTAATATGCTTGAATTATAAATAATTTCAGTATTACGATTGTATGGGCAAATCAATCTCCGCAGGCCCCTTAAGTACTTATATTTTAATTTTAGTTGGTGTCCAATAAAGTGTTATTGAATTGTTTAGCCACTGATATAAGTCAACACACACACACACACATATTAAACAACATACCTGTCTTATAGAGTATCTTGTAGCTTTAGTAACTAGACTGTAGACACGTTAAATAAGCCGTGAGGAACCAGAATGACTCTCCGAACAGGACAATTGTTCTTTTATAGCGAGATCTAATTGAACGCAATCGCTGGCAGGCTTCATAAATAATCAAGTGAAACCCGGGATGAGATAATGAAAACTGCCCACTGGCGGGGAGATTGGAAAAGTTTTGTTTTTACCGACTTCACAAAAAAGGAGGAGGTATTCAAGTCGACTGTATTTTTTTTATGTGTGTTACCTCATAACTTCTTTCCACGTGAACAGATTTCGAAAATTTTAGTTTGAAAGATGTTGCTTTCCAATTGGTCCCATTTAAATTTGATCAAGATCTGATCAGTAGTTCTTGAAATATCGTCAATAATGCGTATTCTGTGGACTACATTGACGATGTTCTCGTTTATAACCGACTTCAAAAGTTACCTCATAACTTCTTTCGTTGTGAGCCGATTTTGATGATTATTTTTTATTTGAAAGCTGGTGCTTTTCATGTGGTCCCATTGAAATTTGATCAAGGTCTGATATCTGGTTTTTGAGTAATCGTCAATAATGCGTGTTTAATACATTAAATCTGTTTGAATACATTAAATGGTTCCGAAGATAAAGCGGCGAAGTCGGTTTTTTTACTGATTTCCCAAAAAAGGAGGAGGTACTCAAGTCGATTGTTTTTTTTTTTTTAATTTTTAGCGTTTAATTATGTTATGATATACTTTGAACTTATATTAAACCATTTTTACATAAACTAATTAGTGAAATCCAATGATCTAAAGTAACATAAACACTTTCACACTCACAGCACCACACTAAGTTCGATGACTTGTGTCGTGGATGCCGGAAACTTTCATATCACATACGCAATCACAACCAGAACCAGAAACACAAATTTCCTTGGGGTGAAAACTTGTGTTTCCGCCGGAAATCGAACGTCATTCTTTAGAAAGCGAACGCGCACTCAACTTATAATTACATATTACAGGCAGTACATATTATTTTACATATTTATATTTGGGCTAAAAATATCAAACGTCAAGAAAAAATCAAGAGACAGAGAGAATATGAATATGTAATAGGCATGAATTTGACCACGATCTTGCCTGATGGAAGCGAAGATGCGGTCGACGGTGGGACGTACTTGCCTAGAAAGTACTAGCTTAAAATTACTCTTGAGTTAAAGAGGCGTAAATTATACTTATCGGGAAAAAAGAACGATGGTATATGGTGTTCCATGTTTCTATAACATTAATAACCACGGAAGGTAGACCTAGAGTACCTACTTAGTAAATCCTATCCTACTAATATCATAAATCCGAAAGTTTGTGTGTAATTATGCTTGTTCCCTCTTCACGCTTTAACGGCTGAACGGATTTGGATGAAATTTGGAATGTACATAGATTATACCTATAGGATTAACACATAGGCTACTTTTTAACTTGATAATAACGGACGAAGCCGCGGGGCACGGCTATTATAATATAAGTAATATATAAATATACAACCGACTTCAAAACAACAAAAATTCAACACACTAAAAAGTTCTCATCATCTCTGATGTACCTATGGCATATATTAAAATCAATCTACCAAACCGATTTTGATGAATTTTCTATGGGACTAATCTGAAAGTCTTTGACCAGTGTGTATAACCAGGGATGACATATATTGGTATAAATCTGTAAACGAACGAAAGTCACACATAGGTACACTCTAACACAAACTTTCAAAATTATAATATTAGTGTGAATACCCTTCATGTTTTCTCTATTATAAAAGAAAGTCCGACACGAAAACTTCCAGGCGATCCACTATTAGGCAAAATGTAGGCGCGAGATCTCAGTTCGATGTGGACTACTAGAAAACGAAAAAAATACGTCAGACAATTATTCGTGGGTGACCTCTATTTCCCTTTATTAACAAAATTGCTTGTGACCGAGTCGAGCGAGATGTATGAGTAACCTATTCTATACATTATTATTTATAAAGTCGTGCCGTAGTTAAGTGGTAGGAAATTTACTAGAATTTCTACGAGGCCCGAGGGTTGGATCGAAAACGAAAATAACGTTAATCAACATTGTATGATTTGCCTCATGCACGTTGACGAACTATTTACCTACATATAGTCGAACGTATTAATATGCATAGTCATTTGGACAATAAAACGTAAACCCATGTTTACGACGTGAAAATCCAAGCCCTCTTCTACATTTTGAAGCAACAAGCTCTCCTTCTAAGTTTTGAAAACATTTTGATGAATTTTACTTATCTCATTGATATAATGAAATTTGCAAAGACCACGATCGAAAATGTAAAGCTCGTAACCGAAAATATTTTATGTTGCCCTGCAAAACAAGTCCAATGATATGCGACAGTTATTCATGAGAGGGACGAATTTTGCGAGTGTCACATAATTAAAATTCAAAATGGCGACCGCCAGACGCCATATTGTGACAAATAAAAATTCGATTCAGCCCGATCCGTCCAGTGGTTTGGGCTGTGCGTTGATAGATCACTATGTCAGTCAGTCAGTCAGTCACCTTTGAGTTATATATATTTAGAAGATAGATTATTTAACCTTACATTAACTACATACTTACTAACTTTCTAAAGTATTAAGGTAAATGAGTAGAATCTACTATAGATATAGGTAGGTACCTACTGCTTAATTTTGTTATTAATTACCTACCCCATTCTTAACTACTAACAGATCTAGGCAATGAGATTGGTCTGTAACAAATTAACTGCCTTGGTCCGTCATTCTAATGAAACCATTTCAATGGCTTCACGCCATCGCATCATGCCTACAGGAACTAGTATAAAACCTCGGAGAAGCACGGTCTGTCGTCACACATCCAACCTCATTCGTCGGACACTCTTTCATTATCAAATATTCAAGACCCTAAGGTAAGCGCAATAGCCTAGTTAAATCTAGTCTAGATCATAATAATTATTGACATGAAAAAAAAAACAATCTCGATCAAGTCACCTTTCAAATAAAAAAACAGCATCGAAATCGGTTCACCCGTTTAAAAGATACGGTGCCACAAACAGATACACAAATAGGGAAAACTTATAACAACCCTATTTTTGCGTTAGGGGTTAAAACTGGCCGTGCCCAGCGACTTCGCCCCCATTATTCTAGTTAAAAAGAAACCTAACTATGTGTTATTCCTAGGTATATAAGCGCGATTGTCTTTATTTTAGTTTTCTTTTTTTTGGGTTAGGCATACATTTACTCTACGTTAAGTCTAAGCGAAACGCTTCGTGCGAATTGAAGGACACTTGTTTTTATGTGTCGTATGGGCGATTTCGCAGTAGGTAGTAGTAGGTTTACCATCAGTGTTTTTTTTACTAAGTAGTACAAGTTTTACCAATCGACACAAATAGAGAAAATAAATGAGAATTGGTAAAATTAAATTTCATGTCACCCAAAGATTTTTGAACCTCTATAGGTCAAAAGCCAACGTGGCAATTGGCGGCAAACCACTGCGCTCAACCCCCCGAGAAATTTAATGTTAAATCTCATTTAGTCCTGTAATTTCACAATTAATCCAAATATCGGCTTAAATATGATGCTCATATTCCTATTTCCATTCTTCACTATATTTGAACGAATTTTTTTCTACAGAACACCATGTACAAGGTCCTGTTCTGTTTCCTGGCTTGCCTGGTGCTGCTCAGCTCCGCCCAGCTCACCTTCACGTCGAGCTGGGGCGGCAAGCGCGGCGCCGTGGCCGGCACTGTCAACTGCAGGAACGAGGAAGCTATCGCGGCAGTTTATAAACTTATCCAGGTGATCCTGCATTTAGAGTTGACTTTTGGTACGCTGTCAGAACTGTCAGCGCGCTATTGACCGTTCCGAATGGGCTGGCAGCGCTGACAGCGCGAGCTTGCCAAAAGTCCATACAAAACACTGCGTATCGAGTTCGAATTTATCTCACTGTCAGAACTAGAATGTAAGCGCTTAAACGCTTTCAAACTCACAGCCCTATACTAAGTTCGATGACCTGTGTTGTGGGTGCCCGAAATATTCACATCACACACAAAATCAGAACCAGAAACACAAATTTTCCTTAGGGAGAAAACTTGTGTTCCCGCCAGGAATCGAACCCGATTCCCCTGCTTCGAAAGCGAACGCTCACCCAACTGAGCCAACGGACAGTTCCAGAACTGTCAGCGCGCTATTGACTGTTCCAAATTGCCAGCCCAACCTTTCTTTTATTTTCTTTATTCAAGTTAGGCAAACGTTTGACCGTTATCTCACCTGATGGTAAGCGACGATACGGTCGACGATGGAGCACGTTCGCTTAGAAGATGCCTATTCACTCGCTACTTAACGACTCCCATATTGCATTTATCAGAAAACACAGACTCAGGTAAGGAATTCCATTCCTTTACAGTTCGCATAATGAATGTGAAAACACGCTTTCTATGCGTTTGTGGAATGTCTACCTCATAGCGGTGTCGCTTAAGAGTCTGTCTCGATGTCCGATAATAGAATGGGGATAGGAGAATTAGATTGTGTAATTCCGTTGCACACTCTCCGAAATGTATCCGATAAAATACTGATACTCGCCACCATGTCATAAAAAAAATGTGACGATAAGCTTAAGCTCTGGGTTTTGCGTCAGTCTCTGGTCGCTGTTAATAAGTCTTTTGGTTCTTTACTAAATGATGTCAAGAGCCTCAACTTCGCTAAAAGCCAAAACCCAGTAAATATGTACTTAGTGAGAGCGGTTCGTGCAATATATGATATGGGTCCACGCGAATCGCTCAGGGAATTCTTTAAAGAAACAGGCATACTTACCATGCCTTCGCTTTACATCTTTGAAAATATAATGCATGTTCGCAAAAATATTAGTAAATATAAATTAAGAAGCGACGCACACAATCTTAATACTAGATATAAGCATAAAATTACAGTGCGCGCATTTAGATTAAGCAAAACGAATAAATCTTTTATGGCAAATGGTGTTAGATTTTACAATAGAATTCCTAAAATCATAACTGAATTACCACTGGGAAAGTTCAAATCTGTAATAAAACGGGCATTAATTAAGAAAGCCTACTATAAAACCACAGACTATATTAATGACAAGGATGCATGGAGGCAAACTGCACAGGCTCTTTCTAGCGACTACCATAATAACACCTAGGTTAAGAAACTTATGTATTAATGACTTATGTGACTTATGTGAGATTAAGAATGTTTAAAAAAAAAAAAAATGATTGGAAAAAATATGCGCCGCCGAGTTTCTTGCCAGGTTCTTCTCGAGATGGCTGTAATTTTGCGAATCTGGCAATAGATTCATTAACTTTCATGAGTGCCTCTTTGGGGCCCATGTGAATAAACGATTTTGATTTTGATTTTTTGATTTTGAGTGCGTGTGTACTTAGTAGTTTGAAAGCGTTTGTTTTTTTATCTGTGATAGGCTAGTATCTCTCTTGATGGTAAGTGATGATGTGGTCGAAGTTGGTTAATAATTAAGTTTTTTCGAGGTAATCTGCCTGTATAAACAACCTGTATAGTATTCCCTATTTTTACTTAAATAAAGAGAAAATTGTTTTGATTACTTTCAGAATGAAGCCGAAAAACTGCTGTTCTGCCAAAAACCCTGAAGAAGTCCAAGACCAAGCCCCGCAATAATGACGACCGCTGAAATTGGAAAAGTTTTATGTTTATTAAATAAAATGATTAATGCGTTGAGTAACTAAATTGAATGGAAAATACCTACTTATTTGTTGTATGTTCTGGGCAGACGGCTTGAGTAATTAAATAAAGTTTATTATTCATATGCCGAATTTTATTTAACAAAATTATTATTATAATTAATTAATCTCTAGTAGTTTTAGTAATATTTAAACCACTTTACACCTTATTTTAAAATATAAGCTCACACAACGAGCTATGGAAAGTGCTATGCTCGCGGTTTCTCTACGAGATCGAATCGGGAATAAGAAGATCCATAGACGAACGAAAGTCACCGACAGAGAAGTGATGATAAATAATATTTTGTGAGTACATTTTGTAATGAATTGATTATTTTTTTAACTTTTGATTTAGATTCAATAAAGACCAAAGTCACATAAACGCAAGAAATTTGAGTCATAATTGTGACTATTTTATATAAAAAATGGAAGTAAAGTAGGGTTAAAAAAGGGTTTTTTTATTAATCAACATAAGTAAATAAAAATCAAAATTCCGCTACATTATGTGTCAATAATATTATGTGACTGATATTTAGGCATATTTAACTAATCGATTCAATTCATTTTAATGAGTGTATAAGTACTAAAACTAAAACTAAGCTCTAAAGATTGAATATTATAGAATAATTAGAGATTTTTAAAAAATCTGTTATAATTCCAAAGATTAATCTTTATTTAACAAATATAAAACAGTATGAAATCTTTTCCCAAGATAGTAAATTAGGCGCTCAAAATCTTCGATTATTCACTGAACGTGCGAAATGGCTCTTAAGCAAAAACAACAAAATAGTCTCAAAATAGTCTAAATAAATTACCGTTGTTCTTTGCTGTCGCTAGATGGCATCACATGTTAAAATTCACTTGCGTTTCGTATACGGTTAATTTAAGACTTATTCTCAAATATTTGTCAGACAGTTGTTAATTAGTTGTTGCGAAGTCTCAGTTGGGGCGACTACTTGTTATTTTTTTTATTACAGCCTATAAAACGACAATTGAGGTGTTTTTTCGCGTTGTCGAACAATAACCTTGACTTCAACAACTGGATGACCGAACTTTACTAGGTCTTTCTTTTGTGGTAAATGACGTTTTCTAAAAATAAAACCTAGCTAAATCGATTTATCGCCACCGAAACTCCCTGCATACTAAATTTCATGAAAATCATTGGAGCCGTTTCCGAGATTCAGATTATATATATACTTACTAGCCGTGCCCCGCGGCTTCGCCCGCTATTATCAAGTAAAAAAATAGCCTATGTGTTAATGGTAGGTTTTAGTCGGATTTGGATGAAATTTCGAATGTACATAGCTTACTATGTACATTCCAAATTTCATCCAAATCCGTTCAGCCTTTAAAGCGTGAAGAGGGATCTAACATACTTACACACAAACTTGGATTTATAATATTAAGTAAGATATATATATATATACAAGAATTGCTCGTTTAAAGGTTTATTAGATAGATTAAAAATTCCAGGTCATGTATCAAAACACATAATTAGGTTTGTATTATTGTCATTTAATCCATAAAATCATTCAATCACAGAACAAAAGTGGAAAGATACCGCAAACTTACTCTAATTGTCCATCACCTAGCACCAAACAGTGTTCCTACAGCTAGCCTTAAGAGCCCCTTTTCACATTCCAGGCTCCATCCATTGAACTGCTAACGTAATTCACCTTCTAAGTAGCGGGTAAAGAGTGTGATTTCCAGTGGGTACACAAGTTTTCTCCCCAAGGCAAATTTGTGTTTCTGGCTCTGGGTGTGATTGTGTAATGTGTATGTACCTGGATCCACGATACAAGTCTTCGAAGTTAACATTAGAGATAAGAGGTACCATTGTACGTATCTTTATAAGTTTCTCTGTAAGCTGTATTGATCCTTTGGTGTCAATAAAGAGTTATTGTATTGCTATGCCTTGTACTGTACAGCACTGTGTAATAGATGTAATTCAAATGCATCACTCCACAGCCCAACACTAAGATCAAAGATTTGTATCATGAGTGCCGGCCAGAAACATTAATATATCACACACACAATTAGCCCAATGAGTATAAGAAAATATCCTACCAAAAAGAGTTTCATTGTGACGTAACAAATTGATAGTACAACCAATCAAAAAAGTGCAAACAACAAAACCGTTACTTCTTCAAAAATCTGCTTAATTTTGCCTATCATTCAAATTGCATAAAACTAGTCGAATAGCAATTTAAATAATTATCAGAATAGGTGCCGCCACTGTATCTTTCCTCTCTCGAACCTGTGCATTCAATCTATAAAAAATATAATCAGTCATTATTTAAAATATATCTATGAAGCTGATGGCGACAGCACTTGTGAGACTCCACTGGTGTCCAGAGACATCCGGCTCGCTCCAGGCAACGGCATATCATCTTCATCAAGGGCTTCTCGCATTCTTCTCTTATAGATCTCACTATCCGGGTTATTCTCTTGGTTACGACACCGATCCAACTTCTTCTCCACAACTCTGACTTTCTCTCGAGCAGGACTTTCAACCATCTTTACTAACGAACGAATTTTCCTCACAGCTTCAATTAAAATCGCTAACTTGTCAGGACCGGCATCTCTAAACAACATATCAGTAACGTAGCTGTCTAAGTTCTCTTGCTCTTTGCTTGCAGCGTGCAACACTGCAGCTAAGGCAATCTGTGATGGGGCGTACACAAGACATGCGTCAGTCAAAAATACCTTTTCTAAGAACTCGTCGATTCCCATTCGCAGACGTTCAGGGTTAGCGAGAGAACAGCGAGTTTTGATGTCAATTAGGAACCCTTCCACAGGTCTGAATGGATTGTGTATCGTCAAATGATAGTTTAACTGCTGCATTAGCAAAAGCTCGTTATTAAGGATGATATCCGAAGCTTTGTCGCGATCTCCTTTGATATTAGCGACAAATTGTCCAATAGATACGTTAAACTCTTCAACTTTGCACGCCAAGTACACGCAAGTGGCCAGAATCTCCTTCGGGTGGTAATCCATTGAGGAATTGTATAGGTAGAATCGTTTGAAGTAGTGGAATGCTGTACCGACGACTCCTTTAGGCATAGGCGGGCTGAATCTCTTACAAAACTCTTTCAGATGAAGCTCATACTGTTTCAAGAGCAGTCTCTCTTCATCAGGGGATAGAAAAAAGTTGTAACGTTGATATTCGTCTATGTGAGATCCGTGCCTAGTAATAAAGGCTATGTTATGCTTTTCCCGGAGTCGGCCGAGCTCATTCTCATCACTGAACGTCCAGAATTTTCTTTGAGAGCTTGTGGAGAACATATCAAGTTATTTTGTCTTATAAATTCGTTGAAATTTATTGTTTAGGAAAGAGGAAAACGGAAAACGACTTCCTAATTTTTAAGCTTTATGACAAACTGTCAGAATTGTCACTGTCAAGTGTCAACACTACTTGTGTTCTCCTAAGCGTCTCCCACGGTTGCATGACTTACTAATTAAATTTAATGACGTAATGGAGACAAATTAGAACTGTCTGACATATTTCAACCTTAAGCTGTAAAATAATATAAAATAAAAAAAAATAAAAATAAAATATACTCTAACCGACTTCCTTGCAGTACACTTGCACACATTCACGTACTCACGCACACTCATGCAAGAAATTAAGAATTCTCTACAAATATTCACTTCAATAAGCTGTATAAGCCGCATAAGAACCAAAACAAGCTCACAACTTACTGTATGACAGTGTGCCATTATTTAGTTGCATACAAATTCTAAATTCCCCAAATTGAAGTCTGTTGAGCTATTACGAACACAACGCATCTACGAACTTTCGCATTTGGAGTTTAAGTGTCGTGCCGCGACCGCTTAGCGGAGCACTGCCATGTGAAACATAAAAATGTGTCAGATGATTGTAAATACCAAAATGAAGAAGAACGTACTCGATCTCTTTTGCACGCGTCAATTCCATATTTGACTTTCTCCTTCACTCCTACTTGAGTCATCATCTGTCAGAGGACCATTGAAGTTGTGCTGATCGCTAATTGTCTTAGATTAGATGAAATTAGAGGAATTTGATTAATAATTTTGTATATTATTAGTGATAATAAGTGAAAAAGTGTTATAGATACAATGTCGCGACCGGGGGACAGGCCGAACCAGGCCCAAACATATAAATTAGTTGTAGTCGGCGGCGGCGGTGTCGGAAAAAGTGCTATTACCATACAGTTTATTCAGGTAAATACCGTATTTGGGCTGGAGGAATACATCGATAACGCTGAGAGAAACCTACCCTAACCCTGTTTGTTTAAGCTATCATTCCGCTCTGCCCTCATTCCGAGTAAACATGCTTTCCCGCGATGTGTTCATTCTTATAAATAGTTTTGTAAGACGATTGTCAAGGCCTGGGGAAGGCTAAGACGCCCACTGTAGCACATCTGGTATCGTCCTCCTTTCTTTTTCAGAGCTACTTCGTTACGGACTATGATCCTACTATTGAGGACAGCTACACCAAGCAATGTGTGATAGATGACATACCAGCCAAGTTAGACAGTAAGACATTTTGAATAATTGTTGTGTGTAAACAAGGTCGATTGTACGGCAGGTGTGGAATGTTGCACATCCTATGTGGGCTGTTGATAGCCCTGAAACCCATAGGAAACAATCACTCTTTGATAGTACATCACATGTGAACTAAGTATTCATTCAATTTATTATAAGATCTGATACTTATTAAAAGATAAGCATTTATTATGTGATATTTATACCTACCAATTTAATGATACATAATGTATAAGAAACTTTGAATGTTTGTCTCTCACTCAATTACACACAAATTAGATTTTGGTGATACTAGCTAACTTATGATTAACTGTTGGAGAATACACACCGTTATTAAATTAAAATGAAAATGAGAATTAGTGTGACTTATGCATTGTCGATATCTAAGGCTTCCAAATGAAGCTAAAACAATTATCGATCTAGACATCGAGAATGCTTAAGTAAGTTACACTAATTCCCGTTATAATTTAATTATGGTGTGTACAGTTTACTGTTTTAATTTTAATTTAATAGTTTAAAATGTGCTTGAGTTTTTATCAAATTAGTACATTGGCTATAAACGACCCAGTTGGCGCAGTGGACAGGTGCCCACCCTCTGCGCCGTGGGTCCTGGGTTCGATTCCCGGCAAGAGCACAAATTCCTTCCCAAGGGATATTTGTGCTTCTGGTTCTGGGTGCAATGTGTGTGTGATGTGAATGTTTCCGGCTCCCACGATACAAGCCTTTGAACTTAGTGTGGGGCTGTGAGTGTGAATGCGTTTGTTGTTGTTAATTGGCTAGGTTGTTATCCTACTTAACACAAGTCAAAAATAGCTATATTGAGTACCTCCTTTTTTGAAGTCGGTTAAATAAGATATCTCATCTTCCAGTACTAGACACAGCTGGCCAAGAGGAGTTCAGTGCAATGCGAGAGCAGTACATGCGTTCCGGTGAGGGTTTCTTGCTCGTCTTCTCTGTGGCAGACCACGCGAGTTTCGATGAGCTCTACAAGTTCCACAAGCAGATCCTCCGCGTAAAGGATAGGGATGAGTTCCCCATGCTCATAGTCGCCAACAAGGCTGATTTGGATAAGCAGAGAGTTGTAAGTACCTTTATTATATAAAGATCTTCAAAAAAGGTAGATGTAATTGTGTGGGATTACTGTCAACGCAAATTAAACTGCAGAGGTCATCTAAAAATCAAAGTAAGTGCTTTTTTTCTATACCATGCTATGCCTACTATGTTATATATACTGCCATACTTACAATTTACCGATGATAGTAAGTTCGTCTTAAGAGGCCTGCGGAGGTTGATTTGCCATACAATCGTAATACCGAAATTATTTATAATTCAAGCATATTACCACCATACTGTGCTGTTATTCAGATTAAAAACATATTATTCTAGGTTCCTGGATAGTTTTTATTCCAAAATAATTACCTAAAACGAAATATAAACCAATTGATTTTTACACATTATTACGACATAAATGTCGCATCTTTAACTTATTCGTTTTGTATTAAAAACTAACACATTTCTTTTGTCATTACAACAGGAACATAGATTATCATTTCAAGGTACTATTAATGCAAAAAACAATGGCTAAACATTACATTTTCATTCATAATTTTTGGTATTACGTCACCTATCATAATTTGTTTGGTCGGTAGTGCTATCGCATCAAGCATATGCACAGTTTGCCAGTTAAACAGAGACAGCCTATAGACTCGTTCAAAGCCACCCCGGCCTCTTAAGAGAGCAGTACCTGACTGCTTAAATAGCGATTCAAATGTAAAAAAAAAAGATTTATTTAAAATATGTATTTTAAGTGGTATATTTTTTTTACGTTTACCTATTTCCTTAATGTTTTCGTAAATTATTGTGAATTAGGTTGAATGTCTATAATACACCACAATACAGTATGAGAACTTAGGCCTTTTTAATTCTTTTTAACTATAATTTTGTGATTTTTTAGCGGAACGAGTGGGAAATAAAAAGTTACAATCGTCACCACTGGGGACGAACGAGACTTTTTTTTTCCCACTCGTACACAGTGGGGACGACCGGGAATAAAGGTCTTTTTTCCTTATGACGCGGACGGCAGTAGACTTTAAGACACCGAGATTGTACCATTTTCAGGGAACAAAGAACTCATTGAGTTCCACTCCTTCACCAAATGGAAAGTGATGATGCAGTCGAAGATGTAGCATGCTTGCCTGGAAGTTACCAATTCACTCTTGACTTGAACTTATTGTTAATTATTGTGGTAACTGTTGTGGAACAATTTGACCATTTATAATTGGGTTGATGAACACTAATTGGTCTAGTAACTTGGCTCCTATTTTTGTAACACGCGATTTGCATGATGCTAACATACTGAATTAATACGAATGTTTTATGTGTTTTTGTCATTAGTGTAATTAAAAAATTCATTTAATAATGAGGCATACTGAAAGCGTGACACATTTCTTTAGCTTTAATCTATACTAATGTAGTAAAGAAGAAAAGTTTGTTTGTAAAAGGTAATCACTGAAATCACTGATTCGATCCTGAAAATTCTTTCACTACTATTAGTGAAAGAATTTTTAGAATCGAATCAGTTATCTACATAACTAGACTTTCCGAGTGTCGCAGGCTATGTTTTATTGTGATAAAGTTCGAAATAACAATATTCGTAAGACAAGTCGGAGAAGAATTAACCAATTGGCCGCTTTATCGGTGTACGCTGACAGAACTCGGCGGCGGCGCATTATTTTTCATTCATTTTTTGAAAATCACTAAACACTTATACATAATTATATTAAACTAGGTTTAACTATGTTATGTAGTAGCTAGAAAGCGCTTGTGAAGTTTTCCTCCATGCATCCGTATCCAAGCAACTTATGTATATTCATTGTCTATGACAGGTACCGTTAGACGAGGTCCAGGCTCTGGTGCGTCAGCTAAAGGTCCCCTACATAGAATGCAGCGCAAAAGCGCGCATGAACGTCGACCAAGTCTTCCACGAGCTCGTCAGACTAGTGCGCGCGTTCCAGGAATCCGAAAGAATCACCACCAAATCCTCCGCGGGACAGAAAAAGAAAAAATGCACCATCTTGTAACACTTGGCGCCAAACATGGCCGCAGAAAATTGTCTGTGGTATTCTTCGCGCCCTTTTTTGACAGGTGACTTTTTAAACAACTTTTTTTAGAAGTTTTTCGATTCTATTCGAGCAGTGTTTCTATTTTGGCAGGTTTGTTTTGTTTTAGGTTTGTGCGTGGTAGGTATCAAGAAGATTTGATCTTTTTTAACCGACTGTAAGCTACTATATCAACATAATTTTCTACCAGTGCCAACTTTCCAGAACTATGTAAACAGCTTCCGATTAATGATATGGTAGTTTAATAATCTTCTTGGCCTCTTAAAGAAATTGGACATTAAACCTCCTTGATAAACCTGCCTTGTTTCACGAACAGATTTTTTTAACATCTTCTTTCTTTTAATTGTCAAGCGACGTTGTTCTGTCTGTATCAAAGTGTAACCAGTGTACATAAAAAAAATATTGACTATATATTATTATTCTTTTGTGACCTTTTCATTATTTGGCATACATTACTTGGTTTACTTTTCTGATAAAGATATGGCAATTTTTTTTAACATAAAAAAAAACTGTTTGTAAAACATACCATAGAGTATATTATAAATGCCAGAGCTTTTACAACAAAACAATAATTGAAACATTTACAATATTTACAATAATTCCATGTGCTCATTCGATGTTTAAGATATTCAAGTTAACAATACAACCACAATTTATTTTTTTCCGTAGATTAAGTTAAATTGTATTTTTGTTTATTAAACGCTAAGATATTTATATTTTTAGCCACGATTTAGTTTTTTAAGCATTGTTTATATTTTGTTGTTTTTTTTATTATTGAAAATAATATACTCATGTTCTTGTGTGAAGAATTGTTGTGATATATTTTTTTCTATGTCAGATAGATAAGCATTTGGCCGCTATCTCACCTGATGGAAAGTGATGATGCGGCCAAAGATGTAGCATGCTTACCTAGAAGATACCTATATATCACACCAATATGGAATATATTTCAGCAATACATTATTGTGTATAAAATGGTAGTTTTTGATGTTTTTAAACCATTGATCAGAAGGTATTTCGCCTGACAATATTGCTCACAATACAAAAAAAGTAATAATACATGTTGGTAGCTTGCGCCACACAAATGGTTTTAGATAAAAAACTTCCGGTTTTTTTTTATGCCTCAGCTACTTTTTATATTATTATCTATCTACTAGGCTTCTTTAAAGTGCCATAATAACTTCAATTAGTACTGTGCAAAATCAATATTTTTATAACTATGTTTAGGACCAATATGCAAAAGTTAAAAAAATATTAAATCTATCTTTCTTTTTTAGTAAAAAATTTCATAGGCATTTTTATTGAAAAAGCCTACAGTCACAACGTTCGTGTCTAGTTAACTATGCAATACGGAAATATACCCTATAAAACCTTGGACGATATTTAACAACTAACAAACGCATTGACACTCACATCCTACACTAAGTTCAAATACTTGTATCGTCGATGCCGGAAACATTTGCATACCACACACACAGCTACATCCAATAACATCAAAAAAATAAGTTACTATAATTACAAAACTTTTTCTTCCTTCATTTTCTTGAATATATTTATATATTAACTGGTTAAAAGGCTAAAAGAAAAAATATTTTTGTCTCGCATGTTTATGGTTGCCTGGTACTCTAATGCCATACTAAAAACTTATGACTAAATTATTACCTCCTTCATGTTCATGTTTGCCTAGTACTTTAGCTAATCCAAGTGTCGTATTACTTATAGTACTAAAGAAAAAGTTATTTTTTATATAAGATTACAAAAGGGGATTAAAACAAATAGTACTCAAAAATGTTGTAAACCGCTTGCCAAAGGAAAAGTGCCCAGAATACTGGCTACGTTTCCACGTTGAATAGCGATGCAATTTTTTTTTCATGGTTTTTTTATCCAACCAATTCTTGAATCCACCTCAACACCACACACACACACACAAAAAAATCATTAAAAATCGGTCCAGCCGTTTAGGTGTTCCGTCACATACACACGTACAGAAAAATTATATAAGGCCTTCTCACAGGTATGATGTTATATATAAATAAATAACGTATAAAGATACTTTGGGCCTATTGTATATGTTTGTGCATATTGGTTCTATGCCAAATAAATGGTGCTGATTTCTCGTAAGCTTTATCATCGCACAATTTTATTATCTGTGTTACTTCGTATTTCTCTCTTAACGGACTATACACGGATATTACCTACTCTAGTACCTAGTAAATATGTTAATAAACGTTGATTTAACCTATTTTAGGCAAACAAACTAAAACAATTATTGACAATGGTAAATGTCGAGTTGATTGGAACAAAAAATACGTTTACGGCATGACAATAGTATTGTTGAAATCACCAACTATTGAATTATACGAGACAGTACAAGCATTGCATATTTTTTTCTATAAAAAATGTGTGCATGTTTCCTTAAAAATGAATAGGACAAAAACTTACGTAGCGGGAATAGAACTTGTAACTTATGGAATAAAATGTCCCACCGCTCTGCAAACTGCTATCTGAGAAGCACGCACTGCCACAAAACTCTTCCATACTAGGGTGTCTATTGCCCAATGTCTAATGCTATACAAGCTAAAACTTTATTTTTATAGCTGATAACATTAACTATCCCATACTACTGTTGGTAAGTGATGGTCAGGGATGGTAACCATAGCAGGCCTAGTATAAAAATTGCGTTTATGTTTAAAGCGTTTATAAGCTATTGGAATGAATAGTCGAGCGTGGTATTTAAAACATAGCTAGCTATTGGAATGAATAGTCGAGCGTGGTATTTAAAACATAGCTAGCTATTGGAATGAATAGTCGAGCGTGGTATTTAAAACATGGCTAGCTATTGGAATGAATAGTCGAGCGTGGTATTAAAAAAATGTTTTGCTTTAATAATATGTAATATTTTGCACAACTGCATGTTTATTTAAAAAAAATAATGTTATTAAAATATATTTAAGGGTCGTTAGTGGAAATTAAAAATAACTAAATGCTAGTGAAGTTGAATCACAATCTTGACGCGCGTTCATCTGGTCAGACTTATTGTATTAGAAGTCTAGAAACCAAATACTAATTTTGTAAATTTATATTTGTTATATTGTGTTCTATAAATAATGTAGGTTAGCGGTAAGTGTATATAAAATGTATGTAATATTATCATTTTAGAAGAGCTTATTTGTTAAATTGTAACTTGTCAACCTTTGGCCAAGGGAAGTACGCAAGGTACTGCAAAAAATGTAATATATGTATATGCACCGCAGCTTTGTCGCATTAATTGGGATTATAAATAACCTATATGCTATTTTCGGGTCAAACATTGACTGTAAATCTTCAAAGTTTCATCCGAACCCGTTCAGCATACAATCACAAACTTTTGCATACAAGTGTAGGTCAAAAAGATACAAATAAGTTACATACTGTATTTTACAATTAATGTATGTTCTAATCAAATGAAAACCTACAAACATTTTATAAGTAAACAACATCATTAGATTTCTATTTAGAGCTCAAACCAAGCCCTAACTTGGGACTGCATCAACTTAGTACTTTAATTTTGTAAGAGATACTATTTTTATATTTATTTTTAGACATTTATTAGGCGTAGAATCTGAGAAATATAACTTGAAAACCGAAGGCACCAAATAAATCAAATTTCAGATAAAATTCTGGCTCTCAAGGATAGTTGCCAGAACACTGGCGCATGGCAATAGATTTTTGTTCCTGCATCTAGTTTCCGTTGATAGAAATGTTTGCTTACCTGACCTCCTAGCCAAAACCCAAAACGCTTCCTCTATTCTATCAAAAAAACGCTTTCCAAATGTAACAGACCTTAAAACTTGCATAAATAAGGTTTAAAATATCTTGACTTGTTATTTAGCAATCACCGAGATTGCAAAGTTACAGACAAGCAATTTTAAACCTTTGTACACAAGTTTTAAAGTCTGTTGAAAGCGTTTCTTTTGATAGAATAGAGACAAAGCGTTTTGCTTTTTGGCTAGGGGGACTGTGCTCCACTGATTTTTCTTTAAGGCGTATTTTTTTTATTCTAGTAGTGTCAATATGAATCACTGAGCTAATATTAGCAATATTACATTTTTTTTATTTTTTTTTCGTAGTAATATTAGCTCAATTATATGAGTCCATAATCTCTGAAACAGCCCGTATAAGTTAACAAGTTATATTCTTCAGTTTCGCTTTCTAGTGAACAGTTTTTGATACAAAGTTTACAATGTTTTTGTATCAAGCTTATGAACTGCAATTTTGAAGTATTTTGGATATCTTTATTTGTATCAGCTTGTATGATAATGTTTTCGAGCAAACTCTTTGATAGGGCAATCTAGAAATTTACATTTGTCTATCGCGATTTCTGTTCATTGTGGTACTAAACGGGTATTGATCGCGTGATTTTTTTTTCAAAAATACTCCCCACCAGTTTAGAGGGTATACGATGATCTTCTTCTGGGAGTCTGACGTCAGCAGGCTGAGTGATTTCGACACCTGGACGCGCGTTCAACTTGAGTTTCGCGCTGTCAGGCGTCAAAACTCTTGCGGTCGTCGCACAAAAATCACGCGATTCATTGCAGGCAAGAACATGCGTTGTTATTTAATCACATATTAAATATTCTTAAGTTAAATATGTTTGATCTGAAATGATGAATGAAAATAATAGTGATCGCAGTTTACAGTGGGGCCAGCTCTCATAAAAATGAGCTTTATTTATCCTTCGGGCGCATTTTTTTAAAGTAATCTTAAACTAACTGTTCCACATATCTCAAAGAGTTTGTTCGCTTTTTTAATATCTTATTTATTATAATGAATGTGTACAGTCGCTTACAGTATTTTTTGTGTTGTGACTCAATGTAACTTAAATATGTTAATTAATAAAGTAAAACTAATATGTATCTTATCTGTGCAAGTATAACTATATGGAAAAATTATTTAAAATGCCAAAAAAAAATCGCTGGAGCAACAGATAGCATTAGATAGAATTGTAAACAAAAAAGTTCCAGAACCCAACTTAGACTTTTTAGACTTTATTGAAACTATAAGAAGTAACGGTTTCTTATGATTTAAATAAAAAAAAATGGTCTATTTTATACTTGATTTCTACATATATTTTTGAGACGGTATTTTGGAGTTCTTCCATTGAATACACATGATGATGTGGCTATTTTTTTTTTGTCAATGGAGCACAAAATCCCCCATTTTGTTTTTTTTTTTAATCTAACCTACACCCGTAGAATTCAGACGAATTTACCCTTGAAACACAATTACCTCAAAAATTCTATGTTGTAACAAACGCCGGAATGATTCTTCAACTAACTATATATTTTTTAATGTTTTTACACGATCTTTATGCACAATAGTATGAAAAGAGTCATAAATTCGGGCGACACCACATAAAAAATATTATACAACAACTCAGTGTACTAAAAATTAAAAAAACCTGACTGCGTAAAATACGTATTTTATACTTTGCTCTACCGTAATTTATGTAATTTTATTTAATCCCCTTAATTTTGATACCCTACGCGATAGGTACCTATTGTTTTTTTTTTTATTAATGTATTACTATTTCGCGCCAAAAATCCGCCATTTTTTTTGTTTTCAAACGTTTTTAAGATGAATATAATGATACCTTAATTATCCATCCAGCCGTTTGGAAGATACGAAAAATGAAATTTACTTAAAAAATGAAATTTACTTATATTTTAAAAACATAATCCTTAGCAGTCGGGTAAAAAGTCAATATTTTTTTTTTGTCAATCATATCTAATGGCGGTATATAAGATTGTTATACGTATGTAGGTACCAATAAAGGTACTTAGCGTATATTGTAAAAACATATCGAAAATAGTAGTACAGTTAAAATAAGTAATTGATGTTACATATTAAAACAATACATAGATACAGTCAGCAAAAGCAGCTGAACATGTTCTGTTTTACTCCTATAAAAATGGATGTTAATATAATCTAGGTGTTTTAATAAATCGGCATGGTACATTTATTATTCAATATGATTTACCTCTTCAATATCTAGCAATGTTATTTGTCTATTTTTATTGCTGACTGTACGTTTCAATATTTTCCTTGTTTATTTATAAATTCAACAATGTCAATACTTACTACTACATGTGATCACAACAGGTAGATATGATATTTTTAACCTAGGGGCCTACCACGATTTTTAACATATGGAAATTCGGTCCCAAACGCGAAACGTAATGTGTTTTACGTATTTTTTTTTCGTTTGGACCTTTTTGAGATTGTTCGTGAGAGTGAACTTTAACTGTGTAAAAAAAGCATTCCAGAAAACATAGTATTTTTTTATATGGGCTATGTCATCTATGATTTCTTTTTTTATTACACGTTAAGTTCACGATGATTTTCTTTGGATCCATCAAAAAAATATCAAGTTATACCTACCAAAAACGTTATTCTAAATAATTTCAGTGCATAAAGCAAAAAAAGTCTTTTTCATTTAATTTTGGCTCGGCAATCTTATGCATTTAGCCAGTGTCAAGTTATAAAATATTTCAAGTTAGTAAGTTTTGTGAAGTTATATTACGTGGTACGGCACTGACATACGGATTTGTTACGAAATTCGTCACGAAGTTTCGTTTTAACGAAACGCAACTTGAATCTTCGTATTTTGAATTGTGGTGGACTCCCGTGGTAAAACAGCACGCTGCATGTTTTAAATACAAAGACTAATAGACCGAAAGCGACTTATTCTCTGTACATTGTTTCGAAAACTTTTGATTTATTATGAAGTACCACCGACAACTGGTGCAATAATGTCTGATGAGCTTTAACTAGGGCGCTGTATGCCCAGAAACTAACGGAGTTATCCAGCTAATTACTGTATTTGTATAATAAATACACTGTAACATGTTTCGTTGTTTTATTTTACATATTATTATGTGCACGCACAGAAAGACTATTTAGTTATTTACATCGGCTAACCTTATATCTAATATCTTTAAACTAGCAATTCTTGTATATATATATATATACTAGCTGCGCCCCGCGGTTTCACCCGCGTTGATAATGATGAAAAGTGATGATGATGAAAAATAGATGTTGGCCGATTCTCATAGATACCGGATAAGCACAAAAAATTTAATCAAAATCGGTCAAGCCGTTTCGGAGGAATATGGCAACGAAAACTGACACGAGAATTTTATATATAAGATATATATATCTACTATATAAAAATAAGTCGGGTTTTCCTTCCCGACGCTATAACTCCAGAACGCACGAACCGATTTCCACGGTTTTGCATTCGTTGGAAAGGTCTCGGGCTCCGTGAGGTTTATAGTGGCGAAACGGAGTTCGCCGGGTTTGCTAGTATATATATATATATATATGTGTGTGTAATCAGGATCTCGGAAACGGCTTCAACGATTTTCATGAAAGTTACAGATTAGGGGTTTTTCGGCCCAAAGAATCGATTTATCAACGTTCCAGGTCTGAGAAATGCTCGGTTCCCAAACTGTATTTGAAAAAACCGGGTTTCAGAAACTATCAGCGCCATCTATTACGCCATGACCGATGTAAAAAACTGTTTCTACTCGACACTAGATGGAGCTTTCTGAGGCTACAAATTCAAACACATTCTACCAAAAACAAAAAACCGAGCAAGAGATAGATGGAGATATTATCATTTAATAATCGCAATTTATTTTACAATTCTAATAATTGTAACAATATATCTCCACGTAGCTGTAGGTACTAAGTACGACAGTTTTTGTATTTATTATTTATGATGTTTGTATGTAGGCGTTCAACTAGCCTGTCCCATAGTTGCTCAGTGAACACCGTACCTGAGGAGATTGAAAAACAGAGCCATGTAAATGGTCACTTATCACACGCTAAATCTGTCCCTATTGCACTATAAATTCATCTCTAATAGTTGTTGTTGAAAAATTAACTTGGTATTCTCTGGGCAAGTATATTACGGTCATTGCTAGTGGTCCACCTGGCTGTACCAGGGGCAATTATTTATTTTATTTGTAGGGTACTCTTGAATTTCGCGGTTTAGGGTAGTACCCACTACCCTCTAAACCTACCTGTATGTATAAAACTACTGTCTGTAGACTACGGCTTTTCGCGCGTTAGTTAGGACAAAATGTATCCTAATTCCTAATCTAGAGTGTAGCTGTAGACTATTTTCATATCAGACATTACCTCGTTACAAACATTTTAAGTGCTTTACTCCTTGACGTGGGTAAAGCTAAGTGCTTAACAGTGAAATATACAAAAACAAAATTGATGATTTATCACTTTATTACTTGTTAATAAGTTACGTTCCTATTGCACTAGCTGTGTTCCTTCACTTCCTGGCGGCGAGGGCGGTCAAGTCAGCGATGCAGCGGTCAAGCGCCTGCTTCTCTTGATCAGGAGTGATGGCCTTGGTCACGTGGGCCACGATCCAGTTGACCATGTTCTTTTGGGCCAAGCGACGCTCCACGTTGGATTTTTCTAGCTGGTAGTCGAGACGGCGTTTTACCTAAAAAAAAAAACGTTATCGTAAACGCTTTCACACTCACAGCCCCGCACTAAGTTCGATGACTTGTGTCGTAAGTGCCGGAAACATCCACATCACACATGAGCACATCCAGAACCAGGAACGCAAATTTTCCTTGGGGAGAAAACTTGTGTTACCGCTGGGAATTAAACCCGATACACGATTTAACACCAATGCATGCGAGTATCGGTTCTATTGAGCTGTGTCTTGGTAATAGAGATTATACGGTCGGTGTTTTTGTGATGAAATAGGTTTATTTTTGGGGTGCTTATATGTGATACGTGAACCTTGGTTGATAGGTTTTAGTTTGACTTCTATTTTTGCAATCACCGCACAGGCATTTTAATAGAATCGTCCGCTTGCGGGCTGCACCATAAACTATTGTTGACTAAAGTATGTCCATCACAGCACGCAGCCGGTTACGCGCGATACGAAAGGGATGATGTGGCCGATGATGTTGCATGCTTGCCTAGAAGATACCTATTCACTCTTGACTTTGATGCCCAGATTAGGGCAAAATACCCTTTTAGATTTTCCCTAAAAAGGAGATTTTGAGACTTTTTGCACTGTTCGGGATCAAAGACGAGGTCTATGAATTCCACTCCTACGCAGTACAGATGATATATGTAGAAGTGAAACGCTTTGGTGGTACGATACGTCAACCATATTATACCTCCAGTTTGTTCGAAGTGTTGACAGTTTGTCTTGTTGTTAGATGGTAAAACATGCATAGGGGAATTAACTCGTGTAATTTCTGCGCACACTCTCCAAAATGTAACCGATAGGCTTGCCATAACCATACCATCTCTAACTGCTTATAAAGTACTGTGGTATAAGTTCTTACCTCGGTGTATGTGTTAAAAAGGCGCTCCCTGTAGGCCGCTTCGAGCTGAAGGAGTACATTTTCTTTCTTGGCTTGGATGAGCAGTTCCTGACCATTAGCGCGCCACTGAGCGAGCTTCTCAGCCTCGATGGCGTCCTTCAGGTCTTTGATGGACTGCTCGCGGTCCTCGTTGAAGGTTTTTTCTACAGACTGAAAAAGTACACAGTAATTTGGTTAAACATACTTAAGTTTAAGTGGCAATGTTAAAAATTTGAAGATACCTTACGATCTCCAAAATTACTATTTTTTTGTGGCATGTTACCCCGGCGGTAGGTCCGGATACGAATGACAAGGAGTAGAATCATTAACTTTCATGAGTGCCACTTTGGGGCCCATGTGAATAAACGATTTTGATTTTGATTCATGGAGACAAACTGCACAAGCGCTTTCTGACGACATAATATAGATATACCTATTCGTAGGTTAATAAAATTCCTGTATTACTTTTAAAATTGTAACATTTACGAGTGTTTTAAAATATGAATTAATAAAAGCGCCACCGAGTTTCTTGCCAGGTTCTTCCAGAGATGGATGTAATTTAGCAAATCTGACAGTAGAGTTATTAGCTTTCATGAGTGCCTCTTTGGAGCCCATGTGAATAAACGATTTTGATACATACCGGGCCACTGCGCCCATGCGGGGGTGACCTTGCTCACCATGGTGACCAGGCTGTTCAAATTGACTATGAAATATATTATGTACTTACATCAACTTCTTTATCGAGCCAAGCAGCGATCTGAGGACCAGCTTTCTTCGTGGCAAAAATGACCATGACCAGGAGTGAGAGACCAGTGAAGTACTCATGCTCCATCACATAGATCTCCTTGCTGAACAGGTACGTCCAGAGACCCACTCCGAAGGTGTAGGGTCCGGTGACTCCGGTCTTGGAGTGGAAGAATTGGAACCTGGAAAGTTAGTGAGTGTTAGTTGAGTCACAGTAATGATGTCGTAGCTGTCCTATGATTTGTAATTTTTTTTTATAAACAGTTCCATATTTTATTTAATAAGTTCGTATTCAACAACACAAACTTAAATATTTTTTTGCTGCTCATATATTATTTATAATCATAATCATAATCATTTATTTGCTTTTAACATGGTATAAGGATGTTACATTTGAAATGAGCCACATGTTAAGCTAATTAATATCTAGCATGCAAATAGGTACATATTTATCTATTGAATTTATATTGTATTTTCATTATATATTAAAACATATTCAATTATTCTTATAAATCTAGGTGCATTCATGTCATAATAATATAATTAATATCTAAAGATTTTAATAATTTATGTCGAAACTTCTTGTCTAAAAATTCCTTAATGTCATAAAAATTATTTTCATTTAAATATACAAATAACTTCTTTTTGAATAAATTCTCATTAAGTATTTTTATATCTTCAGGTACCTTATTATAAATTCGTACACACATGGCCAGACAACTATTACTAAATTTTGTTGATCTAGGGGTGTCTTCAAGCACAAGTCTCAGTTGGTTTCTTTTTAACCTTGAGTTATTTTCACTTGCTGTCTTAAATAAATCCTTATATTTTTTGACGAAATTACATATATCATAGATGTATAAGGATGGCAGTGGCAATAAACAAAGGTCCTTAAATAACGGTTTACATGACTCGTCTGAACGGATTCCAAATATAGCTCTGATACATTTCTTTCTTGCAATAAATACCCTATATTTATCTGTACTATTACCCCATATAAAGATACCGTAACGTAGTATTGATTCTATGTGAGCATAATAAGACGTTATGTCGTGCAAGTATGTATTGTGAATTGCGTGTAAATGTATATTGCCTTAAAATAAAAATAACGCAAATCTCTAAACGCCTTTACACTCACAGCCTCACACTAAGTTCGATGACTTGTGTCGTGGGTGCGGGAAACGGGTGTCATACATTAGTTTCATTGGATTTCAGAGCAGAATTATGTCGAAGGTATGTTTCTGACAAAATAATTATCTGCCGAACAAGTGCACGTCGAAGCAGGGTTTATCGAGGTAGTGGTCTATCTAAAGTGTGCGTAGTCGAAGTTAGTTTAGTCGGACTATTCCTTGTCGAATATATGATCTGTCGAAGCAATGACTTGTCGAAATATATTTTTTCGCAGTAAGTAACTTGTCGAAGTAATAAACTGTCGAAATTTAGTATGACACCCGCGGGAAACACTCACATCATACACACAATCACAACTAGAACCAGAAACTTAAATTATCCTTGAGGAGAAAACATTTGTTACTACCGGGAATCAAACACGATACCTGTTTGGAAGGCGAACATACTCTCAATTAAGCCAACAGGCAGTTCAACAACAATTATAACAACTCTGTATGTTTGATCCTTTAGGGCTGACACTCAATGACACTTACCATTGATAACCTAACTGGGGGCAATAAGGCCGACACTGACGTTCCTTGGGGTGTATTGTACACTTACCATTCTTCAGGCAGGAATCCAAGGCGCACTTTGCCGGGTTCAGTGGCGCGAACGGGGCGGGGGAAGTTCACCTCATCTCGGACTCCGACGTCCGAAGCGGAGCCCCGCGCTGCTAGGGCTGTGGCGGCGGACTGTCTCGCTACAACTGGAATTAGAAAAAGCTTCATCTAGCTAGACTCATACCATCACAGTAATATCACATTTTTTTTTTTTAAATATGTATATATATACATATATATATAAAATAGGTTATGATAATTCCTGTAATTCATAACACTTCACACTAATTTTGACGACCCAGTTGGCGCAGTGGACAGGTGTCTGCCTTCTGTGCCGTGGGTCCTGGTTACGAATTTCGGCAGGAGCAGAAATTCCTTCCCAAGCGATAGTAAAAACTACACAGCAACTCCCTTTATATCACACAGCATAATAATATACGCTCTTACACTGACAGCCACAAACTAAGTTCATTGACTTATTTCATGAGTGCTAAGAACATTCACGTCACTCCCATTCATAATGCTGCTCCAGCATCGACACAAGTTTAAGGTTAAAGGAAGATAGCAGCCGTGCAACCAATGATGCCATCGGGCAGTTCGTTATAGATGTACAAAAGGTGTACTTGTAGCTTCCAGTGCAGAGTGTGACCAGGGCTGCTGATGTTTACCAAATGTAAGCCTCAGTCTACTTGTTAACTTAAAATGGCTATACTGCTACACCGATTTTCATACTTCATACTTTAAGCATAAGATACTTTTCATTTCCAACAATAAAACTTTTTTATTTTCATCAATAATGCTTGAAAACCTAGAGGCCCAGTTAGTTTTGAATAAACACATACCTTTTTGTTTATTTTATGGTACCTGATGGCAATTGGTTGTATGCTTAGCCTAGAATGTGACAGTTTAAGGATAGCTGCCGGAACAACTGACGGTAAACTAAAATTGTATTTTGGTACACGAGATGAAAATTATTAGGTAGAGGATGCTTGCTGAGTAGTTGATTAAGAGCCAGTATCAGTATACAGAAGGGTATTTTTATTTTAATTTAGCTCTGCAATCTTTGAGCATTTAACCAGTGTTAAGTGATGAATATTTTTAAAGTATAATTTAATATTCTGTATAGGTTCCTAGTCACAGTCAAAGTTGAGTAAGAGTCATGGTCCTGTCATAGTCAAGTTATGCCCTAGTAAAATGATACGGACTTTACTAGAACATCTTTTGTAGTTTTGGAAACAAATCATGTTTTTAAACTTAGTATGATATGTATATGCTTATACTGCACATTCACAAACTAATAGTTAATAATTTACCATTATTACAGATCAATATTATACTCAAAGAATCAAAAATTTAGAGAAATAAATACAAAATCGTCAATGCCATTTTTTCACTTTCGCGGCAAAACTTCCATTGGAAGGAATCTACTATGTAAATTCAAAAATGGAACAATTTGTCAGAAAATATCAGTCAGATAAAATAATAACTGGTAACTTATCAAAACCCACATTATTAGTATAGTAACCAGTTTCAAGGGTAGTAGTAAGTATAACATAATACCCAAAGTAAATTTGGGAAGGGTGGGTGACTTTAATTTACTATTTTTTCGTTTTTCATAGAAAAAAAATATACAAAATAACTCTGCTAAGTAAGGAGCTTGTTTAGGATTTTGAAATATCAGCTCATATGATTCTCATTGATATTATAAGCTAATTTATAAATTTCGTGAGAACAATTATACTAGTTACATGACCCATCTTATCAGCTGTACTTTTCTAGGTTATCTTTTACTTTTTATTTTATTATACTGTATTGGTTCCGTGTAATAAAGAAGGTGCGTTAGATTTTAATATATTTAATAGCTGCCTCATAATGTTTTAAGGTAGAATTGGGTCATAAAGAAGAGAGCAGGCGCGAAGACACCCGTCAAATAGTGATTACATAAACCTAGGTATCACTCAGGGTTAAGGTTAAAACAGTACATTTAAGATGATTTTTTACAATATAACTGTTTATTCCGGTATTAAGTACATACCTGAACGCAAAGCTACGCGTGATAGCATTTTGAATTGCACAGTTTTCAATTTAATTTACCAATTTCGACAGTCCCCCGATAAGATGTACTTTGCGTTAGGGTTGCACTACTCAACAACTTATCGATTAAAAGTGACATTTGGTAAAAATGTTATCGATGCCTGAACTTCACTAGTTAGAGGTAGTGACTCACTACTCTATGCGAGTAATTTATTGTTGTTCATGACGTTTTGATAATAATTTTATCTTATTAGACGAAACCATTAATAACTTTCTTAAATACAATGTGTTATATAAAAACAATTACAACATCTACTCGTGACCTATTTTACTCATTATTTATTATCTGTAAACTTTTGAATTTTATTGATCGTTCGGCTCACAGTTCAAGTTTAGTCGTTTAATGCGACTTTAGTCCACTATTTATTTTGTTTAGCTAAGTATTGTGTAAAAAAGCGACACGGCAACGTTAACGCAGCAAAAGCTGCATCGAAACATGGCAAATATTTATTCAATCTGGATGCGAATGGTTGGTTTAGTTTTCATTTTTAATTTAATGATCAAGTTTTATATATAATTGGTAGCAGCCTCCAAAGTAACATGTCAATTAAAATATTGCGTTCAGCGAAATGAGTCTACCTACGCTTCTTTTAAACATATGAATAAAATTCATACTGCGACTTAACACTCTCCTGTGCGTGTGTTAGGGCAGCCAATATTGTAAAGCACTATTAGTCATTGATTATATTCCGACCTACGTTCTTAGAAAGAAGCATCTACTTATGTTAGTCACGGACTTTCAAGGGTATAGTTAATGTATCAATGTATCTTTGTAACATGAAATGTACATAAATATACCATAAATAATATAGTAATTTCGCATACAGGACAGATGCAGAATACAAAATATAGTTACAATCCTTTGAGAGTTAATAAACGTTTTATTAACAATCACATACCCGTAATTTGTGTTTGTTATGTGCATAAATATTTAACACATTTAATTATCATTTAATTTTCATTATTGACAACTCAAGGTCTTGCTCTCGGGTAGATTACATTAATTTCTATGGTAATGCGTAACTGTGGTCTTGCGTACGAAATTATGATGTTTAGATAAATTAAATAATATAGTATATTCCACATGATTATGATAATATAATTATAAAATACCAATTAATAAATTCTACTTGTGAGTTAATAATAAATTGTCTTATATATTAAAATAATGCCACAAACACGTAAGCACAGTCAAGTAAACAGTTGTCAGTGTAAACATTCAAGAGGGTAAATATCAAAATCAAAATCGTTTATTCACATGGGCCCCAAAGAGGCACTCATGAAAGTTAATTATTCTACTAATAAATTTTTACCAAGGACTTTGTAGCTAAATTAACGTAGGTTTGATTCCTATCTCGATGATAGATTTAAACACAGAGTTATCTATTCTGTGTTTAAATCTATCATACGTATTTTTTTTTAATCGGGAGTATTCGGGAGTTGTCTAAAATGTATTAAAATGGTGCACTAGGTACTTAATACAATTAGTAGGTAAGAACAGTTTGTTTTTTCAATTAGGGCGCGATTCTATACAATCACTTTCATTCCCTAAAATTCTCTATAATATAAATTAGCTACAGAGTACCCTGTAGCTAATTTATCGCAATAGGGCCAAAAAAATAAACGCAATAGGGCCAAAAAAATAATTGCTGTCAAACAAAATCTTGATGCACTGCGCAATGCAAGGAATATTTACAATATGTCAGTGTCAACACTGTCACTCGTGAAAATGTGTCAAAAATTGTTGATGTGATGGTAATAAGTGAATGGTGATCTTTTATGGTTTTGTTGAAAATACTTTATTTTTTCCACAATGGGAATATTTACATCTTGCTGTAAGCCATCATCAGCAGATATTCTAACTCCTGATGCCGTAAGTTCTATAGAAACTCAATAATATTATTTCGGTACTTTCTACACCAACGTATTTGTCCACAACGTAAATACGTATCTTTTTTTGTACCAAATACTGTACTAAATGCCTTATCTGTTTTGCTTTTGATACTGTTTCGGTAAATTTAAAAGAAGCTTAGTTGATAAAGAACTTGTGGAATTTTTAATAACTAATAACTAACTAATACTATCCGTGCCCCGCGGCTTCTCCCGTGTTAAAGTTAAAAAGTAGTTCCCGTGTTTAAGTTAAAAAGTAGCATATGTGTATTTCCGGAACCAAAACTATCCACAGTCTAAATTTCATCAAAGTCGGTTTATTGGTTACGGAGATACTTGGTAACAAACATTCACACACACACATTTTCGCATTAATACTATTAAGTAGAATTTAAATCTAATTCTACCGAGGTTCGTTAGACGTATTTAGCGCTATGTGTCCTATTTATTTATTGCGCAATATCAAACTTACACAACTATTGTTTGATATTAATATGATCTTTTTCTATGATACTTCAGGAGACTCGTCGACGCCAGCAAGTTGAGGCGGCTGAGCGGCGAGCGGCAGAGCATGCCAATCGAGGCATTCGGGACCCAGAGAAAGTGAAACGCATGCAGCAGAAGGCTGATGAGATTGAGAAACGAGAGGAGGAGCTCGGCAAGGCTGGTGGAGCGAACTTGAGGGTATGCTGACCAGCTAGTTAACAAAATCAAAACAAAATCGTTTATTCACATGGGCCCAAAGAGGCACTCAAAGAGCATGCAAAGAGGAACATGTTAACATCATAGTACTACCTGTTGGCTTAGTTGAGTGAGTGGTCACCTTCTGAGCATGGGTATTGGGTTCGATTACCATGTCTCAACTGCCAATGATCAAACAAAAATATAGCTCTATTCAATTCATATTTATTAGTAATAAAAAGGAATAATTTGTTTCTTGTAGCAAGGCTTTAATAGCTTAGACAGTTAGAGCGCATGACACCATTACAAGCAGTTTCAAATCCCCTCCAAATCATATGATACCTCCCTAAATTTGCTTCTCTTGATAAATTTGCTGTGTAGATGTGACAATAATAAATAATTTTACCCCACAGTGGACGTCCAACTGAGATGAGGCCGGGGCTGTGCCTGGACCTTCAGGCTCCAGCCTTCAACCAGCTCCACAGAATCCATCCGAACGATACCGGTACAAGAACTGATCCATCACCTATTTTTCAGACATCAACGTGTGTTATGTAGTACTAACTAGGTCTATGCAAGAGGACACTTAAAGTATCAGTTTCAATGTTGTTACTCTCTATATGGTCCCGTATGGTATCTGTCAAGAAAGTGTTAAAATACTTAGAGAATTTTTCCGCAGACATGAGATTTTCTTTACTCTCTTGATGTTGGAGTGCAATAATCCATTCGCTGTTAGAACCTTTCCCCTTCATGACAAACAGTATTCATTTCGCATTTCGTATTGTATGCTCAGTTCACACTCAGCACACAAGTATTAAATTTAGAATGAAAAATTGTAGTTAAAGCCGGTTTCACTCTACTCTGATTTCCATATCCTTATAATGCTTTACATTACAAAGAAACAAAAATGTATTTACGTAGTTGTGTTCTTGTACTTCTCGAACCCTCCTTTTTCTCATGAATCTACATTGTAAATAAGATGTTGCAATTATTTTTGTGTTCGACCATTCGCCTCATCAGCCTTGCTTAAACTAATTTAAGCTAAACTTGTAAATCCTTAAGTTATTTTGTATATTGGTTACTTGCTGTCTAAGATTGTACATTTTATTAGTTAAGAATCAACTTGAGCACTTTTGCTTTGATTGTTACCTGCATATATTTCTGTGCTATAAAATAGTTGTATATTTTGTTGTAATATATTCTATTATCAATGTTATGAATGGATCACACCTGCATCTACTGCTGTTAATAATATCTAAAGTGCCAGCGTTCTGTGTGTTTGTTAATGGTTGCAAATCACTCTGCCCTGACGCTAGGCTTGCTCTCTCTTGCTCAGTCATTGCTGAGACATCGAAGTTAAGACAAAGACAAAACATCAAGTCAATGTGGAGCGGACCCAAATCATGCTTTTGAAAGCTTTGTGCTGAAGAAAAATGGGACATAGTATTTGCTTATGCCAGCACCCAAAAACCACACTCCGTTATGTTAAAGAGCTGGGGTGGATGGGGTAGTTCCTGGCAGGGGGAAATGCACAATACACCCCAAGCGGGACGTCAGTGCAGGCCTTAACGCCCCCATATTGAATAAGAATAATAATAATAAGTATTTGCTTACAAATATTATAATGGAAAGTTTGCCTCCCCGTTGTAAGCGTTAGAGTGTAGGTATGAACCTAACATTACAGTAAAGTTGTATAAACTATTTTACAAAAATATATTGATGTTGTAATTATGTATTGTAAAAATAATAAAATAGAGTGTCTATAGGATACATATTTTATTATGGATTTATTATAAAAACTCGGTTTTGTATAAAAAATATGTAACCACATTTGAACAGGGATTTATATATAACTAAAAATTTAAAATTCTATGAATAAAATTTTAGACGTAAATGTTTTAGTGTAAAAATCTGAAATTGTTTATCCATTTATTTGTAAACTGATTAAGAAGATTGCATTTACACTGAATAACGAAATGATATTATCAATGTGTTTTTAATATTTTAAAGTATTGTTACTGCTACGTACCACCTCAATAAAAATAACGCCTTATTCGTTTGAATGCATGTTGATGTTATGTAATAGACTAAAATTATCTATTGTATATTGTATACATTTCCAAATGTTAGTTAATAATAGGAAGCATTTTTATGAAATTTATAATTTTTTTTTTTTTTTTTCATGCCTAACTACGGGCCAATTGCCTTTATTTCCTAAAACTAAAATAAAACTATGTACAGCAAAGAACTAAGTTACCTACAAGACATCGAGCTTATAGGTAACTCAAGTGCTCAAGCCCACTACCAGTGGGTAGCGTTCCCATCATGCTGGCGGCATTATTATATATAAATTTGTCCTTTAATGTCTTTAAAAGCTTGAGAAACATTTAAAAGATGTACTGCGAAACTAGTGCTAATTCAAATAATTAATTTTGTACCTTCCTTTGTTTTTCATAATTATATGCACGAGTATAATTAAAAATGTAATATGTATGCCATATGTAATAATAATAATATGTACGCCCGTCGAATATAATTTTGATTGTATGATAATCTAATTTAATATAAATAAATATAAAAGGTGTTTTTTGTAGTAAAATAAAGCTTCTGTTGTAAAATTTATTTAAGGAGGTTTTGATTGGTTATTTATTAATTACATTATTTATTTTTAAAATTCTACTGAAATGTTACTGCATGATTATATGTAAATAGTTTAAGACAATTTTTAATTATTTATCAGTGTATTATAATATAATATATTAAATGTGTGTTTTATGTTATTTATAATGAAATTTTAAAATTTTTTGCCTACATCATTATTGTGGAGTATCAAGCTTTAATCCGAATTCTTCCTGACTTGGTGTACAATCCTACTAATATTATAAATACGAAAGTGTGTGTGTGTGTGTGTGTGAATGTTTCTTACCACGTATCTCCGTAACGAATAAACCAATAATGGTGAAATTAAATTTTTTTTAGCTCGATAGGCAAGCATTTGACCACTATCTCTCCTGATGGAAAGTGATGATGCGGCCGAAGATGTGCTTGCCTAGAAGATACCTATTCACTCTTGACTTAAACGAGTCCCAGATATACCGTTCGGGGAACAAAGACGCGGGCAATGAACTCCACTCCTTCGCAGTACGGATGACAAATGTAAAAGCGAAACGCTTTGAGCGAACCGAAGGTATGTCGATAGTATGATAATGTAGATAGTTTAGGTCCATAGTTTACTTTAAAACTTAATTAAAGCGGGCGAAGCCACGGGGCATGACTAGTATTTGATGATTAATAAGTTACTGTACAGTGGCGGATCTCATTGCCTGCGTCTTTGTTCCCCGTCTGGTACAACTGGGTGTTTTCAAATCTGGTGTGAATAGTTACCTTCTAGGCAAGCATGTTACATCTTCAGCGACATCGTCCCTTTCCATCAGTTGAGATAGTGGTCAAAATGCTTGCCTATATAGCACCAAAAATATTTAGTTTTTAACTAAACTCAATGAGGCATTAGCCTGCAGTAGTGATAAACGTAGTTATTATTCCTATTTTATCTAGTTTTTGTAGTGAGTTAGTGCCTATAATAAGTACCTAGTTATGTAATAAATAAACGTTATACAAATTCGTTTTGTGTGAGAGTGAGAACAATAGTCTTCATCAATATTGTATTAATGACTTACGAGACAGATCTCCGATAAAATAGAATAGCTTTATTGGTCGTAAAACGACCTATGGTGACCTAGGCATTGTCTGAAAAGGGAAGTAACAAAACGCTTGACAGTACTTACAATCACCTAGTTTTGACACTTCTTTTATGATTTAGGTACTGTCAAAATCGCGCGTTTCGGCCGCTTTATCGGTGTTGTGATTGTTTTCAGTTTACGAAGTTACTTCGTTATTACATAAACTAATAATGACTGACGGCAGGGACAGTGATAAGAAGGTAATAAATAGTTTTATCTACATTCCAAGTGCTTTCAGTACGGAGTTATCGAGTTATCACGAGTTCAATAGAGTTGGTCGCAGTATTTATCTGTTTTGACCTTCCTGATGTTTTAGAGGTCGCAGCAGATCAATTAAATATCTCCAATAGTAAATAATTAATCTTATAATTATGTTTATTTAGCACTGAAGAAGAATTATATTCATATAGAGGCAGCAAATCATTTACTAAACCCTCTCGTAAGATGGTTGTAAAATCATGCTACACCACTAGTTTTTTATCGTTATTATTACGTATCCGTTGCTATGCCTCAATGCCAAAATATTCCTAGTATTCTATTGAAGCTAATAATAGTTGAAACTATTGAGGAAGTGAGTTACAATGTATTTGTTTACCTACACTATGAGGGTAGACTTTATTCTATGCTATACATATTTTGATTACTGTGCTTGCATACTTTTAGCTTATGTATCCATTGTATACAGTATCAGCATTCTGATCACAACAATTTTTTACAACATACAACTTTAAATGTGCATCATTGCTTATAATAAAAAAATAAAAATAAAATAAAAAAGTATTTATTGTCAGAAACCGGAAATTTTTTTTCTTATATTCTACAATACAATGTATAAAGTATTCCTATATACATAAAATAAAAAAAAACAAGTAAATTATACAGATAAATAAGATACAGTTACATATAAAATAGTTACATACATAGTTATAGACAAAAACAAAAGTTGTTGGCAATAGGAGTATGCTCAGCTCTTTTTTTGCGTAAACTAAATATTTAAATAGCTTACGCATGGCTGGTTTTCAGCATATCTTTTACTCGAGCTAAGATGGTTGTTGAGCCGGAAAAAGTAGTAGTTTGTGGGGTCTTATTTTAAATTTGTAAAACAATTGCAGCTGATTTATAATAATAATAAAATAGAAGTAAAATAAATAAATTATGTGTATACATCTAAAAAATTAATAAAATAATTAAATGATTTCATATTTCATATAAATAACAAATTTAAAGGTGTATAAAGTAACACAATAACCTCCTTGCTTTGCCCGTGCTCTGTATGTCTAAGATAATAAAGAAAAATACAAATTTGACAAAGTAATATTAGGAAATTTCATTGAATCTCCATTTCCCTTGGGGACAAAACTTGTGTTCCCGCCTAGATTTGAACCAGATACCCATCCTTAGAAGGCAGAAGCACCTAACTAAACCAGTGGGCAGTTTGAAGCTTCATGCAGTAGAGAAAGTGTCCTGAGCTTTCTTTCTGGGCTTACTTATTTCCTTTGCCACCTAACTCCACTAGTGTGTGCCTGGTAGCAAGTAATAAACTGTGATTGTTGGTACTTAATGTAAATATACCATAACTTCTCCCAGTCATAGTTAACTCTTTTAAGTAGAAAATTCCTTGCCATGCACCTGATTGTGTACTGGTTCACTGTACAGTTTTTATTATACCATACACTAGTCACACTTTGACACTGGCAGAAAATAGTCACCCAACGATAAAAAGCCAAAATATAAAGAAGAAGAAGAAGCTGTCCTTTAAAACACTTTCTATTCTAGGCTTAGCATGCTTGCCACCCTTAACCACATCATTACCTATATCTGAGATAGTGGTTAAGATGAGAGATTATCTAATTTAATAATATTTGCATTTATTTAATATTTAAGGAAAATATCTCAATATAATAATATGATATTGCGTTATTTAAAAAAAAAGCATAATATTATAGTAATTATATTTGTATATTAGATGAAACAGGTAATACTTAAAAAGTTTTTTTAAATCAAGCTTTTACCACTTGTAAATAAAAAAGAGGATTAAAAAGTTATATAATCAGAGAACCTGTCAAGATGAATTAAACAAACCCAAACTTGATCTTGTTTAGTTCAGAAATTCCTATGGCCATCTTCCGTCTTCATCATCAGACCAACTCCATGGTACCATATCAATGTATTGTCACCGATGATATATAAGTACACCAAAAGGCCAGACTCCACATCAAAAACTCATGCATCAGCTATTACTGCTTGTACATATTCGACACCACCGTCACTTTCACATGTTTCATCACCATCATCATCTAAAATGCTTACTTTGGAACAGCTTTGTTTTGTTGAGAGGTGGTAGAGCATTTTATGAGTTGCTCGCCTGGCTTGCTACCAAAGTAGCTTACCACCATCAAGTTGAAAGTCTGCCACCAAGCCAAATACGGTGTTCCGGCAGTTATCCTTGAGAGCCTGCGTATTCCAGGTCTAGTGTGTTTACCAGCTTCGATCACATCGTCACTTACCATCAGGTGAGATAGTGGTCAAACACTAGCCTGTCACAAATAAAAAAAAAACTTAATCGGTGACCCAGAGAGCTATCCTATGCTACATAAAAGAACTGAGATGGCTTGAGTAGTTGCCGTCAGGGGGAAATGCAAAATACACTTCAAGCGGGACGTCAGTGCAGGCCATATCACCCCTACTACAAATTAGAATATAAGTATACCAGATTTGAGTCCAATTGGACATCTGTAAGTGAGTCTAATTTAGCTTGCAATATTTGATTACAGACCGACCATAACTGGTGAAACTAAATAAATCCTTCTAATAAAACACAGCCACATTCTTCTTGGGAAACACCCCATTTGGCTATCCTCTTGGATCATTTGGCAACCATTTTGTTCTATGCATATACATTTTATATTATCCCATTTGGCAATATATTACATTCTTTCACTGATATTGTATACAATGGACACCCTATCTACGCCGCTTGTGTAGTCCTGCACTAACTTTGTCTTCGCTGTCACTTTCAGGCGGATAACAATCGGCTAAAACCAGCGGTAAGCCTTCCTTCACAGGTTTATTACAATTATTATATTAATAACTAATATTTCCACTAATAATAAATATAATAAAGAATGTGATATTTTTATTTACAATAACAGTACTATAATAAAATACAGTAGATCAGCTGTAATGAGACAAAATTTACAATACCAAAATTTATTTGAAACATAAAACTATCAGAGTATTACACAATATAATGTTTCAATTCTATATGGCTTAAAAAACAAGTAAAAAAAGCTTATTTACCTTGTTGTCGACCAGTTTCAAACAAATTAGTTGTCCATTAACTGGATGAGTCAGACGCGCGATATATTATATTGTCAGATGTTCGGAGATCAATTAAATTGTCAGAAACTAGTCGACTACAAAGTATATAAGTCGTCATTTTTAACGTTTTTGAAGCAATATATGACAATGAAACCAATAAATTATTTTTGTGTTTAATATTAATTGTTATCTGAAAACTTAGACAATATTGTAGGATATATTCTTCAGGCATGATCAAGTACAATACTTGGTCTAGTTACAAACATTATATTTTTTTAATTTACCGCTTAGAAAATAGAAAAAATGAATTAGATACTACAATTAAAAACTGGACATATGCGAGCATAATTCTGTATTTGATATTAATTTCAAATTGTTAATTCCTACCATCATACCCATTCATGAGAAAAAGAGCCTTGACAGAGTGACTGACAGACAGACTATAACGTGATCTGATTAGGTTATTTTGCTCCTTAAAAATGTAAGTCAGATTACTGGGGTCTACTGTATTTTGTATTTCTAATTGGTTGTCTAATCCATTTATGTATATTTTGTGTATGCACGTTTATCTTTTTTCTAGTTTTAGCAACACTAAAATTAGCACGTTTTCTAGTTGTAACACTTGTAGTCCTCTTGTTTATTGCCGTAGCGGATCCAGGGATGGGAGGGGATGGAAGGGCTCAAGTTCCCCAAAAGCACGAACACTACCTCGGGCTTTGGGGCAGCGGCAGCAAAACCTACCCTCATCGGGGTCAAGCCCCTCCCAAACGACTTCAAGCCCCTTCCAATCCTGGATCCGCCACTGCTCTTGTTCATAATCAAATAACTAGGCTAAGCAACGTTAGAACGGCCATAACTTAGATGGTCGTTGGTCACCCTTTTTAATTTTACTATGTTTAAGCCTTTAAGTCCCCGCTGTTTTGTAAATGTTATTTATGTTTTAATATTATAGTACCTATATTAGGTTATTCGCGCATACTGAAATTTAATGCATGTATTCTTCACCTCTAAATATAGTGATTTTTGGTTTGAGAATTGTAAGATAATGCTGTTGTGAATGTGTTGATGTACATCATGTTAGAGATCTTATAAATAAGGTTTAGGTACATAAACACGTACAAAAGAATTATATAATAAAGAAGCTTCACACAAATTATAATATTTTGCTTTAATTCAAAAGATCATGTTCTTTTTAATTAATTTATTATCATCATCACTCTGATGTCAATTTTTTAGATGGCTTTAGCAGGACTGCCCATTTAGTCAATTTATTTATGCTAGCAGATAAATAAAGTACAAGTAAAGCTTTAAAAAAAAACCGACTTCACCGCTTTACTTCCGGAACCCTTAATAAGATCTTTTCAATTTGTATGAGACAAACTTCACAACTTCACACTTTACCCTTTCAAATAACAACGTAGCAAGTAATTAAATACGCATTATTAAGGATAACTCTAAAATGATTGCTCAGATCAGATGAAATAAGTAAATGATTTAAATACACATTATTGACAATAATTCAATAACTACTGGTCAGATCTTGATCAAATGGGACCACTTGAGAAGCACCAGCTTTCAAATAAAAAAAAACATCAAAATCGGTTCACCTAGTAAAACGTTCTAAGGTAACACACTTAAAAAAAATACAGTCGAATTGAGTCTTCCTCCTGTTTTTGAAATCGGTTAAAAATACATTTTTTTTTAATCGGTTCGATACTTTTAAAGTCGGTAATAAAGAGACGAGTGGGACTTAAGCCTGATGGTAAGCGACCGCCCTATGCATACCTACTCTTACAATCGTACATCTTGATGATCTTAATCTCCAATAAAATAACTTTGCTTTGTGACGTGGCAGCTGATATCTCTGGCGACTGAGCCTAGTTGGTATGACTTGACAGCTATCATATCTTGAGTCTGCCTCTAGGTAATTATGACTATACGTATTTAGATTCGGCCTTTATCATGATATGTAAAGAAAAAATAATATTGTGCAATGTGTTATGATTGCCAGTTTGTATTGACGATACTTGATGATACAGAAGGTTTACCGTGATGCAAGAGTTTCGTTGTTGATTGGGAACAGTATTGACAATGGCCTCGATTCTGATGTCACACACTAAATTAAATTTTAACTATTCCTGTCTGTTAAAAATAGGAACACAAGACAGAGATAGCAATAAATTTAAGTGCTGTCAAGCTAGTCAGAACTTAGATGTCTATGCAAGCTTAGTCGAGTATGATATTGATGTTGACTAAAAACACGCGCCTTTCTGCTTCTGCTTTCATATTTTAATTGATAAACTAGCTTGACAGCATTAAAATGTATGCTATCTCTGTCTTGTGTTTCTATTTTGTAAGAGACAGGGATAGTTTAAATTTAATTTAGTGAGTGTACATCAGAATCGAGGCCATTGTATCTTAATACACAGACAAAGAAGTATATACATAGAAGTAATAAATGTTTTTTTCATGTTTAGTGAAGAGCATTTCTAGCTTCGGAGTAGTTTTAAATAGAGACCGCGTCTCCAGGTCACGGAACTGGAGTACTTTCTTCAAAGAATCGGTTGGCGCAATAGGGGGTTTACTTGGGTTTTGGGGGCATAAGCCACGAGCCATGATCGTATACAAAAAGTGCCAAACGGCAGCTCTGGAAAACGGCGGCATCGATTTCACCAATTGTAACTAAGAAGACTCGATCACGTCACCTTTCGAACAAAAAAACTAAATCAAAATCGGTCCAGCCGTTTGGGTGCTGGGATGCCACAGCCAAACACACATATATACCTAAATCCGCTAAACATATAACTACTTTCTATTTCAGGGGTTAAAAATAGGTATATTTTTCTAATATTTGCATACAACCATAATTCGTGTTAGATATATAACATAATCCAGTTATTTGTTTTATCTGATAGGCTATCTACCATTATCTTACTATATTGAACACTATCTTACTATGGAATTTATACGTTGTGAGTGAATGTATGGAGTAATAGGAAATTAGGAAACGAAATTATGTTTACGCTCGAAGGAAGGGCGTTATAAACGCGACCAACATCAACCAAGTTAGTATATTTTTTGTCTTTAAGAAACGAGACGAGTTATAGTAAATGTGACCCTTCCCATTACAGTTTAGTGCCACCCAGAATTTCGAATTTTAGAATCCGAACTCCTGCGCTGCAAGCACTGCGTTCGTCACCCTTACATAATAAATATTATATTATATTATATTATATAATATTATAAACGCGGAAGTTTGTTAGGATGTATGGATGTATGTTTGTTACTCTTTCACGCAAAAACTACTGATTGAATTTTTATGAAACTTTACAATAATATAGCTTACACATCAGAATAGCACATAGGCTATAGATTCTGAAGATAAAGTGTGAATTATCCAAAATATAAGTGTTAAGTAAGTAGGAAATAATCTACCATTTGCGAGCTATTCTGGCGTGCGCCGCAAAAACCGTTGGAGTTACACGTATGTAATGTATAATGGAAATGTTTATCTTAAACAGTCCTACAAAAAAGCCCGCGACAGCATATTTTATGTGTACGCCATTATCGCCAAAATAGTGAACCATAAATACAATAATTTAATGATTTTTAATTTGTTGGATTCGTCTCCGTCCCGAATAGTAGAATAATATGAAAACATTTAAAAAATTACGAAAAATAAAATACTTTCTATCATCATTATCACTAATCTCCATCACCACGCGGTTGAAACCGGGGGGCGCAGCTAGTATTAAATATTTTAAGCCCTGAAATTTCACAAACATCGCCCTTTAATCTTGCATATTGCATATATGCAGTAATATTTGCACACAACTAATTATTGTTCAAGTTTATAATACCTACAATGTACCATTTTTTACATGTGTGTGTAGTAAATAAATAAAGTCCATATATAAGTGCCGTTAATATATATAACCATCTCCCCTTGCACTTAAAGCTTTTGGTAGTAAATACATTAAAAAGGTGCATAAAAGTTGATATCAAAATTATATTTGTAATACAACTGGATACTTTAATTATTAGCTTAGTGTTTTGATTGATGTGTATTTCATATTTTTATGAAAATTAAAACTATGTTTGTTTTACACATAATTGATGTTGTATACGGCTTAAAACACGTAAAAATATGTCAGCTTACTTTGTAGTCGACTACTTTCGGACAAATTAGTTGTCCTTCATCAGGAGGAGTCAAACGCGCGATACGCAAAGGCGAGCGGCTCGGGTCTCTGACTGAGCCGCTCGCCTCAGCGTATCGCGCGTCTGACTCATCCTGATGAAGGACAACTAATTTGTCCGAAAATACAAAATAAGCTGACATTTCTTTCGTATTTTAAGCCGTATACCTACAACATAAATTATTTCATCTTTTTGTTGTCAAAATACAATACAATAATTCTTTATTGCACACCAAATAAAAGTAAAATTGTAGAACTTAAAATAATACAGTTATAAGAGGTAGTACAATGGGCGGTCTTATCGCTTTAAGCGATTTCTGCCAGACAACCTTTGGATGGACAGAAAATGTGCAGGATGATTTGGGTTGGTGTGGCGTTCTATACTAATATAATATATCTAAATAAATAAAATAAAAACATACATAATACACATATACACAATATATAATGTATTTTTTAACCATATTGTACACCCGAAATGGGAAAACCCGTTGATTCGTTATACATTTGTATTATTAGTAAGAACCCCTGTACACAATTTATACAATAAATATTTTTCTATTTCTATATTTTTTTCTATTTCAAGTAATTTGACGTTTTAGAAACTTTGGACAAAGCAATTCTATCCAAAATCCTAGTGTTTCTCGGGTAGATTTCCTTTGCTGCTATTTAAATAAATAGCACAATTTTAAGTAGCAGCTATTATCCGTGATACGTAGTATCCCTATCGAGTTAGTGCACCTGAGGACAGTTCGTGCGGTGAGTGTGTCACCATTATAAAAAAGCAATATAATAATCGTGCGTTGCTCTACCAACTATTGCAATGTTTACTGCTTTTAATTTTAATTTATGGCAGCTAGTAAAATGATAACAATATATTTTGCAACATTTAAGTAAAAATAGAGAAATAACCGATGAGAAACGACATCGCGACTGTCTTTATTGAAGGCGAGTTTGTGTACTTCCTTATTATCCTCCTTGTGTATTTTTTTACCTACTTGATTGTGTACTTATACCTAGCTACGGCCCTCATGTGTTGCAATGCTTCGTCGCTCGGGATCAGAAGGTCTGTAAAGAAAAAATATCTTACTTCTTTCACGTTTATGGTTGCCTGGTGCCTGTTATTCTGTTATTCGGGACGGAGCTAAATCCAACAAATCAATGGTCATAAAAATCGGTCCACCTGTTCTTAAGTTTTTAATTTTTTAGACAGCATTTTTTTAAGCTATTGCATAGCTTCTATCGCGGGCCTTGAGTGTGGAGACCGAATTCAGAAATTCCGTAACGAAAATAACCTAACACCCCCCACTCCGACCGGCACAGCGGTGATACTTTTTAGTTTTGCCATCTATCGATGAATAGCAGAACTTTTAATGACATTTTTTTAAATATCACGCTTGTCTCTTTAGTTCAGCAACTCGCCTCTAGGTGGCAGGAAAAACATACTGCATAAATAAAATAAATAAATAATTATAATTGCATAAGTTGATAAAAAATGCTATGCAATAGCTTTACCGCGGCAGTCCCCGAGTGCCACACGTCTTTTTTTTTTAATGATTCAGCATTGAAAAATACATACAACCCTAAATTTTCACCCTTCTACGATAAACCCCTATTTTATTATTGAACTAAAAAATATTTCCTAGAAATAATGTTTATGGCAAAACAACGTTTGCCGGGTCAGCTAGTATATTATTATAATATATAAAAGATTTAAAGTAGTAGTTCGGTCCGCACTGAGACCTCGCGCCCACTTTTCGCCTAATAGAGATAATCTTTTGAGGTTAATTGCTTAAAACTATTTTTTAATGCTGTATAGGCAAGCATTTGACCAGTATCTCACCTGATGGAAAGTGGCGATGCGGCTAAATATGTAACATGCTTGCCTAGATTACCTATTCACTCTAGACTAATTTTCTTTAACACTTTTTTTTCTTAATTATCATTGTTTGATATTTTATATTTCTTTTAATTTTGGCTTCGCAATCTTGTGCATTTAACCAGTGTCAAATTATAAAATATTTCAAGTGTGTTTCATGTTTCATAAGTCCTAGTCACAAGTCACAGTCAAAGTCAAGTAAAATAGTCGAGGTCCAATCCTATGATTGGACCTCGACTATTTTACTTGACTTTGACTGTGTGAACTACAATAGAGGTCCTAGTAAAGTTTCTACCACTTGTCTAGGGCATAACTTGACTATTCAAGTTATGCCCTAGACAAGTGGTAGAAACTTTACTAGGACTTCTATTGTAGGTTTGGAACGAAATCGAAAATCAAGTTACCTATATTACACATTAACACTCGAAGAATCACAGGTTTTGGAAAATTATACAAAATCAACAACGACATTTTTTTTCACTTTCGCGGCAATAAAAAAATACATGACTTAATTCTTACCCTCTTAACATCAGGGCTACGTTCAAAGCCTATTTATACAACAACTTTTTTTTAATTCTTGATATTGAAGGTCTTTGGAACTACAAGTTCATGCCAGCCCTGTTGATGATCTAATATAATACAACAATCTTACTTATGTTAACACTAAACAAACACTGAAAAGTTATATAAAAAATATTAAACATAATATAAGGATATTGTCCTTATATTATTATAAATGTGAAAGTTTGTATATAATACTTATAATACCAGAGGCGAATGGCAAAGCCTAAGGGAGGGGGAGGCCTATGCCCAGCAGTGGGCTATAACAGGCTGATGATGATGATAAAATACTGTTGTTCGGCTCCGAAATACATAGCACCATGGAATAACGAATATGAAGAATAGTAAAAAAAAAAATCTACACAACAGTCCATTTCATCCAACAATTTTCATCTTCAACTTTCAGTTTGACTTTGTACAGCTTTTCGCGGGAATTGCCATAGAAATTTGACACTGACAGGCGTCAGTGTAATACACAAGCAATGAACGTGCTAGAGCGTTTCAATTCGCACTAACCGAGCATGAACATCTTCGGCCGCATCTTCACTTTCCATCAGGTGGGATAGTGGTCAAATGCTTGCCAATCTAACATAAAAAAGGCTTCGAACGTGCTAGAGTGCAAAGTTGCAACTAGAGCGTAGGCACTGAACGTAGCCCCGCATCGAAACCGACGAACGATTTACATCATCTCCGCCAACAATCAGTTAAACATAATTACGGTTTCTTATCAGCAGTTTATATTCATAACAATTGTCGCATCGCTCCCACGACGGCAGTTCATCTGATTGCCAGACGCAGAGTGACCGCGTTGCGTCTCCCGCCTAAACTGACGTATGTGACAGTTCACTTTTTAACTTGAATTTGTGACTTATCGAAGCATGGATTTACTGAGCAAGGTAATTTTTTTAACTTTTGGGATTATGCCGGTAAATTGTAAAAAATATATAAATAAATTATCTTACATTATGTATAATCTTAGTGTTTGATTAGCTTGATCTCCTTAACTGTAAATTGTTGATTGTGTGTTATAGGTACCTACTTATGTATATGTGCTATAATATTTTATTAACTGGCTTCAAAAAAAGGAGGAGGTTCTCAATTCTGCGGTTTTTTTGTGAATGTTACCTCAGAACTCCGTCATTGATTAACCGATTTAGAAAATTATTGTTTTGTTCGAAAGACGTTCTAGTTGGTCCCATTATAATTTGATCAAGAGAAGATGAAGAGTTTCGATTTGGAATTGAAGCTTATGTAGAAGTAGTTTAAGTATTCGTTTATGTAAACTCGTATAAATTATTTCGAATCTAGCGTTTGATTATATTATATTTTTATAGCATTAGCCATGCTAGGCGGAACTATAGTAATACATTTTAGAAAGATGGAATATCGTTTGAGGCCAGGAATTGAACCCGCGGCTATAGGGTCTCATGCCCTATTGCCTTAACCGCTGAGCTACTCGAGCTCTGCCTCAAGCGGTGAAATTATTCTTTCCCTATTTAGACGTACATTCCAAATCCGTTGATCCGTTAAAGCGTGAAGAGGGAACAAACATACTTACACACTTACACACAAACTTTCGGATTTATAATATTAGTAGGATTATTACTAGCTGACCCGGCAAACGTTGTTTTGCCATATACATTATTTCTAGGTAATATTTTTAGTTCAATAATTAAAAAATAGGGGTTGATCGTAGAAGGGTTTACATTTAGGGTTGTTTGTATATTTTTAATGTTGAGAAAAAAAAAACTGTCCTTAAAATAAAAAAAAATATTGGGTTAGGCCACTCTTATCACACGATCCGTTCAAATCTGAACGGATTTGGATGAAATTTGGAATGTACATAGTTTATACCTAGGATTAACACATAGGCTACTTTTTAACTTGATAACAGCGGTCGAAGCCGCGGGGTACGGCTAGTTGTATATATAATCTGAATCTCGAAAGCTTCAACGATTTTCATGAAATGTTGTAAGCAGGGGGTTTCGGGGCGATAAACCGACCTAGTTAGGTTTCATATTTAGAAAACGTCATTACAAAAAAAAACGAGAAAAGCTCGGTCATCCAGATACTATTTATACAACCTGTAACAAAAAGGTGTAGTAATACTTGGTGGTGTGTATGTGTCTCATACCAGGAATCGTCTGTCAGAAAACGAAAGTCGAAATCGATGAAAATTTTCCAGGTTCACGGTTACATCTGTGGGCCGTGACCTTGACCTTTGTTATGGCCACCACTGTCAGACATCTAGCTCCAAAGACTAGTGGTGTAGAATGGTAGCTGATGAAATAGGGTTGCAAATGACATATATTTTTAGAAACTTTATTTATCATTACTCAATATTCATGGTGCTGTCGCGAATTCAGAAGTTCCTGTTAGAATCCATACATGTAGCTAGATGTGTGACTTGAGTATTACTACACCTTTCTGTTACACATTGTATAGATAGATAAAAAAATAACATTTCTTCGACTTAATTTTACTTGACTTAACACATACAGTCTTACTTATAAAAATGTCGCTAAGCAATGCTTAGCCACCTCTTAGTTAAGCAACTCTTAAGCCCATAATCAATGATTAACTTTTTTTCACTCATAAACAATAGTTAGCCGCTGCTTAGTTGAGGGACGCAAAGAGAATCGAAAATAATCGAAATTTACACGATCGCCACAGATTATAACCAAAATAGTCGACTAAAAGTGAAATTATACGAGTAGAGTTGTCAAAAATGTGGTTTTATTAATCTATTGAAATGAAAATAAAAGAAAGGTGACATTCAACGGTTGTCTAAGTAAACAATTTTGCACTTTACGTAAAAAGTTTTGACACATTTATTATTGAAAGATATAAGACCCGCCATCTTGCCTCTTAGCAAGTTTTAAACTAGGCAATGGCGATATTTAATTTTGACAACTATTTAAGCATTACTTAACGCTAAATCGCGTTTATGAGTGAAATTTTTGTTAAACTGTAGCTAAGCAATTGATTAAAAATTAAGAGGGGTTTATAAGTTTATAGTACTGATGTACAGTATGGGCACTCCTCCCCGCGCGATTCATGCCCCGCGTCCCGCAACGTTCAAGGGTCAATCTAAATGATTAAAACAGCAATTAATACGTCGTAATAAGTCTGACTGAGAATCAATTTAAAGGCCATTCTTATCTCTGTGGACATGTTGACGCATCAACTATTACCCAAAAAGGGATTTAGGCAATTCACAATATAAACGCACTCATAGCCCCACACTAATTTCGGAGACTTGCGTCCGCATTCTAAGCAGCGAGTATCAGGTTCGATTCCCGGTGGGAACACAAGTTTTCTCGTAAGACGTCCCCGTAAGACGTTAATGGTAGGAAAGGTTAATTTCGTCGCTTCAGGCGGGGCTTGAGTAGCTCAGCGGTTAGAGCAATAGGGCATGAGACCCTATGGCCGCGGGTTCAAATCCCGCCTCAAGCGATAATTTTTCCTTTCTAAATTTATCACAAGTTTTCTCCCCAAGGGTAATTTGTGATTCTGGTCCTAGGTGTGATTGTGTGATGTGAATGTTTCCGGCAGCCACGACACAAGCTTAATGTGGGGCTGTGAGTGTGAAAGCGATACAAGTCATCGAACATAGTGTAGAGCTGTGAGTGTGACAGCGTTTATGTTTATGTTTAATATGAATTTAATAATTTACATGCGCACTGCGTGCACTGCAGACTGACGCAAAGATATTAATTAGCATAATCAATTCATTATCAGAATAACGTCCATACTCACTGTCTCCAAGTACCATTTGATCTTCGTTCAGGTTATCTTCTTTACATTTTTTGAAGTTATACTTCTTTTGGCGCGCTTGGGAAAAAATATGAGTGAATTTTTACTATTCGCGCGCAAGCCGCCCCTAAAAGCAACCCCATGCATGATGATGGTTGGTTATTGTGTCTCAAGTTTTCGCCATATGATATCCAGTTGGCGCAGTGGATAGGTGTCCGCCCTCTGTGCCGTGGGTCCTGGGTTCGATTCCCGACAGGAGCACAAATTCCATCCCAAGGGATATTTGTGCTTCTGGTTCTGGGTGTAATGTGTGTGTGATGTAAATGTTTACCCGCGATTCAAGTCTTTTACCTTAGTGTGGGGCTGTGAGTGGGAATGCGTTTGTTTGTTTGTTTTGTATATTTCAGTATTTTTTTACTTAATTTAACTCAGTTTTCCAGTATTTTTTTACTGTTTCTAGCAAAAAAAAATACGTGATATTTGCTGAGACACCCCCTCTCCCCCACGTGGGATTGGGCGAGGCTCGGCTTGCGTTTCATTTATAAAAGTATAAATTAGAGTAAAATAATTAGTCACTTGACTGTAATTATAATGAACTGCCCGTTAGCTCAGTTGAGTGAGCGTTCGCCTTCTAAGCAGGGGTATCGGGCTCGATTCCCGGCGGAAACATAAATTTTTCTGCCTAAGGAAAGTTTGTGTTTCTGGTTCTGGTTGTGATTGTGTTTGTGATGTGAATGTTTCCGGCATCCACGACACAAGTCATCGAACTTTGTGTGGGGCTGTGAGTGTGAAAGCGTATATGTTTATGTTTATAATAACTGTAATTATACTTAGTTAAACTGTATTTTTACCGTAATTTATATTTTTTAAATCACGTTTAATGATGAACTAAACTTAATCTATATTTAAGAGGAAAATATACATTATTATTATGTTTTTAATGGAAATTTATACTGAAAAATAACTTTTTTATGTGTTCCTTCGCATTCCAATGTCCATTGTCTTTTGAATTACAAAATTTTATGCACTGATTTTATTACAAACATAAACGCTTTCACACTCATCACCCCACACTAAGCTCGATGACTTGTGTCGTGGGTGCAGGAAACATTCACATTACACACACCTAACCAGAAGAAGAAATACAAAATTCCTTGGGGAGAAAACTTGTGATACCGCCGGGAATCGAACCCGATACCCTTGCTTAGAAGGCGAACGCACACGCAATTAAGCCAACGGGCTGTTCACAGATACTTCAACGTCGCCTACTTATATGAGTAGGAGTAAAAGACTTTCTGTTGTAGTGATAGGACTTCTTTGCAGAGTCCGCCTGGGGCAATCCCACACCAAACAAAACAAACAAACGCATTCACACTCACAGTCCCACACTAAGTTCAAAGACTTGTATCGTGGGTGCCGGAAACATTCACATCACACACACATTACACCCAGAACCAGAAGCACAAATGTCCCTTGGGAAGGAATTTGTGCTCCTGCCGGGAATCGAAACCAGGACCCACGGTGCAGAGGGCGGACAGCTGTCCACAGCGCCAACTCGGTCGTCAGTTAATTTAATATTAACAGTTAATAATCCACCATTATTACACATCAACACTCGAACAATCACAGTTTTTGGAAAATTATACAAAATCAACAACGCCATTTTTTCACTTTTGCGGCAAACCCCTGTAATTTCACTGCCACCCCTTCAACACGAAATACAGTAACGTTTGTAAACTGCTGCCGGTTGAATGTCTGCCGCTGGTGTAGTATATTATACTAGCCGTGCCCTGCGGCTTCGCCCGCTATTATCAAGTTAAAAAGTAGCCTATGTGTTAATCCTAGGTATAAGCTATGTACATTCCATATTTCAAAACCCAAATCTCTGAATATGAGCAGAAAAAAGCATTTTAAAAATTAATGCCATTATATTTTTTTGTTATTACTTTGTCAAATCGTAATTTTATGCATAATATTTAATATTAATGTTGTAATTAATAAGTGAATCCAATCTATCTTATCCTGATTATGTAACTTTTTTATTTTATTATTTTTATTTTTTATATTTAACAGTGGACGGAAGAGACTGTATCCCACGACACAGGACTTTTCCTAGTGTGGGATCCTGGGCTCCCCTACACAAAAATAACATTGTTGTTATTGATAGTGTTAGTACCAATAAGTTCAAGAAATAAATGATTATTATTATTATTATCTATATATATAAAAGAAAGTCGTGTTAGTTACTCCACTTATAACTCAAGAACGGCTGAACCGATTTAGCTGAAAATTGGCAGGGAGGGAGCTTAGAGCCAGGAGAAGGACATAGGATACTTTTAAGGAACGTCACTTATTTTTTTTATATAGGTGTATAAATATCACTTTCTCATACGTCACTCGGATTTGGTAAAGTACTAGGCAAACATAAACATGAAGGAGGTAATAATATAGTCACGTGGCATTGTAACGCATGCCGAGTATGGCTTCCTAAACATGCACATTCTTTGACTGTTAGGCGGACCGAAGGTCGCCGGGACAGCTAGTTATTAATAAAAGATGGGAGACAAACATAAAATACGCAAAAAAAAATATATATAAAAGAATTGTACTATTTATCGAATGTTTATATCCAGAAAATTGTTTAGTATGTAATTTTTCTCGAAATATCAATGTTTGACGAGTCCATGCACTGCTACATGACTTTCTTAAATGTAATTTTTCTGTATGACAATATATTTTTCTGTATGATGATTTTTCCATTTCTACTTATTGTAATTGGGCCACATATAGAATATATTAACAATAACCAAAATTATTATTATGACGCTATAAAGATATCTAACTACCTAGCCCTCAAATCAATATTTGCATGTCACTATTATGACCAAGTGAACTATATTGATACACTTAACCTTACATCTGTTTATACCTACACTTGAAGCAAATAAATGCATTTCATTTCATTTCATAAATTAATTCTATTCTTCTATTCTTTTTCATCCAAATCCTTTCAGCCCTTCAAGCGTGAAGAGGGAACAAACATACACACAAATTTTCGGATTTCTAATATTAGTAGCATTGCTTGGTAATAATAGTAGCCAAGTCACTCTTGTTAATATTTCAAGTAGGTAGTTATATTGTAAGATGATGTTGCACTTTTCGAGCCAACCCTGGGCTCTTGTACACATCAACTCACAATGACGCAAGCTTTTATAATAACTACTAGCTAATAATAAAATAATGGTGATCACGCAAATTCGTGTCAAAAGTTTTTAAGGGTTCTAAGTCGCGAATATTTTATAGTTAAATCAGGATTTCTTTGATTTTCTACTGACTTCACAACTGTATATTTTTTTTGTGTGTTTTACCTCATAACTTCTTTCCACGTGAACCTATTTTGAAAGATGTTGCTTTCCAATTGGTCCCATTTAAATGTGATCAAGATCTGATAAGTAGTTCTTGAAACATCGTCAGTAATGCGTATTCTGTGGACTACATTGAAGATGTTCTCGTTTTTAATCGATTTCAAATGTTACCTCATAACTTCTTTCGTTGTCAGCTGATTTCGATGATTATTTTATTTGAAAGCTGGTGCTTTTCATGTGGTCTCATTGAAATTTAATATAGATCTGATCTCTAATTAGTTTTGAGTTATCGTCAATAATGCGTGTTTGATACATTAAATCTGATCAAGGTTCCGAAGATAAAGCGGTGAAGTCGGTTTTTTTAAACTTTGCTTGCGTTTAATTACTTCGTGTTTGGTTAGATATCTGTTCTGATTCGCTACGCATTTTATTAATTTGGAGTAGACCAAACTTATAATATAAATACGATACTTTTTGTGTAAGAATGTTTGGTTTTTCACGTTGTAACGGCTGAATGGATTTGGATGAAATTTGGAATGTACACAGCATAGGTAACCGGAATAAATACCTACGTTAACACATAAGCTTCTCTTCTACCGACTTCACAAAAAAGGAGGAGGTATACTCAATTGTACTTTCCGCGTGAACCGATTTTGTTTTTTTTTGCTTGAAAGCTGGTGCTTTCCCATTGGTCCATTTGAGTTATCGTCAATAATGCGTGTTTAATACATTAAATCTGATCAAGGTTCCGAAGATAAAGCGGTGAGTTTGGTTTTTTAAAATCTTTGCTTGCGTTTAATTATTAACTTGATTAAAGTGGGCAAAGCCGCGTAGTATATACATTCGTAGCTATTTACATTCCAAATTTCATCCAAAGCCGTTATAGCGTGAAGAGAAAACTAACATACTTACACACCAACTTTCGGATTTATAATATTATTAGTGTAATTATTGATTAGTGTTATATATGTACCGAGTTTTTACCGCGGATCGCAATTCACTTTCGGGACAATAACTCAATATATCCTACTAATATTATAAATCCGAAAGTTTGTGTGTAAGTGTGTGAGAAAGTGTGTAAGTATGTTTGTTCCCTCTTCACGCCTTAACGACGAAACGGATTTGGATGAAATTTGGAATATACATAGATTATACCTAAGATTAACACATAGGCTACTTTTTAACTTTATAATAGCAGGTAAAGCCGCGGGGCACGGCTAGTTATACTATAACTCGATATGATTTAGATCGTTTAATGTATAAAACAACTGCGCAGTTCATTGATGGCAATTCAACATTGCCTTGAGTGTCCAGACAGCACACATCATGCTATTTGAATAGTCATCGCATGTGCCAGGGCTGTCACCTGAGCCAAATCATGGAAATTACATGTTATATATTGTACTAGCTTTTGCCCGCGGCTTCGCTCGCGTTAAGAAGTATTATTTTAAAATTGACAAACTTTCATCCCCTATTTTATCCCCTTGGGGGTAGAATTAATCAAAATCCTTTCTTAGCGGATGCCTACGTCATAACATCTACCTGCATGCCAAATTTCAGCTCGATCCGTCCAGTGGTTAGGGCTGTGCGTTGATAGATCACTATGTCAGTCAGTCAGTCACCTTTGAGTTATATATGTTTAAAGAAAAAGATAGATAAAGTGCTATATTGGCGTTATATTATATATTACATTAAACTAAAAACTAAATTAAAATTAACAAAAAAAAAACTATAACGAGATATAAATATGTACAAAACTTAATCTAATAATAGACCGCTACCAGTAGGCAAAGTACCCAAAATGTTGGCAGCATTGCCACGTTAAATGGCAATGCTCAATCTCTGTCCAATTAGCGATTAAAAAATAATACAAATAATTTAAAAACAAGCATGGCTTAAAAAACTCTACTTCGCCGCTTTATCTTCAGAACCCTTGATCAGATTAAATGAACTAAATACGCATTATTGAGGATAGCTCAAAAAGAACTGGTCAGAGCTTGATCAAATTTAAATGGGTCTACGTAGGAAGCTTTCAAATAAAAAAGTATCATCAAAATCGAATCACCTAGAAATAAATTCTTTAGAAAAACACACACACAAATTTAATAGTCGAATTGAAAACCTCCTCGTTTTTAGGAGTCTGTTAAAAAAAATATTAAATGCTTTTGGACAACCCTACCGTTCAATTGATAGTTGTTTCCTTAATTGATGTCCGATATCGTATTTTGTTAGGCCAATTAGTAAACACACCAAGGTTTTGTTTACATTTTACTAGCCGTGCCTCGCGGCTTCGCCCGCTTTTTAATTAGAAGCAGGGTTTGCATTATCCGTTCATATTTAGTATTCGGATAAAATTGATAGTAATTATCCTTAATATTCGAATATCCGGATATTTCGGCTTTTTCGAAAAAATAGTAATACCTAGTATAGATTTAAAAACAGTTTTTTTGTAAATGAAAAACATGAAGCTATATAGAGTAAATCGTATAATCTCTGTTTTGAACTAAAACAAGCAAATGAGATCACAAAGTAATAGACATATTAATTTTACAGCTGCTCTTAGATAGTTACGTATTAGTACAACTACAGTGACAAGTACTAGTGTACTAGTGTCACTACTTAATTTTATTGTTAGTATATTTTATTTTCTGACAAAGCCCCTATACAGCTGCTACGATATATTGTTTAGATTATTATGTTATTATTTTATTATTGCCCTTTTTCTTGAAAACGCTTCTATACAGCCGCTTCTTCAAATGATTTTAAATTTTATGTTAATTGTGCAGAGATTTTAGGACATGACCAAGTGTTCCATAATTGTTCCTACGGTAAAAAATAAATGAATAAAATTTAACAAAAAAAAAAATACGTTTTCACCTGTTTTTTTTTACTTGAGATTTTATTTTATTTTTGGTGGCCATCTAAATTATACCCCAAGTTAAAATTTGGTGCACGCGTGGCCTTTTTGGGTTATGAAAAGTTTTTGTAGTGCAGGCATGACTTAAATAGCCCAAAAAATTTTGGTACAGGTTTCATTTATTTGTACATATTATAATTATTTTTTGGAATGAGGCTGTTGAGGGCAGCGATTGTTTTTTTGGTGGTCATTAAATTTCATCCCTTAATAAATTTATTGATAGACTAGTTACCCGGCGAACTTCATGCCGCCAATAAAAGTTGTCTGAACCTATTTAAGGTACGAATAGTTTGTATGGGAAAATTAAGTAGTTGTTTTTACTACTTTCCTTGTATTTTAATTATATTTTCTCACTTATTAAATCTTCCTTGGAATTCTACAAATATTCCAAAACCAAAATTAGGCAATCGGTGCAGCCTTTCTCAGTTTTTGTGACACTAACAAACGTCAATTGATTATATAGATGATTGTTTGACAGATCGTTAACTACTTATGTCTGTCTGTACTACGGTAGAATGATAGTAAGGAAATTTATAGAAAATGCTTACTGGAACTATTCGTTACTGACACTAATAAGAATTTTATTAGTCACCTTATTTGATTTTATCTTTATGATTTGTACTTTCATAGAAATCTTGTTGAAATACAATAAGAATAAAGCGAAGGAGTGGAACTCATTGCCCTCGTCTTTGTTCCCCGAGCGGTATAATCTGGCAGTCTTCAAGTCAAGAGTGAATAGGTACCTTCTAGGCAAGCATGCTACATCTTCGGCCGCATCATCACTTTCCATCAGGTGAGATGTGGTCAAAGGCTTGCCTATCGGGCATTAAAAAAAAATCTGTAATATTTTAATTGAAGTATTTTCATTTTATTCTGTATTTAATTGAGGATATAAAATAATAATCGGCAAATTCAAACTGAGAAAAAGAAAACCGAGTTAAAAAGGAGGAATTTATCAAATCGTGAATTATAAATATCATTTAATATGTTACGCGATCAATCCGCCAATTATGATAAGATTTTGATGATTATTTTTTTGTTTGGTAGATCATACTTCAGAGTAGTCCCGCATAAATAATATCGAAATTAATATAGCGCTTTTTAAGAAAATCAACAGAAAACAAAATATAAGCGGTGAAGTTGGTTTTTAAGCTTTTCTTGCGCTTAAATCCTACTAATATTATAAATGTGAAAGTTTGTGTGTGTGTGTAAGTATGTTTGTTCCCTCTTCACGCTTTAACGGCTGAACGGATTTGGATGAAATTTGGAATGTACATAGCTACCTAGGATTAACACATAGGCTACTTTTTAACTTGATAATAGCGGGCGCGGGGCACGGCTAGTTATTAATAAAGAGGTTTAATTAGCGTAATTAGATTAAATTTAGACGTACATAATGGACCTCGCGCGCTCATAAATAATATTGTGATGGCCGACGGCTGACCCTCAAGGGCACACGTGCCTATTGTCACGTGCGATGTGAGTATGCGCGACAAGTAATGGTGGTTCCTTGACAAAACAATGCAAAAATTTACGTCATATTTTTCCTACTATTTGGGTTTCCTGACGCTTAGATTAACAATAATCAGCACAGTATCCTACTAATATTATAAATCCGAAAGTTTGTGTGTAAGTATGTTTGTTCCCTCTTCACGCTTTAAAGGCTGAACGGATTTGGATGAAATTTGGAAAGTACATAGCTTAAAAAAACCGACTTCATCGCTTATATTTCGGTTTTGGCTTGACCGATTTCGATAACATTTATATGGGACCACCTCTGAAGTACTCAACCAAACAAAAATAACCATCATCAATTGGCGAAGATATTGCGTAGCATACATACAAAAAAAAACATACAATCGAATTGAGAACCTCCTTTTTTGAAGTCGGTTTAAAAACTGACTTCATTAAAACATTAATAACGCCTATATATGAACATCCAAATAACTTCCAATAACAATATTATCAATAGGCCCTTATCACTCTTATCAACGCTCATAATGCCTTATTGTGGCTACAGACAAATAATTAATGAATGTAGGTATTACATTATTAGTATGTTGTAAAAAACGTATAAAACGATTTAAAATAAATACCTAAAATAGATTTCGCCGTTATTCTCTAGAACCCAAGGGTCTGTGATTTTATTTTTTAAACGACTTTACAAAAAAGGAGGGGATTCTTAATTAGTCTGTTTTTATGTGTTAACAATAATTATTAATAATAATAGAGTGTTAACCTCATAACTTTTTTCTGGATGAACCGATTTGATGTTTATTTTAGGGTTCCGTACCCAAAGGGTAAAAACTTAATTATCATAATGCATGCCGAAATGGGTTTGCCTCAGCACAAAAGTCAAGCACGAAACTAGACGCAGACTCAGGCAAACCTGAAACCTCTTTAAGGTTTATTTGTTTAGTTAGTTTTTAAGATTTTTGTATTGGTTTTTCAATAAAGAGTATTTGTATTATTGTATTGCATTGTGATATATAAATGTGAGTAAATATTATAGTATACATATACATACAAGTTTAGTTATGGTCCCCACACTAGGACACTTTGTATTATTATATTTGCCTACACTTAAGCACGTTCGAACAAGGTTAATAAACCATTATTACACGTAAACACACGAAGAATCGTAAATTTTGGAAAGTAAACAATATAGAAAACTCCAAGCATAAGTTAATATATGTACGGTCAAAATACCTAAAAAAAAGTAGGTACTTTTAAAAAGTGACGTAGAAAAAATTATCGGTTCCGACCATTTAGTTTTCGCCTTCGATAAAGCGAATACTTATCAAAGGATACCACTTCAGTATATGTTCGTACATCGGGGTACACGCACGTACGCGTTTAAAATACTAATTTATGTTTTTAAAGTGTTGTAGTTTATTGTATTTGTAGTGTAAGTTTTGTGGAATAATGACTGTCGGAGGAGAACTAATGCGATCTTGGGTATGATGATATTTTAATATTTTTTATACGATAGTGAAGTTTAGCCTTATGCCAATAAAATGTATAGGTACTAATATAGTTATATATTATTTTCCGCTAGTAAATTAACTACATGGTTTTTACAATTATGTACGCACAAATGAAACCGGTTTTGTTTGTTTTATGAGTGCATATTTAACATAACATTTAATTCATAGTTATTGGTACGCTTTTTACCGACTTAACAAAAAAGGAGGAGGTACTTAAGTCGACTGTATTTTTTTTATGTACTTTAATCTCATAACTGCTTTCCACGTGAACCGATTTTAAATTTTTTTTTTGTTTGAAAGATGTTGCTTTCTTTGCAAATAAAATTCACGAGGATATTACGTTTATGTATATACTGTACTGCCCGTTAGCTCAGTTGAGATAGCGTTCGCCTTGTAAGCAGAGTATCGGGTTCGATTCCCGGCGAGAATACAAGTTATCTTTCAAAGGAAAATTTGTGTTTCTGGTTTTGGTTTTGATTGTGTGTGTGATGTGAATGTTTCCGGCACCCACGACAAAAGTCATCGAACTTAGTGTGGGGCTGTGAGTGTGAAGTGTTTATGTTATGTTCTTTATATGTTAAGATTGAGCCTACGTAAGCCATGTTAATTTATTTTTCGGCATGGCTCTATATTTCTATTAAACACTAGCCGTGCCCCGCGGCTTCGCCCGCTATTATCATTTTAAAAAGTAGCCTATGTGTTAATCCTAGGAATAAGCTATGTAGGTACATCCAAATTTCATACTAATCCGTTCAACCGTTAAAGCGTGAAGAGGGAACAAACAAACTTACACACGAACTTTCGGATTTATAATATTGGTATGATACATTAAAACCTTCAGTAAAAATGATCTAAATGATGATGAAAATCGCACCAAAATCGGTTGCGTAGTTTAGGATGAGTTAACTGATATACATACAGACAGACGCGGAAAGCGACTTTGTTTTATACTATACTAGCCGTGCCCCGCGGCTTCGCCCGCTATTATCAAGTTGAAAAGTAGCCTATTTGTTAATCCTAGGTATAATCTATGTACATTCCAAATTTCATACAAATCCGTTCAGCCGTTAAAGCGTGAAGAGGGAACAAACATACTTACACACTTACACACAAACTTTCGGATTTATAATATTAGTAGGACTAGCTGCGCCCAGCGTTATACCCGCGGGAATTCTGGAATAAAAAAGTAGCCTATGTGTTAATCCAGGGTGTAAGCTGTCTTCATACCAAATTTCATCAATGTTGGTCCAGCTGTATGAGCGTGAAGAAGTAACAAACATACAAACACCCTCACGAACTTTCGCCTTTATAATCAGGCGGGCCATCTGCTTGTTTGGTAGTGCATGATAACATTCAGTTTCTCACCGGATGAGAAGACACACTTCATCGTGTCCCAGAGTAGATTCTACTATCCTACTAATATTATAAATCCGAAAGTTTGTGTGTAAATGTGTAAGTAAGTTTGTTCCCTCTTCACGCTTTAACGGCTGAACGGATTTGGATGAAATTTGGAATGTACATAGATTATACCTAGGATTAACACATAGGCTACTTTTTAACTTAATAATAGCGGGCGAAGCCGCGGGGCACGGCTAGTATATATATATATATATATATATATATATAGTATATCCCGCTTGCCGAAGACACCTACATATTCACTCTGCACTTGCAGACTCTCAAATTATACTTGATACTAGATTGGTGAGCAAGGCCGAGACCAATGAGCTCGACTTGTTCCTTGAATTAAGGATGAATAGAAGAAGCGTTTGAGCGTAATACTAGCTGTGCCCAGCGGCTTCACCCGCGTTGATGATGAAAAAGTACCCTATGTCTTAATCTAAGGTAGAAAAATTTGTCTTCCGACAGAATTTTATTACAGAACTAGCCGTGCCCTGCGGCTTCGCCCGCTATTATGACGTTAAAAAGTAGCCTATGTGTTAATCCTAGGTATAATCTATGTACATTCCAAATTTCATCCAAAACCGTTCAGCCGTTAAAGCGTGAAGAGGGAACAAACATACTAACACACTTACACACAAACTTTCGTATTTATATCTCGTCTCGTCATATTCAATCGCGACTTGAGGAATACCATATAGTACTCATCAGGAAACATCGGCTCATGCAAGGAGTTCCATTCCTTTAAAATGTTCATGTTGTTAAAGAGTTACAAGAATATCAAAATTGTTATGTAAGGACATTAGCTATCAAAGTTACTACATGCTATAATTAGTAGATAAACGTTTTTACAATGCTTATCAATTTACTATATTGTCACTAAATATGATCCTGTCAAATTAAGTGAACTGTTCCAATAGGCCCAGCGCGATTTATATTCTCTATTGTGTTCGATGATTATTTAAATAAAATCGCAGTTATTAAGATATAACTGCTATTACATCCAGTTCGCTAGAAGCGTTTCGGTTCAACATTCATCATCCGTACAGCAAAGGAGTATAACTAATTACATACATTAAATCATCATTACGTTACATCTTCGACTTGATGATGATGGTCAAATGCTTGCCTATCATCCATTTTTTTTAATATACTAAATTCATAATTTTTCTAGACTTGGCATATTTTAGAATGCCAAGATAATTTCCAGAATCCCACTTAAAACATTACAAAATAATGTTGATTGCAGCGACACCTACCAGGTCAAATTGTTAATCAACTTAACCATCAAGAAACCCACTCAAAACACAACGAATGTCGATCGCAACGTCACCTACAAGACCTCATATTCCCAATCCGACTATTCTTTTGCTAATAGTACTAAAATTTCCATGGAGCCATGTCGACTAAAATTCAAATTTTATTTTTTGTTCGGTGGAGCCCAGTGGACATTCAAACGTTTGAGAACAATAGCCATGGAGCGCGGTGGCATAACTTTTGACTTTTTGAAATACCTAGAAACTATGTAGTCACGAGTTCTAGGATTTTTTAAAATTATTTCATGACCTTGGATGCATAGTCCTTCAATCGAAAAAACAAATTCTACATTTCATAATAGAAGTCCAAGTCACAGTCAAAGTCAAGAAATCAGCCATGGTCCAGTCATGCCCTAATAAAGTGGTAGAAACTTTACTAGAACTTCTATTGGAGTTTTGGAGCGAAGGCGAAAATCACGTTTATCAACATTGTATGATTTGCCTACACTATGCACGTTTACTAATTATTAACGGTTAATAATCCACTATTATTACACACTAGCCGTGCCCCACGGCTTCGCCCGCTATTATCAAGTTAAAAAGTAGCCTACGTGTTAATCGTAGGTATAAGCTATGTACATTCCAAATTTCATCGAAATCCGTTCAGCCGTTAAAGCGTGAAGAGGGAACAAACATACTTACACATTTACACACAAACTTTCGGATAAATAATATAAGTAGGATTAACACTCGAAGAAGCACAGGTTTTTGAAAAGACAAAATCAACATCGCCATTTTTCACTTTCGCGGCAAAACTCCACGCGTTCTAGGAGACATTCTAGTTTTACCCCTCTTAAAGTCATGGTAGATTTAGATGAATAGTCAGTTATTCTAGTATTTGCAATAGGTATGCTCAAGGTAACCAGCAAGGTTGTTTATTGTTTGTTCTTATGTTTATATATGCATGTATGTTTAGTGTTAGGTACGTACAGCTCATGGTTTTTGCTGCGAAAAAACGTGAATTGTATTATTACTTATACTTGTTTTATTATTCTCACGAAAAAACCTCTAATAATTCAGCTTTTTATATCTATCTAATATCTTTAAACGAGCAATTCTTGTATATATTAATGTGTAATCAGGATCTCGGAAACGGCTCCAACGATTTTCATGAAAGTTACAGATTAGGGGTTTTTCGGCCCAAGAAATCGATTTATCAACGTTCCAGGTCCGAGAAATGCCCGTTTCCAAAACTGCATTTAAAAACCGAGATTAAGAAACTATCAGCGCCATCTATTACGGCATGACCGATGTAAAAAACTGTTTCTACTCGACACTAGATGGAACTTTCTGGGGCTACAAATTTAAACACATTCTACCAAAAACAAAAAACCGAGCAAAGCTCGGTCATCCGGATATTATTTCTAATTTTAAAAGTAAATGACAAGATTTGTCTTAAAAACTTATTAAATCTTTTTGCAACTACGTTTTGAAGTATGAACTCACTGCCCGACGGTAAAGAAGGACGAAGATTTGGATTTAGGTGGCGATATCAGAATTTCATCTAAAACGCTTGTTTTCGTAACCGTTTTACTCGGCATTCATAATAAAACCAGATAAATAAAAATATTCGTCGTAATCTGTGTGATACGATAAATGATGTCTTCTTTTTAGAATATTCATAACGTTCGTAAAAATAAAGTAAATAAATAACAAATCTCATGCAAATAACATCCACTTGTATTTTTGTAACCATTTCGTTCCGCTATTTTATATCAAAAAACTGTGAAAGTTATTTCATATACGCATATTTACTAGACGAATCATGTCTTCAGCTTATTTTTTTTTATTTGAGGCGCGTTTTCACGAAATTTCAATAAAACCATTAAAAATCAAAGATCGCCACGCGCGACCTAGCGTAACCGCCATGATGTAATTCACGTAATATACACCTTTATGTGCAATAGTGTAAGGGGGATAATTGGCTGTGGTTAAAAAAGGTGCTCGCATTGACGTATATCTGCCCCTTAATGAATTATCTTTATTCATTATTCTCGAGATGGCTGTAATTTTGCCAATCTGACAATAAAGTATAATCATTAACTTTCACGAGTGCCTCTTAGGGGCCCATGGGAATAAATGATTTTTGCATTTGAATTATTTCCTTTCCCAAGGGACATGTGTGCTTGTGGGCATTATTCTGTGTATATCACACAATTAGCACCCTCGATACAAGTCTTTGAACTTAGTGCGGGGCTGTGAGTGTGAAAGAGTTAATATATTAGAATGTAAGTTAACTTCTTTAAGTTTTTTCTTGTAAATACGCTTTTACATATCACAGTTTTTTTTCATTAAAAGTATTTACTCGTATAGTAATATGTAACTTATACTTAGCTAGAAATATTCGCTTACATTTAAATAAGGCTATAATTAAAAATTTTGAGAATACCCTCAACTCTATCTGAAATACGGCTCCACCAAATTTTCGCCAAACATAGCTAAGAACATTCTCGATCAAGTCGCATTCAAACAATAAAAATATCGAACCATTTATGGCAGCTTCATTTCTACAGTCGGACATACATATAAACAGACGCACAGATACACACTATACCGAGGGGTGTTATAAGGGCTGTTTTTCGGGGGTTAAAAAGGGGAAAAAACTAAACAAACAATTGAAACGCAAGCAAAGCTTAAAAACCGACTTCACAGCTTATATTTTGGTTTTGGCTCGATCGATTTCTATAATATTTATATGGGACCACCTCTGAATAATCTACCAAACAAAAATATCATCGAAATCGATTCATAATTGGTGGAATTATCGCGTAATATACATATAAAAAAATACAGTCGAATTGAAAATTTACTTTATTGAAGTCGGTTGAAAATGTTTTATGTAAAAAAAAAAAATTAACCTAATATATTAAATTTAAATTAAAACGGGAATTAGCGTGACTAAGCGTTGTCAATGTCTAAATCGACAATTGTTTCGGTTTCATTCGGAAGCCTTCTTAGGGATGAGTGCGGAGGTTTAGTCATCGACAACGCGGAAGTCACGCTGATTGCCATTTTAATTTTAATCTTAATGTGCGTGAGTTTTATTACAAAAAAAATATTTATATACTTATCTAAATATGTGATAGTTGCTAAGACTGTTCTTTATCTATTCGTAAAAAATACTATTTTCTAGCAGTTATTATTCGTGTGAACAAGATAATATAATCTATAATCCTGTATTAAGGTCTTGGTATCTTATCACTGCTCCCAAGTATTTTCTACCGACTTCCCAATAAAGGAGGAGGTACTCAATTCGACTGTATTTTTTTATTTGTGTTACCTAATAACTTCTTTCGTTGTGAGCCGATTTTGATGACTTTTTTTTAGAAAGCTGGTGCTTTCCATGTGGTCCCATTTAAATTTGATCAAGATCTGATCTCTAGTTTTTGAGTTATCGTCAATAATACGTGTTTAATAAATTAAATCTGATCAAGTTTCCGAAGATAAAGCGGTGAAGTCGGTTATTTTTAAGCTTTGCTTGCGTTTATATATTTTTTTTATGTTTGTTACCACATAACTTCTTTCCACGTGAACCGACTTAGATTTTTTTTTGTTTGAAAGCTATTGCTTTCGCATTGGTCCTATTAAAATTTGATCAAGATCTGATCTGTAGTCTTTGAGTTATCGTCAATAATGCGTGTTTAATACATAATTTCTGATCAAGGTTCTGAAGACAAAGCGGTTAAGTCGGGTTTTTTAGCTTTGTTCGCGTTTAATTACATAAAACATAGACAAAACAAGTTGTAGTCACAGTCAAAGTCAAGTATATGAATAAAAAAATCTATATTTTTTAAACTGCTGCAGAAATTTATAATATTTTTTAATTTCCGTAACTGCTGCAGATTTTAATCTTTTGAGTTTCCGTAGAATCTTCCACCGGTTTCCGTGGGTTATCCGTTATTTACCGGACGCATATATATATATATAGGCGTATAGGTGGGCGTGTCGCTTACCGTCAGGTAAGCGTCCTGCTTCTAATCTTCCTTATTAAAAGTGTGATTTTGTTTTAACTCGATAAATATGTCGTACTTAGTAGACACATGTAATATGGTTTTTAGCTTATAAATGTTTACTTACCAGTCACGAACATACAAAAAACGGACGTAATGCCGTATACAAAACGGGTGAAGCACCATAGGTCCTACAAAATTTTGCACACAAATACACCAAACACACCGAAGGACAATCGGCGCCAATACACCTAGTAACTGTTTAGTTGTCTGTGACAGTTTGCATCGAATGCACACACACACGGACATTTGTGTGCTTCACCCATGATTAGTTGAGATTACGTCTGTTTCTTTCAAGTCAGAGTTCACAATACAATATTTAGTGCATGTACATATACTATATGATTGACAGTGTTTTACCCTTTGTCTTGATTTCATTCGCGCTGGTGAGTTGAATATTGAAGGAAAATTTGCATCATGCGCCATCAACTAGACGTATAGTCCATGTTTCTGCTGTAGTATTATTATTATGTAGAAACAATCATGTTTCTTCTTTATTTTTCTAATCTTAGGTAGACAAGGCAGTTATCTTGTATATGCTTTTCTAATCTTGTTCATTCCACTGTTTGTAGACCTATTTTCTGCCGGGGTCTATCTCAAAAACGGCTTTACATTTAAAGCTGAAACTTACGTATAATATCCGTTATATCATGTACTTGAACAATAATAACAGAAATCAATTAATAATAAAAAAAATTACATGCAATTAACCTCAAAAATTTTTCTTTATTAGACAAAACGTAGGCGCGACATCTCAGTTCGGCGCGAACAACCACTTATATATAATTTTTACAGATCCGCAGCCACCAGCGCACGCCTTCGGGCTCCCGAGACTTCAAGGAAGCCACCAAGCGCGATGCCCTCGCCAGGCTCGAGGTGGAGTTGGAGCGGCTGCAGGCCTCTGCCCCAGCTAACAGGAAGCCCCTCTTGGAGAAGGAGTACCGTGGCTTCAAGAACCTTTTCAGCAGGTTCTTGGCTGAACGTGAGTTGTTGAGTTTATTTTTAATTTAAGATAGACAAACTTTGTACCGCCATCTCATCTGATGGTAAGCGACGATGTGGTCGACGATGGAGCAAGCTTGCTTAGAAAACACCAATTCACTCGTGACTTGAAGACTCCCATATTGTACTCATCAGGAAACACTTAACAATAAAACTTAAAAATAAAAACAAATTATTAAATTAATCAATTTTACTTTCTACACACATTGATTAATAGAAAATTATCATGATAGTACTGCCCGTTGGCTTAGTTGGTGAGCGTTCGCCTTCTAAGCAGGGGTATCGGGCTCGATTCCCGGCGGGAACACAAGTTTTGTCCCCAAAGAAAGTTTGTGTTTCTGGTGGTACAGTTTTGTGATTTAGTTTTTTGGTGCAAATAAAGGTTTATTTATTATTTTATTATTATTATTACTGGGTGTGAAGTCGGCTTATAGGGATCCGCACCCAAAGGGTAAAAACGGGACCCTATTACTGAGTCTTCGCTGTCCGTCCATCCGTCCGTCCGTCCGTCTGTCTGTCACCAGGTTGTATCTCAAAAACGGTGATATCTAGACAGTTGAAATTTTCACAGATGATGTATTTCTATTGCCGCTATAACAACAATACAATAACAATACTAAAAATAAAATAAATATTTAAGGGGGGCTCCCATACAACAAACTTGATTTTTTATAGATAATGGTACGGAACCCTTCGTGCGCGAGTCCGACTCGCGATTGGCCGGTTTTTTAAGCTTTGTTTGCGTTTAAATTATTTAGTATATTGACTGGTTCATGTACATACTTTTTATTCTGTACCGTGCATTAAAGTTACATCAATACACCACAATGTAACTACTATACACGATTTTAGATATCATGTCGTTTGTCACGATAATATTCAAACTATGACGATATCTGTGCGATATGTGTTATTAGTAGGAAGATATATAATCGTGACAATAGATTTCACTCGCAATAACCGTTCATCATGGGAGATAGAATAACATCATACAACGCTACACATTTCGATATTATTGGTTGAATAATTCCGAAGATGATGCTTAGTTACCAACGAACAGGTAAACAATAGTAAATTTAAGAGGCCTGGGAGTCTGTGAAACGATCTATAGGCTGTCTTTTTTTTTTTTTTTTTTTTTATGACAGATAGGTAAGCACTTGGCCGCTATCTCACCTGATGGAAAGTGACGATGCGGCCGAAGATGAAGCATGCTTACCTAGAAGGTACCTATTCACTCTAGACTTGAAGACTCCCAGATTATACTGTTCGGGGAATAAGGATGCGGGCAGTGAGTTCCACACCTTCGCCGTACGGATAACAAATGTTGAAGCAAAACGCTTTGACCGGATATGAGGTATGTCAACCATATATGGGTGACGTTGGTTTGTTTGTCTTGTGGTCCGATTATAGAAAGGGCAAGGGGGAATCAACTGGTGTAATTCGAGTGCACACTCTCCGAAATGCAAGCGATAGAACACCGACAAGCTAGCTCCCTTACGTCGATGACTGAGGCTCTGCAACTTGGACTCTGTTTAACTGGCAAACTGTGCCCATGCTTGATGCGATAGCACTACCGACCGAACAAATTATGATAGGTGCCGTAATACCAAAAATTATGAATGAAAATGTAATGTTCAGCCATTGTTTTTTGCATTAATAGTACCTTGAAATAATAATCTATGTTCCTGTTGTAATGACAAAAGAAATGTGTTAGTTATTAATACAAAACGAATAAGTTAAAGTTGCGACATTTACGTCGTAATAATGTGTGAAAATCAATTGGTTTATATTTCGTTTTAGGTAATTAATTTGGAATAAAAACTATCCAGGAACCTAGATTAATATGTTTTTAATCTGAATAACAGCACAGTATGGTGGTAATATGCTTGAATTATAAATAATTTCGGTATTACGATTGTATGGGAAAATCAACCTCCGCATCCTTAACAGCTGCCTTAAAAATTATGATATTTTGCAATATCTTGAGTCATTTATTGATTGAGCGAAGCGATATCTTAAAGTTGACTTAGAAGGTTCAGCACTTTGTCCGTCCGTCTCTCAGAGGCATCAAGAATACAAGTTAATGACTTCAAATTTTCAGAGAATATGAATACGGGACCCTATGTGCATACGTTCCATAATTGTCTGTGATGATAAACGAGCTCTGATCGATCCGATCAATGTTAATAAACCTCAGGAAAATCAATTTTCGAACACCGTGAAATTGATTAAAAATTTTGTTAACAAGCAATTCAGCATTACCAATTGTTGAAGTAAAACTTTTTATGGGACCGCATTGAAATTATGATCCGCAATTTTTGTTGTGTGACGAAAAGCGGTAAAGAGAATTTAATGAAGACTAGCCGTGCCCCGCGGCTTCGCTCGCTATTATCAAGTCAAAAAGTAGCCTATGTAGTGTATATAGTGTATAAGCTATGTACATTCCAAATTTCATCCAAATCCGTTCAGCCGTGAAGTGGAAACAATACACACTTATCTTGCTATGGGGATCTGCTGTCGATATTGAAACTATTTTTATTCTACAAAAGAGAGCGGTTCTCAGGGATTTTTTTAAAGAAACAGGCATACTTACCATGCCTTCGCTTTACATCTTTGAAAATATTATGCATGCTTGCAAAAATATTGGTAAATATAAATTAAGAAGCGACGCACACAATCTTAATACTAGATACATGCATAAAATTACAGTGCGCGCATTTAGATTAAGCAAAACGAATAAATCTTTTATGGCAAATGGGGTTAGATTTTCGCGTTTATAATATTAGTAAAGAAAGGATTTATAAAAGTGGTGTGAGAAAACACTGTGATGAGTAATTAAAATGTTTCCCTGTAATACAAAAGTTTCACTTCTATCGTGTGTCTTGAACCTATTTTTTTTATGGCTATGATTGGTCAACTTTCCTTGACGGTAGCTGGTGGTCAATTTTTCTTGACGTCGATTGGATTGTGGATGTTCCAGAAGGAACGTCAAAATTGCTCGTATTTTGATAAATTTTCTTTGATATGAAATGTTATTTTTTTTAAACATTTTTTAACATACACAGTAGTTTCTTTTTCTTTTGGCTTCGCAATCTTGTGCATTTAGCCAGTGGCAAGTAATAATATATTTCAAGTGTATTTATAAGTCCTAGTCACAAGTCATAGGCAAAGACAAGTAAAAGAGTCAAGGTCAAGTCATAGTCAAGTCATGCCCTACTAAAGTGGTAGAAACGTTACTAGAACTTGTATCGGAGTTTTGGAGCGAAGGAGAAAATCACGTTTTTCAACTTTGTATCATTTGCCTACAATTATGCACATTTACTTTGTATTAACGGTTAATAATCCACAATTATTACACATTAGCTCTCAAAGAATCACAGGTTTTGGAAAATTATACAAAATCACAACGCTATTTTTTCACTTTCGCGGCAAAACTTCTACACAAAAGTTAAACAATACAAAAATTAGAATTAAAAAATATCAATGAAAATTTTATTATTGTTGTGTGCGAGTATGCAGTTTATGTGATAGTAGCAATGGGTCCCAAAAAAGACTAAATATTATCTTTGGTCCCAAAATAGGCGGAGCCTGTACCTCGGTGACCCTTGTTATAATTTAATTTTTATTTAAAATAGTCTTGGACCTCCATGGGAATCAATGTATGAAATTTTATTTTTTCGAGAACAATGGCTTGGACCTAGTTGGGAATAAGCCGTTTTTAACCGACTTCAAAAAAAGAGGTTCCCAATTAGACTGTATTTTTTTTTGTATGTATGCTACTCGATCATTCTGCCAATTATGAATCGATTTTGATTTTTTTTTTGTTTGGTAGATCATACTTCAGAGGTCACATATAAATTTTATCGAAATTGATTTAGTGCTTACCGAAGTGAATTTAGAGTACATAGTTAAATAAAGTATCATTCATTTTCAAACTCCCGTTCTTCTAGATCCCGTGTATAGATTCGACATTCGTGCTGTGTGTGTGTGTGTGTGTGTGAATGGTCGTGATGAAACTACGATCAGCTTCTCCGTTTCTTCAAAGAATATATAGAGTGAATAGCCAGTGACTATCTTTTTTACTTTTCTTGTGAAGGTTGCTTCTATATCGCAGAAGTTAGCAATTCTATTGTACGTGAGATACATATTTAGGCATTCTGTAAGCGAGGGCTTTTATGAATGAACATTAATTGTTTACAATAAATTAACTTTAAAAATCGAAATATTTTAAACGCAAGCAACAGCTTAATTAAATACACATTATTGAGGATGACTCAAAAACTACTTGTCAGATATAGTGATCAATTTAGAAAGGCAAAATTATCGCTTGAGGCGGGATTTGATCCCGCGGCCATAGGATATCATTCAATATATGATATGGGTCCGCGTGGTTGCTCTAACCGCTGAGCTACTCAAGCCCCGCCTGAAGCGACGAAATTAACCTTTCCTTATTATTGACGTCTTACGGGGACGTGTCATCTACCGAAACAGTTTATAGAAACTACTACAGCCAACGAGTCTAACATTGCAGTTAGCTACACGTTGTGTTGATAACGTCCACCCAAATCAATTGATTTTATTTATATAGCATTAGCCATGCTAGGCAGAACTATAGTGATAAATTTAGAAAGGAATATAGTAGAAAAGAATATAGTACTGCCTAGCATGGCTAATGCTATATAAATAAAATCAATTACTTGTCAGATCTTGATCAAATTTAAATGGGACCACACAGGAAGCACCAGCTTCCAAACAAAAAAACCATCGAAATCGGTTCACCCAGAAAGAAGTTATGAGGTAAGAAACAAAAAAAAACAGTCCAATTGAGAACCGCCACCTTTTCTGTGAAATGTGCGTGAGACTATTAAATACTTATAAAAATATAAAAACAAATCAAAAAAATGCTTTCACACTCACAGCCCTACAAGTTCAAAGACTTGTATCGTGGGTGCCGGAAACATTTACATATCACACACAATTACTATTAGGTATTCTGTTATTTTTAATAGTATGTATTGTTTATGTAGTTTAAAATATTAGTATTATTATTATAATTTATTTCATTAATTTTATCGCGCCACCATCCCTACTTTCACTTTAGTTTATATTTCCATCCAAAGGTTGTCTGGAAGAGATCGCTCTTAGCGATAAGACCGCCCATTGTACCTTTATTTTATAAGTTTCTCTGTAAGCTGTATTTATCTTTTGGTGTCAATAAAGAGTTATTGTATTGTAATCACATCCAGAACCAGAAGCACAAATCTCCCTTGCGAAGGAAAATTGTGCTTTTGCCATGAATCGAACCCAGGACCCACGGCACAGAGGGCAGAGACTTGCCCACCGCCTCAACTGGGTCGTCTAATATACGAAGATATCAATGCGTAAATTTTAGAAGAGTGCAGGTTATAAAATCTTACTAAACCTTACTTGCAGAGGGTCCGTCAGTAACATGGGAGAAGATAGAGAAGCTACCCGAAGGCGCCGTGATCGACTACACCACGCTGAAGACCCCGACCACGGACAATATCCACCACATGCTGGACAAACTTGTGGTGGTGAAACTGAACGGTGGCCTGGGGACCTCCATGGGGTGCAAGGGACCCAAGTCCGTGATACAAGTCAGGAACGAGCTGACGTTTTTGGATCTAACTGTACAGCAGATTGAGGTGAGCGAGACTCGATTTGAAGTTATTCTTGTATATAGTCCTCCTCATCGATTTCGATGACGGCGACCCCAGAAATTACTTATTAGTTCCCTTTCTAAAATGAGCCCTAATATGGCTCGCCAGACCGAATTTGGTCTTAAATGTCCTGCGACACGTGCTACAGTAGAGTTCGCCAGCGGAGTTGTATGAGTAAGTGTAGGAGAGCTTAGGTCTCTCTTTGCATAATTGGCGTTTCACGTCTAGAGCCTGGAGGCGATTTTCTTCGAACAACTTAACCTTTCCATAGACGTAAGATCGCCAAGATGACCTTTTGGAAGCGAGCTCCTCCCAACACTCCGGGTCTATACCGCAAGCGTTCAGGTGTCTTTTAAACGCAGATGTTGACCGCCGTGCTTCCGCTTGCCTTGTGTCATTTCCGAGTAAAAGACAGCTTTAGGTAAACGGCGGTCATCCATTCGGAAAATGTGTCCACACCACCTCAGTTGACGTTGCATTAGGAGAGCTTCCATGCCGTACATACCAGAGCCTCAGTATTAGAAACATGGTCCTGCCACTTGATCTTTAAGATAGTTCTTAGACATCTAAGGTGGTAGCACACTCTAAAATGCCGCTCCTACCCACTTATATTTTTACCTTCATACAATACAATACAATAATTCTTTATTGCGCACCAAATAAAAGTAAAATTTTAGAACTTAAAATAATACAGTTATATGAGGTTTAGAGAGCCTGCGTATTCCAGGTCTAGTGTGTTCACCAGCTTCGATCACATCGTCACTTACCATCAGGTGAGATAGTGGTCAAACACTAGCCTGTCACAAATAAAAAAAAAAAGGTAGTACAATGGCCGGTCTGCCAGACAACCTTTGGATGGACAGAAAATGTGCAGGATGATTTGGGTTGGTGTGGCGTTCTATACTAATATAATTACATAATATATCTAAATAAATAAAAAAAACATACATAATACACATATACATAATACATATACCTACATAATAGTTATTTATTACGTTTATGTATTCTATATCATAGTTTAATTTAGGTATAATATTGTTAATGTATGTTTATTGTATTTTCTATATTATTATATATATACAAAACACTTACGTCCAATTTCGGCATCCAAAGGTTGTCTGGAAGAGATCGCTCTTAGCGATAAGACCGCCTGTTGTTACACTTATTTTCTAGATTATTATTCCTTGTCATTTTTTTGTATTTGTCAAGGTGTTCAATAAAGTGTTTATCTATCTATCTATCTATCTACATAAACAGCTAACAAAATAATATTACCTACGGATAGATGGACCGATAATGCTTATAAACCAACGTTTTATATATGGCAATAGATTTAGTTTGCCTGATGGGCACAGGCAGCGCATTCCACAGACGGACAGCTTGAATTGTGAAAGATCTGTCATAGGTATGTGATGTGTGAGCATCTTCATCTTCATCATCATCATTTCAGCTATAAGACGCCTTCTAATGACATGGGCCTGCCGGAAAGAATACCACGACTCGGTGGATTACAGTAGTACTGTTCTGTGGTCGAGGTTGTCTAATTTGCGTTAATGATGAGTTGTGTATTCGTATGCCTAGTTTGAATTTACAGCCCTCTGAATTTGGTGCCTGAGCTATGTGAAATAATCTGATTGTCTTTAAATCTAGAGTCAATACGTATTTTCTAGACACACATCTTCTATATATATGTATATATAAATCAATGCCACTTTTCGTTGTTATTTTATAACTCAAGAACGGGCTCGCCTATCCAAACCAAATGTTTAGGCTTTGTTCGGACTATTTAGTAGATGGTTTATGTGAAGTTTGCACAAAATCGGTCGAGCTGTTCTTCATTTATCACACCTGGGCGAAGCCTGGGCGGATCGCTAGTGCTTCATATAAAGACATAAAGACATAATATATTTATTTGTTGTAAAAATTTTAATTGACAAAAGGGTACAAATAGTTTTTTTTTTATTTTTACCACAATCCGTCCCCAACTCAGCATAATGCTGGTTTAAAAAACCAGCGCTGGTCTTCCGTTGAGAACGGCAGGTGACGTCGCACACGAAAAAACACACACTAACTGCACAGCTGTGAAAAAAAACAAACACACATTTGTTATTAAAGTAAACTGTAACAGGCAACATAATTCAAACAAATAACCGTAGCGCAGTGAAGTGGTAGTGTGGCAACATTGGCTTCACATATACGTCTCATCGCATTTCATAATGTGAGATTAAGAGAGAAGCACAAAAACTATCTACAGCCCGGCCTTAGGGTTTTTAGTTAAACTAGTATGCAAACCTTTTTAATACATTTTATTTCTTTTAATTCCAGCACCTAAACAAAACCTACAAATGCAACGTTCCCCTGGTGCTTATGAACTCCTTCAACACAGACGAAGACACCCAGAAGGTCATCCGCAAGTACCAGGGTCTCAAGTTGGAGATCCACACCTTCAACCAGTCCTGCCACCCGAGGATCAACCGAGAGTCCTTGCTGCCAGTGGCGAAATCCGCAGATACGCATGAGGACATCGAAGCGTGAGTTTGTAGTCTTAATCAGGTGAACTCACCGTTTTTAGGTCACTCGAAAATCAACCGAGAGACCATGCTGCTAGTGGTGAAAATCGCATACAAAGATGGAGGCATCAAAGCGTGAGTTTGTAGTCTTAATTAGGTTAAATCGCCGTTTTTAGGTCACTCGAAAATCAACTGAGAGACCATGCTGCTTGTGGTGGAAATCGCATACTAAGATGGACGCATCAAAGCGTGAGTTTGTAGTCTTAATCAGGTTAACTCGCCGTTTTTAGTCCACTCAAAAATCAACCGAGAGACCATGCTGCTAGTGGTGGAAATTGCATACAAAGATGGAGTCACCAAAGCGTGAGTTTGCAGTCTTAATCAGGTTGACTCGCCGTTTTTAGTCCACTCAAAAATCAACCGAGAGACCATGCTGCTAGTGGTGGAAATTGCATACAAAGATGGAGACACCAAAGAGTGAGTTTGTAGTCTTAATCAGGTTGACTCGCCGTTTTTAGTCCACTCAAAAATCAACCGAGAGACCATGCTGCTAGTGGTGGAAATTGCATACAAAGATGGAGGCATCAAAGCGTGAATTTGTAGTCTTAATCAGGTAACGTACACTTTTTAGTCAATTTTAAAATCAAGGAAATCAACTGCCCGTTGGCTTGTGTGAGCGTTCGCCTTCTAAGCAGGGGTATCGGGTTCGATTCCCGGCGGGAACACAAGCTTTCTCCCCTAGCTAAATTTGTGTTTCTGGCTCTGGTCATGATTGTGTGTGATGTGAATCAAAATCAATCAAATCAATTTATTGAATATCGTGGGTAGTTTTTAATTATTTGTTTTATCTTGTTTGCAGTTGGTACCCTCCCGGGCACGGGGACTTCTACGAGTCGTTTTACAACTCGGGGCTCCTGCAGCGGTTTATCAAAGAGGGCCGCACATATTGCTTCATCAGTAATATCGACAACCTGGGGGCTACAGTCGACCTCAACATATTGGATCTGCTACTAAATCCCGACCCCCAGGTAAAATCTACTAATTGTATACATGCGAAAGTTTTTGTGTGTGTTTAGATTCCGGAATAACACAGACTACTTTTTAACTTATTAACGAGGGCGAAGCCACGAGGCACGGATTGGATACAATAATTTAACATAAACGTTTTTGTACTCACAGCCCCACACTTAGTTCGATGACTTGTGTCGTGAGTGCCGGAAACATTCACATCACACACACAATCTCAACCAGAGCCAGAAAACAAATTCACCTTGGGGAGAAAACTTGTGTTCCCGCCGGGAATCGAACTATTTAGTACTTCTACACACGTACTACTTCTGCTCACTTATTACTTCTACACGCGTACTACTTCTGCTCACTTATTACTTCTACACACGTACTACTTCTGCTCACTTATTACTTCTACATATGTACTACTTCTGCTCACTTAGCACTTCTACACAAATACTAATTCTGCTCACTTATTACTTCTACACACGTACTACTTCTGTTAACTTATTACTTCAACACACGTACTACTTCTGCTCACTTATTACTTCTACACACGTACTACTTCTGCTCACTTATTACTTCTACACACGTACTACTTCTGCTCACTTATTACTTCTACACACGTACTACTTCTGCTCACTTATTACTTCTACACACGTACTACTTCTGCTCACTTATTACTTCTACACACGTACTACTTCTGCTCACTTATTACTTCTACATATGTACTACTTCTGCTCACTTAGCACTTCTACACAAATACTAATTCTGCTCACTTATTACTTCTACACACGTACTACTTCTGTTAACTTATTACTTCAACACACGTACTACTTCTGCTCACTTATTACTTCTACACACGTACTACTTCTGCTCACTTATTACTTCTACACACGTACTACTTCTGCTCACTTATTACTTCTACACACGTACTACTTCTGCTCACTTATTACTTCTACACACGTACTACTTCTGCTCACTTATTACTTCTACACACGTACTACTTCTGCTCACTTATTACTTCTACACACGTACTACTTCTGCTCACTTATTACTTCTACACACGTACTACTTCTGCTCACTTATTACTTCTACACACGTACTACTTCTGCTCACTTATTACTTCTACACACGTACTACTTCTGCTCACTTATTACTTCTACACACGTACTACTTCTGCTCACTTATTACTTCTACACACGTACTACTTCTGCTCACTTATTACTTCTACACACGTACTACTTCTGCTCACATAGCACTTCTGTACACTTCCATACACGTACAACCTCGTTTCAATACTTTAAATTGCAATCTTGTTTGTTAATTTAAACTTGTTTATTAATGTTAATAAATCTCCTTCCAGAAACCAATATCCGAATTCGTGATGGAAGTGACAGATAAAACCCGAGCGGACGTAAAGGGAGGCACTCTCATCCAGTACGAGGACAAACTCCGTCTTCTAGAAATAGCCCAAGTGCCAAAAGAACACGTAGACGACTTCAAATCAGTCTCCCAGTTTAAATTCTTCAACACAAACAACTTATGGGCCAAACTAGACGCTATACAAAGGGTAGTCGACCAGGGCTCGTTGAACATGGAAATTATCGTCAATAATAAAACGTTATCCGACGGATTGAACGTTATACAGCTGGAAACAGCTGTGGGAGCTGCTATGAAATGTTTCGATGCTGGAATAGGGGTCAATGTGCCTCGGAGTCGGTTTCTACCTGTCAAAAAGACGTCAGATTTGCTGTTAGTTATGTCAAATTTGTATAGTCTGTCCCATGGGTCCCTGGTGATGTCTCCGCAGAGGATGTTCCCATCCACCCCCCTGGTGAAGTTGGGAGATAACCACTTCGCTAAAGTCAAGGAGTATTTGAATAGGTTCGCCACTATACCCGATCTGATCGAGCTGGATCATTTGACAGTTTCGGGGGATGTTACGTTTGGAAGGGGGGTGGCTTTGAAGGTGAGTTTCGTTTTTTTTAACCGACTTCAAAAAAGGATGAGGTTTCAGAAAAGGAGTCCTCAATTCGACTATATATATACTTTTTTGCAAGTTATGCGATCATCAATTGTAAATCGATTTTGACGATTCTTTTTTTGTTTGCTAGATCATACTTCAGAGCACATGTAATTTTTATCGAAATTGATTTAGCGCTTTTAGAGGAAATCAATAAAAACCAAAATATGAGCGGTGAAATTGATAGATGTTGCTTTCCAATTGGTCCCATTTAAATTTGATCAAGATCTGACGAGTAGTTTTCGAGTTATCCTTAATAATGCGTATTCTGTGGACTACATTGACGATGCTCTCGTTTTTAACCGACTTCAACAGTTACCTCATAGCTTCTTTCTTTGTGCGGCGATTTTGATGATTATTTTATTTGAAAGCTGGTGCTTTCCATGTAGTCTCATTTAAATTTGGTCAAGATCTGATCACTAGTTTTTAAGTTATAGTCAATAATGTGTGTTTAATACTTTAAATCTGATCAAGGTTCCGAAGATAAAGCGGTGAAGTCGGTTTTTTTAAGCTTTGCTTGCGTTTAAATTATTGTATGATTGGCTAGCACTTGTACAGTCTTAGTGTGATTATTGTTACAATTAGCTGATTTATTGTTATTTACACTTGGTCATGATTTTTATTTGCACTGGGATTGTTCCCAGTTGTCCCCTCTAGCCCTGTCACCCGGGGTGACAGCTGGGAAGACACCCCGGGTGACAGGGCTAGAGGGGACAACTGGGAACAATCCTTGCACTGCCCGTTGGCTAAGTTAAGTGCGCGTTCGCCTTTTAAGCAACGGGTATCGGTTCGATTCCCGGTGGAAACTTTAACCGGTTATTGTTCAGGGTGTGATTGTGTGTGTGATGTTGAATGTTTCCGGCACCCACGACACAAGTCATTGATCTTAGTGTGGAGCTGTGAGTGTGGAAGTATCTTATTGTATCTTCTAGGCAAGCATGTTACATCTTTTACTATTAAAGTTTTCGTGAGAATTAAACATTATAATATTATTGAATTACGGCTATCACTCACGTCATTCGATCGATATTGGCCTCGATTCTGATGTCACACACTAAATTAAATTTAAACTATTCCTGTCTTTTACAAAATAGGAACACAAAACAGAGATAGCATACTGCTGTGTTGTCAAGTTAGTCAGAACTTGGATGTCTATGCAAGCTTAGTCGAGTATGTAATTGGTGTTGACTAAAAACACACGCCTTTCTGCTGTTCATATTTAAAATGATAAACTAGCTTGACAGCTCTAAAATGTATGCTATCTTTGTCTTGTGTTTCTATTTTGTTAGAGACAGGGATAGTTTAAATTTAATTTGGTGAGTGTACATCAGAATCGAGGCCATTGTCGACCTAGGTTTCGAGCATGTACGATGCTCTTCTTCTTGCTTCTTCTAGCATCGTACATGCTCGAAACCTAGGTCGACAATATCGATCAAATGACGTGAGTGATAGCCGTCATTCAATAATATTATAATGTTACATATTCGGCTGTTTTCGTCACTTTCCATCAGGTGAGATGGTGGTTTATATATCTATTATTATTATCTTCTTCTTCTAATCTTCTAATATACAAAAATCTCGTGTCACGGTGTTTGTGGTCTAACTCCTCCGAAACGGCTCGACCGATTTCAATGAATTTTTTGTATGTATTGTATGAGAATAGGTCGTAAAGTATTTTTCACCCTCCTACCCTCACCCTCCATTGTTTTATCATGATTTTAGTATTTTTGTATGAACAATATCCAAAAAGTTTTTACTATAGTATTCAAGTACTAGGCGACCATAAACTTGAAAGAGGTGAAACACTTTATCCAAACGTGGCATTGCAACGCATGCCGGGTACAGCTAGTTATGTAATGTTTTCTTATTTTTCAGGGTACAGTAATCATAATAGCAAACCACGGAGACCGCATCGACATACCATCAGGCGCTGTGCTTGAAAACAAGATCGTATCCGGCAACCTGCGCATCCTCGACCATTAGCCAATGACTACGAACGTTCGCAACATGTTCGCAGCATGTTCGCAGCATGTTCGCAGCATGTTCGCAGCATATTCTCTACATGTTCGTAATATGTTCGCTTCATGTTAATATATTAGTTACCTACATGTTCGCAAAATGTTCGCTGCATGTTCGCAACATACTCTCTACATGTACGCAATAGGTTCGTTGCATGTTAACATATTCGTTACCTACATGTTCGCAACACATTCGTTTCATGTTCGCAACATATTCGTTACATGTTCGCAACATATTCGTTACATGTTCGCAACATATTCGTTACATGTTCGCAACATATTCGTTACATGTTCGCAACATATTCGTTACATGTTCGCAACATATTCGTTACATGTTCGCAACACATTAGTTATATGTTCGCAACATATTCGTTACATGTTCGCAACATATTCGTTACATGTTCGCAACATATTAGTTATATGTTCGCAATGTTCGCCCCAATGAAGGTTTTTTATAAATAATGCGTTTAACTATTATCTCACATGTCGGTTAGTGGCGTGGTCTAGGGTGGTAAACACGCTTGGATCATGGAATTGGCTTTCAAGGATAGCTGCTGGAACGAGGTTCGGGAACGGCAGCTAGCTACCGCTCATAGTACAGTCATAGTCTAATTTAAGTAGAAAATTTGTCGCCAAGCGCCAAATTTTGGCAGCTATCCTTTAAAAGCAATGCTATTCTTTTTAAAAACTCAACTCAACTTTTATTTTAAAAGTCAATTCAACTTGAGTTTTAAAACTCAAACCAACTTGAATTAAAGTCAATTCAACTTGAGTTTTAAAACTCAAACCAACTTGAATTAAAGTCAATTCAACTTGAGTTTTAAAACTCAAACCAACTTGAATTAAAGTCAATTCAACTTGAGTTTTAAAACTCAAACCAACTTGAATTAAAGTCAATTCAACTTGAGTTTTAAAACTCAAACCAATTTGAATTAAAGTCAATTCAACTTGAGTTTTAAAACTCAAACCAACTTGAATTAAAGTCAATTCAACTTGAGTTTAAAACTCAATACAACTTGAATTTAAATCAATTCAACTTGAATGTAAATCAATTCAACTTGAATTTAAATCAATTCAACTTGAGTTGTTGTAAAACTCAATCCAACTTGAATTTAAATCAATTCAACTTGAGTTGTTGTAAAACTCAATCCAACTTGAATTTAAATCAATTCAACTTGAGTTTTCAAATTCAATACAACTTGAGTTTTAAAATTCAATTCAATTTGAGCCTTAAAACTCAACTCATCAAACTGAAGCTTAAAAAAGAAAGTTGTCCTCAAGTGGTCTTCTTAGCATGCTTTCCACCCTCGAACACATAACTTACCATCAGGTAAGGTAGAGGTCACGTGTGACATATTTTGATGCAATCTGTCAAATTTGACAACACGCAGTCATCTGGCGATAATACCTAATCTTCATCTTCCCCATAAAAAAAAAACGCTTGTCAAATATGACAACTTCGGTATAACCTACCTTTTGGGATATATATTAATATCATGTGAAAAAGTTAGTGCGTTATATTATACATACTTGTATGAGTAGAAGCGAAATGCTTCGAGCGAAATCACTGTCAATCATGATAGGATGATGTTCGGCAGTTTGTCTAGTTAGATTGTAAAAGGTATATGGGGAATTAACTCATGTAATTCCTGCGCTCTATAAAAAATGTTAAAGATATGCTTGTGTTTAAACACTGCACCGCCCAAAACTAAATAATTACCTAACCTGCAAAGAAAAAATGTGTTTAAATTTTGAACAAAAAAAAATTTTTTTCCCCTATAAGTTAAATAAAGAATTTTAAATAGCAAATAATAATATTTTTATAATAAGTACACTATTTTGTTGTTCCTTAATTGTGATAAAAACAATATACATTTATCTTTTATAACATTGTAAAAAATAAATAAATTGGCTCTATTTACTTTTTTATATTCTATGCTATCAAAATAAATATGTTTTTAATATTGGTTTTTATATTTTATTTACAAAGTGTACTTTCCTAAATATAATTAAAAACATGTGCTGTATAAATATGTAGATATACTACGCAGATGCTAAATATCAAACATTATATTTTATATTAATTAATTTTATTAATATATTAAGTACAATTATATTTTAAAAGGTTTAAATATGTACTAGTTATTGTTAAGTAAAAATGCGTGCCATTGGGTAAATAGGTTGTTGTTTTAATAAATTTTGTTACAATCAATTTTCCTTGTTTTCTTATGCCTAGGAATCCTATTAATGCCTATGCCAGCATGTGTGTTCTAAGGACAAACAAACATACACATTTTCTCAAAAAATCGTATTTATTACATTAGTGTGATTAAAGGTGCGACACGCAAAAAGGCTAACTAACAATGACGCTTTAGTTGAAGCCAGATTGCAAAGTCTTGAACATCGGCTTTTTTTTTTTTTTTTTTTTTTTTATTTGTGACAGGCTAGTGTTTGACCACTATCTCACCTGATGGTAAGTGACGATGTGATCGAAGCTGGTAAACACACTAGACCTGGAATACGCAGGCTCTCAAGGATAACTGCCGGAACACCGTATTTGGCTTGGCGGCAGACTTTCAACTTGATGGTGGTAAGCTACTTTGGTAGCAAGCCAGGCGAGCAACTCACAAAATGCTCTACCACCTCTCAAATGTCACCTGATTAGCACCACCCGGGGACCACGTGTAGGGAGTCAGACTTAAGGGGTATCCTCCTACGGACGTGGGTGACTCAGCCCCCAAGCTTAAAGTTGCAAGCCTGTCGGTTTTCTATAAAATACATTACGGTGAATGTGTTTAGGAACTACACAACCTTGTTCCCGCTTCACCTTTTTTCCACCTTACATCTAGAAGGACGGCGTCGCGTCACCCATTTATGGTTGAGATGCCGTTCATTCGCACGAAACGTTTCGCGTCTTCGTTCATTTATAGAACAGCAAAAGAATGGAACGCTTTGCCGTCTTCTGTGTTTCCCGAAAGGTAACAATTTGGGTGTGTTCAAAAGTAAAGTGAATAGGTATTTACTGAGCAAGCGTGCTTCACCTTAGATTTCATCGTCACTTTCCATCAAAAATCAAAAATAATCAAAATCAAAATCGTTTATTCACATGGGCCCCAAAGAGGCACTCATGAAAGTTAATGAATCTATTGCCAGATTCGCAAAATTACAGCCATCTCGAGAAGAACCTGGCAAGAAACTCGGCGGCGCATTTTTTTTAATTCATTTTTTTTTAAAAACGTTCTTAATTTCTAATACATAATTTTCTTAACCTAGGTGTTATTATGGTAGTCGCTAGAAAGAGCCTGTGCAGTTTGCCTCCATGCATCCTTGTCATTAATCGGTGTGATTGTAGTCAAACTTTTACTTAGGCTGTAATAAATAAAAATGTTTTCGGTTAAATCATTTTAAAGTACTTATAATAACTCGACCATTGATTGCCATCGTGTTCCTGTTTAGGCGAGGAGCTACTGGTAGAGTTTTTGACGGTCTTTATAATACTAACACTTTTATGCTTAAGTTTAACCATTGCAATATTAATTATTTACTTATTGTGTCCCGCAATTTGCTTAAGTTAACAAGTAACATTTTTTTTTTTCATGCAAACCTTAGCGTAACTAGGTATAACAAACACAACAAAAACAAACAGACAAATCGGTCAAGCCGTTCTCCAATGATGATACTAATTGTGCCCCGCGACTTCGCCCGCGTTATTAAGTTAAAAAGTAACAATTGTTTTTTTCATGCAAACCTTGTCTTGACACAAACAAATAGATAAATCGGTCAAGCCAATGATGATATTCCGTACATGGGTTAATCGTTTCTTTTATTTATACATTATAGATAAAACCCACATTAGAGCACTATATACAAACAAATGCATTCACACTCAGAGCCCCACACTAAGTTTAGAGACTTGTGTCGTGGGTGCCGGAATTATTTACATATCACACACTAAATCACACCCAGAACCAGAAGCACTAATGTCTCTTCGGAAGGAAAAGTAATGCTGGGAATCGAACTAAGGACCCACGGCGCAGAAAGCAGATACTTGCCCACCGCGCCTACTGAGTCGTCAAAATTTCTTTGTATTTCCATTATCCATCCATTATAATCTAGAGAAGAACGTTTTTTTGACAAAAACAAAATGAGTTTAATTCAAATTGAACCACCAATCATCAAATATGGATCGATTGTCTGCAAATACAAATACAAATTATTTAAACGCAAGCAAAGCTTAAAAAACCGACTCCACCGCTTTGTCTTCGGGACCCTTGATCAGAATGAATTAAATACGCATTATTGAAGATAACTTTAAAACTACTGGTCAGATCTTGATCAAATGAACACACGTTTTCTCCCAAGGAAAAATTGTGATAGTGTGTGTGATGTAAATGTTTCCAGCACCCACGACACAAGTCATCGAAATTATGTGAGTGTGAAAGCGTTTATGTTTAAATCTAAATGGGACTGAGCTGAAATAAAACGGACATTAATTAAGAAAGCTTGCTATAATACGATCGACTATATTAATGACAAGGATGCATGGAGGCAAACTGCACAAGCGCTTTCTAGCGACTACCATAATAACACCTAGGTTAATAAACTTATGTATTAGAGATTAAGAATGTTTAAAAAAAAATGAATGAAAAAAATGCGCCGCCGAGTTTATTGCCAGGTTCTTCTCGAGATGGCTGTAATTTTGCGAATCTGGCAATAGAATCATTAACTTTCATGAGTGCCTCTTTGGGGCCCATGTGGATAAAAGATTTTGATTTTGATTTGGACCACATGGCACTAGCTTTTAAATCATATAATAATAAAAAAAACATCAAAATCTTCCATCAGGTGAGATAGTAGTAAAATGCTTGCCTTTTCTGCATTAAAAAAAATCGATTCACCTACAATAAAGTTCTGATGTATCACACAAAAAATACAGTCGAATTGAGCACCTCCTCCTTTAAACAAAACAAACGCATACACATTTACAGCCCCACACTAGTTTCAAAGATTTGTATCGTGGGTGCCGGAAATTTTGAGAGGTGGTAGAGCATTTTGTGAGTTGCTCGCCTGGCTTGCTACCAAAGTAGCTTACCACCATCAAGTTGAAAGTCTGCCGCCAAGCCAAATACGGTGTTCCGGCAGTTATCCTTGAGAGACTGCGTATTCCAGGTCTAGTGTGTTTACCAGCTTCGATCACATCGTCACTTACCATCAGGTGAGATAGTGGTCAAACACTAGACTGTCAAAAAAAAAAAAAATTCACATCACACCCAGAACCAGAAGCACAAACATCTCTTGGGAATGAATTCGTGCTCCTGCCGGGAATCGAACCCAGGACCCACGGCGCAGAGGGCGGAGACCTGTCCACTGCACCAACTGAGAACTTGGAACTTTATCGTCAATTCAGTTTAGCATAACCGGTTTGCGCATCTTATTTATTATCCAGGAAAATAGTTACCTATAATATTGTTTATCATAAATTTGTTTTAATTTGCTAAACTAGGCGTTCGCCACGAACTGATACTTCGCGCCTACATTTTGCCTTAGAAAGAAAAACTTTTGCGGATAATTGCTTTTACTTTTTATTTTTATAGTTAACTAGCTGTCCCGGCGACCTTCGTTCCGCCTAACAGTCAATGAATGTGCATATTTAGGAAGCCATACCCGGCATGCGTTACAATGTCACGTGACTATATTATTACCTCCTTCATGTTTATGTTTGCCTAGTACTTTACCAAATCCGAGTGACGTATGAGAAAATGGAAAGCATGTCGATATGTAAAAAAAAAATTTAAAGAAATTTACGTTCTTAAAAAGTATCCTATGTCCTTCTCCTGGCTCTAAACTACCTCCCTGCCCATTTTCAGCTAAATCGGTTCAGCCGTTCTTGAGTTATAAGTGGAGTAACTAACACGACTTTCTTTTATATATATAGATTATTATTGTTTAGTTTTTGTTTTTGTTGTTTAAGTAGAAGATATAACGGATATTGTATGCTAGTTTCAGATTTGAACATGCAGCCGTTTTTAAGGTAGACCCCGGTATATATATTCTAAGAATAAGGTGTCTTTTGTCATGTCATACACTAGCCGTGCCCAGCGCGTTCGCCCGCTATTATCAAACTAAAAAGTAGCGTATGTGCTAATCCAAGGTATAAGCTATGTACATTTCAATTTTCATCCAAATCCTTTTAGCCGTTAAAGTGTGAAGAGTGAACAAACATTCTTTTTTTTTTCTTTAAATCTTGGCTTCGCATTCTTGTGCATTTTTGTTTCAAGTTTATTTCATATTAAAAGTCCTAGTCACAAGTCACAAACAAAGTCAAGTAAGAGAGTCAAGGTCCAGTCATAGTCAAGTCATGAACTAGTAAAGTGGTTGTAACTTTACTAGAACTTCTATTGGAGTTTTGGAGCGAAGGCGAAAATCACGTTTTTCAATTTGATATAATTTGCCTACACTTATGCACGTTTACTAAATATTGGCGGTTAATCCACCATTATAACACGTGAACACTCGAAGAATCACAGGTTTTGGAAAATTATATAAAATCAACAACCATTTTCTCACTTTCGCGCCAAAACTCCACAAACATACTTACACACAAACTTACGGATGTATAATATAGGATAGTATAATTTACAGCAATCCTCATTAAATTGGTTATTTAATGCAAAAAGAATGTTACAAATCGTATAATTGTTTGGAACCGTCTGTGATTATGTCGTGGAGGTCAAAGGAAGAACGTCGAAAAAGTCGCCATATTGCATTTTTTCTAATATTTATTTCAATATTATTTGTTATGTTTAGAAAACTGAGTTTTTTTTTACCGGCAATGTATTAACTTAACCAATTGAATAATAAAATATGCGTATTCCAGCGTATTCCTGCGTATTCCAGGTCTAGTGTGTTTACCAGCTTCGATCACATCGTCACTTACCATCAGGTGAGATAGTGGTCAAACACTAGCCTTTCACAAATAAAAAAAATTAACAAAATATGCATGTTTCCAATCTACCTAATATGCTATTTGTTTAAATTAATTATTAAATCAAATAACCCGACTGCAAAAAACAAGTAGGTATTTAAAATAAATTCTAATGCGTAACATGGAGATTTTAACAGTCGGGACCTATTAAAAATCTAGATCGTCTCAAAATTTACCAATTTATTTTTTCTTTATAGCTATTTTGCGATATATGTGTTGGTTAGTTAGTTATCACAGTTTTATTATAAGTCATTTAAATTTCAGTGAGAATTATTGCTAAACTAAAACTTTAGATAAATTTGCACTAAAAAAAAAACTCTTTTTTGAACACCTTAATTGTGACAAAAAAAAACCAGAAAATAATGACTTAAATAAATGATAAAATGATAAGGTAAACTTAAAAATATTTTCATATACCTATTCAATGATACCCCATTTCAAACCGTTCGTCGAATTTAATTTTTCACAATATGGCGTCAAGCGGTCGCCATATTGAATTGAGATTAGTGATAGTAAGCTAGTTGAGTCCAAATTGCAAAGTCTCGGTCACCGACGTAAGGTGGCCAGCTTATCGGTATTCTATCGCTTACATTTTGGAGAGTGTGCACAGGAATTACGTGACTTAATTCCACCAAGCCTTTTTTACCATCTAACGACAAGACAAACTATCAAACGTCATCCATTTATGGTCGACATACCTCCGGTTCGCTCGAAGCGTTTCGCTTCTACGTTCATCATCCGTACAACGAAGGAGTGGAACTCATTGCCTGCGTCTTTGTTCCCTGAACGGTATAATCTTAGAGTCTTCAAGTGTCGAGTGAATAGGTAAGCGTGTCCCATCTTTGGCTACATCATCACTTTCCATCAGGTGAGATAGTGGTCAAATGCTTACCCATTCTGCATTAAAAAAAAAAGGATTACTGCTATGTCTTTATAGTATATCTATACTTCTATACTATATATACTATATTACTATATTACTATATTACTATATTATTACTATATTACTATATTACTATAATCTATACTAATATTATAAAGAGATAAAGTTTGTTTGTTTGTTTGTTTGTTTGTTTGTTTGTTTGTATGTAAAAGGTAATCTCTGAAACTACTGATCCGATTCTGAAAATTCTTTCACCAATAGATAGCTACACTATCAGTGAGTGTCATAGGCTATGTTTTGTCAGGATAGAAGTTAGTTATCAGTTCGAAATAATAATATTCGTAAGACAAGTCGGAGAAAAATTTGCTAACTTTCCGCTTTATCGGCGTACGCTGACTAAACGGTAATACATAGTTGAATACAATGTATGGCAAAAATGTTGGCCTTCACGAGTTTTACAAAAAAGTCCGCGACAGCATATATCTAACATGTATGTATAGCTCAGAAAAAAAACTTTTCTTTGTTAAAAATCTGAAAAAAAGCGGCCTCTGTTTAGTTGGCTTTTTGAGACATTCAGTATTAATCCTTATCAAAATAAACTATTTCATCGTCTTACGTAGTTCATGTAGATACATTTTGAATTCAATTATGATTTGGATAAATAGTCTATGAGAAATCGTGAAATTAGTTTCACGGGAGTCCGCCCGTGAACGGGACGGGTCAGAAATGTACCGACACGTACTACTAATTCCTGCACATTAAAAAATAGCGGCTTCTATTTCGTTGGCTTTTTTTAAGTATTTAATATTAATCCTTATCAAAAAAACCTATTTCATCGGCTTACGTAGTTTACGTAGATGCAATTTGCCCTTTACTGCACATAATTTGGACCTATAGTCTAGGAGAAATCGTTAAGTTTATTTGAGGGTGAAAACGGTGGATCACAGAATGGAACAGTTACTGCGTAATCCAGCATACGTCTATGTCTTGAACCGACTAACATAAGAAGGAGGATATAAATTCTACTGTTTTTTTTTTGTTTAGTCTTATCATTGAACTTTGAACTGCTGGCGTAGTTAGGTGGGCGTTTGCCTTTAAAGCACTGGGTTTGATGCCCGGTGGGAACACAGGTGTTTCCCCACGGGAATTTGTGTTTCTGGTTTTGAGTATGTTGTGAATGTCGTGTGAATCTTGGATGTTTACAGCCCCATGATACAAGTCATTGAATTAGTGTGGGATTGTGAATGTGAAAGCGTTTATGGGTATGTTTTTAGTATTTACTACCCGGCCGACGCCGGGCGGGTCGTTCCTGAACTTTGAATTGCTCGCTGGCGTAGATGGGTGCGCGTTCGCCTTCAAAGCAGCGGGTTCGATTACCGGTGGTAATTTACCTAGAAAATTTCTCTCCACGAGAAATTTGTGTTCCTGGTTTTGAGTATGTTGTGAATACTTTGTGAATCTTGGATGTTTCCGGCCCCCCGATACAAGTCATTGAACTTAGTGTGGGGCTGTGAATGTGGAAGTGTTTATTTGTATATTTTTTTACCGGGCGACGCCGGGCGGGTCATCTTTTGAACTATCTACTCGCGTAAATGGGTGCGCGTTTGCCTTCAAAGCAGCGGGATCGATTCGCGGTGGTAACAGTTTTCTCCCTACGGGAAATTTGTGTTCCTGGTTTTTAATATGTTGTGAATCTTGGATGTTTACGGCCCCACGCTACAAGTCACTGAACTTAGTGTGGGGCTGTAGATGTGGAAGTGTTTATGTGTAGATTTGTTTACCGGGCGACGCAGGGTGGGGAATCTTTGAACTTTGAACTACCTACTGGCGTAGATGAGTGCGCGTTCGTCTTTAAAGCAGCGGGTTCGAATCTCGGTGGGAACACAATAACAAAAGTTTATTCCCCAGGGGCAGTTTATGTTTCTGGTTCTGGGTATGACGTGAATGTTGTGTGTGTGGTGTTAATTGTTTACGGCCCCACAACACAACTTATAGTATTTTTACAGTGGGGCTGTGAGTGAGAAAGCGTTTATGTGTAAGCTTTTGTTTACCCGGGCATCGCCAGGCGGGTCAGCTAGTATTTATATAAGATGGAGCACAATTTAAACAAATTGATAGAAGGAAAAATAATTAAAGCTATTTGTTTTAATCCCCTTTTGTAATCTTATAATAGAATAGAATATAAATTAAAAAAAAAAAAGCTTCAAATGAATAAACATACATTACCTTTGCGTTTCGCGTGTAATGTGGATTGTTAGCCTACGAATATACTTAAGTCTAAAAATAAAAACAGCAAACCTATAATAAATAATCATGGATTATGTTCGTCGTTTTTTCGTAGCTGTAATATTACATAATATTTGAATACTGCATTTTATAAACAGGTTACTCGCCCGGTGAGTTTTTGACACAGGTAATGTCTTGTCGAATCTAGTTTTTTTGTAGGCACCTTCCTATAAATAAGACGTATCAGAACTATAACTATGATCTAACAGAGTTGTTACACAGTGGCCGAATTTTAGAGATAATGGAGCGTACGCTTTTATGCTTTTTAGTGTATTTGCAATTTGGACTATCCTATGATGGTAAGTTTTTTTTATAATTTATCTCGGCAAGATGGTAGGAATTCACTATCGCTGATTTGCGGTAAATTTGTCACATCCCTAAGATATCGTCACTTACCATCAGGTGAGATAGTGGTCAAACACTAGCCTGTTACAAATAAAAAAAAAAAAAAAAAAAAAATATAACAATTTCGAAGTTTCCTTGCTTTTTAATTTTTTCTCCGCAATCTTTGTGCTTTTGGCGTGTGCGCAGTGTCAAGTTATAAAAATGTTACAAATGTATTTTTTTATACTATCTACGGGCCTTTATATTTCCTTAAACTATATACAGCAAAGACCTAAGTTACTTACACATCGAGCTTATGTGTAACTCAAGGGTAACTTGTAGGTAACTTAGATCATTGCTAGTTTTAGTTTAGTTTTAGGATATATAGGCAATTGGCCCGTAGATAGTATAAAAATAACTTTATCAATGTATTACTTTTTTATCATGAAAACTATCACGATTGTCTGCTGAACTGGTCGGAGTATTTCGACACAATAAAACGCGATTAATAGTCGGTTAATACCATAATAATGTATTACTTACATATTTAATATTAGAAGTCCTAATCACAAGTCAAAATCAAGTAAAAGAGTAAAGGTCCAGTCATAGTTAATTCATTTCCTAATATAGTGGTAGAAACTCTGTTCATCACTTGAAAATAATACTTTAGTTTTGAGTTTTACTGTTAAAAATTAGTTTTCACTTTCATTGTCTATTATGTAATAGTCCAAATCTTGTGATTCTTTGATTGGAGGATTATTGCGATATATTAAGTACAGGATCTTAAATAAAAGACAAACAATTATTATTAATTAGAAAAAGTTGTAAGCAAACCACAACAGGTGTTAAGCAGAAACAACAATAGTCGATTATGATGTCACTAGATGACATCACCACCACAATTAACTCGCGCAAGCAGGTTTCTGGTTCTGGTTGGAATTGTTTGTGCGATGAAAATGTATCCAGCACACACGATACCAGTCTTTGATATTAAGGTGAGGTAGGAGTGTGAGTAGTAAAAAAAAAGACCAATCGTATTTGTCGATTATGTTGATTAACTACAGGATGTAGACACTTAACTTAAATATGCATAAATAGGAACTTTGTAAATAAAACCGTAGTATAGGTATCTTCTAGGCAAGCTTGCTTGCTCCATCGTCGACATCACACATTGCCGCTTACCACCAGGTGAGATGGTGGTAAGCGACGAAAAGTATGCCTATCTTGAAAAAAAAAACCGTTTTTGACATAGACCCCGGGTCAAAATGGGTCTAAAAAAGTGATTTTGTTGTCTTAAAAATGTTATTTTCACCATGCTTTTTTAAAACGATTACTTGTTTAAATAACTATATATATATATTATAATAATAAATTGTATAGAAAACATAATAGGAAAATATGTCATTCAGAAGAAAGTCGTAGAACTTAATTAAAATCAGGTAGACTACTCAAACTCAGGCGTTTATTAGCCAGAATACATGTCATATAGGTCTTATATAATAAGTACCCGGATGACCGAGCTTTGCTCGGCTGAAAACACGGATAAAACGACGTTTTCTAAAATTAAAACCGAGCTAGATCGACCTAGCTAGATAGATCTTTTTTTAACTTACAAAAATCCATAAATAAATTAAAATTCTCGAGTACAGTAGTGCCAAATGATTTTAAATTAAAGTCGCCTACGATTAATTTGTCGAGTGTGGCGTATAGACATTATATATAGACTCAATCTCTGCATTCTCTAAAACGTTTAAACTACTTAAAAATTATTCATTGTTATAGCTAGCAAGAATGTAAACAACACAAATAAGAAACTTTATGTTTTTTTGTGATACCTTCACTATGAGTGTCTCGTGATCATTCGTGAGTCCATCAATATTAGTGTGATATGTTTGACAGTGTAGTGATTTTGTATAGCCAACAGAACTCCACCCCAGCCCGCTTTACCACTTCGGTCTTTTCGAAGGACAGTATAGCCAGGTGGGAATTCAGCATCATATCAGCATCTAAGAATGTTTCCGTTATTGCTATACAATCAAAGTTACCAGAAACTATTGACTCCTTAAATTGCTCAGTCTTTGTTCTGAGTCTACAGACATTTTGATATATTACGTGCAAAGATCTATATTAATTGTTGTTTACTTTTGGCGGGGTTCACGAAAATAACGACGCCATGGTTTTAGACATAAATATCTTATTTATTTATTTATTTATTTATTAGATCACCAACATAGTGTACATCAAAACATTCAAAACAGCATCATCTTAAAAATTTCAAACCAAATGTCACTATATTTAAAGGTGAAGACTACATGCATATGAATTTTAATTTGAGCGAATAACTTATTATACCTACCGTAATAACAGAGTGAACATAAAATTGCAAAATAATAATATAGGTAATAATAATAATTATACACAAGCGTTATAATGGACTAAATAAAAAAAAAAAAACTAAACATAATCAATCTATTTTAAGTTTTTAATCAGGATGTCAGGGACTTTTTGAAAATATTAACATTGCCCATAAATATAAATACATATATATCTTCGGCTCAATTATCAACCGATATCAATGAGTTTGTCATTTTAGCAGGTAGGTACTCTAAAATTGAACGAAGCATATAAACCCTTAGATTTGAGCGTCTCAAGGGTACAAATATTTTAAGGAAATGGTAGCAAGATGTTTCCTGATCATTTCATCCTTAGTACCCTGCTTCACATAGTACAAGTGGTAGTACTTAAAGCGTTCTAAAGCTTCAAGCATAGTTTTACCAGGTGCAGCGGTTCCTTTAATAATTTTACATTGGTAGGGGCACGCGACTTTCTGGTTGGCACTTCGAATTGTTTTTGTTTACATCGTCAACAATTGCCGACTGGATCTTGTCGCTGACGTTACTTGAGTCAGTCGGCGAAGGCGCAGGAGTGACAGAGATAGCCACTGGCGAATACAGTATTGGACAAGTCGACTCACTTGCACAGTGTCCTGTTGAGTTAGTGGTCACCTGTATAGATAGCGGCGACACTGCCCGCTTTCAATAGACCTAGTTTGCGACATAGGTAATTTAATTTTAAATTACGGAGTTACTCGCGCACGTCTTTTTGTATCGGTGTTTACTTCCTTCTTTATAAATTCCTTAACACTAACAACAATTACTGAAGAGCCAGTCACAATTTCCGCTTTGTTTGGTTTTTTTATTAACTCGAATGCATCTCTTTTGTATCATAAATCCTCGCTCAATGTCAACAGAATTACCCCATAATATAAGACCGTAGCTAAGTATGCGTGATACGTATATAGTAAGATGCTAATGCAGCCTTCATCCAATAATCAGGGTCTGAGAGCTTTCTGGTATTTTACAAATAACCCTGTATATTTTTGTTTTGTGTTTGTCCGACTACTTGTACTTACAAAATGGCTTGTTTAATTTATAACAAAAAAATATTTCAACGTTAAAATCAGAACCGTCATTTTTGCTTCACAGTAATAAACGCACACGGATCTTAAAAGTCGACGTTAAGCATTTTTAATTAAAAACATGTACCTACTTCAACAGTAAGTGACTCAAGAACCATTAAAATAAAAATAAACTTTATCCTTCCAGGAGATACCTGCAACTGTATCAATCTGGATACTTGCCAATCACTAAAATATTCTCAGAGCAATCCATATGTAACCAAGAAGCTGCAGCAGGCCCATTGCGGCTTCGATGGTAATAATCCTAAGGTAAGTTCAGTAGCCTTTTGCTGAGTCCGCCTTCTAAGCATTTATATATAAAACCGTCGTGTCGCTGACTGACTGACTCACAATCAAAGCACATCCTATACAGACATAACATTTTAAGGCAATTTTATTTGGTAGTGTATATGATAATATAATATAATAGGCACTAGAATAATAACTGGTCGTGCTATATTTTGATGTAAATTTTTTGTTTATATACTTTTTCCTTTAATTATATTTTTTTGATTGGCAATATATTCATTAACTTTCATGAGTGCCTCTTTGGGGCCCATGTGAATAAACGATTTTGATTTTGATTTTGATTTCTGTATTTATTGTTCAAGTATAGGATATAACAAATTTTATACGAAAAGATTTATCATTACATACGTAGCTGTTTCAGAGATAAAATAGGTCTAAAAACAGTAATTTTGGTGGCCAACAATTTGGTATTGTAATTTTCCAACAACGGTTTCGCACTCTATTTGTTAATTAAGCTTTTTATAATGATACACTACACAGGTAGAAAAAAAATGTTTTCTCGCCAATGATGTGTATGGTCGGCCCTTTATTATTTTCATTTATATCGTTTTATTTTCTATTTCTGGCTTTGGGCCACAGTTTTACATATTCTCTGATAATTCAAAGTTATTCGCTTGTATGGTTTAGATTAGACGCTAGATGCCTCTGACGAACAGACGGACAAAGTACTACACCACCCAAGTGACTACCACAGTGAAGATCTCACTTTGCTCGATCAATAAGGTGACGAAAGTTGTTTTCCAGGTGTGCTGTCCAACGCAAGACCTCTCGAAGAAGAATCTAGTCCCCAGCGCTCCACCCAAAACTAACACAAATAGTGGCGACTTTGTATCTCTACCGGAGCCTCCAGTTTATGGTACGAGCATTATCTCCATAGGTAGAGTAGTGGCCGAAGAAAATTCCAAACATGTTAAGTAACAAGTCAATAAACTAAAAATTCAAAAAACTCCACTGCGCAAAAAGTGATCTTATAAATACAATACAATACAATAATTCTTTATTGCACATTAAATAAAAGTCATATTTATAACATAAAATAAAACAGGAGTCACATAAGGAGGGCTTTTTGAGAATTTTATTACAGCTTATATATAATAAGCCAATATATCGCAGACGACACGGTTTTACTTTTTCATAGTTCCTCTTGGTCTAAAGTGCGTAAGTTGGCTGAGGAAGGGCTATCTATCACCTCGTGGCTAGAAGATAATCATTTAACTCTAAATACAGGCAAAACAAAGTATATTTGTTTCAAAAAGACTGAAAGAAATAAATTGCCACCTAATTTTAAAATTCTAGCCCATACATATCCTTGCAACCGCAATTCTTACCTACGTATCGCTTGCAATTGTAACTCTCTGGATCGCGTAGAATCAATCAAATATTTAGGTGTAACAATTGACCAAAAATTAACTTGGAAGGAACACATTAGCAATGTATTTTAATTAACGAATAAGGAGGTTGATACACGTATTTATTTATTTATTTATTTAATATAGCACTGCCACATCATACATATTAAAATTAAACTTAAAATTAACAACAAGGGAATTTTCCGATATGCATGACAATTTCGGCGTGCCTATCATTTGCCAAATGTATATTTAAAATATTACGAACTGTCGCAAATTAAAAACTTCTTCTACAAACATACAAAGCGCTTGGAGAGTGTACAATTGCCTATTGTATCTGCTCATGGGGGGGAGCCGCGAAAACATACATGATACAAGTGGTACGTGCTTTGCTTAAAGTAACTATGTCACTGCCCTTCAAACATCCAACAACTGAACTGTATGAGAAATGTAATGTCTCTATCGTAAGAAAAATATTTATTACCCAATGTATCAGACGATATCACGTAGAAACAGTACCGTATCTACCTGTCACTAATAAAAGATTGGACAAATGTCCTGTACCAAGGCACAATAGTGCACTTGCGTGGAGATACTTCACGCATCTAGCAACTATTTTGTATAATATTCTTAATACTAAATCAAAAATTAAATTGCTCAACTCATATAAATTGAAAACAAAAATCAATAAATGGCTTAAAACTCTTGATTATGAAAGCACAGAGAAACTTTTGGTTAAGGTCACTTAATTATTGATAGCATTAAATAAAGGTAATTTATCTCATCCACACACACATAATTACATACCTGTAAACACATAGTCACGATTAAACTCACTCTCACATAACATAAACAAACTTGCACACCCATCCCATACACGCTCACTGTCATACACAGGCTGCACTGAAAATATGTAAATGTTGTTTAAATTTAGGATTTATTTTGTCTTACAAAACACATTACAATCACAAACACATTCACACTCACAGCCCCACACTAAGTTCAAAGACTTGTATCGTGGGTGCCGGAAACATTCACATCACACACACATTACACCCAGAACCAGAAGCACAAATATCCCTTGGAAAGGAATTTGTGCTCCTGCCGGGAATCGAACCCAGGACCCACGGAGCAGAGGGCAGACACCTGTCCACTGCGCCAACAGGGTCGTCTTACAATTACATGCTGTATATTACTTTATATTTGTATAAAAATTAAGTTAATGTACCTATTATTGTGTTAAATAACATGAATACCTACCTATTCCTATATTACGGGGAAGACACTGCCTTTTGCAACACAGTTTGAAACTAAAGCAAGAGGCAGGGTTTCACTCTTATTTGTACCTACTTAATAATTCATGTCAATAAATATTTTGTATTTGTATTTTGTATATAACCCATGTAATAATAATAGTTTAAAATTTTAGTGAGAATGGTTGCCAACTTACACTAAATAGTTAGAGATCCTAAATAGTCATTCAATATTATATAATCCATATTGTATTTAAATATGAAAATTGGATTTGTGCCTCGCTCGTCCCACAGGGTCTCGTCCCACATAAAAAATTCCCCACCTGTCCTAATTTGTATGCCTCGCTCGTCCCAAAACATATTTTTCTATATTTTATCCCCGCTTGTCCCAATTCGCCTGGCTCGTCCCACATTTTTTTCATATGAGTTAAATTTCATTTTTTGTACAGTCAGCCTAAAAACCTGACTGACCAGAAAGATAAATAACCTCTCCATGTTGCGGAAATTTTGATGAGCTTCCGAGACTCCACTATAACATAAATTGATTAAAGAAACCTCAAAAAGATTTTCAAATAACTATCTAACCAAGGCTCTGTGAGCTGAAGACCTCGTGTATTTTTCGCAATGATTGAAATTTGTTTTTCTTACGTTTTCTACCCCCATTTTGAAAATTTTCCAAAAACTGAATCGACAAAAAAAAACTATATAATTATCGAACCTGCTCACAAAAATTCACGAGAATCTGTTTAGAAATGCGACCTATAGAGGAGAACAACCGGAAATCCGCCGGACATACGAACGCAATTTTGCCCAAGCTGAAACGGAGCCGCTTTGCTCGCGCTACGCGCTCGCTTGGAAATCTGTGTATACTTAATGGAACTTTTCCCGAAAAGCTTAAAATAACAACTATTAAACCTTTTTTAAGAAAAATTATAAACATGATATAACTGACTATCGACCAAGAGTTTTTGAAAAAGTGTTTAATAACTATAGCTATATAAACAATCCACACAAATCAATCAAATATGTCCAGAGTTGAATCAAGAAGTGGCTTACTCATCTGAATATATGACGGATAAATATGGCATGCCGCAAGGAAGCGTTCTCGGGCCCCTGTTATTTATCATTTACATATCTTCCCAGATATACTATGTACCTCTGTTTGCCTAACACTCGCGTATAGAAAAATAAATTAAAAGCACACTCCATTATATTATACAATGGTTGTCATTGAATAATTTAGAAATTAATTTGGGCATATCAAATTTAATGTTCTTTAGAAATAGAGTAAGTCCGATAGATATTTATAAAATCCACTATTTGACCATATTACATATTGAATTGTAGTTTGGAGTCAAGGTAGAGGTCAAGGCGATATTCACATATTATACGTGTGTATTATGTATATTAGATGTATATATACGTCGTCTGAATTAAATTATTAAATATATTTAATATACATATTTAATCTAGCGAATCAAGATCTCTTAGTTGACTTGGATGGTTCAGCACGTTGTCCATCCCTCCCCGTACAACGGTCCATCCGTCCGTCTGTCAGAAGTATCTAGCGTCTAAAGTAGTCTAAACCACCAAGCAAATAGCTTCAAATTCTTAAACAATATGTAAAACTATGGCCCAAAGCCATAAATGATATATAAAAAAAATATATTTTAATTGCCAAATTAAAATGATATAAATGAAAATATTAAGGACTTATACAATACACGTCAGTGGCGAGCAAAATATTTTTTAATTTTGATTCTGCCCGTGTCATATCGTTAAAAAGAACTTGACATACTTGTCAAGTTAAAGTTAAGGTTAAAAATAGTGACTTTGGTGACCTACCAAATAGTTACATCCAACAAGTTTTTTACTGTTTTTAGACCTATTTTGTCTCAGAGTCTATCACAGAAACAGCTACACATTCAAAGCTGATATTTACTTACAATATCTGTTGTACCCTGAACTTGATCAACAAATACAGAAATCAAGCTATTGTAATTTACTCACACACTTTTGGATTTATAATATTAATAGGATTAACCTCAAAAGTGTTTCTTTATTAGGAAACATTTAGGCGCGAACGACTAGTTTCTCGAGAACCAAAATAAAAAAAAAACTTTATCCTTCCAGGAGGTACCTGTAAGGGCAGCTGTATCAATCTGTTTGCCTGCCAACCACTAAAGAAGATTTTCGACGAATCTCGGAACAATCCACATGCAACTAAGGTCGAAGCCGCAATGGGCCTGCTTCAGCAGGCCCATTGCGGCTTCGATGGTAATAAGCCTAAGGTTAGTTCAGTAGCCTTTTGCTTTTCCATTTATTTAATTGTAAGTCAGTGCTGACTGACTTACTGCGGTTCTGGTTCTGGGTTTGATGTGAATATTGTGTGTGTGATCATGTGATGTAAATGTTTACGGACCCACGATACAAGTCATTGAACTGTGAATGTGAACGCGTTTATGTATGTGTGTGTTTCTTTTATTTTCTACCCAGGCGACACCGGGTGGGTCATTTTTGAACTTTGACCTGGTCGCTGGCGTAGTGTGCGTTCGCCTTCAAAGCAACGGGTTCGCCTCCCGATGGGAACACAAGCTTTCTCATCACGGAAGATTTGTGTTTTTCACGTCCCACGACATAACTAGAGTATAGTATTTTGTATAGGGCTGTGAGTGTAAAAGCGTTGTTAATGTGCAGGTTTTTTTACCCGGGCGGGTCAGCTAGTCTTTAAAAACATAGCCGTTTTTTAATAAACCCTGGGGCAAAATAGGTCTTAACAGTGACTTCGGTGTTCTACCAAATTGTTATTTTTGGACATAGATAGAATAATTAAACGCAAGCAAAGCTTAAAAAACCGACTTCACCGCTTTATCTTCGGAACCTTGATCAGATTTAATGTATTAAACACGCATTATTGACTATAACTCAAAAACTAGAGATCAGATCTTGATCAAAATTTAATGGGACCACATAAAAAGCACCAGCTTTAAAAAAAAAAAGAATCAGTATCGGCTCACAACGAAAGAAGTTATGAGGTAACTTTTGAAGTCGGGTAAACGAGAACATCGTCAAAGTAGTCCACAAAATAGGCATTATTGACGATATTTCAAGAACTACTGATCAAATCTTGATCAAATTTAAATGGGACCAATAAGAAAGCAACATATTTCTAACTAAAAAAAATTATTCGAAATCGGCTCACGTGGAAAGAAGTTATGAGGTATCTAACACACATAAGTGCAAAAAATCCCAAATCAACCTAAGTTGATTTGGGATTTTTTTTGAGAGATCTCGCTTCTTTCGATCAATTAAAAGACGAAACTTGTTTTCCAGGTGTGTTGTCCCTCGCAAGGCCTCTCGAAGCCTCCAGTTCCCAGCTCTTCATCTAAAACTATCACAAATAGTGGCGACTTTGTTACTCTACCGGAGCCTCCAGTTTGTGGTACGAGCAATACCACCACAGACAGAGTGGTGAACGGACAAAATGTCAGACTTGGTAAGTAACAAGTCAATTAATTAAAAAAAAAAAAATGACGTGTGGCACTCGGGGACTGCCGCGGTAAAGCTATTGCATAGCATTTTTTATCAACTGATGTAATTATAATTATTTATTTATTTTATTTTTGCAGTATTTTTTTTCCTGCCATCTAGAGGCGAGTTCCTGATCTAAAGAGACAAGCGTGATATTTCAAATAAGTCATTAAAAGTTCTGCTATTCATCGATAGATGGCAAAACTATAAAGTATCACCGCTGTGCCGCTCGGAGTGGGGGGTGTTAGGTTATTTTCGTTACGGAATTTCTGGAATCGGTCTCCACGCTCAAGGCCCGCGATAGTAGCTATGCAATAGCTTAAAAATCCAACTGCATAAAAGTGAACTTACTTTTTTTGTTTAACATTATATCTTAAAAATTACCTATTAAGTTCTTGCGCTTCCACCCCCGGATAGCCAGTTATTATTAAGCTGAGAAACTTTATAGTTCCAATTCGATTGATGGTAATCTCCATAGAGCTAGCAAGAACTGTCGTATTAGTTCCATGGTAATTTTAAAAAGGGTGCATTAGAGTGGTACAAGCACAATGTTTCTTTGCAGGTGCATTACCCTGGATGGCTGTATTACGCTACAAAATCAAATCTACCCTGATATGGCGCGGTGGTGGGTCACTGGTCTCCTCTCGGCACGTCCTCACCGCTGCTCACTGCATATACAATCTAACAGATCAACTGTAAGCTGGATCCCTAGCCAAAAACCAAAACGGTTCAAACAAACAAACGCATTCACGCTCACAGCCCGCACCAAGTTCAAAGACTTGTATCGTGGCTGCCGAAAACATTCAAATGACACGCACATTACACCCAGAATCAGTAGCACAAATATCCCTTGGGAAGGAATTTGTGCTCCTGCCGGGAATCGAACCCAGGACTCACGGCGCAGAGGGAGAAGACCTGTCCGCTGCGCCAACTGCTTCGTCTCTATTCTATCAATAGAAACGCGTTCAAAAAGGTTTTAAGGACTGTTATATTTAAATAATAAATAAAATAAAACAAATAAATAAAAATCGCACCCTGCGCACCACCAACTGGCAAACGTCATCCATTTACGGTTGACATACCTCCGGTTCGCTCGAAGCGTTTTGCTTCTACATTTGTCATCCGTACTGCGAAGGAGTGGAATTCATTGCCCGCGTCTTTGTTCCCGGAACGGTATAATCTGGGAGTCTTCAAGTCAAGAGTGAATAGGTATCTTCTAGGCAAGCATGCTTCATCTTCGGCCATCATAATGGTCAAATGCTTGCCTATATAGGATATATAAAGTATAAAAAAAAGGGACACGGCACGCTTGCGCATGGTCGCGTGAAAACAGTCCACGCGAGCCTGCGCAAACGTACTTGAGGCGCTGCAGTATCGGGGCATTAGAAAGCGTTTCTTTTAGAATAGAGACAAAGCGTTTTGGTTTTTGGCTGACATGTTTAAATAAACTAAACTAACTGTGCGTAGCTAACTGCTAGGAGTGCTACGTGCTACGTGCTACGGAGTCATTGAATCACGTGATTTTACTGTTCACACGGTAGTTCAACGACTCCATAGCACTCGTAGCAGTTACTGACTAGATCAGCTGTTATTGTAGCAGCTACTTACGAGGTGCAAACAAACAACAAACAAACGCATTCACACTCACAGCCCCACACCAAGTTAAAAGACTTGTATCGTGGGGGCTGGAAACATATACATATTACACACAAACCCAGAACCAGAAGCAGGACCCACGGCGCAGAGGGCGGAGATCTGTCCACTGCGCCAACTGGGTGCCATAGTCTACTTTACAGTATGAAACATTTTTTTTTTAAATATTTTTCTTTTATAATTTTTTCGCCTCTAGATGCCACGGTAGGGATCCCGCCAGCACGCACGCCGCTTCGAAAGAAATGGTGTGGTAGCCACGGATTACCCCGACGGTCATCACCCTTTGAGATTTTCTCAAGAGGGCGATGGATTATTTACTCTTTGTACTTAGTGTGTGGCAGTGAGTGTGAAAGCGTTTGTTTTTCTCCATCGGGGCTTCCTCCCAAATGGGAGCTATACCGCGCCGTAAAACGCCATAGATAGCACCACTCCGAGATACAAGCGGCGCGGCGGCTCGCCTTAGGGTTTTGCACAAATAGCAAAGATATTTTTTTATATTACCTTAACTTGTGTGTTCCTCCAGCTACCAGGTCCGTCTGGGCGAATTGGACCTAGAGCGAGATGATGAAGGAGCCACTCCCCTCGACGTTCTCATCAAGGATATGATTATTCACGAGGCATACAACCCAAATTCCTCTATCAACGATATAGGGATACTGGTTCTGGATAAGACAGTTCAATTCACTGGTTGGTGTATTAAATTTAAAAATAATCTAAGATTTTGACGTATAATATAATAATATTATAATATAGTGTCTATTTACAAACAGTATAAAATACAGTAAATTTAAAAAGGTATAAGTTATGCGCAATATTTACGCTTGAGGCGGGGATAAAACCCGTGGCCATTTTTTTTTTGTTGAGGGTAAAATGCCTTGCACTTCCATTACTTCCCAGGGGTGAAGGAAAGGGGTGTGTGGAGCTCTCCCTCAATTGACAGAATTATATTTTCTGTATTATTAACGTCTAATGGAGACGTGTGACGCCATCTACCGTAATATTTTGAAACTATAACGGCCAATGAGTCTAAAATGCAGCGTGTTGATATCGTCCACCGAAATCTATTCTATCTCTCTATCTATAAAAAAATTATCGCTCGTACTCAATGGCCGCGGGTTCAATCAATTTTGTAATATTTGACTTTTCCAAGCGTATAGGCGCCATACGTTTTATCTTCTTAGCGCGCAGTGCTTGGGCCGCGCGCCTGGGGCGCTTATGGGCGCTTAGTATATCAAGTCCCTATGTATCTTACTAGAATGAAAATAATACTGCCTCTTGGCCTCGGCTAGGCTAAGCAAGAGTATCGGGTTGGGGGCTCCCCCATAAGCGCAGAGAACCTCCACGTGGTGCCCCTGGAAACTGTCTGAACCCGGTAACGCAGGTGTTCAGACAGGCTAATACTCTGCCTCACAGTTGTTACGTGCGGTAACTGTGTACTGTGACGGGATGCCGAAATTGCGGGACGCGTCGGGGAGGTATGCAAAATGCCCTTTTCAGGGCCCCTCCTCCGACCCTTCTACGGACCTCGTAGAGGCTCCCGTAGGAGAAAAAGGCCCTTCTCAGGGCCACTCCTACCCTCCTGCGGATCTCTTGGAGACTTCAATGGAGGGTGTGGGAGTGTCGTCGGACTTGTCCGAAGTAGACGGAGAGGAAGGTAGCCGCCGAAAGCGGCCGTCTTCTTCGTTCTTTGTGCCCGGGCATATAGACTCGGACACGGAGACTGAAGGGACGGCGGCCGCTAAGGTGCATACCGCCAAACGGGGGGGGAAGAGGAACGCCAAAGCGGGTTCCTCTAGAAAAGACTTCGTCAGGAGCTCTCCGACGTTGTCAGACGGAGAGCTGGATGAGCTCCTGCGGTCCAGACGCTATAAGAGGGGGTCGGCCGCTGTCTTAGCCGACGTTACGACTGGCACTGAAAGCGAGCTCGATGGTGGTATGATTGTCGGTGACATCAACGTACTGAACGCACATGAGTTGAGGTTGCATGCGGGCGAAAGCCTCGCCTGCATTTTGGAGGTAGCCAAGAAGTCTGGCAACCTCAAAGGCGAATACGTAGGTCGCCTGAAGCGGTCTACATCGACCTTGTCGCCGCGACTTTCTGTTATATATGACAATATAAACAATTAACTGGCTACACCAACCCGCGCAGCGTTGTACATCTTAGTGTAGCAATTTAATAGCAAAAGTTCAAATTGGTTGTAAGCTGGGTGTGTCTCACGGCTCGCTTACCTTACTTCTTGGCACTCATTCTTGGTTCGGGTCTCCTACATGTATACCCTCACTGCTTCGTGATTAGGTCTCTTACCTGTTGAAGAAATATAACGCCGATGACGCTACTGCCCTGTAGCGTCATCAGACATGAGGTCCATCCCAGAATGATCTGGGATGGAACCCCAGCAGCCCCCCATTTAATTGTGCGTCAGTAAGTTAGGACTTGGGACACTTTACGTTCTATACTAATCCGGAAGAAGCTATAAGTCCAGTGATATTATGTCAGTCAAGTTATTCACCAAAGAATCTTAAGCAGTCCGCGGGTACCCATGCACCAATATATTGACTTCGCCTCTGAAGCAATATCAGATCCATACCCCCTCTTCCACCCCCTCTTCCACCCCCTCAATGTAACTCAGTACAACCTGTCCCATGCCTCCACATGTACAAGAACTCAAACCCGACCTGATCCATGTTTCCACGTATACAAGCAACATCATGACTTGTCCCGAGCTGCCACCACGGGTACAAACAAAACATTGACTTGGTTCACACGTTCTCACACGTCCAGGTCGGACGCAAATCGACCTGTACCTCATGTACAATCTCTCAGTACAACTTGTCCCATGTCTTCACATGTACAAGAACTCAAACCCGACCTGATCCATGTTTCCACGTGTACAAGCAACATCATGACTTGTCCCGAGCTGCCACCACGGGTACAAACAAAACATTGACTTGGGTCACACGTTCTCACACGTCCAGGTCGGACGCAAATCGACCTGTACCCCATGTACAAGCTCTCAATGGGTTACCAAGCTCGTCCACGCTTTCGCATGGACGACGCACAACGGGCTGGCTCAAGATAAGAGATCAGAAAAGTAAAACTATGTTAAAGGGAGTCAATGTGGATCTTCATACACTAAACCTATTCTCAGGTAATAGTGACCAATTAGGGACAAATTATATACATCAGAGAACCAACTAACAATCGGCTAACTTTATACACCAAAATCCTTTTGGAATCTCACACTCAACGAGGCACTAATTATCGATCTCGGGGACATAACCAGTAACTACCCTCAACACAGTAAGTCTAGATCATTTGGGACAATTATCAATAATCGTTCTCTGATATTATCCCTTTACACCCGAGAGATGAAGTTGCTTAAAATACTGGTAAAATGTGGTTACGCGGTTTCCTTAGTATCCAGAACATTTGAGAAAAATACTAAAAAAAATCCTGCTGGTGCTGGTCTCCAGCAATCAGACCCTCATGATCGTGAGTTTCAGGAAATAATTGCAAGTGGCACAATCATGAGTGTGTATTATCATCGGGTTATATTATACTGAATAATGAAAATAAAACTATGATTTAAATCGTATTTTTAATTTTTATTATAAGAACTTCAAAAAGTATCGTTTTTCTGATAAAATTGCCATTTTAACTTAGTTACTTGGTAGTCGAGGTACTTGAGCAGATAAATCATCTCGATCGCAGTCTTTCCTATGAGCCCGATCGGGTATAGATGATAAAGTGTCAGCAACATTCATGCAAAAGTCAAGGAGGGGTATTGAGCCTTTTCTGGGCAATTTATTAGCGAAGCAGCTTACAGCGAAACCTGTGAAACGTATCATCTGTTCGTCAATAAAATAGAAGGCTAGAACTCTTCCTAGCTTATTACAGGTTTCTTTTACCTTCTCAGTCATGGGTTGCACTTTCCATAGCGAGTTATCCGTTTCGTCTGCAGCTGGAAAGTCAGAATTGACTACATGAAACGCATTGCGAAGTGTTAGAAACCTCAATCTTGTCATCAGGCCACAAATCAGTTCTAATTTAGTACCAGCACACCACGTGGCCTTTTACTGTGGGCCTTATAAATAAGCTCAGAGTCGCACAACGAGCTATAAAAAGGGCTATGCTCGGAATATCTCTACAAGATCGAATCAAAAATGAGGAGATCCGTAGACGAACGAAAGCACCGACATAGCCCGACGGATTAGCAAGTTGAAGTGGCGATGGGCAGGGCACATAGTACTACTAGCAGAGCTGATGGCTGATGGGGCCGAAAGGTTGTCGAATGGAGGCCACGGACTGACAAGCGCAGTGTCGGAAGACCACCCACAAGGTGGACGGACGACACAATGAAGGTCGCAGGAAGACACTGGATGCAGGCCGTTAACAACCGTTCTTTTTGGAAATCTTTGGGGGAGGCCTATATCCAGCAGTGGACTTCTTGTGGCTGACACATAACAGCTACATTGGTATTCAAAGGTAAAGAATGCAGCCCATGATGTTCACGGCCCGTAGTCAAGATAGTCATTAGAGTAGTTTAATGGACATTTACTTACTTACAAGCTTTTTTGACAAGGCAGGATATTTATGGGCGTTTCCTGTAAGAGCAGTCTGATTCTTTGCAACCCTGAATGGTACTGATTCTGGTCTTCATCCACTAATAGACCCTCTTCCACGATTAGTTGCAGGGAATATCAATCTATCATTAGTGATAGAAATCGAACGCGAAGGCTTTTGACATGAACTTCTTGTATCTCGGGTAGCAGCTTGGTGATGACAGTAGAGGTGATTCAATCAGCAGCGAAGGCGGCTGTATCAATGGTAAAGACAATAAAGCTGAGGTAGATGCCGTAGATGGTCTTTCATCGATAATTTCGTCATCCTGCTCCTCTTCAGTTACATTTTTGACAGCATTTAGCCGAAATAGAACATCCAGATCGAATTTTACGTCATCGTAGTTCAAATCTTGGATCTCGGAGATATTTCTATTTCCTAAGAGTCACATATGCTTTCTTCCGTGAGCGATCTTTCCAAAAGTTATAAAATAAATAAATTCAAAGCCTCAAAACATCAAAATTGAAAAAAACACGTACAATAGTAGTTAATATTAAGTTCACATACTACAATCGATATGCTACGATCGTGCGAGTTTAAATTTCAAAGAACATTCCCGACAAACTACTAACTTAATGTATGTGTAAACACACGTCAATTTCTTCGCCAATTAATATTCTAGCAATATACCGGAAAAAGTGTTTAAAAATACCTGTAATTTATTATAATACGAGGTACTTACTTGAGCGGGCGCTGTTGTCAAAAAATGCAGCCATCCTTACCGCGTCCTTTCATCGACTAACAAGTCCTAACTTATTTCTATCCCAATAAATTTTATTTTGGCACACTCTCAGATAAACTCATTAACGAGAGACGTCGGTTGCGTTCGCAAAAATAGTTTCGGATGCCGTGTAGAATTTTTCAAAGTCAAAACTCACGCTTGCGTAATCTCGGGTGTAAAGGGTTATAGGACCTGATTGGCAACGCTATATCAAGTAAGAATTAATATTTACACAATCTTTACACAAAGGGGTAAACAGTATAGACATAATAAAAATCATCAAGCTTAGACTAGGCACTTAGCTTTCATCCTTTATGCACTGTGACTCCTCCTGCACATCCTCGGCACCAAAATCCAAACATAGCCACACTTTAACTATTAGATAGAAACTTCGCGAAACGAGTATTAATAATACTGGCGGAACACTACACTCTTTGAAAGCGACTGGCAAAATGAGCTCCTGACATTCAAAATGGCGCGCCTTTTTCCTACTGCAGTGTTGCCATCTAGCGGTTCCGGTAATTTAACTTCAGTGCTGCCCTCTGTCATCGACCATTCGATACTATAATTATTATACGATATTGACATCGCGAAAGTCGCGACACACCCAAACGACGGGAATTTGAAAAAGTATTTTATAGTTTTCATTAGTGATAAGGCATACGATATTGATATCGCGAAAGTCGCGACACACCCGAACGGCGGAAATTTTGAAAAATAAGTTTTTCTGTACTTGTTATATTATTATATATACACACCTTTTCATCTTTCATAAATTATATCATAATTATTATTTTTAAGCCAAATCTTAAGTAATTTATAATTCTAACCTGTGTCATTCTCAAACTCACGTATTCAGATTTATTTAAAATACATTTATTCAAAATTATACCAATATAACTCGAAAATAAACTACTAAAGATTGGTCCTTAAAGATTGGTTTCTTTAATACAGACTTCCTAATACTATGATGCTATGTTCATTGAAAAATTTCTTCAACTTATTTTGAATAATCTTAACGTATTGTGTTATAAATATATTATGGGAGGACACTAGATATGTACAAATAAACAACAGACATAATCATGAAAAAGGAAACCAGTTAAAAAACAAGAACTCTTTCATCATCCTTTCCCAAAAGTTTCCCTTGTTACTTAACTATCGGTGTGAGCTCTAGTATATATTATGCAGATTGGAAGTAAATGGTTTATATCTCCTCAAATTCTAATGGGATTTTTGCATTTACTTTTTTTTTAAACATTCGCCTATTGAGTGATCATTTGACTATCTAACTAAATGTTTTTGTAGTGTTCTCATATCAATTGATAGTTTGTGGATTTTCCAACTAAGCAATTAATATAATAAAAAAAACTCATTACGAATATCTGTCGTAGACAGACCTTCACAAGCGAGGAAGAGAAGTTCCTCAGATGTATTATTGGAGTCAATTGGACTTTGTAAAAGAATGTCAGTTCCCTTAACTTATTGATAAAAAATACAATATTCATATAATATGCATAAATAAACATTGATGAAAAATACTAATTTAGAAGAATAAATTTTTCCGATAATCAGTTGTAAAGATTTGACTGCCTCAATAATTTAGATATAATGTGACATATTAACAATTTGTAAGTATTGATTAAATGCTTCACGTCTTATTGTTTGAGGTTTATAAGTATATACCTACAGGAAAATATATGAACGAACTGAATCACATTCGATGACATGTATGTAACACAATCAAATTCAAGAATTTTTTTTTTTAATAAGAACCGTTGGGGAGATATCCCGCGTTTCAGTTTTCACTGGAATCGAGCCCAATACCCGCTAAGGAAAAAGTGAACGCGCACCCAACCACGCCTATTCAAGACAGTCATTTATGACGGTGACTGAGGCTACAGCCGTTCTAATTCTACCCTTATTCTTGAAGCTATGAGCTATTGAGGAATACATATTTATCGGCAGGGATATCAAAGAACATTTTCAAATCCCGCCAGACAAAATAAATTCCAAAATCTGAGTTGATTTAAATAGACCTATGTTAATCAGGTGCTCTGTTGAAATAAATGTAAAACAGTGCCTATTGCCAGCAATACTGACTATATCGGTGCACAAAAACTTTCTTTGGTAGACTTGTACTCCACTGTCTGATCAACATCGTGTCATATTTTTGCGATTTCATCCTAACCCAAGCTAAAGGCAGCCAAATTTGGGCATTATTTCTTTTTCTTGAAAGCTAATAAACTGAGCCAATCCGCATTCCGATCACGCGGTTCAATGGCTTAATTCAAATGTAATAATTTCACTCAAAATCAAGGAATTCTCTATTTTAACGTGTTTGAATTATTCCTACATTTGAGTAACGTTATAGCTCAGTAGAAGTTGGTTCCCGTTATAACTTTATTGCTATTGTCGCCCAAACAACATCACATATCATCGTATTAACATATTTATATTCCACACATTTCATGTCTGTACTACTATACACCATTGAATAGTTCCGTTAGAGGTGAAGTGAATCCCGGATCCCGAAAACTCAGACCATACTCACCACAACAATGTATTGCCATCGAAACTAAACTAACATGTACAAAAATGATCCGTAAAATGAGGGGAATTGGGGGTCACTCCATTTGAAACTTTTGATCCGAACAAACATACAAACTAAAATCGTGAGTCAAGCCGTTGCATTTATATAAAGTATAATGTGTAAATAAATACAAACATTGAAAGTTAAATAAAAGTTAATAGAATAGAGACAAAAAAATTATTGGAAATGATAGGAATTTTAATTCTACCGTACCAAAATGTATTATTTATTGTTAAAGATATTATTATGTATTCTTTCTTTTTACCTCCATATTCGTTAAATTTGATTAACTCAATCTCAAAGAATTAAATTTCATTAAAAAAGAGGAATAGAAAACCAGCCCGGCGCAGACATAGTCTGCGCACCAGTGTTGGGCGTATCCCTTATGCCAAAATGAGTCTAAACAAACAACCAATCACATATAAAATACTTGTGATTCTAATAAAACATGAAAACAATATACGTCATTTATTTATTTACGTCCTACCAAAGCATTATTTAAAAATATTGATCATGTGATCTCATTTATATTTCAATGTTCGCAACATGTACCTGTCTACGACCTGGTAAAAGATCAATCTCTGGGGACTGCCGATAGAAGTGAAAATTATATATGATGTACATATACACATTATACATAAATAACCATTATAAGTTGATCCCCGATCGTGAGCAATATGTATCGCGCGTAGAGCTCAACAAATATTGGCCGTCAGTGACGAGACGCGTGTTCCATGAATTTTGTTCACCCAAAAAGTGCTTAACGCGCCCAAAGAAATTTTCACTTCAAAAACCTACACAGCTATTAAATTGTATAAACACATAGAGTAACACAACAAGAGGTCCGATTGTTTGATGTAGACATAATTCGAGGGAAACGCTTCGCGCGGCTTTATTAACCTAGTGCTACAGGCCATTATAATATTTGATTATTACAAAGACTTTAAGCTGTCAATGACACACTATAAATAATGAAATTTGATTTCCTATTCATTTACAATGTCGTATATGGGAATAATTACGCGGTAACGCACGACCTCTTGTGTCGTTTATGGTACTAAGTACTATATTAATACTAGCAGCTCGCCCCGAACCGAGACAATTGCAAAATACCAGAAACCCATTCCCTGACCCCTGTTCCAATTCCAACCCACGATCCCCTGTCTGAATGCTAAGTTCTCCATAATTATTAAGATGAGGCATTTGTCGTCCTCTGATCAACAATTGTTTAAACTACACCGCCCCACTAAGAATGGCATCGTCGCGCCGCGCAATATGCACGCCAACGCCAGCCGACATCTGACAATTAGGCCTAACAGAGAAGACCCACTATTTAAATATATATATAATCGCTATAAATATAAAGTCGCTAAACTCATCCGTCTGTCCGTACATCCGCAAACTCCTCCTATACCACGCAACGGTCTTTGTAGCGATCTTTAACATCAGCTAGAAAATTGTTACGGAAGGTGTATATAATAAAACCTAATCAAGCCCATATGCAAGTCGAAAGCACTATTTTGCAACAACTCATCGAAAAATAAATGTCCTAAATCTGACGTAGGTCAAACTAAGATTTATATAAAAATGATGTACTAGCGAATTGTGGTTCTTCAAAAATCCTAAAGAAAACTCCGTGATAGCATATCTTTAACGGTTGACTCATCGTAATTACTCATTACATTAAAACTTAATTAAAGAGTTGCGTTACGTCATAAGTATATTCATTCTATAGTATTATTAGGCATTTAATATCATTCTAATAAACAAAGACATCAAAAGTTAAAGATAAAACCGAAAATTTATTCACGGACCAGAGTTGGCTGCCACCGACTGCACTACCGATTCCATATATAATCAAAGGATCACACTTCACACCTGGAAATGTGTGTTCCTCCCATTTCCGTTATATTACACCCACGCGACGCCGGGACAGTTCTGCGGGTAGTTATCAAAACAGGATTTCTAATGACTTTACCACGAAAGATGTTGATCTCAATGGTTGGGCTGACAGCCTGAGAGCTCTTCTGAATTCTACAAATCACCCAGCATATACAAAATAATTGTTAACAATAGCATATTATGAGTCTGGGATACTAGGCTTAGAAAAAAAATAAACCTGTGATATAATTATGCATCCGCGCTTCCTTTAACTAAAAATAGCAATGGTATCGATATAGGTATAGTAGTGATCGATTCTTAACAACGAGCTTAGAAATTAAATCGTTATTTTAATTTAGTTTTAGTTTAATTGATTAATTTTATTTATATTCTCATTTATGGCTTATAACATATGTATATATATAGATTCCAATAACAATTGTTTGTCCTCTGCATTTGTTGCTTAAGCGCAGGAACCAACAAATACGAAAGCTTCAATCTCAAATGCGCGGCCGGTATCAAGAGAGACCTCCGAGACCCGGGACTACATATTTTCTCCTGTATCATTTCTATGGGGAATACGCATAGTTATATTCATGTCTCCAATCAATTGCTACTAGTACATTAATTTCCGCAAATAAAATTTTACTTCAATGTTTTTACATTTTACTACTTACACACATAAAAATAAACCTTAAAAAATGCGGGTATGTTTCTGTAATTAGAGTCAGGAAACGCAATTCAATATCATCGACAACGCTTGTTCTCACTGTAGTAACTGATCTATGTTAAAGGAACCTATTAAAGCAATTATGCAAATTTGAAACAAGTTTATATGTTCCGAACTATCTCAACCGTTGTCACTCATTCGTCACCTTCTCTCCAACTACTCAAGCTGAACGTTTCATTATTGATTCTATGAGTCGACAGTTTTTCAAACGGTCTTATATGGCTGTTAAGTTCTTAATTGAATAGGTACTCGGTTTTAATTACTATATCTTACACATGTCTATCTTGACCTTATTTAAACTTTTGAAAGATGAGTTTACGAAGAGAATAAAATTTCCCCTAGTTGATGAAACGACGGTGACGTTACCAGTCGTTGAAAATTACCCATTACAAGTGTAGCAATTCCTTTAATATAATACAATTTACATTACTAAGGCTTGTAGTAGCCATATCAAATAGAAATTGAGACCGATGAAGGGTGACTACATAAACACAAATTGTAACCAACACATTAAGGCCATCAAGACCCATATTTTAAAGAACCCCCAGCAAGTTAACAGTCTACAGTCCACATATGGTTTTCCGCGTAAGAATTTCAATGGAGTGTATTCAATCTGGAATTAGAGGTAGTGTCTAATCTCAAACGTGGACTCGGTAGGATAAATCCTAAGCCTCAAACAAGTCATGAGACATGGGCAAAACATTTATGTAGTTCTTAGAAATCGGTTAAATAACAAAAGATAAAAAATAATAATTGAAAAGCGTAAATAACCGAGCAAAAGAAACATTTAAGGCAATACGATTACAGTACAAACATTGCAGACTTTGTCTAAATAAAATAATTATCTCACCGGCAAACCAAAATTGTAATCAGACTGATGTGAAATGATCACAGAACACTATACGAACGATCTAATGAATCACGGATAACATATTTGTTATAATTGTACTTAAGCACGATATTTAGAAAGATTGATAAAAATAAAATAAAATTGTAATTATCACTGTCAAACAAAAAAGAAAAAAGCTTAAAATTTTACAGCCACTAAATGAGCCATGGACTCTTCACAGAGATTCTTCTCATGAAAATCAGCTCATAATTCCAAAGCACACACAGGGAGCGCATTAAAAAAAAAAAACGAAACCTCTTTAAATAAACTATTGCTGATAAACTATTATTAGACACCGTATAACCAATGATATCAAAAAATCTACTGGACTTGTGACATACTCTATACACTAAAGCCAGAACTAGTGTTTAACTAACGTCAGTACAATTTACCTACAGGCAGAGTTAAACTTAATACTGGAATAAGCAAATCTGGAGGTCACCACTAAATGACAATGGCACTACTTTTAATATATTACAGGTCTCATAGAAATGCTTTCCGGAGATAAGAACCTGACATTTGAAATTATCTTGACTACCTACAATCTTGCACCGCTTGTAAACGTGTAGAAATTTCTTAAAATTTTCCCATAAAACCCGTCTTTACAATAAAACATAGAAGGAAAAAAATAATAGTTGCATAACTTTTCCTGTTACTAAGGCAAGCCTTGGACTCATGGATTTTAAAATTTAGTTATTTTTTCACATGGCTAATACTACAATTTTATCGATTCCATCATCAGTACCTGGATGACCGAGCTTTGCTAGGATAAAAGGATGTTTTCTAAAAATTAAACCTAGCTAGATCGACTTATCGCCCCCGAAACCCTCTGCATACTAAATTTCATGAAAATCGTTGGAACCATTTCCGAGATTCAGATTAGTTATATATATATATATATATATATATATATATAGATATCCCTTTACGGTAAATGTTGATCTGACGCGACTTCACGCGAGCACTTTGTTGATCCAAAAATTCATGTTGATCCGGCGCCTTTTGTTGATCCAATATGCATCTTTGGTTACTAATGTGGCTCCGACCGGATCAACATCTACACTCACGGGACTGCTTACTAGCGTTCGCCGAAGTTGATCCGATATACAAATCCACCTTGCGATAGTTACGGAAAACGTTGATCCGATTTAAATAAGCCAATCAGAGCACAGCAAACGATAAGATTGGCTGAAAGCAGCCGCGACGTTGCCGTTTCGTATCTTTGTCCGTCACAAGCTACAGATTGAACGGATAACTTAACAATTCGACAACGCCACTACTTGTACCGAATTTATGGTGGTCAAATTGAATGCCAGCCCATATTTTTTTTTTTTTTTTTTTTTCTTGTAATGATGTACCAATTACTTTTGGAACACCATTGGAATTACAATCTAGCCTTAAGACTAATAGGTAATTTAATTTTGACCTAAACTGCTAAGTAGAGTAGTATATTAAGAATGTGTCCAATAACACTTTTCTTACCGTCTCTATTATCGGGAAGACACTTTGTTCTTGTGTTCTTTGTTAATAGCACTCACTATATTACACTGTCACATCACTACACTAGCTCAAAAGGTTTAGTTCTTTTGAGTCTTCTCACTAAATCTGTGTTGTCGAGGAGCTGGATTGCCTCAACATTCACATGGTGATGAAGTCTTTGTTCATGAGCTTCGGCGAGTCTTTTTATAACACTAGCGACGAGTTCCACTTTTAGGTCCCGATGAAGATCGTCATTTCTAATGTACCATGGTGCATTAACAATGCCCCTCAGTACTTTGTTTTGGAATCTTTGTATCATCTGGATGTTGCTATGTTTGGTACAGCCCCACAGCTGAATACCGTACGTCCATATTGGCATGAGGACTTGCTTGTACAAAAGTAATTTATTGTAGACTGACAATGAAGAAAACTTCCCAAGTAGCCAATTCATTTTCCTGTAGCGAAGCTCTAGCTCATCGCGTTTCTTTTTGACATGTGCTTTCCAGCGAAGCTTAACGTCAAGTGTCATGCCTAGGTATTTGGCTGTATTTTCGTACGGTATTGCTCGACCATTTATATACACTGGGTGATAGTTTGGTCTTTTGTTGGTGAAATCTATATGTATAGATTTTGTGCCAGCCCATATGAAAATAAATATGAACTAGAAATAACTACACATAAATGTAGTCGAGGAGCTTGGTACGATACCACCTCCACCTCCGCTGCTTCCGCCTCCACCTCCATCATGCACAGACCCTGCTCTGCACCTCCACCACTGTCTTCACCAACGGAGACAGTGGTGGAGATGGTGGAGGTTGGAGGATGGTTGGTGATGGTGGAGGTGGAGGCGGAAGCAGCGGAGGTGGTGGTGGTTTCCACGCTGGAGGTGTGTGCCGCATGGGACCCTCAACGGCACACGCTTTCAGCTACCATAGGCGGAGATCTCTCCCTGCCGCGCGTGGTAGACGCCATGCTCGGCAGTGAGAGATTGTGGCAGGCGGTGGTCTCCTTCTGCGAAGCGGTGATGGTGCAGAAGGAGGCCGCGGAACGGGCCAGAGAGGTCGATCCCCTTTCTGACCCGATCCGTCGCAGACGGATGGGGGGGAGGAGGATGCAGTTCGCCCGCCTCCTCTCTCCTCCTCTGTAGTGGGGTCACTGGTGGAGAGTCAGGGAGCTCTCCACTGGCTTGCACGGCCCCACAAGTCTGAGGGGTGGCCTTGGTGAGCAAGGTCACCCCTACATGGGCGCAGTGGCCCGGTTTGTATTCGGGCCTACCGCCGGGGCAAGATAGTGACTGTTAGCGCGACCCTATCTTGCCCCACCTCGGCGAGGGGGTTTTTAGTGGGTTCGAGCCCCACATACCCCCTTCCTTCACCCCTGGGAAGGAAGGGAAGTGCAAGGCATTTTCCCCCCCACAAAAAAAAAAAAAATGGTGGAGGTGGAGGCAGCGGAGGTAGTGGTGGATGCACTGGAGTGCAGTGCAGTAGGGGGAACGCGTGAGGACAAGCGGGGCTGTTGTGAACTGCTCGTTGGCAAAGTTGGGTGGCGTTTGCCTTCTAAGCAGGGGCTTAGAAGGCAAACGCCAACCAACTATCGGGTTCGATTCCCGGCGGGAGCACGAGTTTTCTCCCCAAGGAAAATTTGTGTTTCTGGTTCTAGTTGTATTTGTGTGTGTGATGTGAATGTTGCCGGCACCCACGACACAAGTCATCGAACTTAGTGTGGGGCTGTGATTGTGAAAGCGTTTAAAGCGTTTTATTCGATGCGGTCTTAATCCTAATCCGGTCTCCCGGTCTAAATCACATTATCACGTATCGATTACAGCTACCCATTTTGATTGAGCTGGAATCAAAACTTCTGAAATTTTGTAAATCGGTATGTAGGTATTTTTGGTCTTTTTAGGTACTTACTAAAATAAAATAAAATAAATAAATATCCTGGACATTTCACACTTATGTAGTCCCTGATCTCAAACTAGGCAAAGCCTACTGTACTAGGAATGGAGGCCTGAGAAATACATAGATAATTAGGTAGTTGTTTCAGACCAAGACACAAAGCAAATATTCGTGTTCGTCACACAAATGTCTGCCATGGTTAGAAATCGAACCCACGACCTCAGGATCCGCATTCAGAGCTACCATAGAGTGAGACTGACCACAGAGCCAAAAGGCCAATCAAATTGTTGGTTATCTATTTTTATTATTCTGATTCAGCTTCTGGCAGGCAGCACTGGTGAAATGATGGCGTTTTTGCTGGTCCTTTTGTTATTTGAAACGCATAGTAAGTAGGTACTACGTACACATACTTAAACACAATCACAACTCTTTTTTCGTCCGAGGTTAAAAACTTTTAGCTAGGTACTAAGTATTTAAGTAAGTCCTTATTAAAGTGAATATCTATTTATTACCATATGTATCGATTATGAATGAGGTAGCGCGTTTCCTCTGAAGCGGTCTCTAATACGCCCCCTTCATGTGAGCCGATCACATCCGGCCGGATTAACTCATTAATACAATACCATACAATAACACCCACATAATATAAATTTTCTGAATAGTTAAATAATCAAATATGGATATGGTTAATAAAATACTCACCATCATCTTCTGATTTGTCCATGACAAATGAACAAATTCGCTCGTAACTAACGCATCTTTCTTACCTTATTACTATTCTTCTTCTTACCTATTATATATATATATATATATATATATATATATATATATATATATATATATATATACAATATATACATATACACAAGAATTTCTCGTTTATAGGTATAAGCTATCTCCCGCACTGAACCAATCGTTGCAATCTTCCGAGTCATCCGAATCCCTTAACGATCCTTCCAGTTTCCTTGACACAATAAATATATTTAGCAATAAATGGTTTAATGAAGATGGTGCCGAGTCTGTGCAATGCCAACAATCGTAACTTTCCTCCGAACTCAAATTCTCATACAACGATAGGTATACCGATGACCGATACCTACACACAAAACCATTGAACCAAGGCTTCGCGAACCGCAATTAACACACCCAACACAATTATAATTTTAAAAATATTTCGTCCTGGTTCTTTCATATCCCAGCATCTCCACCATGTCGCCGCGACTTTCTGTTATATATGACAATATAAACAATTAACTGGCTACACCAACCCGCGCAGCGTTGTACATCTTAGTGTAGCAATTTAAGAGCAAAAGTTCAAATTGGTTGTAAGCTGGGTGTGTCTCACGGCTCGCTTACCTTACTTCTTGGCACTCATTCTTGGTTCGGGTCTCCTACATGTATACCCTCACTGCTTCGTGATTAGGTCTCTTACCTGTTGAAGAAATATAACGCCGATGACGCTACTGCCCTGTAGCGTCATCAGACATGAGGTCCATCCCAGAATGATCTGGGATGGAACCCCAGCAGCCCCCCATTTAATTGTGCGTCAGTAAGTTAGGACTTGGGACACTTTACGTTCTATACTAATCCGGAAGAAGCTATAAGTCCAGTGATATTATGTCAGTCAAGTTATTCACCAAAGAATCTTAAGCAGTCCGCGGGTACCCATGCACCAATATATTGACTTCGCCTCTGAAGCAATATCAGATCCATACCCCCTCTTCCACCCCCTCTTCCACCCCCTCAATGTAACTCAGTACAACCTGTCCCATGCCTCCACATGTACAAGAACTCAAACCCGACCTGATCCATGTTTCCACGTATACAAGCAACATCATGACTTGTCCCGAGCTGCCACCACGGGTACAAACAAAACATTGACTTGGTTCACACGTTCTCACACGTCCAGGTCGGACGCAAATCGACCTGTACCTCATGTACAATCTCTCAGTACAACTTGTCCCATGTCTTCACATGTACAAGAACTCAAACCCGACCTGATCCATGTTTCCACGTGTACAAGCAACATCATGACTTGTCCCGAGCTGCCACCACGGGTACAAACAAAACATTGACTTGGGTCACACGTTCTCACACGTCCAGGTCGGACGCAAATCGACCTGTACCCCATGTACAAGCTCTCAATGGGTTACCAAGCTCGTCCACGCTTTCGCATGGACGACGCACAACGGGCTGGCTCAAGATAAGAGATCAGAAAAGTAAAACTATGTTAAAGGGAGTCAATGTGGATCTTCATACACTAAACCTATTCTCAGGTAATAGTGACCAATTAGGGACAAATTATATACATCAGAGAACCAACTAACAATCGGCTAACTTTATACACCAAAATCCTTTTGGAATCTCACACTCAACGAGGCACTAATTATCGATCTCGGGGACATAACCAGTAACTACCCTCAACACAGTAAGTCTAGATCATTTGGGACAATTATCAATAATCGTTCTCTGATATTATAGGACCTGATTGGCAACGCTATATCAAGTAAGAATTAATATTTACACAATCTTTACACAAAGGGGTAAACAGTATAGACATAATAAAAATCATCAAGCTTAGACTAGGCACTTAGCTTTCATCCTTTATGCACTGTGACTCCTCCTGCACATCCTCGGCACCAAAATCCAAACATAGCCACACTTTAACTATTAGATAGAAACTTCGCGAAACGAGTATTAATAATACTGGCGGAACACTACACTCTTTGAAAGCGACTGGCAAAATGAGCTCCTGACATTCAAAATGGCGCGCCTTTTTCCTACTGCAGTGTTGCCATCTAGCGGTTCCGGTAATTTAACTTCAGTGCTGCCCTCTGTCATCGACCATTCGATACTATAATTATTATACGATATTGACATCGCGAAAGTCGCGACAGACCTTGAAAGAGGATGTCGAGGCCTTGGCTAGCAGGTGCGAGGCTGAGGAGACGCGGCGGCTTAGAGCGGAGAACTCCCGCCTGCGCCTCGAGGTAGAGTCGTGCAAGGCGGAAGTAAAAGCGCTGCGTCGAGGCTTTACCGAAGCCAAGTCGGAGGCTGCCGCGGCCACCACTGCCGCAGCCGTTGCTGAGAGGCAGGTACCCACACCTCAACTGGGTACTGAAATAGTAGAGGAGTTGAGGCGGTCCTTGACCGTTACGTTCGGGCAAATGATCAATGCCCGACTAGCGGTGGTCGAAGACCGGCTTCTGCCCGCCCCGACGGTCCGTCCATCTTTAAAGGCGGACGTTAAAAATGCCAGGACGGCAGCGGCAGCAACCGCGCCACCCAAACCGGCTTCAAAGCTGGCTCGCGGTCCCACCCACAAGGTGAGCAAGCAGGCTAGTGAGGGGACAAAGACTGCCGCTGCCACTTTGGAAGAACCGGCTACGGTTTCTTCTTCCTCCGCTGCCTCTCCGCCGGAAACCTGGGCAACAGTCGTTAGAAAGGGCAAGGGGAAAGGCAAAGGGAAGGGGAAGTCCTCTTCTCCTGACCCTGCTTCTGTGGTTGCCACAGCGGCTCGTGCACCAACCACAAGGGCTAAGCCGGCGGTCCCTGCTGCCACGAAGACCAAAGCGGTGCTAAGATCCCCAAAGTCGGCGGCCGTGGTGATGTCTCTCCTGCCCGAAGCCGTAGAGAAGGGGGTGACATACGGCGACGTGATGGACAAAGCACAGGAGAAAATTGATCTCCAGGAGCTTGGGATCGACCGGCTCCACTTCCGCCAGACTGCCACGGGAGCCAGAATGTTAGAAATTCCTGGCTCCCAAAATCACGAGAAGACGGACAGGCTCGCCGAAAAACTCCGCGGCGTCCTGTGGCGTCCTGTGGTGGCCAGCATCGCCAGGCCTATCAAATCCGTTGACTTGAGGATTACGGGCCTGGATGATGCGGCCACAAAAGAGAAGGTTGCGGCGGCGGTCGCCAAGGCAGGTGGCTGTGATGTGCGGCTACTGAAAGTTGGGGAAATTCGCCCCAGCATAAGTGGCGTGGGGTCCGCCCTAGTATCTTGCCCGACTTTGGCGGCTAAATTGCTGCTGGGAAAGGGCAGGCTCCTGGTGGGGTGGAGCTCAGTGCGCGTTGTGGCACTGGCGGCGCGTCCCATGCGCTGCTTTAGGTGTATGGGGCTGGGACATACGCGTACCCAGTGTCCCGCGTCTGCTGACAGGGGGGACCTATGTTTCCGCTGTGGAGTCACGGGTCATCGCGCAGCCAGCTGCAGTAGGACCGAGCCGCGCTGCGCGATATGCGCGGAGTCTGGGCGGCCTTCCGGACATGTAATGGGAGCACGCAATTGCGCCCCTCCAAAGACGAAGGGGAAAGCCGTTAGGACCCTGGCCCCCCACGCGGTAGCTAGCAAAACCGCTCCTGAGGTTTCACGCCAATCGACGTGTGAGGAAGTTGTGATGTCCGACTAATGGATCAGGCCCGACATCACAACTTCCTACAGACGAATTTAAACCACTGCGCCAGGGCCCAAGACTTGCTTATGCAGACCCTTTTTTTTTTTTTTGTGGGGGGGAAAATGCCTTGCACTTCCCTTCCTTCCCAGGGGTGAAGGAAGGGGGTATGTGGGGCTTGAACCCACTAAAAACCCCCCCGTGAGCAGTCCCTCGCCGAGGTGGGGCAAGATAGGGTCGCGCTAGCAGTCACTATCTTGCCCCGGCGGTAGGCCCGAGTACAACCGGGCCACTGCGCCTATGTAGGGGTGACCTTGCTCACCAAGGCCACCCCTCAGACTTGTGGGGCCGTGCAAGCCAGTGGAGAGCTCCCTGACTCTCCACCGGTGACCCCACTACAGAGGAGGAGAGAGGAGGCGGGCGAACTGCCTCCTCCTCCCCCCCATCCGTCTGCGACGGATCGGGTCAGAAAGGGGATCGAGCTCTCTGGCCCGTTCCGCGGCCTCCTTCTGCGCCATCACCGCTTCGCAGAAGGAGACTACCGCCTGCCACAATCTCTTACTGCCGAGCATGGCGTCTACCACGCTCGGCAGGGAGAGATCTCCGCCTATGATGGCTGAAAGCGTGTGCCGCTGCGGGCCCCATGCGGTACACACTTCCAGCGTGTGGAGCGCCGTATCCTCCAGCGCCCCACATTCGTGGCAGGCCGGGGTCGGCTCCCGTCTCGCGATTTGGTGCAGGTACTTTCCGAAACATCCATGTCCGGAAAGCACCTGCACCAATCGGAAGGTAAGCGACCCAAAACGCCGCCGCACCCACCTCCGAAGGACCGGGCGGATGGCCTCCACCGTCCACAGCCCGTAGCCCGGTGGAGCCAGGTCCTCCGTCCACCGCCGCAACAGGGCAGCCCGCGCCCGCCACCGCATGCGGGTGACCTCTTCCCACGCTGGGGGGTCTCCTCGAGCCCTCCTCGCCGCCACGAAGTGGTAAACTTCGGCGAGGATCTCCGCTTGGAGCTCCCAGGGGGGATCACCCGCAAGCACGCACGCTGCCATCCAGGACACTGTCCGGTACCCGCGTATCGCCCTCGTCGCAATGACCTGCTGCGGACGTCGCAGCAGGGTCTTGTTTCCGCGGTTGAGGGCGTCCACCCAGACCGGCGCCCCGTACAGAGCCATACTCCGGATTACTCCGGAGTAAGGCCGACGGCAGGTCGCGTTTGGGCCACCCACGTTGGGCAGCAGCCTTCCCAAGGCGGCCGCAGCCCCCACGACTCTCGGAGCAAGCTGTGCAAAGTGAGCCCCGAAAGCCCACCTCCCGTCCAGGATGAGACCCAGATATTTCATTTGGGTCCCCACTCGAACCGAGACCCCGTCCAGATCGATCCGCGTTCCTGGAGGGGGTTGCTTATGCAGACCCTGGCGCAATGGCAAATAGACGTGGCGGTTGCGGCGGAGCCGTACTATGTTCCCCCTCATTCCTGCTGGGCTGGGGATCTGGACGGCTCCGTTGCTATCGTAAGGCGGGCGGGTGGAGGTCCCTTTCAGTGGACGAGAAGGGCTCGGGATACGTGGTGGCAAAATGGGGCGAGTACACTGTCGTTGGCGCGTACTTCTCCCCAAATAAAACTGCTGCGGAGCTGGAGGCCTTACTGGATCTCCTAGCCGCAGCGGTAAGGAGGCAGGCGCCACGACAAGTTCTTCTCCTGGGGGACCTTAACGCAAAGGCCCGGGATTGGGGCAACCCATCCACTAACTCTCGCGGTGCGATTGTCAGGGACTGGGCGGTTGCCTCGGGACTGACCCTACTGAATAGGGGGTCGGTCCACACGTGCGTGCGGTGGAACGGGGGGTCCGTGGTGGACGTATCGTTTGCCACCCCGTCTGTCGCGGCACGTGTCCGGGCCTGGAGGGTAATGTCGGAGGTGGAGACTCTCTCGGACCACAAATATATAAGGTTCGAGATCGCCACCTCTGACAGCCACGGTAGGTCTCAATGCCTGGTCCGGGCGGAATTTCCGCGCTGGACGGTTAGTCGCCTCAACACCGAACTGGCGAAAGAGGCGGCGATTGTCCAGTCGTGGTTTGCCGCCCCCACGTACCCAGATGTAGATGTCGCAGCGGGCCGCTTCCGCGAAGCGGTGACGGCCATCTGCGACACGTCCATGCCGAGGTCCCGGAATCGCCCCAGCCACCGAGAGGTATACTGGTGGAGCTCGGAGATTGCTGATCTCCGAGCCATCTGCTCAGGGGCGCGGCGGCCGTACACCCGCTGCAGGAAGCGGCGTCGTGGCCGAACCGATGAGCAGATGTCGGCCGAGGAGCTGGCTGTTGAGCTCCAGCTTTACGGCGTATACCGTGAAGCCAAGCGGGAGCTCCAGCTAGCCATCGGCCGAGCCAAGAGCCGGGCCTGGGACGAGGCCCTGGCGGGACTAGACAGGGACCCTTGGGGGCGTCCGTACAGGGCTGCCCGGAAAAAGTTCCGGGGCCGAACGCCCCCCACCGCGGAGTCCCTGGAGCCAGACCTTCTGTGCAGGGTGCTGGGTGGGCTCTTCCCCGGAAGCAGCCCTCACCACGTGCCCTCGATGATGGCGCCCTCCCCCCTGGAGGAGTTGGACCCTAACTCCATCCCGCCCTTGTCGGAGGCGTAGATGGAGATTGCGGTCGACCGCTTGAAGGGGAAAAGGACCGCGCCGGGTCCAGACGGGATTCCAGGGCGAGTGCTACGGATCGCCTTGGGGGAGATGGGCGACCGGCTTCGGGAACTGTTCGACGAGTGCCTTACGTCAGGACGGTTCCCGAAGCTGTGGAAAGACGGCCGACTGTGCCTGCTCCGGAAGGAGGGTCGATCTGTTGACTCACCTTCCGGGTACAGGCCTATAGTGTTGCTGGATGATACGGGTAAGCTGCTGGAAAGAGTAGTGGCTTCTCGTATCATCCGGCACCTAGAGGGTACTGGGCCAGGGCTGTCCGAGGCCCAGTACGGGTTCAGAGCGGGGCGGTCTACAATAGACGCTCTGCTCTGGCTCAAGGGGTGGACACAGCAGGCGGTCAGGGAAGGGGAAAAGGCGTTGGCTGTTTCGCTTGATATAGCTAACGCCTTCAACAGCCTCCCGCACGGAACAATACATGAGGCGCTCCGCTATCACGGAGTGCCTCTGTATCTGCGGAGGCTGTTGGCTGACTACCTCCAGGATCGTGAGATCCTGGTGGTAGGACGTGACGGTATGAGGCGCCGTCGCGTCTCCTGCGGGGTTCCACAGGGGTCGGTGCTGGGTCCACTCCTGTGGAACATAGGCTATGACTGGGTGCTTCGTGGCACGCTTCCCGCAAATATGCGGGTCGCGTGCTACGCGGATGACACCCTTGTCGTAGCCAAGGGGAGGGACCTCAGGGAGGCGGTGCGGTTGGCTACGGTAGGTACAACCATCGTGGTTGACCGCATACGTGCCCTGGGGCTGGAGGTCGCCCTCTCATTCTGGACGGGAGGTGGGCTTTCGGGGCTCACTTTGCACAGCTTGCCCCGAGAGTCGTAGGGGCTGCGGCCGCCTTGGGAAGGCTGCTGCCCAACGTGGGTGGCCCAAACGCGACCTGCCGTCGGCTTTACTCCGGAGTAATCCGGAGTATGGCTCTGTACGGGGCGCCGGTCTGGGTGGACGCCCTCAACCGCGGAAACAAGACCCTGCTGCGACGCCCGCAGCGGGTCATTGCGACGAGGGCGATACGCGGGTACCGGACAGTGTCCTGGACGGCAGCGTGCGTGCTTGCGGGTGATCCCCCCTGGGAGCTCCAAGCGGAGATCCTCGCCGAAGTTTACCACTTCGTGGCGGCGAGGAGGGCTCGAGGAGACCCCCCAGCGTGGGAAGAGGTCACCCGCATGCGGTGGCGGGCGCGGGCTGCCCTATTGCGGCGGTGGACGGAGGACCTGGCTCCACCGGTCCCCGGGCTGTGGACGGTGGAGGCCATCCGCCCGGTCCTTCGGAGGTGGGTGCGGCGGCGTTTTGGGTCGCTTACCTTCCGATTGGTGCAGGTGCTTTCCGGACATGGATGTTTCGGAAAGTACCTGCACCAAATCGCGAGACGGGAGCCGACCCCGGCCTGCCACGAATGTGGAGCGCTGGAGGATACGGCGCTCCATACGCTGGAAGTGTGTGCCGCATGGGGCCCGCAGCGGCACACGCTTTCAGCGATCATAGGCGGAGATCTCTCCCTGCCGAGCGTGGTAGACGCCATGCTCGGCAGTGAGAGATTGTGGCAGGCGGTAGTCTCCTTCTGCGAAGCGGTGATGGCGCAGAAGGAGGCCGCGGAACGGGCCAGAGAGGTCGATCCCCTTTCTGACCCGATCCGTCGCAGACGGATGGGGGGGAGGAGGAGGCAGTTCGCCCGCATCCTCTCTCCTCCTCTGTAGTGGGGTCACCGGTGGAGAGTCAGGGAGCTCTCCACTGGCTTGCACGGCCCCACAAGTCTGAGGGGTGACCTTGGTGAGCAAGGTCACCCCTACATAGGCGCAGTGGCCCGGTTGTACTCGGGCCTACCGCCGGGGCAAGATAGTGACTGCTAGCGCGACCCTATCTTGCCCCACCTCGGCGAGGGACTGCTCACGGGGGGGTTTTTAGTGGGTTCGAGCCCCACATACCCCCTTCCTTCACCCCTGGGAAGGAAGGGAAGTGCAAGGCATTTTCCCCCCCACAAAAAAAAAAAAAAAAAAGCAAGAGTATCGGGTTTGATTCCAGGCGGGATCACAAGTTTTCTCCCCATGGAAAATTTGTGTTTCTGGTTCTGGTTGTGATTGTGTGTGTGATGAGAATCGAACTTAGTGTGAGGCTGTGAATGCGTTTTAATGCAAAACAAAGTTATTAATAGTAAAGGTAGTATATTAATAGTATAGTTTTAATACAGTACAAAAGAAAGAAACAAATAGATCAGAGCCAGGTTAGATTACCTCGGGTTAAAAACTGGTTTTGCGTCGGAGTGATGGAAGCAAGCTTGCGTGCAGCATGTGCCCTTCAAGGGTAGTCCAAACGATCCTGGCTACAGGTCAATATCAGTCACCAGTGATCTATCATTGATGGTATGTATGTATGGTTGGGTTGAATAATATTAGAAGTTATATTTTCCAGAATTGATTAAACCGATTTGCATCCCACGGCCGAACAGTATGCGATCCATGACTTTTACGGGCCACCACCCAATCGTCGCTGGTTGGGGAGACACGAAGTTCAGTGAGTTTTTATTTGCTCATTCTATTAACAACTAACAGATCCTTGATGTAACAGACTTAGTGAGAAGACTTAAAAGAACTAAATCATTTGAACTTGTGTAATGTTAGTATATATCAGTGTAATATATAGTGAGAGTGCTGCAAAAGAACGCATGAACAAAGTGTCTTACCCTTAAATAGAGACAATGAGAAAAGTGTTAATGGACACATTCTTAGTTAAGCAATGTAGCAGTTTAAGTTAAAGTTAAATTATTGATAAGCCATAATTTGGCTAAATTGTAATTATATTGGGGCACATCGCAAGAGGTAATCTAGAAGCAAAAATAAAAATCTCTTTACAACGAAAACGTAGCCCATTTCGATTGATACTGTAGTATTTAACTTGTTTTAAAAGTTAGTAGTATGTCTATCTTGAGTTGTTTGAGTTGTTAATAATGATGGTTAATTAATTATCTTTCTGCTTTTGTTGAATTATAAATTTTAATCTACTAACGTAACATCTTATCTTCTTACTATCCTACTAATATTATAAATCCGAAAGTTTGTGTGTAAGTATGTTTGTTCCCTCTTCACGCTTTAACGGCTGAACGGATTTAGATGAAATTTGGAATATACATAGATTATACATAGGATTAACACATAGGCTACTTTTTAACTTGATAATAGCGGGCAAAGCCGCGGGGCACGGCTAGTAATATTATAAATCCGAAAGTTTGTGTGTGTGTGTGAATGTTTGTTACCACGTATCTCCGTAAAGAATGAACCGATTTTGATGAAATTTAGAATATAAATAGTTCAATTTCCGGAATAACACATAAGCTATTCCAATTTTCAAAATCAACCCTTAAGTGTGCTAAATAGGGTGAAAAAGTTGGTATGGAAATTTTTACTCGCTTCGGTTCACTGAAAACACGATACATATAAACATTAAAGTAAATAATGAAACACGAATATATTATTTTTTCAAAACTACCCCTAGGGTGTGTGCAAGTTTTAAAGTTTGTATGGAAAATCTTATTTCTTGCTTCGATTTACTCAAAACTCTGTACAAATAAACTTTAAAATAAATAATGAAACACGTTTATTATTTTTTCAAAACTACCCGTAGGATGTGTGCAATAGAGTTCTAAATTTCGTATAATTTTTTTTATTTCTTGGTTCGATTCCTTTAAAACTCAGCTTAAATAAATATCAAATTAAATGATGAAACACGTATGTTTTATTTTTCCAAAACTACCCCCAGGGTGTGTGCAAGTTCTAAAGTTTGTATGGAAAATCTTATTTCTTGCTTCGATTTACTCAAAACTCGGTACAAATAAACTTTAAAATAAATAATGAATGACGTATATTTAATTAGGGGTAAATTCATACTTTTCTTTTTTTATTAAGTTTTGTACATACTAGATTTGGATTATAGACGAGACTGCGAATTCATTCTGCGAACCATTGATAGATAGATAGATAATACTTTATTGATCCACTTTATAAGATGAGATAAAACAAAGGTAACAAACAAGCTTATACGTAAAGTATCACAACAGGCGACCTTATCACTAATAGCGATCTCTACCAGGCAACCTTCGGATAGAGAGAACTATAGAATTTTTTGATTGGATTTTCGAGAGATGTTTTTGAGAGATGTTGTTCATTGATCTACCAATCTAAAATTATAAACCCTGAAAAAGTTCAACCACAACTTTTAAAACACGCGGGCGAAGCCGCGGGACACAGCTAGTAGTATAATATATTTAAAAAAATGACGTTTAATTTTGTATTTATTTTTCGGTAATTGATTTCAAGACAGCTTAGTCAGTATAACAATCAACCATAGATCGTTGGAAGTTAATTTGTTTTTCGGAATCTTTATTATCTCATAATTATTTGTCATTTGTTTGTAATTTATGTTATATAGTGGGTACACCTGCATCTCATCTACAAGCTTTGCAGCTGCCTGTTCTGAAAAATGCTGACTGTGCCAAAGCGTATATCAAATCTCGGAAGTACAAGATCAACGAGCGCATGCTGTGCGCGGGGTATTTGAATGGGGGCAAAGACACCTGCAAGGGGGACAGCGGGGGGCCCCTCATGCAGCCTATAGTAAGTTATTTTCTCATTATGATTTTTTTATGCCCTATAGGCAAGCATTTGACCACAATCTCACCTGATGGAAAGTGATGATGCAGCCGAAGATACAGCTTGCTTGCCTAGAAGGTAACTCACTCAAATTCACTCTTGACTTGAAGACTCCCAGATTATACAGTTCGGGGAACAAAGACGAGGGCAATGAGTTCCACTCCTTTGCAACAGGGAATGGTACACTTAGAAGCGAGACGCTTACAGCGAACTGGAGGTATGTCAACTATATATGTGACCAATGAATACCCATTGTTGTTTTAATATGTAACCTGGACTTGTCTAGAAGTAGTACATAGGGTAGAGACGATAAAAAAAATTTCGAGATCGGTTCACGTGGAAAGAAGTTATACACATTCGACTTGAGTACCTCCTCCTTTTTTGGAAAGTCGGTAAAAAACAAAAAAAACATGTGGCAAATTTATTGAAAAAAAAACTTTGGCGATTTACCATAATATGTTTTTTACCGACTTCACAAAAATGAGGAGGTACTCAAGTCGACTGTATTTTTTTAAAATGTTTATTACTTCATGACATCTTTTTAACATGATGATGAAATTTTTTTTTTTTAGTTCGAAAGATGTTGCTTTCCGATTGGTCCCATTTACATTTGATCGGGATCTGATCAGTAGTTCTTGAAATATCGTAAATAATGCGTATTTTGTGGACTACATTGACGACGTTCTCGTTTTTAACCGACTTCAAAAGTTACCTCATAGCTTCATTCGTTGTGAGCTGATTTCGATGATTCTTTTTTTATTTGAAAGCTGGTGCTTTTCATGTGGTGCCATTGATTAAGATCTGATCTCTAGTTTTTGAGTTATCGTCAATAATGCGTGTTTAATACATTAAATCTGATCAAGGTTCCGAAGATAAAGCGGTGTAGTCAGTATTTTTAAGCTTTGCTTGCATTTAATTATTCAGTGGTGAATTTATTTTGTGGTTTACAATCATAGAGGAACTTTTTACACCGGAAATTTACAATAACCCATCGAGGAATATGACGGATCGTTTGGTGTTTCTGTAGCCATGGCGATGGCTTTGAATTGATTTTAAATAATTTCTTTAATCGTTCTCTTTGTTTCACAGCAAAACCAGATGGATCTAACAACGCCCATGTACCAGATCGGCGTCATCTCATTCGGCAAGAAGTGCGCCGAGCCGGGCTTCCCGGGAGTCTATACTAGAGTCACTCGCTTTGTGCCTTGGATCGAAGAGAAAATCATTGGACCTTCCAGCAGATATCACCAAAATTAATATCGCATTTTGTTTTTATTGTTTGAATCGTACATGTATCGTTAAATGTAGTTAACCGGGACTTCAGTACTTCACTATATTTTATATCTTCTTCATTTAAAAATAATGAATTAATTAATTTTAATTTTTTTTTTCATTTTCTTCTTTAATTTTTTTTTTATGAAAGTGTAAGAAATTATCTTATATTTTATGAATAAATCTTTTAGACTTTTGGTACATATTCATTTTATTTTATTTAGTCAAATTTATCTATTAATTGAAGTTTTAACATCTTCCAATTTAAACTACGGTACTTATACAGCTTTAGTTCAGATACAATATTCCACCCACGATACAAGTCTTTAAAACTTAGTGTGGGCCAATGAGGGTGAATACGCTTAAAAAATATAGCTCTATACTTTTATATTTTTATCTTATGATAAAATGTTGATAAGATCTATCTACGGGCCAATTGACTATATTTCCTAAAACTAAACTAAAACTATATACAGCAAAGAACTAAGTTACCTACAAGACACTGAGCTTATAGGTAACTCAAGTGCTCAAGCTCAATTTACCTATCTATAGAAATAAAAAAATTTCAACATATTTTCTTTGCCGTCATAATCATATTGGCGTAGCCAAGCAAGTATTATACTTTTAAATATATATTTTTTTCTTAATATTGGAATCATTACACTCATTTATTAATTTGTTATACATATGAGGGACAATAATGTTAAATTGTTTTTGAGCGAACCTGGTATTGACCTATGGAATAGGATATTTATCTACTCTCTTTGTATTTTCTGCCAATGTTGGTATGACTTTTTTATATAAAGAGAGTAATAGAACCCAGTAGAGTCAACTCTACGTTCAACTCGCACTTCACGCGACCAGGGGGCATAGTTAGTAATTAATAAATATAATCGTTAATAGATACTCAATGCAAAAACTAATTTATCAGTGACATTTTACCATTATCGATATAACCCACACGTACTTATATTATACAATATCTACACGTCAGTGATAACAGTGATAACACACCTGTATGTCAATAGATTTGTTACTCACGTTCAGTATACGGAAACACGGTATGCGATAAAATTGTTTTGTATATCTATTTTTCACGAATAATAATCGTATGAAAATATATTTATTTAGTACAACATTAAATGATAATTATATGATACCAAACTCTTATCTATTACCTCATATTGGAATAAATATACTTAATTAAGAAATTAATTTTGTATTTACATGTAAATTGTAAAATGGAACGGACATAAAGTAGTTTGTGTGTGTTATTCTTGCTTGTGTGTGTCCTAAACTTCTAGAACGAGTAACGAAATGACTTTCTTGCATGGAAATGGAGGTAAGAGAAACTTGAGTTTGAAGGTTTGGATATTCATTGAAACTTACTTTTTTACCCGACTGTACGACGTAATGGTAATCAAGGTTAGAATTTATTTGACTAGTTTCTTGAATAGAATAGAATTTAAATTATCTAGAATTTTTCCAGAAAATAAAAAGAAAACAAAAAAAAAATAGCACACAAGAAGCAGTAGGTAACAAATCAGTTTATGTCACAAAAGTTAATATTAATTAATTTGTTTACGTAAGTGGGTAAAATGTTAAAACGTACGAAACAGTTTTTAACAAAAATATATATTGGAAAATAACATTTCGGTCGGACAGCAAAGTCACTGTTTTTGGACCTATTTTGTCCCGGGGTCTATCTAAAATAGTCTACATAATAATATTTAAGGTTAAAACTTTGGTATAATATCCTGTAATTGCAAACAATACGAAACATTAAACGCAAAACGCATAAAACGCATTCACACTCACAGCCCCACACTAAGTTCGACGACTTGTGTCGTGGGTGCCGGAAACATTCACATCACACACACAATCATAACCAGAACCATAAACTCAAATTTTCCATGGGGAGAAAACTTGTGTTCCCGCCGGGAATCGAACCCGATACCCCTGCTTAGAAGGCGAACGCCACCCAACTTAGCCAACGGTAAGTTAAGTACAGTTGTTTTAAAAAAATATAAGCATTTAAACTCAAAAGATTTTCTATGTTGGGTAAAATGTAGACGCGAGAGATGTATAAGTTCGGGGCGAACTACTAATTACGAAATATAGAAGACGAAAAGTCAATCGATCTATCTATATATACATATGTACAAGCTGAGCCCCGCGGCTTCGCCCGCGTTAATTAAGTTAAAAAGTAGCGTATGTGTTAATCCTGGGTATAAGCCATGTACATTTCAAATTTCATCCAAATCCGTTCAGCTGTTATAGCGTAAAGAGAGAACAAACATACTTACACCAAAATTTTCGTATCTGTACATCTATACATATAAAACGAAGTTGGGTTAGTTGTACCATTTATAATTCAAGAGCGGCTGGAATAATATGTGTTATATTTGATTTGTTTCCGAATAAAAAAAAAAATATTAAAACATGGGAAAAATTTACGAGAAAAAAAGAAATATTTTTTTTTTCTTTAAGTGGCATTGCTACGCAACCCGGGTACGGCTAGTTTATAATATTAGTGTGATTATGTATAATATTCATAATGATATTTATATAGTGGTTACATATTTGAGCCATTTGGTGTTGAGACACTGGGGACCGGGAGCTAATTCTATTTTCAAAATCTATCAGAGCTCCTGGTTGAGGCGACGCGTGATCAAAATGCTGGTACTTATTTGGCTCACCGTATTAGCATTGCAATTCAGGGGAGCAATGCCGCCAGCATGATGGGAACGCTACCCACTGGTAGTGGGCTTGAGCACTTGAGTTACTTATAAGCTTGTTGACCAGGTATAAACAATTTGCCCGTAGATAGCTTAGTACATATAGGTTGATAAAATTGGGTTATTATCAAATGGATATTTTTTTACACGCTTTATTAGCTTCACTTGTATGTTTGTATGTTTGTAACCGACCCTTTGGGCGCGATTTTGACCCACTTTAAACGGTCAGACTTTATTCAAACTTTGTAGATTTATCGAGGACCGATGACAATACACTAATTTGATAAGATTATTTTATTATGTAAGGTATAATAAAAAGGTTATACTTAGATTATTCCATTATTCAATTTGGAAAAAAATATAGACAATAAATAATAGTTAAAAAAAAGGAAAAAACACGCTTTACATAGAAAACCAAACTAAAAAATTGAAAATAAATTTTAATTAAGAATATTTTTTTATAAATATAAATTAATAATAGCGTAAATAAGAAAAATATATTTTATTTAAAAAAAGCGTGGGGTGCATGGTGTCAATAGTTATAAATATTTCATTGACAGATATGAGAAGAAGGATTATCATTTCGATAATATCTTAAAAAGCACCTTGCCACCAATGCGTTTATACTTATATATTACACTAGCTAACCCGGTGAACTCCGTTTCGCCACTATAAACCTCACGGAGCCCGAGACCTTTCCAACGAATGCAAAACCGTGGAAATCGGTTCGTGCGTTCTGGAGTTATAGCGTCAGGAAGGAAAACCCGACTTATTTTTATATAATAAAAAAAGAAGATTATATATTGTTTTAAAAGAAAACTATTCTATCGAATAATCATAGATGACTTGCTTTTTACGCAAAAATAGATACATTTTATCGTAGTAATAATTTTTTATACTTTTATCTATTTTTATCAAAGAATTGAATGTCGTGTGGATTGTACGGTAATTAATTTATTTACATGCTAGTTATCTTTACTAATGATAAATGGTAAGATTAATGCCACTGATAAAAGATAATTGTATACCTTTGTCATAATCTATTCCTGGACAAATGCGGTAGCTTAGTTTATAGTAATCTTATAGCATAATCTATATATATAAAAGAAAGTCGTGTTAGTTACTCCACTTATAACTCAAGAACGGCTGAACCGATTTAACTGAAAATTGGCAGGGAGGTAGTTTAGAGCCAGGAGAAGGACATAGGATACTTTAAGAACGTACATTTCTTTAAATTTTTTTTTTACTTTTCGACTTGCTTTCCATTTTCTCATACGTCACTCGGATTTGGTAAAGTACTAGGCAAACATAAACATGAAGGTTGTAATAATATAGTCACGTGACATTGTAACGCATGCCGGGTATGGCTTCCTAAATATGCACATTCATTGACTGTTAGGCGGAACGAAGGTCGCCGGGACAGCTAGTTTATAATATAAAAAAAATATAATAATAATAAAAAGCAGCAATACTTAACAACAGAATTGTACGCAAGTTCCTATCAAAAGATTAAAATGATAATGCCTGTTTTTGCTTGGCCAAAAGCTCAAAAAATAGAAGATTACCTCGGAAACGAGAGAATTAAAGAAAAAAACATAAATAATAATACATTCGACTTGCTTGAGTACCTCCACCTTTTTTGAGAAGTCGGTAAAAACGGGCATTAATTAAGAAAGTTGATTGTAAAACGAATGATTACATTATTGACAATGATGCATGGAGGCAAAGCCTTTGCTTGCGTTTAATTATTTTACTTATTTATTCGTTTAAGTAAAGATGATTAGTTCCTACATAGTATAAATATTACGTATTAATGACATGAGCTAGGCTAGGTAGGAAGGTACACATATACACTAATTTCAATAAAAATAATGATTTAACATTTGCGCCATAGGAAATGCAGGCGCAGTTGTAATCGAATAAATTATTTAATTTTTGCGTAAAAAGTTGGCAAATTATGGCCACGTCGGCGTGGCGCCGCCAAATTGTTACTTCAGGCTATATAAATTTTGTTTTTTTTTTCTTACTATAGCAATATGGGTATCAAATGAAAGCTAGTGAAAAGACCATTGCAAAATATATGTTAAAATTGTTTGCAGTCGAGTTTTTTACTGTTAGTAAATTGACTTGTTTTAATGTAGTGTCCACCTACTGTTTCCAGTTCTCCAAAAACTGTGGTATTTCCTCCGCACCTATATCCTGACGCTGCGGCGGTTCGATTTATTTCTCCAGGGAGCTTTCCTCATCCTCATCCTCCTGGAAACCAACGTCTACTTGCTGCTGAGGAGAGACCATGGCGGCGGATATACTCCAGCTCCTATTGAAGGTATTAATCATCATAACCTTCTTTAACCTACTAGAATAGGCATGACAGGAACTTCCTGACGTGAAAGTTGTGATTCCATGTCAGAAAAAGATTTGGCATTCTTTCTTATGACTGGCTCCTGACCTGTCCTCCTAGCCAAAAACTAAAACGATTCTTTCAAAAGAAATATAACAGACTTTAAAGCTTGTGTACAAGGGTTTCAAATTGCTTGTCTGTAACTTTGCAATCTCAGTGAGTGCTAAATAAAAAGTCAAGATATTTAACCTTATGTATACAAATTTTTATTAGTGTAACATTAAGAAAGCATTTCTTTTAGTAGAATTGAGACGAAGAGTTTTGGTTTTTAGCTAGGGAGGCTGACGTCAATCCTTCTTGGGGACGTCTCCTCGTTTGTTGATTAGAGTGACGCAAAAAAGGTGTGATTTTAAAGAATGTGAAACATAATTAAACGCAATTTTAACATCGGAACCTTGATCAGATTTAATGTGTAAACACGCATTATTGACTATAACTCAAAAACTAGAGATCAGACCTTAATAAAATTTGAATGGGACCACATGAAAAGCACCAGCTTTAAAACAAAAAAAGAATCATCAAAATCGGCTCACAACGAAAGAAGTTATGAGGTAACTTTTGAAGTCGGGTAAACGAGAACATCGTCAAAGTACGAATTATTTGTCACAAAATAGACATTATTGACGATATTTCAAGAACTCAAATTTAAATGGGACCAATTGGAAAGCAACATCTTTCAAACTAAAAAAAAAAAAATTTTCGAAATCGGCTAACGTGGAGAGAAGTTATGAGGTAACACACATAAAAAAAAAATACAGTCGACTTGAGTACCTCCTCCTTTTTTGGGAAGTCGGTAAAAAAGACGGTGTTTGGTGAATGTGACTAGTACAAGACGATCCAATGAAAGAAATATATATATATATATATATATATTTTATCGTCTATGTTTTAAGCTAAACTAATTTTGCAAGACCTTTCAGGCAAAGACATGCACCGCCACAAGCTCATTGTTACCAACCTGTATGCATTTATATTCTTTAAATGTGTATGTAAGCGGATTTAATCTTGGTATGTGTAGCCCCGGGTTGTATTGTCCCGCAGACGGTATGAAAATTAGAGTATTCACCTCAAAGATAAAGCCAGTCTTCTTCTTGGGCGGCTTGAACCTCTCGCTTCACTTAGGACTCTACATAACTTCCGCTCTACATACATTTGAACTGCCTGTTGGCTTAGTTGAGTGAGCGTTCGCCAGCTAAGCGGGCAACCATCAATTACTTGAGGTGATTTTGGCGTCATTTTGAGCCCCTCTCTCCCCTTGGTGAGATGTCGTGAGATTTTGGCGTCACTTTGAGCCCCTCTCTCCCCTTGGTGAGATGTCGTGAGATTTTGGCGTCACTTTGAGCCCCTCTCTCCCCTTGGTGAGATGTCGTGAGATTTTGGCTTCACTTTGAGCCCCTCTCTCCCCTTGGTGAGATGTCGTGAGATTTTGGCTTCACTTTGAGCCCCTCTCTCCCCTTGGTGAGATGTCGTGAGATTTTGCTCGACCCTCTCCCCCTCCCCTAAACTCACGTGAGATTTTTCAGAATGCGTATATTTAATGAAAATTAGTTAATATTTGCTTTATTGCATTGAATTTATTATACACACATTTTGTTAAAAAACTTTTATTTAAGATTTACCCTTACTAACTATATGATTTAGCTAATTTCAGTAGTTTTTTTTTACTTCATTACACCCAATCTTACACTGTATCTTGCAAAAAAAAAACGTGATATTTGCTGAGACTCCCCCTCTCCCCCACGTGAGATCGGGTGAGGTTTGGCTCGACCCCCCTCTCCCTAAACGTCTCACGTAATTAATAACGCCCCCTAAGCAGGGATATCGGGTTCGATTCCCGGCGGGAACACAAGTTTTCTCCCCAAGGAAAATTTGCTGGTAATGATTGTGTGTGTGATGTCAATGTTTCCGGCACCCACAAGTCAACTTAGTGTGGGTGTGAAAGCTTTTATAAAAAAACATGACTATACTCCTCGCTATCCAAAGGTTGTCTGGAAGAGATCGCTTTAGGCGATTAGACCGCCCATTGTACTAGCCTAGTAAGATAATTTTAAGGTATTTTATTGTATTTTCCTTTATTAAAGGAGATATCTAGATAGATATATTTCCGGTCTGCATGATGTGTAAATGTCATAGATGTCATAAGACGTGTAAGAGCTTATTCTGCTTCATTTCCAGATTGGGTTCTCATATCTGCGGCAGGGACAGAGTTCCTACTTGGTGCAGTGGTGGGGTGGTGCGGTGGTACCAAGAGGAACTTTGTCTTGTCACTCTGGCTGGCGTTGGCAGCGGCTTCAGGGTTTGTGCTGCTGTTCTTCCCGTTTTCTGAGGAACGGAGTCCAAATGTTGGTGAGTATATTCTATAACTAACGTTTCTGGTCGTCTTTGTTTGTTTTTGTTATGTTTTATTTAATTATATTTTTGAACTGCTCGTTGATTTAGTTGGTTGAACGTTCGCTCTCTAAGCAGGGTTTCTAGTTCGATTCCCGGCGGGAACACAAGTTTTCTCCCCAAGGAAAATTTGTGGTTATGGTTTTGATTGTGTGTGTAATGTGAATGGTTCCGGCACCCACAACACAAGACTGTGAGTGTGAAAGCGTTTATTATTAAAGCGGTAACAGAAAGGCGATTAGACGATTATTATTTTGACGACCCAGTTGGCGCAGTGGACCTAGGTCTCCGCCCTCTGCGCCGTGGGTCCTGGGTTCGATTCCCGGTAGGAGCACAAACTCCTTCCCAAGGGATATTTGTGCTTCTGGTTCTGGGTATACACCCATACAAATACTTTGTGTGTGATGAGAATGTTTCCGGCACTCACGATACAAGTATTTGAACTTAGTGTGGGGCTGTGAGTGTGAAAGCGTTTATTATAAGTTAAAGCGGTAACAGGAAGACGATTAGAGGAATATAAACACTTTCACCCATTGCCACTAATTTCTTGGACTTTGTGCAAAATTCAAAATCGTTTATTCACATGGGCCCCAAAGAGGCACTCATGAAAGTTAATGACTCTACTGCCAGATTTGCAAAATTACAGCCATCTCGAGAAGAACCTGTCAAGAAACTCGGGAGCGCATTTTTTCATAATTCTTATTTTAAACACTAAAATACAGGAATTATATTAACCTAGATATATCTTTATTATGTAGTCACCAGAAAGCGCTTGTTAAGTTTGCCTCCATGCATCGTTGTCAGATATTACAATAAGTCTTCTAATTATCTGTATCTAATCATGAAACTAATTCAATGGTGTAGTTATTAAATATAACTTAATAGAATTCTAGACATCTACTTTGTCTCTTAGAGTCTGTTCTAGACTTTGAGAACCCATTTTTGAAAGAACCCATGTATATTGTGGAAGCAATAAAGAATTGAGTATTGAGAAATGAAATGATTTTTTTTTTAATTTCCCATTTATAGCAGTCGTATTTTACATTTTTTTTTAATTTACACTTTTTTATTTTAAACTTATTCGTGAATAAATATTATCATGTAACACAGTTGTATTATAAGTATTTTTTTTTGTGAGAATGGGTGCCAACTGACTTTGAATCGTTATAGATCTTAAATGGTCATTCGATATGAAAAATGATAAGAGAAACCTAAATATTATTGTCATATACCTATTCAACTATATCCCACTAACACAGTTACTCGACAATTTATTTTTAATTTTTAGCTGACTTCACAAAAAACGAGTCAAAGAGAATTTAACTGCATTTTTTTCGTGAGTTACCTCATAACTTCTTTTTGGAACGAAAGTTCCTTATCGCGCGTTGCGAAAGGGGGCTAGACGGAAAAAATTAAGAACAAAAGTTGTAACGATACTTTTTGCTATAGTTGTAAGCCATACCACGTTCTCGTCCGATCACCGAAGTTAAGCAACGTCGGGCGCGGTCAGTACTTGGATGGGTGACCGCCTGGGAACACCGCGTGATGTTGGTTTTTCTTGTTTCTTTTAATTTTGGAACGAAAGTTCCTTATCGCGCGTTGCGAAAGGGGGCTAGATGGAAATTGAACTTCGTTACATCCGGAACACCTCTCAAGTTATTTTTGGGTGATGATGTTTTTTTGTTTAGAAGCTGCTACCTAAATTCCTATGTAAATGTAATCAAGATCTGACCAGCATTTTTCAGTCACAATATAGCGTCTGATTGTCGCCAGTGAACTAGTAAGCTGATTGAATCCAGATTGCAGAGCCTCGGTCACAGACGTATGGTCGCAAGTCTATCGGTATTCTATCGTTTGCATTTTGGAGAGTGTGCGCAGGAATTACACGAGTTCATTCCAACATGCCTATTTTACCATCTAACAACCAGACAAACTGTCGAACGTCATCTATTTATGGTTGACATACCTCCAGTTCGCTCGAAGCGGTTTGCTTCTACGTTCATCATTCGTACAGCGAAGGAGTGGAACTCATTGCCTGCGTCATTGTTCCTCGAGGGGTATAATCTGGGAGTCTTCAAATCAAGACTGAATAGGTATTTTCTAGGCAAGCATGTCACATCCTCGACCGCATCATCACTTTCCATCAGGTGAGATAGTGGTCAAATGATTGCCTTCTTAGAAAAAAAATAGAGATCATTTTTTTTAAATAAATTAATATTATATATTGTCAAGAGATCTTGACAATATATAATATCTGACGAAATTATGGGTTTGCTCAAAAATATTTAAAAAAATCGAATGAATTGTTGCCGCCACAGGGATATCCAAAACCTACAAGAACTGTTTTGCTAACGCTACTTTAAATCTGTTATATAATACTATTATAACTAAAAGTGGTTTTCAAGCTATCATTAAAAATATTGGAAATTGGTTATCATTGCTTCCAGTTTTTTCCTTTTTACGAATACAAGCTGTTCCATTTATTCCAGAGCTTTGCGGAGGCGAGGCAATCTCCAGATATACAGAGGACCAGTTCGTATCCGTCCGTCTGGCATTCCTCATAATCGCAGCAGCCGTCTGCTCCCTAACCAAGGTTAGCATCTGGGCACACGGCTTCACCTACCTGGATGATCACGAGCCAGAAAATGGACCGTATTTTTATGGTAAGATAACATACAAAGGGTCATGATTTATGTGTTGTAATGAAAGCAAAGAAGATGGTGGATCTTAGACTATCATTTTAGTGTTAAGAAGCCTTCTGATTAAGAAGGCCGATAGTGCGATTCACTCAAGTAGGTTCCTTATGATCCAAAATTTTACAGCCACTCATCCACAGCTGTCATTATGTACATATACATAAATTCGAATAAGCGTTTACAACAAAAAACAATTTTTTGGAAACTATATATTACTAGCTGACCCGGCAAACGTTGTTATGCCATATACATTATTTCTAGGAATTTTTATTTTTTAATAAAAAATAGGGGTTGATTGTAGGAAGGTGAAAATTTAGGGTTGTATGTATTTTTCAATGCTGAATCATAGAAAATAAAAACTAAAATATTTATCCAAAATATAAATAATTAAATATTGGGTTGGACCACCCTTAACATTTAGGGGTATGAAAAATAGATGTTGACCGATTCTCAGACCTACCTATGCACACAAAATTTTATAAAAATCGGTCGAGCCGTTTCTGAGGAGTTTGGTAACAAACACCGCGACACGAGAATTTTATATATAAGAATTTATCTATAAGTTAGATTTCGTTTCAGTACCGTTTATGTTAAATAGGCCAATATCTCACCTGATGGAGAGTGATGATGCGGCTGAAGATGTGACATGTTTGTCTAGAAGAACATTCCATATCCCACAACTCACGACTTAGGCATTTATAATTTTCAACTGGCCAATAACACGTACAATACGAACTGCATTTTAAGAAGTGCGGATCTTACATATTGTACGAAGTACAAACCAAATTCGTTTGAAGGAAGATCCGTTTTTCGATGTTGGAATGACTTTCCACCACCATCGCTGTTTAAGAAACTCATAATTGTAAAATCACAACGCCTCTCCTGTATGTTAACGCTTTGATTCGCCAGGTATCTTAATCTCCATTCGGCTTTCCTTGGGACTGAGCGGCCAGTCCTGGCTGCAGCCCAGTTCCTTGACTGACGACTGGTGGAAAACGCATCTCTCAATTTGCAGTCTCACTCTGATGTTTGCAATACTTTTTACTCTGTTCCCGACGCGAATGAAGGAGTTTTCTGAAGAGGAGAATGATCGGAAAATCAAAAGAGGTAAATAGTTCAAATATACAGTCAAACGTCATCCGTTTATGGTTGACATACCTCCAGTTCGATCGAAGCGTTTCGCTTCTACGTTTATCATCTGTACTGCGAAGGAGTGGAAGTCATTACCCTCGTCTTTGTTTCCCGAACGGTATAATATCTTCAATATACCGGTAGCGATTAGCAGTCTGTCTGTTTGTTGAAGATAGAATGGGGATGGGGGAACTAGTTCGTGTAATTTCTTGGCACATTCTCTGAAATATATCCGATAAAATACCGAGAGACGATGTCCCAAGCTCTGAAGCCTTACATCGGCCAACTGCTCTTCGCTCAATGGTATCAAAAACCTCAAGTTGGTACTTAGCTGAACCGTCCCAAAGATGAAATGAAATGAGTATATTTCACACAAAATAGAGTATACATATTGGTCTTCATGGTTGAATCGTCCTTCTATTTTGCCTTGTGGTGGCATGTGATATTACATGTAAAATGATAATATAATTAATAATATTAATTAAATTAAGTATACAATTAAATGCCAATAAAATAATTAAAAATACAATGTCAAAAATAAAAATAACAAATTCAGTAGGAACACAGTTATATAATATTATGATGTCAATCGAATTTAGTATTTAGAAATTCTTTCAGAGGGTAAAAAGTCTAGTCAAGTCACGACGACTTCAGTTTTTTTCTAAACATTCCTATAGGTAGGTATTTTATTGCATGTGGTATTTTATTATAAATTGTTATACATATTGGGTAGCAGTTTTTTTTGTAATAATGTGGTTCTCGGTACTACATTGAATACGAGCCTTTCTCCACGCCTAGTGTTGCGTGAGAATATATCCGAGGCTTTGGTGAACAATTCAGGATGAATTCGCACATACATTCCTATTCCGAAAATGTTGTACATACAAGTCAGAGTCAGAATTCTTAGGTCGCTAAAATGTGGCTTACATTTTAGCGACCTATACCAAATTCTATATACACATAGCTGTGAATTATAGAATTTAAATGCTGTAAAAGGTACGATAATTACTCCAATGTGAAAATGTGTCAAAGGCTAATTCTAGTATAGCCAAAATAGGATTAGGTACCTATATTAGGTTATATAAACAATGTGTGTCAGACCCTTAACAAAACGATCCTTATCCCACTAATATTATAAATGCGTAAGTTTGTGTGTAAGTATGTTTGTTCCCTGTTCACGCTTTACCGGTTAAACGGATTTGGAAGAAATTTGGAATATACATAGCTTATACCTAGGATTAAACCATAGGGTATTTATTGATTGAAAATAGCGGGCGAAGCCGCGGGGCACGGCTAGTAGTACATAATTAAGTCATGAGAGCGCATTTTCTGTATGTCTGTGTGACGTGTGTGTGTGTGTGTGGTGTGGGTTTTATATGTGAAGAATCCATTCAGAACTTTGATTGATATATAAACGCTATGAGTGAACTGGAGGTATATCGACCATAAATTGACTTTTTCATGTTGGTAGATGTTAAACAGCGGTTATAGGACTAACATTTTACCCACAACATCTTCTCAGGCTACTTCCCATCCCTGATGAGGGTAGCTCGGAACAGGACGCTGGTGCTGCAGACCCTTGCTCTTGGGTTGCTATCAGCAGCTGTTTTCGGCTTCGTGCACTATGATAAAGCTTACGTGCAGGTAAAATATAAGTTTATAGATCTTATCCTATGCTGCTTATCCTCTGTCTCCCCTTTTCCAACGAAGTGGAGTCAGCTCACCTTGCACCTTTAGATTGGTGCTTGTGGTTTTGAATTCTACGACAGGTTTGAGCTTCCGCGCCAATGTATCTGTGGTGGTGGATTTTTCTCGTGCTCACCTGGCTTGATACCTTGTACTGAAATAGCTGTAATTCAGAACAAGGTAGGTCATCTACAGCGATAAGACCTTCGCCTGTTGGTGGACCTTATAACAGGTCATTGCAAACTAAATCATATGTACAAGATTGGCGCCACAAATAGTCCCTTGAGTCGTGGCTGCCTACGAGAGAATGGAACTGTAGAACACGTGATGACTTTCTGTGAGGCCACAAAAAAAAAGAGACAAGATTGGGATACACGAGCATTCCAACGCAACAGAATCGACATCAGTCGCACCTACATCTTCACCACCTACGTGGAACAATTGTGCCAGCGACCCAAAGCCACATTCCGATATATAAAAGAGTTGGGGTGAAAGGAAGTCTCTTTCGTAACAAAAAGTGCAAAAAATAAACTAGACATTTGTTTTTGCAAAAATATCCTTAATTAATTTTCTTTTTACTTTTTATGTATCAATTACGTTTGGTACATTGGAAAAGTAATTTAATTTTGACCTAAACAGCTAAGTAGAGTTATATACTAAGAATATGTCCAACAGTTTTCTTACTGTCTCTGTTATCGGGCAGACACTTTGTTCTTGTGTTCTTTGTTAATAGCACTCACTATATTACACTGTCACATCACTACATAACTCAAATGTTTAGTTCTTTTGAGTCATTCTCTATGTCTGTGTTGTCGAGGAGCTGGATTGCCTCAACGTTCACATGGCGATGACGTTTTTGTTCAAGAGCTTCGGCTTAATTAAATGAAAAAAAATATTCTCAAAAAAAAATTGCGTTTCCAGGCTAGATTCCACGTGGAGGCCTATAGACAAGACCCGCGGACGTCGCGAGGCCTGTCAGACGTCTTCCGGGCTCTGGTCATCATTTTCTTCGTCATGGTATGCGATAGGTTTTTCTCTCAGTCAAGTTGAACTTTGTTTTCCTTTTTATAGTACACTAGCTGCGCCCCGCGGTTTCACCCGCGTTGATAATGATGAAAAGTGATGATGATGATGATGATGAAAAATAGATGTTGGCCGATTCTCATAGATACCGGATAAGCACAAAAAATTTCATCAAAATCGGTCAAGCTGTTTCGGAGGAGTATGGCAACGAAAACTGTGACACGAGAATTTTATATATAAGATTATTCAACTACGTGATGGAGACTTATTCATGTTTTAGATTCTTCTATTTGGGAATTGGGTATATGTATTTTTTTGCTTTTGGTCTTATTAACTATGTAAATGTACATTGCCGGTAAAACAAGTAATACTTTAAAAATATGTTTAAATCAAGTTTTTACCAATTTTAAATAAAAAAAAGGAATAAAACTATATAACCAGAGAACTTCTCAAGGCAAATCAAACGAGCCTAAACTCGATGGGTTTATCTTATATAGTTCAGAAGTTCTTATGGCCATCTTCCGTCTCCATCATCAGTATTGTCACCTAAGTAACATTAGTACATACAGCTAATTTGAGTCCAATCGGATATCGGGAAGTGGTTCTAATTTAGCTTGCAAGATTTGATTACAGACCGACAGATAACGGGATAAGTGAAACTAAATAAAAGCTTGCAAAACTTTGTTTTCATATCTAAATATGATACAATGGCTGCAGTGAAGGAAAGTTGACAATTCATTGACATAATAATTGACCTATATTTTACCAGCGAAGGAGTAAAAATCTTTTAGAGGCAAACTGCACAGGCTCTTTCTAGCGACTACCATAATAACACCTAGGTTAATAAAATTATGTATTAGAGATTAAGAATGTTTAAAAAACAAAATGAATGACAAAAAATGCGCCACCGAGTTTCTTGCCAGGTTCTTCTCGAGATGGCTGTAATTTTGCGAATCTGACAATAAAATCATTAACTTTCATGAGTGCCTCTTTGGGGCCCATGTGAATAAACGATTTTGATTTTGAATGTTTATGAAACACACTTTTATTAAGAATGCATCAACGTCAACAATCAATTATTTATTAGAATTAGAATTATCTGCGTCTTTGTTCCCCGAACGGTACAACTTGGGTGTCTTCAAGTCTAGAGTGAATAGGTATCTTCTAGGCAAGCATGTTACATCTTCGGCCGTATCTTCACTTTCCATCACGTGAGATAAAAGACAAATGCATAAAAAAGATAGTAAAAAAAACAGGGAATTATTTTAATTATTCATCACAGTGTTCTACACCCCCATGACCTTTCGTCACACACAAAAGTTGCCGATCAGAATTTCAATTTCCTCCCATGAAAAGTTTCACTTCAATGAAATGAAGTGAAATTATTTTTTTATTTGTCAGATAATGGTAGTATTTTTTCCACATAATCTACCGTTTCCGGTGTACAAACATTGTTGTCTGACGCTCAAAAAACATCTAACGCATATTACCGATTGTTTTTAGGGATCCTATTACTGTCCATCCGTCCATCCGTCCGTCCGTCTGTCACCAGGCTGTATCTCAAGAACGGTGATAGCTAGACAGTTGAAATTTCGACAGATAATGTATTTCTATTGCCGCTATAACAACAAATACTAAAAATAAAATAAAATAAATATTTAAGGGGGGCTCCCATACAACAAACTTGATTTTTTTACCGTTTCTTGCTTGATATTAATAACGGTGACAGGTAGACGCTTTAACTATTCACAAAATATTTAGTTTTATGTTCTCTTTAAATATAATAAATTAAAATAATAATGATAATGGTACGGAACCCTTCGTGCGCGAGTCCACTCGCACTTGGCCGGTTTTTAAGCTATTGCATAGCTTCTATCGCGGGCCTTGAGCGTGGAGACCTAATCCAGAAATTCCGTAACGAAAAAACCTAACACCCCCTACTATAGCGACTTCACAAAAAGTTTTCGGTTACGTTAAGATGCGAACTCCGTACCGATGCGTTCGATTCAGTATCCAATACCAATCGGCTACTGAGTCTTCTAATTATGACTTAGAAATAAGCGTCTAGGTCTTGACGTTTACGTTTTTAAAGTAAACGTTAAGACCTATATGCTTATTTCGAAGTTATAGTTAGAAGACTCGGTAACCGATTGGTAATGGATACTGAATCGTATGCATCGGTACGGAGTTCGTATCCCAACGTGACCGAAAACTTTTTGTGAAGAAAAATGAAAAAATGCTATGCAATAGCTTTACCGCGGCAGTCCCCGAGTGCCACACGTCTTTTTTTTAATATAATGTGTGTATTTTGGTGCAATAAATTGATTTTTTGTTTATTTTATTGTTCTAGATCTTTCGCGTCAGATTCTCAGCTCGGCGTGTGGATGGAGTGAAGGCCACGACGGCGGCGCGGGTGGGCGGCGTGGTGGCGGCCGTCGTGGCCGTGTTCGTGGCCGTGATCGCCGCCATCGGTTGTAACGCCGGCGAGATAGAGGGCGTTGGCGACCAATACGTGCAACCAGAATGTAGCGCGCAATGCGGGTAATTTTTTTTATGATTTTTGAGTGACGAAACGAGCAAGTCGCTAGCCTGATGGTAAGCGTCACGCTTGCCTATTACAGTTAATTGCCACCCAGAGTTTTAAACTTAAGAACCCGTATACATTTTTATGTCTTTCTCGCTCGCACGATTCACTGATTTTGAAAGAAAGAAAGAAAGAAAGAAAATACATTTATTTGACAATAATAACTTAATATTAAAAGCAAAAATATGAACAATAATTTATTATGCCAAAAAGGTTCAACTCAGCAATCATGTCGAGTTAGAACTCGACGCTGGTTTTCAGTTAAACCTTGCGGGCAGTACAAAACATTATCAACAAAATGAAAGATAAATCAAAATTATTTCAATTATACAAGCTACGATATAATATATTATAATATAAGTAATACATATTTTTATACTAACAAAAATACATACAATAGACAACATAATTATAATAAATAGTAAAAAAATAATAAAAAAAATTTGAGATATAAAACTGACGGTGTGAGTTATTGTAAATGTTGTCAATATAATCCCTAAATAATAATATCACGGATCTTATAAACTGATATTTGTTTTCTTAGCTTTTGGATAGGCGGAGAAAATCGATGTCAAATTGATTTTATTTTTTTTCACTCTTTCTTTGTCTAATTAATAGGTATTTAAACGAAAATTAATTTAAAGTATCCGTTACATAATTATTTAGTAAAGTTATTGACAACATTTTCCATAACTCACTCCATAATTTTTATTTCTCAAAATGAATGAATTGTGCGAGCGAGACAGACATAAAAATGTATACGGGTTCTTAAGTCAAAATCCCCTCAGTGTACAATATATTATTGCATTTTTTTTTTTATATGTATATAATCATTTATGTAAATAATAATAATATGTTTATTCACAACAACAAAGTAGCTTAAATTAACTTCCATCTTAAATAAAAGAAACAATAAAACGATTTAAATACTAAATATTATTATTATTATATGTACCTAATACAAATGTGCTTTTATTAACTTAAGTGACTCAAGATAAATATTTTTACTTGAATAAGATATATTATGTTGTGACTAATTTGATGAATTTAAAATGTGATACTAGAATAAGGTGTACTTTTAACTGTTTAAACAGAATAAGACTTTTTTTTTTTTTTAATTATGTAAATATTTTAAAGACTCGTATGAAAAAAATATTAAAGCACCCTAAATCCCTGATAATGTTAGGGAGCAACACGCTGACCGGGCCCTAGCGCCCGAGAAAAAAAAAAAAAAAGCACCCTACATTCGTCACCTTAAGATATTAGATGATATTTGATGACCCAGTTGGCGCAGTGGACAGGTGCGCCGTGGGTCCTGGGTTCGATTCCCGGCATGAGCACAAATTCCTACCCAAAGAATATTTGTGCTTCTGGTTCTGGGTGTAATGTGTGTGTGATGTGAATGTTTCCGGCACCCACGATACAAGTCTTTGAACTTAGTGTGGGGCTGTGAGAGTAAAAGCGTTTATTTATTTATTTGTTTATTTAAATATCTTTAAGCACTGTAATTTCACTAGAAACATGAGCCTTCAATTCTGTATACAGTAATGCACACTACTGCTAGCTGGTTGAATTTTTGGGTAAGTTGCGGTACTGCCCCAGGCGGACTCTGCAAAAAGAGTCCTACCTCTACTTTTACATATGCGAATCTGGCAGTAGAATTATTAACTTTCATGAGTGCCTTATTGGGGCCCATGTGAATATACGATTTTGATTTTAATCGGAACTATAAACAATTTCTTTATCTTGATAAAGGTACAAATAGTTTGCTGTGTAGTGGTTTCACTGTTTCTCGCACTCAAGATACACAAGTCATCGAACTTAGAGTGGGGCTGTGGATATGAAAGCGTTCAAGGATTGTTCAAGTATTTATTTGAACTCACGGTTCGGACTTTTGTTAGGCATTAGCGGAGTCGTAGCCAACGATAAGAGACCTTTGGTATTATTTTAATAATAACATATCAGGCGTGTCTTTCCCGTCAGAAGTTGACGCCCTTTTAAGCTTGCACATCAATTTTTTTTTTTTAAACGCATACACACTCACAGCCCCACACTAAGTTCAAAGACTTGTATCGTGGGTGCCGGAACCATTCACATCACACACACACACACACACACACACACACACATTACACCCAGAACCAGAAGCACAAATATCCCTTGAGAAGGAACTTGTGCTCCTGCCGGGAATCGAACCCAGGACCCACGGCGCAGAGGGCGGACACCTGTCCACTGCGCCAACTGGGTCGTCATACAATAATTATAATATTCGAAGTAAATGAAACAAATAAAATTATTATTATTATATAAACTATTATTGTTATTATTATGAAGACATATTCGATCGACACAGTCCAATTACCTATACTTAACTTAAACTAAATTAAAACTATATATAGGTTATTTATGCTCGACAGTCAAGCATTCGACCACTATCACACTTGATGGAAAGCGATGAAGCGGCCGAACATGTAGCATGGTTGCCTAGAAGATTGAATTCACTCTTGACTTGTAGTTCCCCAGATTATACCGATCACGGAATATAGCGGGCAATGAGTTCCATTCCTTCGCAGCATGGATGATAAACGTAGAAGTTGTGAGTCTTCTCCTTTTTTAAAGTCGGTTAATAATGTTCAGGTGCGATTCACCGCGGTACGGGTTCAGTCCAGTGTGCGGCCTTGACACCCGCAGCACTTTCTTCTCCCCGTGCCATGCAGGATGTTCCGATTATGAAAGCCTCAATGGATTCCAGTGAGTATTTATTACACTAACCCCCGACGAAAAAGAGGGGTGTTATAAGTTTGGAGTGTATATCTGTGTGTCTTTGTATTGTATTGTATTGTATTGTCTTTCTGTGGCATCAAACGGCTGCACCGATGCTGGTTTTTTTGTTTTAAAAAGTTTTTTTATGCCAGATAGGTAAGCATTTGGCCGCTATCTCACCTGATGGAAAGTGATGATGCGGCCGAAGATGAAGCATGCTTACCTAGAAGATACATATTCACCCTAGACTTGAAGACTCCCAGATTATACCGTTCGGGGAACAAAGACGCGGGCAGCGAGTTCCACTGTTTCGCTGTACGGATAACAAATTTTGAAGCAAAACGCTTCGATCGGACATGAGGTATGTCAATCATAAATGGATGACGTTGGTCAGTTCGTCTTGTGGTCCGATTATAGAAAGGGCATGGGGGAATCAACTGATGTAGTTCGAGTGCACACTCTCCGAAATGTAAGCGATAGAATACTGATGGGCTAGCTACCTTACGTCGATGACTAAGGCTCTGCAACTGTGTGACAACAAAAGTGAGTTCATTGAGAGTGTTCTTAGCTATGTTTCATGAAAATCGTTGCATCAGTTTTTAATATAGACCGTCGGGAGGTTTCTCAAAATTTCGATTAACTCCCTGGTTATATTCACATAATTAAATTAAATTAAAGTAGACGTTGGCGCCGAACTGAGATCTCGCGCCTACATTGTGCCTAAAAAAAAACGACTAGTACGTAATAAAAAGTTCATTCATTTAGAAAGACTGTATATCAGTTCAGGGTAACTAGTCGACAAGCAAGAGAGATATGCTCTACTGCCGATCTATATCGCCGTCTATCCCAATCGTGTAGTTGGCTATTTCTACACTGCGGGTGTCGGGCTCGCTTCCCATCGTGAACACGAATTTTCCGTCCAAGGGAAATTTGTGTTTTAGGTTCAAGTTGTATTTTTTATTAAAATAATTGTATTCACACTCATATGAATGTGTACACCTCACCAAGGTTAAAAACTTGTATCAGACATTCCGTAAACATTTACATCACACACACAATCACACCAGAACCAGAATTGCGCTTCTGGTTCTGGGTGTGATATCCCTTGGAAAGGATAATTGTGCTGCCGAGAATCGAACCTAGGATCAACTGCGCAGAGAGCAAAAACTCGTCCAAATTTTTTTGTAGGGGAAAACCCCCTCCTTCAACAGTCCATCGCGGGGCAAGATAGGGTCGCGCCAGCTTTCACCGTCTTGGACAATAAGCCCGGATGCAAACGGGCCACTGCGCCCATGGAGGGGTAACCTTGATCTCCAAGGCCACCCCCCAGACAAGTAGGGCCGTGCAAGCCGATGGTAAAATGGACACTTGCCAACTGCGCCAACTGGGTCTGATAGTGTATGAGTGAATGCTTCCAGCACATGCGATAAAAGTTTTTAATGGATCTGTGAGGGTGAACGGCTTCAAAAAAACTTGTATAGTCCAGTTCTCCATCCAGCTTTATTCTTTCCCTCCAGCTTATTCCAGAACTGTTCGTGTGGTTACCAACGCATGGTGCGTGGTGCTTGCTCCATCAACGATTGTCGGGTCGTCTTCTCAGCTTACCAGGTGTTGTACACCGTCTTCTTGGCGGTCTCAGGTTGGTATTGTAACTGTTTCCGGTTAAAGAGTTGCCAGTGTAACCTGTTGTTAGTGTAATTTTATACTAACCAGTTGCCAGTGTAATTTAATACTAACCAGGTGCCAGTGTAATGAATACTAACCAGTTGCCAGTGTAATTAAATACTTACTATTGCCAGTGTTATTAGAATTTAATAACAAGAACATTGTTGAAAGTCGCTATGATCCGCTGGTTAGAATTAAATTACTCTGGTAACTGATAAGTATTAAATTACACTGGCAACTGGTAAATATTAAATTACACTGGGAACTGATTAGTATATGTATAGGTTAGCCCTTGAGCATTTATTAATTGTTTTATGTATGTATCGATCATGAAACGAATTCAATTGAGTTCTTATTCAATATTAATTGACAGAAGTCTACACTACTGGACCTTTTTTTTAATATGTTATTTAAAATTCAACTTTAAGGCAGTCGATTTTCTTGATTTTTGAAAATATTTTTTTATTTCATCCCAGATAAACTAGCCCTTTAACACTACTTGAGGTAAACTACAGCTGTATTCAACACCCTCAAGTAGAAAAAAATCTTTTATCAAAATCACAAAAAAAACATATTTTCGCCAGCTTTCCTTGAGAACCAGTAATGTTAGGCTAAGGGTGTTCACCATCAAAGAGGCCAACTGCTTGCCTCTCAGAACTAAAAAAGGCAATTTTATTAAAAGACACAAGAAGTTAAACTATATTTAAACATCAAAACGTAAACGCTTTCACATGCACATTCCCACACTAAGTTCGAAGACTTGTGTCGTGGGTGCCGCAAACATTTACATCACACACACACAGTCGCAACCAGAACCCGTACCAATTTCCGTTAAGGAGAAAACTTGTGTTTCTACAGGGAATCGAATCCAATACCCCGCCAAACAAATTTTTTGTATTCCAGCGGCGTCGTTCTTGATGCAAGGAATGGTGGTCGTCCGCGCAGTGCGGCGTGTTGACAAGCCCATTGCTGTTGCGGCTTCATTCTCAGCAATAGCTCTATTAGCCTTCGTGGGCGGACACATCTTGTACATGGCTATCAGCTGTGAGTATAACAAATATTACAATACAATACAATACAGAGAAACTCTTTATTGACACCAAAAGATAAATACAGCTTACAGAGAAACTTATAAAATATAGGTACAAATATTCATTGAATTAAAACCGGGCCAATCGCTCGTCGAATGTTGCTTAAGTATTAATTTCATTTGTTACTTTTATTATTCAATGTGAAACAGAAAGGTGTAGTAATACTCAAGTCGCACATCTAGCTACATGTATGGAGTCTAACAGGAACTTCTGCATTCGCGGCAGCACCATATTGAGTTATGATGAATTAAAGTTTAAAAAAATTATGTCGTTTGCAACCCTATTTCATCAGCTACCGTTCTACACCACATAGCCTTTGGACCTAAACATCTGACAGTGGTGGCCATAACAAAGTCAAGGTCACGCGCCATAGATGTACTCGTAGGATTGGCAAAAAAAAAAATTCAAAATTTTGTACGGAACAAATATATCCGATTGCCACACATGTAACTGTAGGGTTGTCAAAAGTATTTGAAAAATATTATTTTTAATTTTTGCACGGAAAAAAATATATCCGAATTCGACTTTCGTTCTCTGGCAGAAGATTCCTGGCACGATACACATACACACCACCAAGTATTAGGTACTACACCTTTTTGTTACAGGTTGTATAGAGTATTATCACCTACAATTAATTTTACGGTACGGTGAAATTTTACTGTTAAATAATGTACAGTTACATATAATACAGTTACACATCGACCTCATCGTCGCTTACCGTCAGGTGAGATAGTGGTCAAAAGTTTGCCTATTTCGAAAAAAAAAAACATACATGGACACATAGACAATAACAACATACATGTGCGGCAATCGGAGATATTTGTTCGGTACAAAAATAGAAATAAAATTTTTGCCAACCCTACGATTACATCTGTGGCGTCTAGGTCCAAAGGCTATGTGGTGTAGAACGGTAGCTGATGAAATAAGGTTGCAAATGACATCATTTTTTTAAAACTTGAGTTCATCATAACTCAATATTCATGGTGCTGCCGCGAATGCAGAAGTTCCTGTTAGACTCCATTCATTTAGCTAGATGTGTGACTTGTGTATTACTACACCTTTCTGTTACACATAGTAAGTATATTGTATTGTAAACTTTAAAAATAAAATGTACCTTTTTATAATGTTATTGTCAATTATTTTTGTTGTCAGATTTGACGTGCGCCTACTACGAGGGCGGGCGCTGCGCCCTCCATTCGCGGGCCCTGTGGGCCGTGCCGTGCTCCAGCGCAGGCCTGGCCCTTGGTTCCGCGGCCGTCAGCCTCCTCGCCAGCCGCCCCACCCCTCACCTACCCACTGTGCCTACTACGGACCTCTAGTCTACTTATACACTCATCGAGCGGATTATACTACTAATATCATAAATCCGAAAGACAAACTTTCGCTGTGCAAGTTGTTTGCAGGGAGCAAACGTTAACGGCTGAACGGATTTGGATGAAATTTGGAATGTACATTAGCTTATACCTAGGATAACCACATAGGCTACCTTTTTACTTGATAACAGCGGGCGAAGCCGCGGGGCATGGCTAGTATCACATAAAAATGCCTGTGATTTTATATTATAGTCCCTTTATATTTTTAAATGATATCTTGTTTTTTTTTATACCAAAAATCGATTCATCGTCAATTATTCTAAAACCTTACGTACTAACCCTACGAGGGCCTAAAAGGGTGAAATATTGTGCTTCTGTCGGGAATCGAACTCGCCAACAGGGTCGTCACTACGAAAAAAACAGTACAGATCACGTATATTTGGAATAACGTCGAGCATTGGTGCTCATAATTCCTGATCAACTGTATAGTGTGACCTCTCTTCACATACTTCTTCGTTACTTTATTGACTACGTATAGTGTGAGGCTGTAAATGTGGCGCAGACAGTTTAGAAGTAACTGTCAAGTAATCTATGGCAACTCTTAGACAGCTGCGAAAATATTAGAACTACGGAATCATGTGACGAGAGGTCACGAGAGGTCACGAGAGGTCACAGCTGTTCATGAATTACGAAAATGTTACATACTTACCTACTCCCAATAAATGTTGATTTTACTGCTAAGCAAATGTATAAATTTCTTTCACCTACTTAGGTATTAGCAGTATCTAACACCTACACCAACTATCGTAGTTGTGACCTCTTGTCATATGCTCGTAGCACTTGGTACTCGTAGCAGTCATAGTCATTAGATATTATTTTAGCAGCTGTCTAATAGTTGCCATAGTTTACTCGACAGTTACTACTAAATTGTCTGCGCCACAATTTACTTACCAGTAAGGAAAAAAATTTTGTTTTTGAGTTGCACAAAAAAAAATTTTTTTTTTAATAATATTATTTTGCTCAGTTGTCGATTCTAAAACACCCCCTGCAGGATTGTGCACTATGTACTTGCCAATGACGGTATATACTTATTATAAAAGGAAGTACTTTAATAAATTTTTTTACATAGAATTTATTGCAATGAAGTTCCGAGTTATTTCTTAAACAAAGACATTTATTAACAGAATATAACAAATACAATTCATATAAATTCAATTAAGAACTAAATTAAAACTATCCAAAAATAAATAAAATAATTGTTCGTACTTAGATAACATGAATAGAATAGAATATTTATTTATTGGGAAATGATAACATTGCAAGATGGAAATGCATAAGGCGAATACAGTTTACCCCTTACGGGTATCCAACACAAACATGGTAATAGCAAATTTACAATCAAATTATTTATGAAATTTTTAACATAAATTTTTCAAATGAACACTATTTCAATCACATTTTCTACAATTAGATTTATTTAATCCTATATAACTATAAAAAAAAAAAATGTCAAAATGTTAAAAAAATAAGGTCAAATTGTTTAATATTTATCATGCAATACAATGTCAAAATAGCTTAGTAAACGATTCATTTAAATTGTAAAATACATTTTCAGTCAGAAGATTTTTGAGATCTAATATAAATCTTTTCACAGGAAGTTCTTTGATTGCTTGCGGCAAGTGATTAAAAACCTTAATGCTATTAATATTGGTGCTCTTTACATTACATTAATAATAATTTATTTTATTTTTGTAGGAAGACCAAGTAACTACTATAATAACATAATTTTATTTATTTTTATTTATATGGAAAACCAAACAGCCTTCTTACAAAATAAGTCAAAAACGTGAGAATGAGAGCACCTAGGCCAACATTGGTTATCACTTATATAAACACCTCCGTAAAGGTACACGAAAAATATATAAATAAATATATATTTATCTATATATAACTATATAATTAATTGTTGCTAAAACTAACAATATATCCATTCAAACATCACAATAAGATGACATGTCGAATAATTTTACATATTAAATATCCAGTTTAAATGAACAAACAGAAAGTAAATCATTAGTATCTAGTATGTCTAGTAAATCAGTAATACAATGCCATGCGAATTCAAATTAAAATATACAAATATAAATATAATAAAGCAATAATTTAAATAATTAAAGATTACAAATATCCACTTATAGTTATGGAATAACTTACAAATCATGTAGGAAATAAACAATTTATGAGTATGTTTCCCCTTAATTATAAATGAAACCAAATTACGCAGTATTTTATTATTACCAGTGACGAATATTCACTGGGAACAAATAAATATTTAAATTAAAATAAAGATAGATAGATAGATAGATAACGCTTTATTGTCACACCTTACATAAATCACTTACAATAATTTTAAAAAGTTAAATTTAAGTGTACAATCGGCGGTCTTATCGCTGGCTGTCTATAAACTGCACTCACTAACAATAAAATTGAAGCATAATTCAAAGCACTAAATATATTGATTAAGAGAGAATATAACCATACATTAGGACTAAACTACATACAAAAACAATCTAATATATAAATTTCTCGTTGTTGCGGTCAAACTCGGTGGTACGACCGCCGGGGGGTGTGCGGGGCGTGGGACGGGCGAGGTATGAACTCGCCCGTGCGCTGGTTCCGCTCCGCACCTCGCACAGCACCGCAGGTATCCCTGGGTATGCGTCAGTACCCAGAGACGCCCGTGAGGTACTCGTGGTCGGCGGGGGGGGGAAGGTACCTGGTAGGCGGCCTAGAAACAATTCGCGTTGATTTAGCGTCGGTAGGCCGCACTACCAAGACCAGCACCACTTGAGGGCCCCTGGTTTCCCTATCCTAGCTATCTTCCTAGCTTGCTTCCTAGCTTGCTTCCTAGTAGGGTCCAGGTATCTTCAATGAGGAGAGGGTTGTTCCTTAGGCTTCTTTATTTCTTGTTGTTCCTCCGAGGCTGGCTGGTTCCGAACTGATTTTACGACCCAAATGTTCCTACTAATAAACCGTCAAAGTGCCGGCAATCGACACGCTATCCCGCGAGAACGGAGAGTGAACGGCGCGACACGCGCCGTCCCTCTCCCACCTACGCGATCGCCCCATCCCGCTTTCGCGAGTTCTACCTATCCTATTCTACCAGCCAACCTCGCTATACAATTTATTTACAAGTAAACCTATTTACATTATCAACTTAAAATATTCACACATATAAAAAAAGACATATTAAAACATAAAAAACTTAGAACTAATTACAAAAAATCTTATAAGCTAGTTCTGTCGCCGTCATCCTCCCCCTTGTGCGCAGCAAACATCTCTGATCAGGCGACGTCAGGGACTCGAACATCTCCCGGCTCCGTCTGTACAGGAACGAGCACCACCACCTTGGTGCAGGGTCGCCGCAGGATGCCGCCGGTTGTCCGCACCTCCAGGACTCGGGTTCTGCCGTCAGGACCAGGCAGCGTGTTCACCACTTCCCCTCGTGGCCAGATGCATCGTGGAAGTGTATGGTCCACGATGAGCACGATGTCGCCGCGCTGGATGTCGCGCGTGGCCGCCTTCCCGTCGAGTTTCCTCGGGAGCAGGGTGGGTAGGTACTCCTTCACCCACCGGCTCCAGAAGTGGTCGGCCAGTCGCTGCGCCATCCTCCAGGTCCGCTTGCCGCCGAGATCTTCATCGGTGACAGCCCCAAGTCGAGGGAGCCCGCAGGATCTTCCAATCAGGAAGTGGTTCGGGGTGAGGGCTTCTTCTTCATAATTTTCTTCCGTGTCAACGAGTGGCCTCGAGTTGACAATATGCTCGGCCTCCAGCAGTAGGGTATGGAGGACCTCCTCCCGGGGCTGCCGCTCCTTCAGCGTCGTCGCCAGCGCCCTCTTGATAGAGTAGACCAGGCGCTCCCAGGCTCCTCCCATGTTAGGCGCGCCAGGTGGTATAAACTTCCACCGGACGCCCAACTTCTCTGCTTCCGTGACGATGTTCTCTCGCTGTAGTTCTCGGGTGGCTTCCATCAGCTCCTTGGAAGCGCCAACCAGGTTGGTGCCGTTGTCCGAGAAGATGGACCTCGGGTACCCGCGCCGAGCAGCCATCCTTCGCAGCGCCAGAATCATGGAGTCCGTCGACAGGGATGGCGCCAGCTCCACATGGACCGCGCGGCTCGTGAGGCAGGTGAAGAGGACTCCCCACCTCTTCTCGCGGCGCCGCCCCACGGTGACAACCATGGGCCCGAAGTAGTCGACCCCGAGGCAGGTGAAGGGAGGCTCACCACGCCTCAGCCTCTCTCGCGGCAGGTCCCCGGGAGGCAGCTGTGGAGGTGCACCCCTGTGCACCCGGCACCACTGGCATTGATGGGCAGTGGCTCGTACCGCTGCTCGAAGTCCCAGGATCCAGTACCTCTGCCGGATTTCGTTCATCACCGTGGCGTGATTCCCATGGTTGAACCTCACATGGAAATCTGTAACAATTAAACGTGTGATGTGGTGCTTGCTGTCCAGCACCACCGGTCGTCGGTAGCTTTCGTCGATGTCGGCTGCCACGTCGATTCTCCCCTTTAGCCGGAGGAGTCCCTCTTGTTCCACGACGTCGAGTCTTCTCAGCTTGCTGGCTCGGTGAAGTGGTTGCTGACGTGACGAGGCCCTCAGCTCATCGGCGAAGCTATCCGCTTGGCTCCTCTTCAGCAGCATCTTCTCGGCTCGTTCCAGGTGAGCGCGGTCGATGGGCAGGAGCTTCCTTTCTTCTTTCTGGCGTGTGTTGACTCGGGGCTGCGCCTTCTTCTTCTTGGAGTATCTTCTCCAGGATGGGTCTCTCTCGTTCTCGCGTCTCGTGATGTTGACGCGATGTCTTTTTTGCCGACAGAGCTCGACGAACTGGAGTACGCGCGCTGTTGCGCGTAGCAGACGATTCCAGCTGGAGAACCTGGCGGGATCAGGGGTCGCATGGTGGTCGACCGCTCTCGCCGCCGCCGTGATGCTGGACGTCTTCTCCTCTCCAGTGGACTCCGCCTTGAAGTCCCGTGGTCGTGGCCAGGCTTCCTCGCTCAGCTTGAGGAACTCCGGCCCAGTGAACCACCTGTGGTTCTCGTCGAAGTCGCTCGGGATGCCTCGCGTTGCGTCGTCCGCCGGATTCTGGGCGGTTGGCACCCAGCGCCACTCCTGCGGCTTCGATGTGTCCTCAATCTCGGCGAGGCGGTGCGCGACGAAGGGCTTGAAGGTCCTCGGATCAGCCTTGATCCAAGAGAGCACGGTGCTGGAGTCCGTCCAGTAGGTCTTCTTCTTCGCTCGCAGATCCAGTTCTTCCCCGATGCTGTGTGCCATCCTTGTCCCCAGTAGCGCTGCTTGAAGTTCCAGTCGAGGGATGGAGACTGGCTTCAGTGGTGTCACTCTCGCTTTTCCTGCTAACAGAGAGATTAGTATCCGGCCGTCGTGGTCCTCCTGCCGCCAGTAGACCGCGCAAGCGTACGCTGTCTCGCTGGCATCGGTGAAGACGTGCAGCTCCCCCTCGGTGCAGAAGTGTGTGATGCACCGTGGTATGCGCAGGTCCCTCAGCAGCTGCAGGTCGTCAAGGTACTGCTTCCAGGACGCTTCGTCTTCTGACTTGACAGCCTCGTCCCAGCCGACGCCGCTTCTCCAGACATCTTGAAGCAGCTTCTTCCCCTGGATGAGCACCGGTGATGCCAACCCCATAGGGTCGAAGGTTGACATCACGGCGCTGGTGACTTCTCGCTTGGTCGGAGTCTTCTCTTCGGCGACGACATCTTGCACGTTCCGTAAGTAGACACGGAACCCCATCTTGTCTTCTTGCGTGAACCAGCGTAGCCCAAGCGTCTTCTCTTCCTTGGACCCGAGCTCGACCTCTTGACTGGAGTCTTCTTCCCCGGTGAGTCTTCGCAGCACCCCTGTGTTGTTTGAAGCCCACCCCCGAAGTATGAACCCCGCCCCCCGATGTATGGTGTCCACCTGGCTGGCCACCCTGACGGCGTCCTCTTCGGTCTTGAAGCAGTGGAGGTAGTCGTCCATGTAGTGGTTGCGCTCCACCGCCCGGACTGCTTCTGGAAAAAGATCTTCGTGCTCGGCCGCGTTCTTGTTCTTCACGTAGATCGCCGTGCTTGGTGAGCAGGCGGCGCCGAAGATGACGGATGTCATCCTGTACTCCGTGGGCTGCCCTGTCCGCTGCTCGCCTCGCCACAGGAACCGCAGACTGTCCCGATCCTCTTCCCGGATCTTGACCTGAAGAAACATCTCCTTGATATCCGCCACCACGGCCACCGGCCACTGGCGGAATCGAAGGAGAACCCCGAAGAGAGACTGGAGCAGATCAGGCCCAGGCAGCAGCGCGTCGTTGAGGCTCTTCCCCCCACACTTGGCTGCAGCGTCGAAGACCAGTCTCTTCTTCTTCTTTGTTGGATGAGTCACGGCGAAGTGAGGGAGGTACCACTTCCTCTTCGACGCAGACTCGTGAGCGACTACCTCCGCGTAGCCGCTGTCCAGCAGGTTCTGTACTTGCTTCTCGTACTCTTCTTTCAGCTCGACGTCTCTGTCCAGCTTCTTCTCGATGTTCTTCAGCCGATTTTCTGCCGCCTTGTAGTTGTCTGGCATCTGTTCCTCTTCCGATTTCCAAAGAAGACCCACTTCGAAGCGTCCATTTTCCAATCTTCGACTGGTCTTCTCGAGGATCGCCAGCGCTCGTCCCTCGGCGTCAGTGCTCGGTCGTCGTGGCTGCACTCCCAGTGATTCCACGGCGAAGTGGTCCTTGATCAGCTGTTCCAGCTCATCTTCCCTCGTGGAGACGTGCGCGCAGCTGAGGAAGTTGACTCTTCTGGTCGCGTGCCCCACATCAGACCCGTGGAGCACCCATCCAAGATGAGTCAGTGATGCGACTGGTTGGTTCCTCTTCCCGCGGCGCATCGATCTGGTGATGATGAGCTCCCAGTTGTCCTGGCCGATCAGCAGCTTCGGTGGTTCTTCATCGTAGTGAAGTTGCTCAGCCAGTTGAGCAAGGTGGGCGCACTCCTCGATCCTGGACCTCTCGATCCTCTGTGGAGTAAGACTGATGTTATCGATGGTTCTTACTCCAGAGATCCTCTTCTTCCCGGGCTGGTGGACACCTCTGATGCTGGTGTCGAGACGCATGGAGTCTCTCTTGACGATCGTCTTCCCGCCAACGGTCTCGATGGAGAGGTTCTCCACTGGCCCCCGAAGTCCCAGGTCCGATGCCACCGACGAATCCAGTAGGGTCACTGTTGACCCCTCGTCTAGCAGCGCCAGAATCCTCGCTGATCCTCTGGGTCCGAAGAGCTCCACCGGAACCATCTTCAAGTAGGCCCGAGCTGACCTCGCCGCGTTGACCGGCAACCGGACGTTGGCGACCTGCTTCTCCTCTTCCTTCTTCTCTTCTTTCTTTTCGTCGTGAAGAAGGTGATGGTGCCATCGGTTGCAGGTCTTGCACGCTGGTTTCCTGCAGTTTTCCTTCCTGTGCCGCGCCTGTAGACATTTGAAGCAGACTCGCGCCTTGATCGCCATTTCCCAGCGCTCCTTCTTCCCGGCGTTGAGGAACCTCCGGCATTCCGGTAGCCGGTGGTCCCCTTCGCAGCTGCGACACGAAGAGCTCGTCGCATCTTCCGCGGTGGCGTGGGTCGTCTGGCGTTGAGGCGGTGTCTTCTTAGGTGCGGTCACTTCTTGTGCTGCGTAGGGTCCGCAGCGGTCAGCTTCCCTGTTCAAGAACTTGGAGACGACGATCATGTCCGGATCATCCTCCCCCTTGTCCGCGCTGAAGTCGTACCATCTGTAGCGAAGAACTGCCGGCATCTTCTCCACGATGGTCTTCATCATCTCCGGAGAATGAAGGTACTGCGGCTTCTTCAAACCCCGGATCGTCGCGACGGTGTTGTTTACTTGGCTGGCGAACACGCAGACGTCGCGTGCATTTTCGGAGATCTTCGGTAGGTTCCTGATCTTCTCGAGCTCCAGGAGTACCAGGGCGTCCGGCCTCCCGAAGCGTCGCTGCAGAGCTTCCAAGACTTCTTCGGGTGCGCAGTCGGAGTACAGGAGGCTCTTGATCGCTTCTCTTGCTGCTCCTTTGACGGCTCTTCGCAGTCGCGCCATGTTCTGCACGGCTGTGAACAGCGGCGCCGTATCCCCGTAGACTGTCTTGAAGGCTAGCCACTCGCTGCAGCTACCGTCGAAGGCAGGTAGCTCGTGGAGGTAGCTCGGCTGCGGCGCGTGTCCCCTCGGCGCCGCGCTGATGGCCTTGATGATGGCCTCCGCGAGATCCTTTGCCCCGTCGCTCGATGTCCTTGGAGTGTCCAGGACCTGCTGTTGTTCTTCGGGCTTGACGGTGGAGATGGCCTCGGCCCCGGTTGGACGTCTCTCCCCAGACATCCTCTCCACTGTCTTCTCGACCCACTTCTGGACCTCTTCCTCCCGGTCCGCAGGTTCCAGTTCCACCTCCGAATCTTCATCATCTATCTGGATGAGTTCCAATCTGGCTCGCGCCAGTGCCGTCGCCGCCTGGACCTTCCGTAGCTCCAGGCGTGCCAGCTCAGCCTTTGCTTCGATTTCCCGCCGTTTCCTCGTCTTCAAAGTCTTCGTTGACGAGGCGACCGATTGCGGCCGGTGATGAAGCTTGTCTCCCTCTTCTGGTGCAGGTACCTTTGCCGGAATGGATCTTGACGGAATGGCGGTGGTCTTCGATGCGCCCGTCGCTACGGAGGCACCCGTCGCTGCAGAAGCACCCGTCGCTCCGGAGGTACCCGTCGCGCCGGAAGTACCCGTCGCCCCGGAAGTACCCGTTGCCTGGGACGAACCCGTGGCATCGGAAGTACCCGTGGCGCCGGAGGTACCCGTCGCGTCGGTCCCCGACGTGGTGCCGGTGCGCGATGACTCCGTCGTGGCGACCGTCTCGTCGCTCTTCTTCGTCGATCCGACTTGGCTCCTGGTGACCGGCATGGCGTCCCGCTGCGGTGTGGCGAATTAATCCGTCTCCGAAGGACCAGCTGTTGCGGTCAAACTCGGTGGTACGACCGCCGGGGGGTGTGCGGGGCGTGGGACGGGCGAGGTATGAACTCGCCCGTGCGCTGGTTCCGCTCCGCACCTCGCACAGCACCGCAGGTATCCCTGGGTATGCGTCAGTACCCAGAGACGCCCGTGAGGTACTCGTGGTCGGCGGGGGGGGAAGGTACCTGGTAGGCGGCCTAGAAACAATTCGCGTTGATTTAGCGTCGGTAGGCCGCACTACCAAGACCAGCACCACTTGAGGGCCCCTGGTTTCCCTATCCTAGCTATCTTCCTAGCTTGCTTCCTAGCTTGCTTCCTAGTAGGGTCCAGGTATCTTCAATGAGGAGAGGGTTGTTCCTTAGGCTTCTTTATTTCTTGTTGTTCCTCCGAGGCTGGCTGGTTCCGAACTGATTTTACGACCCAAATGTTCCTACTAATAAACCGTCAAAGTGCCGGCAATCGACACGCTATCCCGCGAGAACGGAGAGTGAACGGCGCGACACGCGCCGTCCCTCTCCCACCTACGCGATCGCCCCATCCCGCTTTCGCGAGTTCTACCTATCCTATTCTACCAGCCAACCTCGCTATACAATTTATTTACAAGTAAACCTATTTACATTATCAACTTAAAATATTCACACATATAAAAAAAGACATATTAAAACATAAAAAACTTAGAACTAATTACAAAAAATCTTATAAGCTAGTTCTGTCGCCGTCACCTGATAAAACCTCTCTGAGTACGATATTTTGTTTCAACATATCGTTAAAATGTAGGAGGACTCCAGAATGAGAATTCAAAACTTGATAACATAAAAAACTTATCATATTCATCCTTCGATCTAAATCATTACATGTTATGCCGTCGGTAATGTAATCACTGGCCAAATATTCTGCGATATCAAAATGAACGTACTTGGGAATGCCACTAAGTGACGCATGTATTATTCCAGATTTTTCTGACCCGCTTTTTATTTTCATAATGATTTTATTTATATCAGATAAAGAAACCAATTCATTAACAATTAATATATTAATTATTAATTCATTCAGAGCAGCGTAAGCGGCGCAAATATGGAAACCTTGGCAGTGGTTACATATTTGAGCCGTTTGGTGTTGAGACACTGGGTCCGTGGGGACCGGGAGCTCATTCTATTTTCAAAATTCTATCAGAGCGCCTGGTTGAAGCGACGCGTGATCAAAATGCTGGCACTTATTTGGCTCAACGTATTAGCATTGCAATTCAGAGAGGCAATGCCGCCAGCATGATGGGAACGCCACCCACTGGTAGTGGGCTTGAGCACTTGAGTTACCTATAAGCTCGATGTCTTGTAGGTAACTTTAGTTCTTTGCTGTACATAGTTTTAGGAAATATAGGCAATTGGCCCGTAGTTAGTACAGGATATTGAATATGACAGATAAAAAAAAAAAAAAAAAATTAATAATTCATTAACTAATAATAATTTATCTTTAGGTTGATTTAAGTAAAATAATATAAAACATGCTAATTTTTTGTGACTCTGAATAAATTTATGTATTTCTTCTTTATAATATATGTCCTGACCGGGTTTGGTATGATCTCTTCCAGATCTGTTGTGCCACATATTTTTAATATTAATGTAATTTTGAGTAAAATTCAAGTTGTCATTTATTTCCCACGATTTACACAAATCGTTAGCTTTTATTTTATTTATAAAATTATTTACCTTAATGAACATGTGCATTATATTACCGTTCTTTTCTAATTTTTTCTTTGAATTATTAAACTGCTCGTATTTTTTTTTTAATTGTTCTAAGCATATCGAATAGTCCTTGTCTGTAATGCCCAGATTCTTCAAAATACTAGTATAATGTTTGCTTTGAAAATAACTTGCGGCTTGCATTTTTAAAATTATTTCATATTCACTACATTGGAAATTAAACTGTGAAGTTTCAATGGCCTCTATTGTCTCTTGTATTGTGGATAAGTAGCCAAAAAATTCATTTACATTTCTTAATGTTTCAGTGTTATCAACATCGATTTTAAATTCTTGTTGAAAATAATTATAAAAATATTTTTCCTGTTCCGAAATACTCAATTTGTCTAAGCTGTAACGTGATGCAGTTGTTGAGAACACATCCATTAAGGTATCAACGTAGTCATATGGTCGGCTTGTTAACCAAACATATTTTGATTGTGCCACGTTGCCGATTAAATTCAAAACTACATTCAAGTAATCAGGGTCTACTTTTAAGGCTTTTTTAATCACTATTTCGTTATTTTCATTTTTTATTAGCCATTGAAGCATATCCTGGTCAATCAAATGTTTATTACTGTCATCGATGAAAGATTTTAGGGAAACGGTGACACCTTGGATTTTCAAATGATTAGAGACGAGTAAGTCATCTTGTGATTGTGTGTTCAAATCAACTAGCCCTTCACTCTCGTCGGTAACCAAAATAGAATCTGTTAGTAATGGGCTCTGTTCTGTTAATTCATCACTGACAACGATAACATTATTGGTAAACTTTTCAATTATTTTAGTGCATATTTTTTTAATATCTTCTCTACTAGTTGAGAAATCTTCAGTATTACATGTTATTACTAGAACATCAGATTTTATAAATTTTATTGCCTCTATGGGAAAATAATAAGGAGGCAAGGCCAATTGAATGTCTAAAAAAAAATTTTTTTTTTACTCAGAGACTGTAGTAGTTTAATGCATGTTAATAAACAGGTTTTAGTTTTAATGGTCATAATTACTCTTGAATGTTGGTCATTACCAGAGTTTGGCTCAACAGCAGTAACAATGCTTGCTGTTGATATCAAATCACATAAATTAGTTTTAACTTTGTCTGTAAACTGATAGCGACATTTTTTATACTTACTTGTGCACGTTTTATTTATAGTATTGAAGTGCGGAATATCAATAGTTTCAGTTCTCGATTCCTTTAAAAATGAGCATTGGTTCGTAAGATACTCTATCTTCTCCGTGCCGGCCCACCACTTGTCCACTTTTTTGATATAATATAAACAAAGTAAATCAATTTGACCCTTCGACAACTTATCGCCTTCGTGATCTCGTTCGTGTTCTCTCATTTCTTTTTTTAATAGTTTTTCCACTTTATCTTCTGTAACTTCTATTGTAAAAAAAAAAAGCCTATTCAGAAACTGTTGAACCACGTTCAAGTCACTCGTTGTAACACTGCTACTGATTGATGAGGCTAGCTTTGATACCAAATCATTATCAGGCATTATTTGATATACAGTTTCATTTTTTTCTGTATTTTCGCGGGTCGAAATCAATTTAATTATTTCATTTATTTGAGTATTTTGTTGACACAGTTGTTTATTCGGTATGTTGGCGGGCCCTGTCGTGAAAATAACGAAGTAACATTCTTGTTCTCTACTTAACAGATCATTCGGTTTATCTTTATTATCTTCTCGATATTTCTGAAATTTTATAAAACTACTTAAATATTTCTTTCCTAGGTCTTGGATCGAGAGAGTAAAGAGTTTCTTATTTTTTGCGTGTTTGGCTTGCATAAACACGGCTAACGGTATGTTATCTACTTCCCATTTAAGAAATATGTCATCAAAATCACCGACATCAGCTATATTTGATCCTAGATAAAACTGTTTAATATCTTTGCCTCTGTACAAATATAAGTTTAGTAAGTTTACTTCGAACTTGTGACCGCTGCTTCCAGAAGTTCCAGGTCGTTTTTGGTAATGGTAAGACATCTTAGACATTCCTATGAAATATCTTTATCAACTGGTCGATTCTTTGAAAGTAGTCCACTAAGCATCACCTCTGCTCCGGTTTTCCTAAAAAAATCACAAAGAAAATTTAATTATTGATACACTCTTAGACCCAAAATAAGTTCGAAAACATGCGTCGCTAAAGCAGGAACATTATCATCACAGTTCTAGATTCTATACAAATGAATAACTAGTCGTTCGCGCCGAACTGAGATCTCGCGCCTACATTTTGCCTCATTGAGAAATACTTTTGAGATTATTTGCTTACAACTTTATTCTATATGGAGACTTATTGAGGTGGTTTTCATCATACATTAACATGAGATCTCAAGCTGTCATTGTAAACAACTATATATCTGGCTGGGGTATTTTTTTTTTTTATTTGTGACAGGCTAGTGTTTGACCTCTATCTCACCTGATAGTAAGTGACGATGTGATCGAAGCTGGAAAACACACTAGACCTGGAAGTGAAGATCACAAGTGGTGTTCCACAAGGTTCTCTACTTGAACCGTTGCTTTTTGCGATATTTGTAAATGATATCTCGGATTGCTTTCATAATTCTCAATTGCTATGCTTCGCTGACGACATGAAAATATTCAGTAAAGTATCTACCGTGACAGACATGGAGGCACTCCAAGATGACATATCGCGAACTAGATGACTATTGTTTGACTAATAAACTAGATCTGAATGCCTCTAAGTGCACTATCACCGCCTTTAGTAGAAAACTTAATACTTTAACTCCTACATATTCTTTAAGAGGTCAGTCACTTAAAATTACAAATTCCTTTCGTGATCTGGGTGTATCAGGGATAACCTGATAAAAAGCTTTTATTTGACGAGCATGTGTCTCACATAGTGTCAACAGCCTCGAAAGCGTTAGGTTTCATTATGAGAAGCTCTGTTAGTTTCAAAAAATTAAAACTGTAAAGATTCTCTACTGTCAACTGTACTTTTGTTCGCAGCATTTTAGAGTATGCGTCACAGGTATGGAACCCGCGTTATGACAAATACATCACACGAATTGAGCGAATACAGATGAAGTTTGTTAAATTTTTATTTTCGACTGCATATTCCTTATAGGTCTGATAATTACCTACAACTTTGCAAACAATTCCATCTATTACCTCTAAGATTGAGACGTGACATATCTGATATAACGTTTCTATTAAAAATAGCATCAAATAGAATAGCCTGTTCTGACCCGGTCAGTAGTCTACATCTGAATGTTCCCTCAGTTTTTGTTAGATACAACCTTCCTCTCAGTACTCCAGTAGTTAATACCAATTATCGTCAACATTCTTACTTATACAGAGCGAGTAAACACTTTAATAGCATATGTAGACATAATAGTACGTTAGACTTGTTTTGCACAAGCGTGAACTCGGCGAGGCGGCTGCTTAGTAGCGACTTCTTTTTGGTTCAATTCCCGGTGGAAACATAGGTTTTCCCCAAAGAAAATAGTTTCTGGTTCTCGGTGTGATGACAATATTTCCGGCACAAACGATACTAGTCTTCGAACTTAGTGTGGGGCAGTGAATGTGAAAGCGTTTATGTTTTGTTAGTGTATATTTATTTGTACGTACCAGCATTCCCTTTCTATTTGCTTGTTTAGTATTATTAAATGCTGGCAGACAGCGCGTGCAGCATTGCGATCCTGGTATCTTAGTCCGCCCTTTGCCGACCGATCTGCGTCTGGAATGCACCTTACCATCAGCACGATCGCTTTGCATTTTGTTTTGTGGCAGAGCTTGTGAACCATGACCAATCCGAGGAACCCGTCATGGCAAGTATATTAAATATATTATTATTATAGATTAACAAATAAATTTATATTGAAAAAAGTATTAAGTAAGTACTTGACACCCAGATTTTTTTTTTTTTATTTGTGACAGGCTAGTGTTTGACCACTATCTCACCTGATGGTAAGTGACGATGTGATCGAAGCTGGTAAACACAATAGACCTGGAATACGCAGGACCTGGATTGCACCGTTCGGGTAATAAAGGCGCAAGCAATGAGTTCCACTCCTTTGTTGTACGTATAAACGTGTATAAACTTAAAAGCGAATCGCTTCGAGCAAACTGAAGGTATGTCAACATAAATGGATGGCGCTTGACAGTTTGTCTTGTTGTTTGATAATTAAAACTTATTAACCAGGCCCTCTGCGAGCTGAGGACATCGCGTATTTTTCGAAATGGCTGAAAAATGCTTTTTTTACGTTTTCAACGCCTTTACCCCCTCCCCTCTCCCCATATGATGATAACAAATAAAGAAACAAACAAACGCTTTCACACTCACAGCCCCACACTAAGTTCAAAGACTTGTATCGTGGGTGCCGGAAACATTCACATCACACACACATTACACCCAGAACCAGAAGCACAAATATCCCTTGGGAAGGAATTTGTGCTCCTGCCGGGAATCGAACCCAGGACCCACGGCGCAGAGGGCGGACACCTGTCCACTGCGCCAACTGGGTCGTCAATAAAGCGGTGAAGTCGGTTTTTTTAAGCTTTGCTTGCGTTTAATTATTTTTAAATGATACGCATAAGTTACTTCAATACCAAATTTCATCAAAATGCGTTAAGCCGTTTTTTATTTCAGTAGGAACAAACATCCCACATATAAGTACAGACGCTCAAACTGCACGTACCTATATATATAATGCTAATTGAACCCCGCTGTTTCGCCCGCGAAAATTAGTTTAAAACGTAGCCTATGTTAATATAGGTCCATATTATATATATGTCTATGTGTATTAATTGTTTTTATTTTTAGTTTTTTGTTTGTCATAAATATTTTCATATGTGGATATAACAAGTATTCCTGTATGTATTATGGTTATTTTTTATGTAAGTATATTATATGTTATAGGTATTATCGTTTTTGTTTTATGTATTTAGATTTATTATTGGATAAATATTTGTTTAATAAGTTTATTCACATTTACATATCACCCGCAGGTTTGCCTGAAAATCAGCGTCGAGTTTTGTGCTTGACTTTTGTGCTGAGGCAAACCCATTTCGGCATGCATAATATATGTATAATATATAAATATTATATCATTAATTATTAGTTCATAAGTGTTTCACTGTTATTGTTATTTGTAATATTATTATTTTTTGCTACGTGTCGAAATAAATTATTTTTCTTTCTTTTCTTTCTTTCTTTCTTTCTATGTTACAATTATTATCCAAATCATACATAATAAGCATACATAATATTTTTAAAGATGTAAAGCCAAGGCATGGTAAGTATGCCTGCTTGTTTAAAGAATTCCCTGAGAGATTCGCGCGGATATAACACAGATGGCACGAACCGCCCTCTTTTGAATGATAGAGATAGTTTCAACATCGACTTAAGATTATAATAATGAATAACCAATTACACTAATTACAAATTGCATGCCTAATTTTATGGCTGAATATAGTTAAACATTATCGTAACTATAAAATACAACACAAAACACTTTATTGTATACCAACAAATATAAACAATGACTAATAAAATATAACTATCATCTTATCGTCTTATCGCTTAAAGCGATCTCTTCTAGACAACCTTTGGATGGACAGTAACAGAAGAATGAATGTGTGACAGTAGTGTAGGTACAATAAATAATTAAACGCAAGCAAAGCTTAAAAAAACCGACTTCACCGCTTTATCTTCGGAACCTCGATCAGATTTAATGTATAAACACGCATTATTGACTATAACTCAAAAACTAGAGATCAGACCTTAATCAAATTTCAATGGGACTACATAAAAAGCACCAGCTTTCAAATAAAAAAAGAATCATCAAAATCGGCTCACAACGAAAGAAGTTATGAGGTAACTTTTGAAGTCGGGTAAACGAGAACATAGTCAAAGTACGCATTATTCGTCACAAAATAGGCATTATTGACGATATTTCAAGAACTACTGATCAGATCTTGATCAAATTTAAATGGGACCAATAAGAAAGCAACATCTTTCAAAATAAAATAAAAAATTCGAAATCGGCTCACGTGGAGAGAAGTTATGAGGTAACAAATATAAAAAAAATACAGTTGACTTGAGTACCTCCTTCTTTTTGGAAAGTCGGAAAAAAATAAAATATAATACATAATTATTCATGCCTGCTCTAGATAATAATGCATAAATAAAACACACTAATATATATTATTATTATTATTATGCAAACATAAATACTGAATGCAAATAATTAAAGAAAATAATAACTATTAATAGAATGTAAACTGTAATATGTAGCGGTTTAAAAGTTGGTAGGAAGATTCGATAAATAGTGCGTTTTTAGTATGTTTTTTAAAATTGGTAGAGATTTACCAACCTAAAATATACAATTATACTACAGATTTTATGTAGGTAAACATAAAATCTATATGTACATAAATCTACAATTATAGATACCTTTATTCGCATTGACGCTTTGAATTTGAATTAAGAATTGAATGGCTGAAGTAAATGTTTCCTGCACCCACGACACAAGGCTTCTAACTTAGTGTGAGGCTTTGAGTGTGAAAGCAATCTCAGGAAGAGAAGCGCATTGTAGTTCAAGGTGGCATGCATTCTTGAAAAGTGATCATAAAATTTAATAATTTGAATGAAAATATAACTTGTTACATACCTATATAATTAGGTAAGTATTAATAACCACTACAGCTATTTTCCTGTTTTAGGACACCGATGTCTAATAATGGCCGGTGAATAATAAATATGACTAAATACAACAAGTTCGTTTGAAAACTGAAAAAGCTAAGACTAAAGCGATGATTTATCGGCTTATATAATGTCGGGCCAAGGTTATTGCAGCGCTCGAACCTGTTCGACCGGTGGTCATCAAAGCAGTGCAGACGCGAACCCAATTAAATCCTGTCCGCAAGCGAATATTTTTAGCCATTCATAGGGGGCTCCTTAGCCAAAAACCAAAACGTTTTGTCTCGATTCTATCAATAGAAATTCTTTCTAAATGTAACAGACCTTAAAACTAGTACACATAAGGTTTGATATATCTTGAATTGTTATTATTATTTTTTTTTTTTATTTTGGCTTCGCAATCTTGTGCATTTAGCCAGTGTCAAGTAATAATATATTTCAAATGTATTTCATATTAAAAGTCCTAGTCACAAGTCTCAGTCGAAGTCAAGCAAAAGAGTCAAGGTCCAGTCATAGTCAAGTCATGTCAAGTGGTAGAAACTTTACTAGAACTTCTATTGGAGATTTGGAGCGAAGGTGAAAATCGGGTTTTTCAAGTTTGTATGATTTGCCTACACTTATGCACGTTTACTAAGTATTAACGGTTAATAATCCACCATTATTACACATTAACACTCGAAAAATCACAGGTTTTGGAAAATTATAGCAAAATCAACAACGCCATTTTTTCACTTTCGCGGCAAAACCCCGAATTGTTATTTAGCGCTCACCGAGTTTGTATTAATGTCCATATAGTTGGTTGAAAACATTTTTAAAAACACACGTAGCTAATTGTGTTTATTTAAAATATCGAAATGTGCGAGCGAGAGAGAAGACAAAAGGAATAAACCCTCTAAAGAGGCCGGGGAGTCTTTGAACGAGTATATAGGCTGTCTCTGTTTAACTTGCAAACTGTGCCCATGCTTGAAGCTATAGCACTACCGACCGAACAATTATGATAGATGTCGTAATACCAAAAATTATGAATAAAAATGTAATGTGTAGCCATTGTTTTTTGCATTAATAGTACCTTGAAATGATAGTCTATGTTCCTGTTGTAATGACAAAAGAAATGTGTTAGTTTTTAATACAAAACGAATAAGTTAAAGATGCGAAATTTATGTCGTAATAATGTGTAAATATCAATTGGTTTATATTTCGTTTTATGTAATTATTTTGGAATAAAAACTATCCATGAACCTAGATTAATACGTTTTTAATCTGAATAACAGCACAGTATGGTGGTAATATACTTGAATTATAAATAATTTCGGTATTACGATTGTATGAGCAAATCAACCTCCGCAGGCCCTTAAATACTGTTGTTACATTTGGAAAGCGTTTCTTTTGATACAATCGAGACAAAGCGTTTTGGTTTTTGGTCAGGGCAGTTGTTATTAACAAGAACTACGGTTAAATGAGTGTTAAATGAAGTCTTGGTGCAATATAATTATGTGACGACATTTAAATTTATTTATTTATTTCAATTAAAACGGCAAACACCAATTACATTATCGAAATCAAATTAATACAATTAAATAAAAATAAAATAGAATCTAACAATGACAGTAAAATTATACAACTTAAATTAATAACAAATAAAAAAAATATAATAAATATGACAATTATACAAAGTCAAATCAGAAGTTCGTCCTGTAATACAAATGTCAAAATGGATAATCAAATTATTAAATAGTCATATCAACAAACATATACATTAATTTACACAATACTAGCTGACCCGCCCGGCGTTGCCCGGGTAAACAAAAGCTTACACATAAACGCTTTCTCACTCACAGCCCCACTGTAAAAGTACTATAAGTTGCGTCGTGGGGCCGTAAACAATTAACACCACACACACAACATTCACGTCATACCCAGAACCAGAAACATAAAGTGCCCGTGGGGAAAAAACTTTTGTTATTGTGTTCCCACCGAGATTCGAACCCGCTGCTTTAAAGACGAACGCGCACCCATCTACGCCAGTGGGTAGTTCAAAGTTCAAAGATTCCCCACCCTGCGTCGCCCGGTTAAAAAATCTACACATAAACACTTCCACATTCACAGCCCCACACTAAGTTCAGTGACTTGTAGCGTGGGGCCGTAAACATCCAAGATTCACAACATATTAAAAACCAGGAACACAAATTTCCCGTAGGGAGAACACTTCTGTTACCACCGCGAATCGATCCCGCTGCTTTGAAGGCAAACGCGCACCCTTTTACGCGAGTAGATAGTTCAAAAGATGACCCGCCCGGCGTCGCCCGGTTAAAAAATATACAAATAAACACTTCCACATTCACAGCCCCACACTAAGTTCAATAACTTGTATCGGGGGGCCGTAAATCCAAGATTCACAAAGCATCCACAACATACTCAAAACCAGGAACACAAAGAACAATGGCGAAATTTTAGTTGGCCTATGTGTGATCGTATTTAAATGTGAAATTAACGAAATTCACTCAAATAAATTACAAAGATTTACTAATACAACAGAAAAGGCAGACGAAGCCAGGTAAAAAAATACACATTAAAAGAAACAAAACGATTACTTTCAACCATTTTTCATTTTTCTGTTTTTGTCTATGCTGTGGTTATATAATAAGATGTTACCATGTCCATTGCCTTACCCTAGTGCATCTCTATATTCCTAAGCCGAAATGCTAATGCTTATGATGTATCCATAAAACAAAAAATACTATGGTAACTTATGTATGAACCATCAGCTGCCTAGAATCCGCCTGTCATTCACAGGTTTTCTAAAAATAGCTGCGGTTGCTATTGCAGTCATCGACATTTAAGGGGGAAAAGCAAATGTCATGGCAATACCAAACTGTCGTATGAATGACGTTTTCACTTTTAACGTTTGTTTTTTTTTCTTTTTTCTTTTAATATTAGCTTTGCAATCTTGTGCATTTAGCCAGTGTCAAGTTATAATATATTTCAAGTTTAAACGTAGTGGTGGCTCTTTGGAATGGGCTTTTATCACGAATTCACGACTGTCAGAACTGTTGGCGTAGTCAAAAAGAGATCGGCAAAGTGTGCTGAGTCATAACCTACAAATATGTTTTGTTTAATATCTTAATAACTAGGCCTTCTAAAACGACAATTCTTTTAAAATGAAGCTCAGAAGGCAACCGGCCTTACGTAAGATATTTTTTTATCTATATACGATGCTATTTTACTTCAACTAAAATGATGTATGGGAGTTCGCCATTGTTCTTTTCCGTGGAGAGAAATCTTCTAGGTAAATTACCACCGGGAACCGAACCCACTGCTTTGAAGGCGAACGCGCACCCATCTACGCCAGCGAGCAAAGTTCAGGAACGAAGCGCCCGGCGTCGGCCGGGTAGTAAATATTAAAAAACATACCCATAAACGCTTTCACATTCACAACCCCACACTAAGTTCAATGACTTGTATCATGGGGCTGTAAATATCCAAGATTCACACAACATTCACAACATTCTCAAAACCAGAAACACAAATTCCCGTGGGAAAACACCTGTGTTCCCACCGGGCATCAAACCCGGTGCTTTAAAGGCAAACGCCCACCTAACTACGCCAGCGGGCAGTTCAAAGTTCAATGATAAGACTAAACAAAAAAAAACAGTCGAATTTATATCCTCCTTCTTATGTTAGTCAAAACATAGACGTATGCCGTATTAATAAACACTACAGCTATTTTCCTGTTTTAGGACACCAATGTCTAATAATGGCCGGTGATTAATAATAAATATGACTAAATACAACAAGTTCGTTTGAAAACTGAATTATGGAACTGGATTACGCAGTAACTGTTCCAATCTGTGATCCACCGTTTTCACCCTTAAATAAACTTAACGATTTCTCCTAGACTATAGGTCCAAATACATAAGCCGATGAAACAGTTTTTTTTGATAACGATTAATATTAAATACTTAATAAAAACCAACGAAATAGAAGTCGCAATTTTTTAATGTGCAGGAATTCGTAGTACGTGTCGGTACATTTCTGACCCGTCCCGTTCACGGCGGACCCCCTATTTATCCAAATCATATGCAGTAAAAAGCAAAATGTATCTACATGAACTACGTAAGACGATGAAATAGTTTATTTTGATAAGGATTAACACTGAATGTCTCATAAAAACGAACTGAACAGAGGCCGCTTTTTTAACAGATTTTTAACAAAGAAAAGTTTTTTTTCTGAGCTATACATACATGTTAGATATATGCTGTCGCGGACTTTTTTGTAAAACTCATGAAGGCCAACATTTTTGCTGTACATTGTAATCAACTATGTCTTACCGTTTAGTCAGCGTACGCCGATAAAGCGGAAAGTTAGCAAATTTTTATCTGACTTGTCTTACGAATATTATTATTTCGAACTGATAACTAACTTCTATCCCGAAAAAACATAGCCTATGACACTCAGTGATAGTGTAACTATCTATTGGTGAAAGAATTTTCAGAATCGGATCAGTAGTTTCAGAGATTACCTTTTACATACAAACAAACTTTACCTCTTTATAATATTATATAGTATATAGTATATATAGTATATAGTATATATAGTATTATAGTATATAGTATAGATAGTATAGATATAATATATTATATTATTATATTATAATATATTATTATAATATAATATATTATTATAATATAATATATTATTATATTATATATTATTAGTACAGATGTGCGATCGTGCACACATTGCGCTTGGTGATACTTAATTCAAACATAAAACATTACAGTTTTTCCCCAAAAAATGAAGGCTGACTCACCCTTGGTTCACACCGCCGCAAATCGAATAGACAGGATGTGCCTGTGATTAATCCTGAGGTTGTCACCACACTAGCTTTTTCTAAGTCCATTAATTATTGTTTTTATCGTTTAGCGAGGTTTTCAGATTAAATTTTAGTTGTTAACATCAGCGCGCGCGCGTCTTGATTTTATTTTTTCACCAGACAGACGTTTTCACGCGGAGATGATAGAGGGCGCGCGGCGTCGCGATTGTCGCGACACACATTTTGGCGGGAGATTCAAATAGTACGGCCAGGGCCCTACACAATACAATAATTCACATAAATATTATTACTATCAAACAGTCTCGGTTCTGAGTGTGATTGTGTGTGTGATGTGAATGTTTCCGGCTCCCACTATACAAGTCTATACTAAGTTTATTTATATGTTTTTTAAGTGTTTTTTTTTATTTGCCTTCTGTATGCGCTGCTTACAATACCTTCTATTGACGTGAGTTACTTTAGCAGTTAGTACGAAATTAAAACACAAATAATTATAAAAAGCAAGGTTTTTATTTGTGACACTCACTGGTCTCGCATAATTTATATTAATCCTAGTTGACACAAACTTAACATTATTACTAAATATTCTGTGATATACATACTTGTTATATACATACATAAATATAATACATAATTTGAGTTACCTATAAGCTCGATGTCTTGTAGGTAACTTAGTTCTTTGCTGTACATAGTTTTAGTTTAGTTTTATAAAATATAGTCAATTGGCCCGTAGGTAGGCATGAAAAAAAAAATTATAAAAAAAAATACATAAATTATATATAAATATCAACTAGCTGCTAACTTCCTGATCACAACGCCTTTACTGGTCATATTTACATATCAAGTTATTATTTACAAAAGTGCTTATGTCGAAGGTGATAAACACGCTAGACCATGATTTTAGGCACTCACTGACAAAGAGAATTAAACGTGACTGAAAGACTCCACATAAATATTGAAAAGGTAGAAAAAATATAAAACATTCACATGACACAGAACCAGAACTACAAATTTCCCGTGGTGAGAAAACTTGTGTTCCTATCGGGAATCAAACTGCTTTGAAGGTGAACGCCAAAGACTAACAGCTAATGGTTATACTATCTTGGTGTATCACCCAACTACGCTAGCAAGCAGTTAAAAGATCAAAAATGACTCACCCGGTGTCGCCTGGGTGGCATACAGCATACACATAAACGCTTTCACACTCACAGCCCTACACTAAGTTCAATGACTTGTGTCGTGGGTGCCGGAAACATTCACATCACACACACGATCACACCCAGAACCAGAAACACAAATTTATCTTGGGATGTAAACTTGTGCTCCCACCGGGAATCGAACCCGACTTCACGTCGAAGCAGCTGTTGCTATGAAAGATTGAAATAATTAGTATAAGTTCATTACGTTCATTACGTCACGACACGAATATTATACTATAACTAGCTTTCGCCCGCGGCTTCGCTCGCGTTAAGAAGTATTATTTTAAAATTGACAAACTTTCATCCCCTATTTTATCCCCTTGGGGGTAGAATTAATCAAAATCCTTTCTTAGCGGACGCCTACGTCATAACATCTACCTGCATGCCAAATTTCAGCCCGATCCGTCCAGTGGTTTGGGCTGTGCGTTGATAGATCACTATGTCAGTCAGTCAGTCAGTCAGTCACCTTTGAGTTATATATATTTAGATACTATGGTCAACTTTATAATGAAATACTCACTTTAAATTACAGTATGTACTTGCATATATATAATAATTGTAATACAGGGTTACTAATTAAATTCCAGAAAGCTCTCAGACCCTAATTTTTGTTTTAATCCACCTCATTTTGTCCTACGATTTTCATCTAAATTCTATTTATCGTAATAATTATACGCGCTTCGTATTAACGCTAGTTGTCACTTGATATCTTAAACAAAAATAAATAATTAAAATTAAATGAGTATATTTCACACAAAATAGAGTATACATATTGGTCTTCATGGTTGAATCGTCCTTCTATTTTGCCATGTGGTGGCATGTGAAATTTCATTTAAATTAATATATGATAAAATTATTAATATTAAATTAAGTATACAGTTACATGTCAATAAAATAATTAAAAATACAAAGTCAAAAATAATTATAACAAATTAGGTAGAAAAACAGTTATTGATTTTAATATAATATTACGATGTCAATCGAATTTAGTATTCAGATCTCAGACAGTAAAAAGTCTTGTCAAGTAACCACGACTTCAGTTTTTTTTCTAAACATTCCTATAGAATAAAAGACCTACTTTTATTTATTATAAACTGTTATTCATTGGGTAGCAGTTAATTTGTAATAATGTAGTTCTCGTTACTACATTTAATACTAGCCTTATTATATAATTTATTATAAAAAAATATTTAAAAATTATATAACAGAATTTGCAATAGTCTCACGACTCAAGGAAGACGTTGGTCTCTATGGTTGATATGATGTCCCAAGAGATTTCTGGAATTTTCTAACCACCCTGTATATTGTGAGTTAGATATTGCTAGCATTATTATTATTGAGTAAAAATATTAGAAATTAATTTAGCAATACTTATGATTAGGATGGAATAATAATTAACATACGATTATCTATTTATAATAATACTATTATCTGCTAGAAGGCCCAATGATTTTCTCTTCGATCCAAGGCACGAAGTGAGTGACTCTGGAATAGACTCCCGGGAAGCCCGCCTCGGCACATTTCTTGCCGTATGAAACGACTCCGATCTGGTACATGGGCGCTGATAGATCGACCGTATTGTACTGTGGAGGAAAGACAACAAATGAAGTTGTTAGATAACCATTGACTATCAAACGAGCAAAATCACAGAAGGCATTTAAAAACCAGGTAATAGACACTCAAAACAAGCTGTCCTCACAGTACATTAATATCTCAAGGTATAAGTGTATAAGTTGTGTTGTTTCTATCCACTGCCAAGGAAAGGTTAAGTTTATCGCGCGTATCTCGTATGTATTCATATATGTTCCTATGCATATTTGTAAATTTATTTATTAGCTTGTATGTCTTAACATGGATTTCAACAGTTAGGGTATCGTTATATTCGTCTTTAAAACTCAAGCGTCCTTAGATAGGTGTTAGAAAAACAAAATGGCGGATTTTTGACGAGAAAGCAAGGATTTTGTAGCTAAAACAAAACCGTAAGTTTGTTTTCTATCTTGATGCGTGAAAGTAATACGTTATTAAAAAAATAACAGAGTTTTGCCGCGAAAGTGAAAAAATGGCGTTGTTGATGTATAATTTTCCAAAACCTGAGATTCTTCGAGTGTTAATGTGTAATCATTGTGGATTATTATCCGTTAATACTTAGTAAATGTGCATAAGTGTAGGCAAATGATACCAAGTTGAAATACGTGATTTTCGCCTTCGCTCCAAAACTCCAATAGAAGTTCTAGTAAAGTTTCTACCACTTTACTAGGGCATGACCTTGAATCTATACTAGATTTTGACTGTGACACGTGACTAGGACTTTTAATATGAAAAACACTTGAAATATATTATTACTTGACACTGGCTAAATGCACAAGATTACGAAGACAAATTTAAAAGAAAAAAAAGACAACCTATCGAGTATGTAGGGTATCAAAATGAAGAAAATTAAAAAGGGATTACATAAAGTTACATAAAAATTAAGTTCAAATTCTTCTAGATTCCCTGCGGGAACACAAGTTTTCTCCCCAAGGAAAATTTGTGTTTCTGATTCTAGTTCTGATTATGTGTGATGTGAATGTTCTCGGCACCCACGACACAAGTCATCGAACTTAGTGTGGGGCTGTGAATGTGATAGCGTTATACATATAAAAGTACGTATTTTTAGGTAAGAAAATAACTTACAATAGGCTGCATGAGGGGGCCCCCGCTGTCCCCCTGGCAGGCGTCCTTGCCCCCCTTGACAAACCCTGCGCACAGCACGCGCTCGTCGATCTTCTGCGCCTTGTACTGGCTATACGCGTTAGCGCAGAACTCATTGGTAACCACTGGTAGCTGCAACATTTGAAGATGAGTCGCAGATGGACCTCCTGCGGACAATAAAGAGAGCTTATTAGTTTAATTGCGCTTTTATACTATTTCTAATTACAAGTCCGAAGAAAAACAAGTAATACTTTAAAACGTTATTTAAAATCAAGCTATTCAGTTGTAAATATATAATTAAACGCAATCAAAGCTTAAAAAAACCGACTTCACCGCTTTATCTTCGGAACCTTGATAAGATTTAATGTATTAAACACGCATTATTGACTATAACTCAAAAACTAGAGATCAGATCTTGAGCAATTGGACTACATAAAAAGCACCAGCTTTCAAATAAAAAAATAATTATCAAAATCGGCTCACAACGAAAGAAGTTATGAGGTATCTTTTGAAGTCGGGTAAACATCGTCAAAGTAGTCCACAAAATAGACATTATTGACAATATTTCAAGAACTTCTGATCAGGTCTTGCTCAAATTTAAATGGAACCAATTAGAAAGCAACATCTTTCAAACTAAAAATTTCGAAATCGGCTCACGTGGAGAGAAGTTATGACACACATAAAAAAAAAATAGAATCGACTTGAGTACCTTCTCCTTTTTTGGGAAGACGGTAAAAAGGACTAAAAAGTTATATAACCAGAGAACTTGACAAGTCGAATCAAACGAGCCTAAACTAGATGGGTCCATCTTGTTTAGTTCACAAGTTTGTATTCATCTTCCGTCTCCATCATGAGACCAGCTCCATGGCACCATATCATTGTACTAGAATAGAATAGAATAGTATTTATTGTTCAACTGTGTACAAAGTTCTTAATTATTAACATTTATATGTTTCAACAGTTCTGTTTCTGTGTGTTTCTGTTCTGTTCATTTCGAACATACAATATTTATGGGACACAATAATTATGATAATTGTATAAAATTACTATTACCATTTTTGTCATATTAGAAATTCTTACAATAGACCTAATTATATAAAACGAATTAAAAATAATTTTATTATAATAACAATATATATTATGTGTTTTTTCTATCTATATCTAAGTATAATATTTATTAATCTATATCTATATATATCTATATTGTCACTGAAGATACATAAGTACACCAAATACTAGTCCAATAGGTGATCGGGAAGTAGTTCTAATTTAGCCAAAATTTAGCTAATAAGATTTGATTACAGAGCGACAGACAACGGGACAGGTGTAACTAAATAAAAGCTTGTGAGAATAATTATTCGAGCGAGCAGTCTCCGAGTCAGCGAGCTTGTGGAAAAATGCTTCTAATTCTTTAAGCAAGTCTTGTCCGCTTTAGCCGTTTAGCTAAAACCCAACTACCTTCATTTTAAAATCCCTGTTCAATTATACCACACATGATGGGGTAGGGCGAAAAAAGTGTTTTTTTCTTGTGTTTAATGTGACGTCAAATCAAATCAAAATCGTTTATTCATATGGGCCCCAAAGAGGCACTCATGAAAGTTAATGAATCTATTGCCAGATTCGCAAAATTACAGCCATCTCGAGAAGAACCTGGCAAGAAACTCGGCGGCGCATTTTTTTTTCATTCATTTTTTTTTAAAACATTCTTAATTTCAAATACATAATTTTCTTAACCTAGGTGTTATTATGGTAGTCGCTAGAAAGAGCCTGTGCAGTTTGCCTCCATGCATCCTTTTCATTAATATAGTCTGTGGTCTTATAGTAAGCTTTCTTAATTAATGCCCGTTTTATTACAGATTTGAACTTTCCCAGTGGTAATTCAGTTACGATTTTAGGAATTCTATTGTAAAATCTAACCCCATTTGCCATAAAAGATTTATTCGTTTTGCTTAATCTAACTGCGCACACTGTAATTATATGCTTATATCTAGTATTAAGATTGTGTGCGTCGCTTCTTAATTTATATTTACTAATATTTTTGCGTCACATAGCCACGTCACCAGCGGACAAACGAGACGCCTCCAACGTCACATCATTTATCAAATTATGATAAGTAGTTTAGAAGTTATGAGGGAACAGATGAACATACATACGTACATGCGTATTCCAGGTCTAGTGTGTTTACCAGCTTCGATCACATCGTCGCTTACCATCAGGTGAGATAGTGGTCAAACACTAGCCTGTCACAAATAAAAAAAAAAAAAAAAAATACCGCTTCGGCGTACTCGGGTAAAAAGAACAAAAACGAATCTTACGGAATTCCGTGTCTCCCCATCCAGCGATGATCGGGTTATACTTGACGAAGGTCATGGAACGCAGCGCTGCAGCCCGAGGAATGCAGATCGGCTTGATTAGTTCTAGAAAAAACAGAATGTCTCTTTTAACTGCTTTATGAACTGCCGGTTAGCTTAGTTAAACGCCCATCCACCGCCTTCTAAGCGGGGTTATCGGGTTCGATTCCCGGCAGAAACACAAGTTTTCTCCCAATGGAAATTTCTGGTTCTGGTTGTGCTTGTGTGTGTGATGTGAATGTTTCCGGCACCCACGACACAAGTCATCGAACTTAGTGTGGGTTGTGAGTGTGAAAGCGTTTATGTTTAACAAATTTTAATTTAGTATTTTTTCTTACATTTATTATTTTTGCCGGTTAGACATATAAAAAAAACTGTGGGTTAATAATATAAATAAGGATATTTATTATCCTACTAATCCTACTAATTTGTGTGTGTGAATGTTAGAAAATATGTGTGTGTTTGAATGTTAGTTACCACGGATCTCCGTAACGAATAAACCGATTTTGATTAAATTTAGAATGTAAATAGTTTAGGTTGTTATTTTATAGTTAAGGTTTAAGCTATGTACATTCCAAATTTCATCAAAATCCGCTCAGCCGTTAAAGCGTGAAGAGGGAACAAACATACTTACACACTTACACACTTACAAACTTTCGGATTTATAATTTTAGTAGGATTAATCTAACTCACCAGAGAACTGCACTTCCTTCTGCAACACCAGTATTGCTATGTCACTGGTGAATGCCTTAGCGTTGTATTCCTCGTGCTTGATCTTCTCCTTGATGAGAACGTCGAGGGGAGTGGCTCCTTCGTCTTCTCGCGCGAGGTCCAACTCGCCCAGACGGACAAGGTAGCTGGAAGGAAACCGGTTCAAAATCAGTGGGAGTGATATCAGCCAAAGTCAAGTTAAAAAGTAGTCTATGTGTTGATCCTATACGTATACTAGCCGTGCCCCGCGGCTTCGCCCGCTATTATCAAGTTAAAAAGTAGCATAAGTGTTAATCCTAGGTATAATCTATGTACATTCCAAATTTCATCCAAATCCAGCCGTTAAAGCGTGAAGAGTGAACAAACATACTTACACACTTACACACAAACTTTCGGATTTATAGTAGGTATTAGTAGGATGAGCTATACATTCCAAATTTCATCCAAATCCGTTCAGCCGTTAAAGCGCGAAGAGAAAACAAACATACTTACACATTTACATACTTACACACAAACTTTCGGATTTATAATGTAAGTGTGATATTATTGTGATTCTCGCAAGCCTCGTTAGTTAATGTATAAAACATAAATAATTAAACGCAAGCTTAAAAAAACCTACTTCACCGCTTTATTTTCGGAACCTTGATCAGAAATAATGTCTTAAACACGCATTATTGACTATTACTCAAAATCTAGAGATCAGATCTTGATCAAATTTCAATGGGACTACATGAAAAGCACCATCTTTCAAATAAAAAAATAATCATCAAAATCGGCTCGCAACGAAATTTTGAAGTCGGTTAACGAGAACATCGTCAAAGTAGTCCACAAAATAGTCATTATTGACGATATTTCAAGAAATACTGATCAGATCTTGATCAAATTTATATGGGACCAATTAGTAACCAACATCTATCAAACTACAAAAAAAAAAATATTTCGAAATCGGCTCACGTGGAGAGAAGTTATGAGGTAACACACATAAAAAAAAACACTAATTTAGTTGGTAAAAGCCAGCTTTATGACCACGTTTTAAACAAAGCACATATTTGTTAGAAGCGCTCAGGTCACGGCGGTCTGGTTGGCAAAGTGATTATTTGTTGAGACAATAGGTACCTATTTGCCAAGATAATAAATAAGATGCGCAAACCGGTTATGTAAAACTCAGTTGACGATTAAAGAATAGGCAAAGAGCAGGTGATGCCGTTCTATGGAATAAATTCTAAATTCATTTCAAAATTCGAAATCAAATCAAATCAAATCAAATCAAAATCGTTTATTCACATGGGCCCCAAAGAGGCACTCATGAAAGTTAATGAATCTATTGCCAGATTCGCAAAATTACAGCCATCTCGAGAAGAACCTGGCAAGAAAATCGGCGGCGCATTTTTTTTCCATTCATTTTTTTTTTAATCATTCTTAATTTCTTATATATAATTTTCTTAACCTAGGTGTTATTATGGTAGTCGCTAGAAAGAGCCTGTGCAGTTTGCCTCCATCGTATTCACATGGGCCTCAAAGAGGCACTCATGAAGTTTATTGTCTCTACTGCCAGATTCGCAAAATTACAGCCATCTCGAGAAGAACCTGGCAAGAAACTCGGCGGCGCGGCGAATTTTTTAATTCATTTCTTTTTGATAATATAGTTATCATATTTTTGCTATCACACTCACAGCTCCATACTTATTTCGATGACTTATGTTGTGGGTGTCACATCACACATAAAATCACAACCAGAACAAGAATCGCAAATTTCCCTTGGAGGGAAAACTTGTGTTCCAGCTTGAAATCAAACCCGATACCCCTGATTAGAATGCGAACTCGCACCTAATTAAGTTTCAAATGAAAGACCTTTAGCTTCTTAATCTGGCTATTAAAAAAAAAGTTATTAACTTTTATGAGTGCCTTTTTGGGGCCTTTTTAGTGCATTTTGTTTTATCATTTTATATCAGAATACTGTGAAAGTTATAAATATATATAAAGCTGATTTAGTTGTGTTTGTATTAGTAAAGTTAAGTATTGTAATAAAATGTTTGCTACTTGTTAATTTTATTAACGCGAGTGAAGTCTTGGAGCACAATAAGTTTCATCATAGAAGAACGGCTTGACCGATTTATCTATTAGTTTTTGTTGTGTTTGCAACTACGAACAAATTGTTTATAAAGTAAGCACTAATTTCATGAAAAAAAACAGTTATTTTTTAATTTCATTAACTTGAGCGTAGTGTCAGGGCATAACAAGTAACTAAAGTTGCCAGGTACTTCTCGAGATGGCTGTAATTTTGCGAATCTGGCAATAGATTCATTAACTTTCATGAGTGCCTCTTTGGGGCCCATGTGAATAAACGATTTAGATTTTTTTTTTTGATCTAATTCATATTGCAATGGATATACTTAAGCATAAAAGTGTTTGTATTATAAATACCGTAAAAATCTTAACCAGCAGCTCCTCGCCTAAACAGGAACACACGATGGCAATCAATGGTAGGTAGTTACATATACATTTTATATGACTTGTGTTTTTTGCCTTTCAACAAACTCTTGAACTTGAAATAATTTGTTGTTGTGCGAAATTTATTCAAGCGTAACAAATTTTTTACAATTTTAAAATGTTTTTACCGAAAACAATCTAACAACCTTTAATCACATGAATACATGCGAAATTTTGTGTGAAAATGTGTATGTTTGTTTGTTTTGTTTACGCTGTAGCGGCTGACGGATTTGTATGACATTTTAATACAAATGGCTTATGCTTAGGATTAACACATAGGCTATTTTTTTACTGGAATGGCGTTTGGGAACCCACGGGGCACAGCTAGTACCATGCACGTAAGTGGAGAGAAGTCTTTTTGTTTCAACATGTATTCATTGAAAAAAATTTGGTAGAGTAAGAAACCGTGTCAAAAATAAAACATTTTCCTAATATCAATTTCCATCAAATTGCTTCTTGAGGTGAGCGCTAAATAACAATTCAAAATATATTAAACCTTATGTATACAAGTTTTAAGGTCTGTGAGAGGAGTTTTGCCGCGAAGTGAAAAAATGGTTTTGCATTGATTATGTATAATTTTCCAAAACCCGTGATTCTTCGAGTGTTCATGTGCAATTATGGTGGATTATTAACCTTTATTACTTAGTAAACGTGCATAAGTGTAGGCAAATCACACAAAGTTGAAAAACGTGATTTTGCCGTCGCTCCAAAATCCAATAATAGTTCTAGTAAAATTTCTACCACTTTACTGGGGCATGACTGGACCTTGACTATTTTACTTGAGTTTGACTGTGACTTGTGACTAGGACTTTTAATACGAAATACACTTGAAATATACTATCACTTGACACTGGCTAAATACAAAAAAAAAGAGAAGGTCTGCGACATTTAGAAAGAGTTTTTTTAAATAAAACAGAGGCGAAGCATATAAGTTAGATAGATAGATATATTCTTTATTGAACACCTTAAAATAACAAAGAATACAAATAGGAATGACTGTAAATAATTATATACTTAAGTGTAACAGTAGGCGGTCTTATCGCTGAAAGCGATATCTTCCAGACAACCTTTAGATGGAGAGGAATAACGCAATGTAATAGATTGTGGATGATACAGAAAGAATGTCAAAATGGTTGCGTCTAAAATTGCTGGAACCAGGGGGTCTATTCCGGGCGTCACATCGACGTCGAAATCGAACGATTTTCTTTTGTTATGAACATCGAATCAACTGAAATTTCAACCAATCGACTGTCTTATCGACGTCGCATCAATTCGAACAATCGTATTTTGACGACCAGAATAGACCTACTGGTCACAACTTCAAATACATGTTTTATATGTAAATAATAGATTCAAAGCATTAAAAGATACATGCATATTCCTTGTTCTCCGCTTAAGTCTTATTCAAGGATTTTACAGCTAAATTTGTTTCCTATCTCGATAGTCTTACAGTCATTCACCGTAATTCATGTTTTTGACGTTAGATTTTCACAGCTATGCAATATTGAATCGATTATGATTAAAAGGGGTAATTTTTTTAAAATTCTTGATAGGCAAGCATTTGACCACTATCTCACCTGATGGAAAGTGACGATGTGGTCGAAGATGGAGCATCTAGCCTAGAAGATACCTGTTCACTCGGACCAGCAGCCTAATTCTGTAAGTCAGCGTCATGGATGGGCGTCACGCCCATAGACAAATCTCAGCTGTTTTGGCCCACAGACTAAATAGCAATAAAACCACCAAAGAAAGGCCAGACCTATCTCTGTTGCAAACGGTTTCAATACAAAATTGTTGAAACAGTTTCAAGACAAAATTTCTAAGAAATAAGGTTCATTTTTGCTTAATTTAAATAGAAACCGCGTGAAACAAAGATACGTTGTAGGGGGGCAGCTGTTTTAGTACACAGACAAAATAGCAATAAAAACCACCAAAGAATTATGTTTCATTTCACCCTATTTGTGGAATCGAGTTCCTAAAAGTAATTGTTGAACTCCTTGGAAATAAATAGCTTTAAATAAATATGAACCGACTGAATTTATTTAAAATAACCAATCATTGAAAAAACATTAATTTATTCAACTTTAATTTGTCATCATGACGAAAATCTATTGTTTAATTGTTTTCAAAAATTAAACGCTCAAGAGAAAAGAGTGATTATATTATCTTTGAAAAAGCATACATTAAAACAAAAAGTAATGATTAAATTATTATAAACTGAATGTAAGGCCTGCATTTATTTGACATCAGCGAATAGTCTGATATCTTAAACTGTTCACGTAGTACTGAATATATGCTCTGTATTTCTGTCACAGAGCATGGGATTGGGAACTCGCTCGCGTTTCTTCTAGATCTATCGCCTTAGCTGTAAATATGTTATAACTATTGTTAACCAAATCAACTGGTAAATTTCCCAATTCGCGAGCACTACCACGAAAATATCGATAAATATACATGAAACGTAATTCATAGACAATTTCGCCACAAGTAACAGCCTGAGCAAATTTCATGCTCTGTGGTTTATGTATTGTATTCTCTTTGTTTCATTCTTTCGTTTCGGTCGTTGAATCGGCTTGGTTTTTGACGCTATTATGTCATTGTTGACAGATTTTCTGTCACTTTTGACAGGTGGTATGTCACTTTTGACAGTTTTTTGACATTTAATGACGCCCATCCATGATACAGAATACGGCAGCAGAAACACAAATTTTTCTTGGGGGAAAATTTGTGTTAATGCCAGGAATCGAACCTGATAGCCTGTTAAAAAGGCGAACGCTCACCAAACAAAGCCCGCGGGCTGTTCAACATGTGTACAGTTTAACAACGTGCACCTTGATTTAACATACCATAATTCACAGAAATTATGTTTAATGACGGCTCTATGACGGGAAAATATTTATATCCCGTAAAACGATCATTATGTCGTCAATCATAGTGATTTTATTGCAATTGTCATAATTAAAGGCATATTTATAGACAAATGCAGTTCCAGTGTTATGAGTACATGGTGCATCTACTATAAGCAAGTAGAACGAACCTATTTAAAATACTCTAGACTTAGTTAGTACCTACCTAGATAATTAAATATACCTACAAGGTGGGCATTTGAGTTACCTATAAGCTCGATGTTTTTGTTTGTAGGTAACTTAGGTACCTATTTGCTGTATATAGTTTTAGTTTAGTTTTAGGAAATATAGGCAATAGGCTCGTAGATTATATTAAAGGAATTTTGGTTGACATACCTCCAGTTCGCTCGAAGCGGTTTGCTTCTACGTTCATCATCCGTACAGCGAAGGAGTGGAACTCATTGCCTGCGTCATTTTTCCCTGAGGGGTATAATCTGGGAGTCTTCAAATCAAGAGTGAATAGGTATCTTCTAGGCAAGCATGTCACATCTTCGACCGCATCATCACTTTCCATCAGGTGAGATAGTGGTTGCCTATTTAGCATAAAAAAAACAATACAAAAAAACGTTAATTATTCCTGATGTTTTGACATGTGGTGGCATATGAAAATGAATGCATGAGATTAGATTTTTTAGCAAACACACTCCAGCCCCACACTAAGTTCAAAAACTTGTATCGTGGATGCCGGTAACATTCGCATCACACACACAATCCTACCATATACCTACCTAGATAATTAAATCCACCTACAAGGTGATGCGACAGGGTCAACAAGTCGCCTCACATGTGGTAATTATTATACTCGAACGTAAGTGATTCACCGGACTTGTATAAATGTCCGGTCCAGTGACTTTTTCTTCTTTTAATTTTGGCTCCGCAATCTTGTGCATTTAGCCAGTGTCAAGTTATAAAATATTTCAAGTTTCACGTTTTGTATTAAAAGTCATCGTCACATGTCACAGTTGAAGTCAAGTAAAAGAGTTGAGTTCCAGTCATAGTCCAGTCATGTCCAAATAAATTAGTAGAAACTTTACTGGAACTTCTATAGGAGTTTTGGAGCGAAAGCATAAATCACGATTTTTAATTTTGTTTCTTTGATGATTTGCTTGTTTACACTGATGTTAACTATCTTTTAATAGTTCGTAAATGTGCGAACTATTAAAAGATAGTTAATAATCCACTAATATTACTGTATATAAACTTTGAAATTGAAGTACCTATCACATATAATTGGAAAAAAATACAAAATCTACATCGTATAATTTTTATTTTCACTTTTGCGCCAAAACTATCTATATATTTTTTTATGATAGGTAGGCAAGCATTTGACCACTATCTCACCTGATGGAAAGTGAAGATGCGGCCGAAGATGCGACATGCTTGCCTAGAAGATACATATATATAGGTACACTCTAGACTTGAAAACAACCAGATTGTACTGTTCAGGAAACAAAGACGCAGGCAATGAGTTGCCTTTAGCAAAACGCTTCGAGCGAACCGGAGGTGTGTCAACCATATAAGGATGACGTTTGACAGTCTGTCTTGTTTTTAGTGGTAAAAAGGGCAAGGGGGAATTAAATCATGTGATTCCTGCGCACACTCTCCAAAATGAAAATATCTAGGACAAGTGAAATTACTATTCTAAGGATGCATGGAGGCAAACTGCACGAGCGCATTCTGGCGACTACATAATAGCACATAATATAGATATACCTAGGTTGATAAATTATTTAATAATTCCTGTATTAGTAATGTAAGAGTGATTTAAAAAAATAATGAAAAAATGCGCCGCCGAATTTCTTGCCAGGTTCTTCTCGGTGGCTTTTGCTTTTGCGAATCTGGCAGTAGTCATTGACTTTCATGAGTGCCTCTTCGGGGCCCATATCAACAAATGATTTTGAATTTATTAATACAACAAACAAACGCATTCACACTCACAGCCCCACACTAAGTCCAAAGACTTGTATCGCGGGTGCCAGAAACATTCACATCACACACACACATTACACCTAGAACCACAAATATCCCTTGGGAAGTAATTTGTGCTCCTGCCGGGAATCGAACCCAGGACCCACGGCGCAGAGGGTGGACACCTGTCCACTGCGCCAACTGGGTCGTCAAATACCTGCTATTCCTTTACTATACTGTAGTAGTGTGTATTATTATGCGTAACTAAACTAATTTCCAGCGCAATGATTGTTTATTACGAGTGTTACTAATTACACTCTATATTAGCTTCAACCTACGAGTTTCTGTAGTTTTAAACGATATACCAGTGTAGAAGCGCGAGCGAAGCAACTCCGTTACAGTTTGGGCAAAAATGCTTTCGTATGTCCGGATTTCCGGTTGTTCTCCTCTACAGTTCTCATTTCTCAACCGATTCTTGTCAAATGACCTGACCAGTAGACTTTGAGATATCCTACTAATATTATAAATTCGAAAGTTTGTTTTTAAGTGTGTGTGTAAGTGTGTAAGTATGTTTGTTCCCTCTTTACGCTTTAACGGCTGAACGGATTTGAATGAAATTTGGAATGTACATAGATTATATCTAGGATTAACACATAGGCTACTTTTTAACTTAATAATAGCGGGCGAAGCCGCGGGGCACGGCTAGTCTTCAATAATGCGTATTTAATCTGATTAAGGGTTTTGATAATAAAGCGGTGAAGTCGGTTTTTAAGCTTTGCTTGCGTTTAAATTATTTATCTACACTTGTTGTTTCTAAGAATTTGCATTATATATAGAATTTATTGCCTTTTTTGCTTCAACCGCGTTCATAAGAAGCCATTATAAAGATGAGAAGATCCTTGGTAATTTCCATATTATTATGTATAATGGAACCTAACCATAATGAGTCTTCTGATTCTACCAAGCGCGGTAAATTTGTTATCAATTCTTTATATATATGTTACTAGCTGCGCCCCGCGGCTTTGCCCGCGTAAGTCCCGGACCAGCCAGAATTCGGGGTTAAAAAGTAGCCTATGTCCTTTCTCAGGCTCTAGACTATCTGTGTACCAAATTTCGTTTAAATCAGTTCAGTAGTTTTAGCGTGAAAGCGTAACAGACAGACATAGTTACTTTCGGATTTATAATATTAGTAAGGATATATTTTTTATATATGTATGTATAATCTTAAGTATTTCATATTTATATACATTACAATTATATGTAAATTTCTATTATATATTGTTATTATCTTACACATTATTTCTTTATCCCTGATCGATGCACGCCTCATGTCATTTCATTTTCCACCGCTGGATGACTGGTAGAGAATGCTTTTAGAATTAAGTCCTTCTTTTGTACACTTTTTATTGTGCTATAAAGTATTAAATAATAATAATAATTCTGCACTTGTGTATGTGACTGAACTCCTCTTAAACGGCTGGGACGATTTTGATGAAATTTATGTGTGTTCAAATGGATTTAAGCATGGTTTAGATTTACAACCCGTCAGAAGGATAAAAAGAAGGTTCTGAAGGTACTCACAGGTCAGCCTCGTGGTTGTGTACGCAGTGAGCAGCCGTGAGGACGTGGCGCGAGGAGACCAGGGATCCTCCACAGAGCCACCTGGTATCATCCCCTCGCTTGTAGCCTAACAGGGCCATCCAAGGGAACGCACCTGGGGAACAAGATTTTGACCATCTTACATCTTACATAGAGCGATTAAAAGATTGACGCTGAAATAAAAAAATATGATTACTGTACCGGGAAAGTAATACTGTGTGAATGATGAAGAGAATTGATGAAGAAGAGAAGCTTCTACCCTACCTAAAATGGTAGTAAAAAAATACAAAAGTTAAATTTAAATTAAATATGATTTATTATATTATATATTTATCTCAGAAGGAGGGCACATAAATTTATAAGGGGTGGTTCTGAGCCTGAAGATTCTGTGTCTATTTCTGCTTCCGTAGCGAAGCACTCCCCTGATGTGAGTCCGGCTGAAGATGGTAGTTGGGGACCAAAGGGTGACGGAGTAGTGCCGCGTAGTAGGCAATCAGGAGCAGTCCGGGATCCGGGAATTGGTTGGCCTCTGCACTAGAACGCGCAGCCAACCTGTGCGAAGTTGTGCGATGTTCCCTATATCGGGAAATCACTTCAAACTTTAAAATATAACGACGCGATGTCAGTTGAAGTCATACTTTGAATTATGATGTAAAAAAAGTAAGAATGCACTTATTGTAATTTAAATTATCGCGCTTGCTTGCTAGGGCGCAAGACTAGCGTGAACCGGCTCAAAAGTCAGCCTAGCAACGACTGTCGCGAGGCGCGGCCGCAGGCTCGTTTCCTGTCGTCATACCCCTTGCCTCATGCCTCTGCCCGCGACCAGTTCAAAATCTGTGCGTCATCGCTAGCTACAGAAAGATATTACTTACTTTAGCTGACAAAACTATAAATGAATTGAAATTACTGAAAGCATTATTTTTAACCGACTTCAAAACAGGAGGAGGTTCTCAATTCAACTGTATGTTTTATTTGTAATTATTTTAGTAGTTAATTAATTTGTAAATATGTATATATTTTATAAATTTTTATTAGATTAAGTTATTTTAAAAATACATGTAACGCTTCGTTACATTACACACAAAACAGAGTACATAACAATGTACAAATGTACATTTTTATTGGTGTTAATCGATAATTAGCATTGCAATTCAGGCAATGCCGCCAGCATGATAGGAACGCTACCCACTGGTGAGGGTAGAGGGCTTGAGCATTTGAGTTACCTATAAGCTCGATGTTTTTGTAGGTAACTTAGGTACTTATTTTCTGTATATAGTTTTAGGTTTTTTTGTTTTTTATGTACGATAGGCAAGCTTTTGACCACAATCTCACTTGATGGAAAGCGATGATGCGGCCGAAATATAGGCAATAGGCTCGTAGATTATATTTAAGGAATTTTGGTTGACATACCTCCAGTTCGCTCGAAGCGGTTTGCTTCTACGTTCATCATCCGTACAGCGAAGGAGTGGAACTCATTGCCTCCGTCATTGTTATATATATAATCTGGGAGTCTTCAAATCAAGAGTGAATAGGTATCTTTTAGGTAAGCATGTCACATCTTCGACCGCACCATCACTTTCCATCAGGTGAGATAATGGTCAAATGTTTGCCTATTTAGCATAAAAAAACAATACAAAAAAACGTTAATTATTCCTTATGTTGTGACATGTGGTGGCATGTGGAAATGAATGCATGAGATTAGATTTTTGTAGCAAACACACTCCAGACCCACACTAAGTTCAAGAACTTGTATTGTGGATGCCGGTAACATTCGCATCACACACACAATCACATCCAAAACCAGAAACACAAATGTCCCTTGAGAAGACAAAATGCGTTCGTGCCGGGAACCGAACCCAGAACCAACGGCGCAGAGGGCACAGACTTGAGCCAACCACCAACTGAATCAATCACTTACCAAGTTTAGCATTTTCTCCTCCAACCACTCTTCCCAAGGAGGCGTTGCTGGTGCCACAGACTGGTGGCTCCGGTAGAGTAACGTAGTCACCGGAATCTGTGTTAGTCTTGGGTGAAGCAGTGGGGACTGGAGCTGGGGTAGTTGGGGTGTTTGGGGTAGTTGGGGTGGTTGGGGTGGTTGGGGCTTGAGTCGTGGTACTAGTGGTCGTTGTGACAGGTGCTGGGGTATTCGGGAGACCTTGCAATGGACAGCATACCTGAAAAATAAGTCTTTTCTCTATGACACGGCTTTAAATTCTTTGATTTTCTTACTCTACTTCGTTTGAATACTATCTTAAGTGATGTTAAATGAAGATTTTTTTTTTTTTATTCTAGATAGGCTAGCATTTGACCGCTATCTCACCTGATGGAAAGTGACGATGCGGCCAAATATGGAACATGCATGCCTAGAAGGTACGTATTCACTTTAGACTTGAAGACTCCCAGATTATACCGTTCAGGGAACAAAGACGCAGGCAATGAGTTCCACTCCTTCGCTGTACGGATGATGAACGTAGAAGCAAAACGCTTCGAGCGAACTGAACATAAACGTTTTGTAAGTTCAATGATGACCGTTCAATGATGACCTAGTTGGCGCAGTGGACAGGTGTCCGACCTCTGCGCCGTGGGTCCTGGGTTCGATTCCCGGCAGGAGCTCAAATTCCTTCCCAAGGGATATTTGTGCTTCTGGTTCTGGGTGTAATGTGTGTGTGATGTGAATGTTTCCGGTACCCACGATACAAGTCTTTGAACTTAGTGTGGGGCTGTGATTGTGAATGCGTTTGTTTGTTTGTTTGTTTGATGACTTGTGTCGTGGGTGCCGGAAACATTCACATCACACGCACACACAACCAGAAACTGAAACACAAATTTTCTTAGGGGTTAAAATTTGGGGTTCCCGCCGGGAATCGAATCCGATAACCCTGCTTAGAAGGCGAACACGCACTCAAGCCAAAGGGCAGTTCACATACATCCATTATTATTCACTATTGACTTTAAAACTCACAAAACGCATAAAACGTAAATGCACGCTCACAACCCCACATTAAGTTAAAAGACTTGTATCTATGTCTGCCGGAAACATAAAAATATCACACACAATCACACCCAGAACCGAAAGCACAAATGTCAATTTTCCATCCTTGTGGGAAGGAAATTGTCCTCCTACCGGGAATCTAACCCAGGGCGCAGAGGTCAGAGACTCCACTGCGCCATCTGAGTCGTCAAATAAATGAAACACCTAAATAAAAACGCATGAGTATCTGATTAAAGAAAGTTCTGGTTTTAAAAGTTCCTACGCTTTATTTTTCGTGCTCGATAGGCAAGCATTTGACTACAATCTCATCTGACGGAAAGCGATGATGCAGCGAAATATGTAGCATGCTTGCCTAGAAGATACCTATTCAGGGTGTCATACTAAATTTCTACAGTTCAGAATTAAAGACTCTCAGATTATACCGTTCGGAGAACAAAGACGAGGGTACATAGATAGATAGATAAACTCTTTATTGAACACCATTTTTGTGACAAAACAGAATACAAAATAATTACTTACAAAATAAGTGTAACAATAGGCGGTCTTATCGCTAAAAGCGATAAGACCGCCAGACAACCTTTGGATGGAGAGAAATTACGCAACATAGTTGGACGTCGGTGTTTTAACATAACAAAATTCAGAAAGATGCAAGATTAAAAATAAAAAATAAAAATTATAATATACCTACTGAATTATAAATAATGATATATAACAATTATAATATAAATACATATTATTACACATTATAATATAATACGTAAACTACATAATATAAGTACAAAAATATAAATATATTATATAGTTCCATTCATGCGCTGTACGGATTATAAACGTAGAAGCGAAACACTTCGAGCGAACCGGAGGTATATTAACCATACATTGATAACGTTTGACAGTTTGTCTTGTTGATAATATATACCATATAAATGGTACAACGGGCTTGGGGGAATTAACTCGTATAATTTCTGCGCACTATCCAAAAATACCGATAGACTTGCGACCTTACGACTAACCTTAGGGTTACTTCCCTCGAAGCCGCAATGTGCCTGCCTCAGCATCCTCGCTACAGCAGGGTTACTCCTGGAATCCTTGAGGATCTTAATGAACGGTTGGCAGGAATACAGGTTTATGCAGCTTCCAAGGTCTCCGTCGACTGTCGTGCAGGTTTGACCTGGAACCAAGTGGTCTTTTGATGCCAGTTCTTGGGAAAACAGTTTATTTAGAACTTTGGAAAGTTTTGAGAACTTTAGATAAGCTTAAGCAGCTTCTACTCTTATCTGACAAATAATAGCATGCAAAGTACTAAATAGCAACAGTCAACTATATACATAAACGCTTTCACATAAACGCTTTCACACTCACAGCCCCACACTTAGTTCGATGACTTGTGTCGTGGTTGCCGGAAACATTCACATCACACACACAATCACAACCAGAACAAGAAACACAAATTATCCATGGGGAGAAAACTTGTGTTCCGGCCGGGAATCGAACCCGATACCTCTGCTTAGAAGGCGAACGCTCACCCAACTTAGCCAACGGGCAGTTCGTATATAACAATATATAAAATAATATGTATATGTATATACAAATCAAAATGGACGTTTGTTAGTCTTACAAAAACTCGTGACCGGCTCGACCGATTTGGCTGATTCCTTATTTGTTGTGTGTATATTTGTCAGGGCAAGGTTGGTATGTAATTTTTTTTCCACCGGAAATTGCACCTGGGCGAAGCCAGGGCGGATTGCTAGTCACACATATATTATTATCAGACTAATGATATAAATCAGAAAGTTTGTGTGTATGTTAATTTTTCTTCACGCTGTAACGGCTAAACGGTTTTGGCTTGGAATGTACATAGCTTATACCTATAATTAACACATAGGCTACATTTAACTTGATAAATGCGGGCGAAGCCGCGGGACACGACTAGTAATTCTATAATCTTCTTTTTTTTTTACTATATAAAAATAAGTCGGGTTTTCCTTCCTGACGCTATAACTCCAGAACGCACGAACCGATTTCCACGGTTTTGCATTCGTTGGAAAGGACTCGGGCTCCGTGAGGTTTATAGTGGCGAAACGGAGTTCGCCAGGTTTGCTAGTAGTTTATAGTTACAGTGCTCCGTGGTGTTACCCGCAAAATTTTCATTCTTTTTTATGGGGCATAAACCACTATAAATCATACAAACCGTGGCCTGACAATAGCGAAAGAAAAAAAAACTTTTTAAATTTATACACTCACAACTCAACACTAAGTTTCGTGTAGTCGCTTAGCAGCAAAGCCCTTAAAACATTTAAAAAACTCGAAGTTCATAAATAAATCATTCATTCCATATGAATCACCTACTCCTATTCCACGATCTAGCATACCTATATAACAATAACGCTTAAACACTCACAGCCAACTCTAAGTTCGCTGACTTGTGTCGTGGTTGCCGGAAACATTCACATCCCAAACAATTAGATCCATAAAAATAATTAAAAATTTCCCTTTGTGGAGAAAACATATTGACACTATATGCAGGGGTTTCCCCAAGTCAGGTTTTTGAAACCGTGTTAAAATCTTGTTTTAAACCGGATCCGAATATATGTAAACTTCAACGCCAATAAATATGATGTTAGTAGTACCACAACCTTCACGTGTTAGACTGTCATTGTATACATATTCGTAAAAAACATCACCTTAGGTAGGTAATCATAAAATATAATTATGTTTGAAATGTCATTATATTGGAATAATATGGATAAAAACATTAGATGCCGTATACGTGCTTATATACACATATAAATGTGACTTATGCTGTTTTCTGTCAGAATTTTCGAGGCCGCGTAAGCATCGAAAATATATTTTGAAAGATCATCAATTAATTTAGCGATTTTGATGATTCTTACATTAATCGATAAGTCAATTTGTTTTCAATGAAACCCGATGTGTCCCATACACGTCAGTGGGATGCTTGTATAACTAAGTCTTACTAATATTTTAAACTAAATCAATTTAACTGCCATTTTTAGCTTTAGGTGTCAGCTTTAGAGACGCACGGACGGACAAAATGCTTAATCACCCAGATCAACTTAGAGACCTCGCTTCGCTCAATCAGTAAATTACCCAAGCTTGCTCCATCGTCGAACACATCGTCGTTTACCATCAGGTGAGATAGTAGTTAAAAGTTTGCCTAACTTGAATAAAAAATTCTACCTACTCTTTAAATATTCAATTGGTCTACCAATAGTATCTATTACCATATCTATACCATAATACTTATTTATAGCCACATATACACACACACATATACATACAGACTATGAATAACTATTTAGTATGCTGTGCAAGTCATTATAATTTTTATTATCAAGGAAACAAATTCGCTCCTTTAAGCTGATAGAGATTTTCGTGTTTTTATTGATAACCAAAAACAAAAATCTTGTTTTTCTTTTATAGAAATCCGTGACTCTATATCTATAAATACTTTTTTATGTTTTTAGGGCCTTGATACACAAAGCGCCCGAGGCGCGCGTACAGGGCGCTATGTTTATTTTGTTGACTAAATTGAGTTACATATACGACCCAGTTGGCGCAGTGGACAAGTGTCCGCCCTCTGCGCCGTGGGTCCTGGGTTCGATTCCCGGCAGGAGCACAAATTCCTTCCCAAGGGATATTTGTGCTTCTGGTTCTGGGTGTAATGTATGTGTGATGTGAGTGTTTCCAGCACCCACGATACAAGTCTTTGAACTTAGTATGGGGCTGTGAGTGTGGATGCGTTTGTTTGTTTGTTTGTTTTGTTATCAGTAATTACTTCACTTATTATTATATGTTATGACTTGTAGCAGATGCATCTAAATTAACAGTAAGATTTAGTAGGTTGCATTTGAATATTTTTAAATAAATAAATACTTGTAGATGCGTCTAATTTTCCTAATTCCGAAGATGTTTTTAACTCAATTTTGTCAAAGATGTTAGATACGTCTTTTTGAATAAAACGGCAGCGTGGGCCTATTTCGCGGGCGCTCGCCCGCCGCACGCCCCGCCCGCCTTGCGCCCGCCGCCGCCGCTCGGGCGCTTTGTATGTCATGTGCCTTAAATCCGTCGACGCATGTCTTTTACCAATGTAAAATTTTAAAAATACCATATAACCATTAAAAAAACGAACAGGGGGAGTTTTGGCGCGAAAGTTAAAACAATTCTTAGTTTTTGTATGATTTTTCAAAACTTGTGATTCTTCCAATTTTAAATGTGTAATAACAAACAAAAAAAACAAATGGGGCAATAATCGGTACAAACATAAAAAAACATACAGTCGACATAGTCCTCCTCTTTTTCGGAAGTTGGAAATAGGAAATAATGATATCCACCGCGGTGAGACCACCATTGTGTTACCAAACGATTGTTTAAAAGAAATACTGCTTAATACCAACTAAGCGATGGATTTCGAGCACATTAACATAATACTTCTTAATTAACATATCTGTATTTTACACGGATTTAGATATGTAAATATCCAATTTCCTAAAATACCACGGACATAAAAAAATACAAACGTAATGTCGCATTCAAAACGGGTGAAGCACCAAGTAGAAATTTAGCTTGTCATAACGCGATCTTCACGTATACAAACACCCTTATGGGATATCGGTGAAAAGTGCAAGAAGAGTACGAAACCGATTTAAAAAAAATCTATATTCGAAAAAATATAAATTGGAAAATAACAATTTGGTAGGCTACCAAAGTCACTGTTTTAAGACCTTTTTTTGTCCCGGGTTCTATCTCAGAAATGGCTTCACATTTAAAACTGAAACTTACGTATAATATACAATAAATTAAGTTTTTTTTTTTATTCGTGATAGGCAAACTTTTGACCACTATCACCTGATGGTAAGCGACGATGTGGTCGACGATGGAGCAAGTTTGCCTAGAAGATACCTATTCACTCGTGACTTGAAGACTCCCACATTGTACTCATCAGGAAACACCGACTCGGGTAAGGAGTTCCATTCCTTTGCGGTTCGCACAATGAATGTGGAGGCAAAACGCTTAGTGTACTTGAGCAACAAATACAAAAATCAAATAAATATCAATTAGAAAAATAGTTATAAGCAATTAACTTCAAAAGATTTTTCTATTAGTCAAAATGAAGGCGTAAAATCTCTGTTCGGGGCGAACTAGTATTTGTTAATTTTCCATCTACTAATAAAATAAAAAACCATATTTACTGAAAGCGGGAGGAGTGGTCTGGAAGTCGAAGTTATTCCTTGATTCTGTATCGGGGAAGTTAACAGCTTTGCTTGCTTCTGTAGTCTGTACTGTAGGTGCAGGAGTCTCAAGTTTAGGAGTCGTGTTATCTTCAAAATTCACGGGATCGTTGGGTATCTCTTCTTGAGGGTTAGATACACCCTTATTATCGTTATTGTCAAAGTTAACGTTAGAATTCTCAATTGGTTGTCTTATGCCTTGGTCGTTTTGACTTAGTGGAGGACCTTGGCTGTCTTGACCAGAATAGTCTTCTTGATTGCCTTGCCCATTGAATTGTTCTTGATTGCCTTGGTCATTAAATTGTCCTTGATTGCCTTGGTCATTGAATTGTCCTTGATTGCCTTGGTCATTGAATTGTCCTTGATTGCCTTGCTCATTGAATTGTCCTTGATTGCCTTGGACATAAAACTGGTCTTGGTTATGCCCCGTGGCTCCTTGACTGTTTGGTGCTCCTTCAGGAAAGTAAGTCGGAAAAGCTACGGGTCTCTGGCCGATATCATTGTGGTTTGGTTGTTGGTTGCCTTGGAAAAATGGTTGTTGGTTCCCCTGGTAGAAAGGTTGATTTGGGTCGACGTCATTGGCGACGGGTCGCCTGCCTGGGGTTCGGCCGGGGTGAAGGAATCCGGATATTGTTTCTCGGATAGTGTTGGGAAGTAGCGTGAAGGGACCACGGTGTCGCTCTTCCCTTTGTGGAAAAAAACCTGTTGAGAGGAAAATCGATTAGAATTTAACTTAGTTACAGGAAACAGCCTATGTTGTCCCATAAACTATTGTACTATAATTGATTTTACAAATCTTTATCTATTTACGTGAATATTTTAAAGCTATAGTGTCTAACAAAATAACACGTTCACAGTCACAGCTCACACTAACTTCTAAGACTTGTATCGACACATTCACATATCATACACGTAATCACACCCTGAACCAGAAGCAGAAATGTCGCTTGGGAAGGAAAATTGTGCTTCTGTCGGGAATCGAACCCAGAACTCACGGCGCAGATGGCAGTACCTTGCCCACTACGCCAACGAATCCTTAAAAATTATCACACTAATGTTATAATTCCAAAAGTTTGTGTGTAAGTGTGTAAATGTGTAAGTATGATTGTTTGCCCTTCACGCTTCAACGGCTTAACAGATTTGGAATGTACAGAACTTATACCCAGGATAACGCGCAGGCTACTTTTTAGCTTCATAAATGCGAGCGAAGCAGCGGGACACGGCTAGTAAGTAATACATTAACGAGCTAGAGCTATTTCTTTAGAATAATTGTACCGGGAAGGTTCAACGTCAAATCCCGCCTCAAGCGATAATTTTTCCTTTCTAAATTTATCACTATAGTTCTGCCTAGCATGGCTAATGCTATATAAATAAAATCAAATAACAAGAATACCAAAATACAGCCAGTGTCAGGGACTTTACCTGTTTAATTTACTGTATCCGTGGTTCTGGCATATTCGTTCAAATTGGCGTTTATTTCACTAGATACTTTTTTATGCTGGATAGGAAAGCATTTAACCACTATCTCACCTGGTGAAAAGTGACGATGCGGCCGAAGATGCGGCCAAGGATAACTGCCGGAACACCGTATTTGGCTTGGCGGCAGACTTTCAACTTGATATTTCTACAGTTCAACGCTCGTAAATGGTCACTACTTATTTTGCAGTTCAGTTTATGTAATACCTACTAGCCGTGCCCCGCGGTTTCGCCCGCGTTTATCAAGTTATAAAGTAGCCGTTGTGTTAATCTTACGTATAAGCTATGTACGTGCCAAATTTCATCCAAATCAGTAGAGCCGTTACAGCGTGAAGAGAAAACAAACATACTTACACATTTATAATATTAGTGTGATATATAGGTATGTAGCAAGCAGCTTATCAGAAGGTATCATAAAACAAGGAATGCTCAACTATGTAGTAAAAAATTCAACATCTACGAATAAAACTCAGAACAAACAAGCATAGCAACTAAGCGCCTCCTCCTTAAATACAAAACAAACAAAGAAACAAATAAAAACAAGAAACAAACAACATCTTCCAAGCCGGCCGGTCACCGTGGAAGATCACGACCAAAACCCTCCAAAGGAAAACACCTCAACCACAATTACAAAAATCAACTGTGAAAATAAACAGAAAATTCATATTGCAACATACAACGTTAGAACATTATCATCATACGAACGCCTATTGGAATTAGAAGAAGCAATAAAAAATATCAAATACGACGTCATAGGACTGTCGGAAATAAGAAGACTCGGTACCAAAATAGAGGAGCACGAAAGCTTTATATTCTGTTATGTGGGGCACACACCCGGCCATTACGGAGTAGGCTTTATTATCAACAAAACGCATAAAAATAACATACAAAGTTTCACTGGCATAACCGAACGAGTCGCAGTCTTAAACATGAACATTCAAGGCTACTTGGTATCTATCATACAAGTATACTCACCAACGGAAGCGGCAAGTGAGGACGAAATCGACGAGTTCTACAGAACTGTTGAGAAAGCACTAGATACCGCACACGAGATAACAATACTAATTGGAGATTTCAACGCGAAGATCGGGGTAACAAAGAAAGAAGAACACATAGTAAGCAAACAATTCGGTTACGGAAAAAGAAACGAAAGAGGCCAGAGACTAGTGGACTTCGCGCTAGAACATAACCTTACTATAATAAACACATGTTTCAAAAAGAATCCAAACAAAAAATGGACGTGGAGATCACCAAACGGAAAAAACGAAATAGACTATATACTATCAAACCGACCGAAAATATTCCAAGATATTGGAACGATGAACTTAAACTACCCCTCAGATCACAGAATAATCAGAGCAACAGCAGAACTTAGTAACCAAAAGAAAAGTAGAGTAAAATATACTACTAACCAACAGAAAAGCCAACTAAAGTCTCAAGAAGAAATTTCAAAATACAGAGAAACTCTGTCAAAAATGTTAACCGATCTTCCACGGCTACAGACGGACATCTCGGTGCAAACTCATTATGACGAAGTCACAGGCGTCATCACCAAGAGCTTAAACTCCGCCCGAATATTCAGAAAAGAACACCAAAGTCACAAAATATTGTCAGCACGAACCTCAGCTCTTTTACAAAGAAGAAAAGAACTACAAAAAAACAAAAACAAAACTCGACCAATGAAAAACGAACTAGCTGCACTCTACAAGTTGGTTAACAAATATATAAGAAATGACTATGCAAAACACAGAAATAATATTATAGAAAAACATCTAAGACTCACCGGCAGCACGAAAAGGGCCTACAAAGAACTTAGAGTCAGCAAACTTGGATAGAAGGATTGAAGAAGTCCGATAGAGACCTGAACCAAAGAAAAGATATAATCAATGCAGCCACAGACTTTTATAGAAACCTATACAGTGTAGAAACCCAGTCACCTTCAAATCAAAATAACAATACCAGCACAGCCATGAGTCAGGATGGTGTTGAGACTGTCAAAACAATAAGTGAAACTGAAATTATAGAAGCAATCAAAGGGCTAAAAACAGAAAAATCTCCCAGATCAGACAACATTACAAATGAAGCTTTAAAGACAGCACACCATATACTGGCTACACCACTCGCTGAATTATTCAATATAATGCTACGAACATCAGAAACACCGACACAATGGTCCGAATCGAATATAATTTTAATATACAAGAAAGGTGACCCAAGAGATATAGGTAACTACAGACCTATAAGTCTACTACCGAGTTTATATAAGCTGTTCTCCTCTATATTAAACTCGAGAATCAGCCCTGTGATCGAAGCTAATCAACCTGTAGAGCAGGCAGGTTTCAGGAAAGGATATTCTACAGTGGACCATATACACACACTAGAATTGATCATTGAAAAATATCGTGAACAACGAAGACCACTATACCTCGCTTTTATTGATTACCAAAAGGCGTTTGACACGGTAAATCACGACAGCGCTTGGCAGAGCTTGAAAGAACAGGGCGTAAACGAAAAGTACATAAATGTTATCAGGAACATATACAAAAATAACAAGGGCAGAATAAAGCTAGAAACATTGGGCCCAAGCTTCCCCATAAAGAGAGGAGTCAGACAGGGAGACCCGATATCCCCGAAAATATTTATTGCGATTCTGGAAGCCATCATCAACAAGCTAAACTGGGGAAAGTTAGGAATATATATACAAGGAGCCTTCCTGAGCCATTTAAGATTCGCCGACGACATAATAATACTATCCGAGTCAAGTTCACAATTGCAATCCATGATAGAAGCACTACAGATAGCTAGCAAAAGAGCAGGATTGGAAATCAATATCAGCAAGACCAAAACAATGACAAACAGCTTTAAAAAGCAAATAAAAATAAATGGCAACCCACTGGAATACACAGAAAAATACATATATTTGGGAAAAACTATCAGTTTTGACAAAGCGAATAACGACATAGAAATTGATAGGAGGGTACAGCAAACTTGGAACAAATATTGGAGTCTAAAGGAAATATTCAAAAGTAATATGTCAACATATTTAAAGACCAAGGTAATGAACTCGAGCCTCCTACCGTGCTTGACATACGGATGCCAGACTTGGAAGTTCACTACAAAAGCCAAGCACAAAATCACCACCTGCTAGAGAGGAATGGAAAGAAGCATGCTCAAGGTTAAAAAAATGGACAAGATAAGACACACAAGTATAAGAGCAATAACAAAAGCCACAAATGCCCTAAGCTATGCACAAAAGCTGAAGTGGAAATGGGCAGGACACGTAGCGAGGCTCACAGACCAGAGATGGACCCTCAAAACCACCTTATGGAGAGGGCCACAGGGAAAAAGAGGAAGAGGAAGACCGCCTACACGATGGGAGGACGAAATAAAAAAAATTGCAGGCTCATATTGGTGCCAAACAGCCCAAAACAGGGAAATTTGGGCATCTTTGGAGGAGGCCTTTACCCACCTGGGGGTTCTTAATAAATTTTAAGGTTAATTAGCAAGTACTGTAAATATTATGTAACGCATTAAGTAAGAACAAATAAAGGCTTTTTTATTTTTATTTATTTTATATAGGTATGTGCCTTTTTGGAAGTCGGTTAAAAGGACGTTGAGAAGTTTTGGCGCGCAAGTGAAAAAATAACAAAAACAAACAAACGCATTCACACTCACAGCCCCACACTAAATTCAAAGACTTGTATCGTGGGTGCCGGAAACATTCACATCACACACAAATTACACCCAGAACCAGAAGCACAAATATCCCTTGGGAAGGAATGTGTGTGCTCCTGCCGGGAATCGAACCCAGGACCCACGGCGCAGAGGGCGGGCACCTGTCCACCGCGCCAACTGGGTCGTCAAAATTTCGTTGAATTTGTATTATTTTTCAAAACATATGATACTTCGAATGTTAATGTGTAACAATGGTGGATTATTAACCGTTAATACTTAATGAACGTGCATGGGTGTAGGCAAATAATACAAATATGCCGCAGGTTCAAACCCCGCTTCAAGCAATAATTTTTCCTTTCTAAATTTGTCATTATAAATAATACAAAGTTGTAAAACGTGATTTTCGTTTTCGACCATCTATCTTCATTATAAATAATTCATTATATTAATATGGTTTAAACTATATCTAAAGCTTAAATATATACAATACATGTTCATATTTATTCTAGTAATTGTTTTTGATTACATTTAGTTTACTTATTAAATATTATTTTGTTCAATCAAAATTTGTGTCAAATTGTTATCCTCTTTTGTTGTTACAGAACGTACCGTAATGTTGTACTGTACCGTAAATTAAAATCGCGATCAGGATAATTAAACAGTTTATTTTTTCATTATTTTCCTATACAGGTATGTTACATATATATATATTTATTTACGTACATTGGTCATGGAAAAGTACTCCAATTTTAACATACACACAACTTATTTCTCACTGATATAGCGACGCGGCATCGAAAGAAGATTGGTTAATAAAAAAAACATAAACGCTTTTACACTCATAATGCCATACTAAGTTCGAAGATTTGTGTCGTGGGTGCCGAAAACATTTAATTAACCCAATCATACCCATAATCAGAATTACTTTGAAGTGAAAACTTGTAATTTCCCACCGGGAATCGAACCCGATTGCAGCTGCTTACGCGAAACCCAACGAACGCACCCAACTACGCAAGCACGAAGCTAAGGCTCATTTATTGTATTTAACCATTTTCAATTAAATTGAGACTTTTATGTAAATATCAGGAACGTATTGTAATTATAGTTAGACTAGAGCTAATTCAAAAACTATGTCAATCAAAGCAAAATATAATTTTTGCCCCTGATGAAAATGATGGGTGTTATTAGTTTGCAGTGTGTATATGTGTGCCTGTATGCCCGTTGGCAAGTTGGGTGAGCGTTCGCCTTCTAAGAATCGGGTTCGAATCCCGGCGGGAACACAAGTTTTCTCCTCAAGGAAGAGTTGTGTTTCTGGTTCTGGTTGTGTTTGTGTGTGTGATGTGAATGTTTCCAGCACCCACGACACAAGTCATTGAACTTAGTGTGGGGCGTTTATGTTTTTTTTTATGTATGTGGCAATGTAGCTACAAAACGGCTGGACCGATTTTGATTTAGTATATTGTTTTCAAAGATGATTTAATCGAGAGTATTCTTAGCTTCGTTTGGTGGAAATCGGTGCAGCCTTTGGATAAATAGATCGTCGGAGGTATTATCGAAAATTTTGATTTTGCTACTTGTTAAAAAGAAGGTCTCATGTTTTCCAACTTCACAAATAACGAGCAAGTAGTATAGTGATCGTCGTTCTTTTATGTACAACTAGCCATTCCCCGCGGTTTTGTACGCATTTTAAAAAAAGGAGCATATGTGTTAGGGAATTCTTTAAAGAAACAGGCATACTTACCATGCCTGCGCTGTAAAGCGCTTTCTTTGAAAATATTATGCATGTTAGCAAAAATATTAGTAAATATAAATTAAGAAGCGACGCACACAATCTTAATACTAGATATAAGTATAAAATTACAGCGCGCGCATTCAGATTAAGCAAAACGAATAAATCTTTTATGGAAAATGGGGTTAGATTTTACAATAGAATTCCTAAAATCGTAACTGAATTACCACTGGGAAAGTTCAAATCTGTAATAAAACGGGCATTAATTAAGAAAGCTATAAGACCACAGACTATATTAATGACAAGGATGCATGGAGGCAAACTGTACAGGCTCTTTCTAGCGACTACCATAATAACACCTAGGTTAAGAAAATTATGTATTAGAAATTAAGAATGTTTTAAAAAAAAAATGAATGAAATAAAATGCGCCGCCGAGTTTCTTGCCAGGTTCTTCTCGAGATGGCTGTAATTTTGCGAATCTGGCAATAAATTCATTAACTTTCATCAGTGCCTCTTTGGGGCCCATGTGAATAAACGATTTTGATTTGATTTGATTTGATAAGCTATGTACATTCCAAATCTGTTCAGCCGTTACAGCGTAAAGAGAAAACAATCATATTACGCAACTTTCGGATGTATAATATTGGTATGATTGTGATATTTAGATATATTTATATATACCTCTAAAGATTTGCATTTTTCTTTAAATTTGTGAGTAGTTTAGAAGTAGTCTCATAAAATCTTCCTAATGTAGGTTGACTAGTTTTTTTTAAACCTGTTTAATTATAAGTTTATACATCTAAGCTCTGTATTCAGAAATCACTGAGTCCGAGGTTACATCAAAAACTCTACTATTCTGCAACATCAAAGAGTACCTACTTGAATTGAGTAGAGTTGAACTAATTACATGATATAATTCCTCCATGCCCTCTTTACCATCAAACAATAAGACAAACTATCAAACGTCATCTATTTATTGTTGACATACCTCCAGTTCGCTCGAAGCGTTTTGCTTCTACGTTCATCATCCATACAGCGAAGGAGTGGAACTCATTGCCTGCGTCTTTGTTCCCTGAACGGTACAATCTGGGTTTCTCCAAGTCTAGAGTGAAACCTTCTAAGCAAGCATGTTTCATCTTCGGTCGCATCGTCACTTTCCATCAGGTGAGATAGCGGCCAAATGCTTGCTTATAAAGCCAAAAAAATGCCCGTCGGCTTATTTAGGTTCGCGTCCGCTTTCTAAACAGGAGTATCGGGTTCAATTCCACAACAAATACAAGTTTCCTCTTCAAGGGAAATTTGTGTTTCTGGTTCTGGCTGTGATTGTGTGTGTGATGTGAATGTTTCCGGCACCCACGACAAAGTTATTGAACTTTATATGGGGCTGTAAAAAAAATAGTGCAGCTATAGACTCAAAAGCTATACTGAAAATGAAGAAATTGCGTTTTTGATTTTTATTATTTTCCAAAACTTGAGTTTTTTTTATTGTTAATGTTTAATGATGGTGGATTATTATCATATACTAGCGGAGCCCTGCAGCGCCACCCGCCGGGCTGATTTGTGAATCTAAACCATCCAAGGCGCCAACCAAACGCATACAAAAAAAGCAATCAAATCGGTCCAGCCGTTTAGAAGGAGTTCAGTGACATACACACGTACAGTAGAATTATATAAATATAAAAAGATACTATATGTCACTGAAGTGAATTCCCTTTTCAACTACTACGTACTACTACTACGTACTACGTAATACGTACATTTTCTTGATAACAATTACAAACTAATGACAAATGTTTCCGGTATCATTAATAGTAACCTTGGAATCATGTGCGGAGGTAAAAGATTCCTTTTGATCCTTCGTTTAGTTAAATTAATGATATTTAGTAAAATTGATAACATAATCTTGACATTACATAACTTTTTACATATAATAATATATATTTTTGGCTCTGCAATCTTATGCATTAAGCCAGTGACAAGCAATAAAATATTGAAAGTGTAAGATTACATATTTCATTAAAGAAGTCCTAGTCACAAGACACAGTCAAAGTCAAGTTAAAGAGTCTATGTCCAGATACAGTCAAGTCTTGCTCTAATAAAGTGATAGAAACATTACTAGAACTTCTATTGTAGTTTTGAAGCGAAAGCGAAAAATCACGTATTTAATGTTTGCCTACATTCTTGCACGTTCACGTACTGTTAACGGTAAATTTTATCTCATTTAGGTAAAATATTCAAATACGTTCTTTTATTCAACGAGCCCAATTATAAATATTTAATTTATGAGAAAGATTTAGACGATCTTTAATGTCCGGCAAAGTGGCAAAAATGCTTTCCCTTAGGCTTATTTTATTTATCTATGATGCTTGCTGTATCGTCTGCCCCAAATGGTACCCAGCATTTTGGTCACGTGCCGACTCAATCAGTCTCTTAGACAAATCATTGAAAACTTCTAATGCACCCGGTAATTTAGGTAAAATAAATTAATTCAAAAGAAACGTAACTGATTTCTTAGTCTTTTTTAATTATTGTTTAATAGTAACTGTTTTTACTTTTTTTTATTTCACAACGAATTCAGATTTAATTGCATGTAATTCGATAGGCCACGGTGTTCATTATTTTCCTATGACCACAAAAAACGGTGTTTGACAAATTATACCAAATTTCTTTGTAATATTTAACTGCTACTTATTGGCATGATAACTACTAATTTTGGAAAATGTTTACACCATTACTGCAACTAACCTAATTAAATTTATATATTATTATATAGAAATTATAGTAGGTATTTTTATGCTAGAGTAGGGAATATTATTTCCAAAATTGCATTTTAAATATACACATAAAACCTTGTTAAAATAGTGGAATTATTATCCTTATTTATACAAAAAACATATTCGAGTTTATCAATAAAGTTTATCTATAAATGTTATGTTTTAATAATATTCCTAATTTATCTCAAGGAGAAATGCCAGATAAGAATGTATGTGGCAATTAAAGCACACAAAACTGTAATCAAGCACATAAATATAGAAAAATACTTACTAAATTGACACAACCCAATCTGCAAACACATAAGAACACAGAATAACACACAAAAACGCGCCATTTTCATAAAAAAAACGTTCAATGCACTACACTGTTTTTGTAATAAGCACTTCAAAGAACAATACTTTTTTAAAACCGGTTGAATGTATATAAGATCGCGACTCACTACCGGTTATTTTTTGTTTATTATTTGTTTTATTTTCGCGTCGGACCGGCTTGATTTGTCTGCTATGACTGACTGGTCAGCTTGACCGTCAGAGTATTATATAGTTGAATCGAGATTCTTGACTTGTCGAGGTCTTCTACGTCATTATGTCGAATGCCGAGCGGAACTACATACTATCTACGTGTGTTATATGTACGTAGTTGAGTCGAAAAAGCCCCTACGTTTGAGCATAACAATTTTAGGCGGTGATGACGTCTGTATTGACAATTGATTGCAAGTCAATATTCAACATTGAGCATCATGAAACTAATTAGTTAAAAATCATTTATTTCAGGTTAAGACCCAAATAATATAATAAATAAACGCTTTCACACTCGCAGCCTTACACTAAGTTCTGTGACTTGTGTTGTGGGTGATACAATCATACCCAGATCATATTTCCCTACCGGGACTCGTACCCTGCTTAGAAGGTGAACACACACCCAACTTAACCAACGAGTAGTAAAGTAGAACCATTATAAATGTGTACGCCTCTACAAAAAATTCATGCATTTGACACTCGATCGTTTGAAAAGTTTGGTGGAGGGGCGTTCACATTTAAAATGGTTCTAGTCTACAAGTGATTGTGTGTGTGATGTGAATTTTCCGGGAGCCACGACACTTCTCTGCCGGAAAATATCATCAGTTCTCGAACTTAGTGTGGAGCTGTGTTAGTGGAAGCGTTTATATTATGTTTAAGTTAAAAAATATTGGAAAATTTCCTGTACAGTAAAATTTTTCTCAATGAAAATAACAATTGGATGTTTGAGCTTCTGGTTCTGGGTGTAACGTGTGTGTGATGTGAATGTTTCCGGCACCCACGATACAAGTCTTTGAACTTAGTGTGGGGCTGTGAGTGTGAATTGTTTATTTGTTTGTTGTTTTGTTAAAGCTGTGATAAGTTCTTGAATAGTCGCATGATAAGTCGTCTCATTGAGGAAAAAGTGTAATAAAACCGACTGTAAAAAATAAGTCAAATAAATTCTAATACAGAACATAGTGACCTTAACTTATCTCGTACAGAGTTGACTTTGGTACCTACGCATCGTACTCACAAGCTTAAGCTGTTCAAAGGAGGTTCGCAATTCGACTGTATGTTTCTTTTTTTTGTATGAATCGTTTTTGATGATTCTTTTTTTGTTTGATAGACCATACTTCAGAAGAGGCTTATTAAGAAAATCAACAAAAAAGAAGTACAAGCAGTTAAGACGGTTTTTAACCGACTTCAAAAAAGGAGGAGGTTCTATGTTCGACTTTATGTTTTTTTAATGTAAGTTCACCGATTTCTCCCCATTTGTGGACTGATTCTCAAAATATTTTTTTTGTTTTGTAGATTATAGAGAGGTGGTCCCATATAAATTTTATCGAAATCAATCAGTCCAAAAACAAAATATAAGCGGTAAAGTCAGTTTTTTTAAGCTTTTCTTACGGTTAAATTACTAAATTATCAAGTGCAAAAGTAGCCTTTGTCCTAAGTATAATCTATATACATTCAAAATTTCACCCGAATCCGTTCAGCCGTTAAAGCGTGAAGAGGGAACAAACATACACACTTACAAACACATTTACTCACATTCACACAAACTTCCAGATTTATAATATTACTAGCCGTGCCCCGCGGCTTCGCCCGCTATTATCAAGCTAAAAAGTAGCCTATGTGTTAATCCTAGGTATAATCTATGTACGTTCTAAATTTCATCCAAATCCGTTCAGCCGTTAAGGCGTGAAGAGGGAACAAACATACTTACACACTTACACACAAACTTTCGGATTTATAATATTAGTAGGATTATAAGCATTGCTTGCGTTTACATTTTTATTCGTTTTCCTTGACGGTATAAAAAGTTCTTCTCTATGTTCTTGAACCGCGCTCTTCATCTGACCTTTAACTCATTATCTTGTTTTACTTGAAAACAATGTTTTTTTTGTTTTTGTTGGATATTTATGAAGGCAAATGATAATAATCCAAATAACTGATTAATAATAACATATAGCAATATATTTACCTAATTACCTGGATCCGATATGTTAAGGCCGATGGGCAAGCATTTGACCACTATCTCACCTGATGGAAAGTGAAGATGTAGGCATATAGGTTAGGTTATATCAATAAGCTTTTTTTTTTTTTACTGTGGTAGTCAAACATTTGACCACTATCTCACCTGATGTTAAGTGACGATGTGGTCGACGATGGAGCAAGCTTGCCTAGAAAATACCTATTCACTCTCAACTTGAATACTCCAAGATTGTACTTATCTGGGAACACAGACTCTGGCAAGGAGTTCCACTCCTTTGCAGTGCGCATCATGAAAGTGGAAGCAAAACGCTTCGTGCGCATTTGAGGAATATCCACCATGTATCGGTGTTATCACAAAACATACATAACATAAACGCTGTCACACTCACATCCCACACTAATATCGATGACTTGTGTCGTGGGTGCCGGAAACATTCACATCACACACAATCACAACCAGAAACATAAATTTTACTTGGGGATAACTTGTGTTTCAGTCGGGAATCGAACCCGACACCCCTGCTTAGAAGGCGAACGCTACCCAACAAGTCAACGAGCAGTTCAACTGACGGTGTTCCTGTAATATAGGCATGTTAATTATCATTTTTAGCTAAGCGTGCTTTTACAACTATTGATCTTTTGGAACGTAAGTTCCTTATCGCGCGTTGCGAAAGGGGGCTAGACGGAAAAAATTAAGACCAAAAGTTGTAACGACACTTTTTCCTATAGTTGTAAGCCATACCACGTTCTCGTCCGATCACCGAAGTTAAGCAACGTCGGGCGCGGTCAGTACTTGGATGGGTGACCGCCTGGGAACACCGCGTGATGTTGGTTTTTGAATGTTTCTTTTAATTTTGGAAAGTAAGTTCCTTATCGCGCGTTGCGAAAGGGGACTAGACGGAAATTGAACTTCTTTCCATCCGGGTGTCCCTTGACACCTCTCAAGTATTTTTTAGATTTAGATGAAATTTGGAATGTACATAGCTTATATCTAGGATTAACACATAGCACATTTTAACATGATAATAGCTGGCGAAGCCGCGGGACACGGCTATTTATTTATAACTAGCAGCGCCTCGTATACCCGCGTAAATCCCGGGCCCGTGGGAATTCCGGCATATCATTTATTTATTTATTTCCTTAAACATAAGATTTAACAAGTTATTACATAAAATTCACCTTAAAACCTTGGGTCGATTTGTCCAGGCGCATGGTCCTTTTACATAATATTACTTACACATTATTAACATGTTTATAATTATACTAGACAAGCGCCGCGGCTTCGCTCGCGTTTAAAAAGTTAAAAAATAGCCTATGTCTTATTCCGAAACCTAAACTATCTTCATTTTAAATTTCATCAAAATCGGTTTATTTCTTACGGAGATACGTGGTAACAAACATTCACACACACAAACTTTCGCATTTATAATATTAGTAGGATTATAAAAGGAAGATAACATTTCCTTCGGTAGATACAAAGTATAATAATTAAACGCAAGCAAAGCTTAAAAAACCGACTTCACCGCTTTAGGTTTGGAACTTTGATCAGATTAGATGTACTAAACACGCAATATTGACGATATTTCCAGAACTACTTACTGATCAAATCTTGATCAATTTTAAATGGGACAAATTGGAATGCGACATCAGTCAGACAAAAAAAGATACAAAATCGGTTCACGTGAAAAGAAATTATGAGGTAACAAAAATAAAAAAATACAGTCGACTTGAGTACCTCCTCCTTTTTTGTGAAGTCGGTAGAAAATCTGAGCAGCTATAACTACAAAAACAGTCACACAGGTTGTCAGGTAAGCGGTTCCGTGGATTTATTTACGAATAACAAAATAATAAAGTAGATTTAGATACTCATATAAAGTAGCCAATCTATGTGTATCCAGGGTGCCAGCTACCTCGATTCAAAATTTCATCAAAATTGGTCCAGGCGTTAGAGCGTGAAGAAGGCACAATCATACAAACACACTCACAAACTTTCTCCGTTATAATATTAGTGTGATTATCATTAAATTGAATTTATTTTGAATGTGGCAATTTTTTGACCGATAAGAGATTTTACATACAATACAATACAATACAAAAACTCTTTATTGTCACCAAAAGATAAATACAACTTACAGAGAAACTTATAAAGATAGGTACAATGGGCGGTCTTACCGCTAAGAGCGATCTCTTCCAGACAACCTTTGGATGGAAATATAAACGAAAAGACAATGTCGGGATGGTGGTGCGATAAAATGAATGAAATAGATTTAAAAATAATAGAAATACATTGTTTATACTTCATAAACAATACATACCAATAACATCTAATATCTCAGGGTGAGCAACGCATTGCTTTACTGCGCAGGAGTTTGAATTACACAAATTCAAAACTCTCGAGTGGCGCAGAAATGTAACGGGCAAGCGTGACGCTAACCATCACACGACCGACATGCTCGTCTCGTCTCTCAATAATATACCTATATATAAAAAATAGAATATTTTTCTATATAGCCGGGCACCGCGGCTTCACCCGCTGTTATCAAGTTAAAAAGTAGCCTATGTGTTAATCCTAGGTATAATCTATGTACATTCCATATTTCATCCAAATCCGTTCAGCCGCTAAAGTGTGAAGTGGGAACAAAGATACTTACACACAAACTTTCGGATTTATAATATTAGTAGGAAGTAGGATATCTAGATTTTATACGTCGTCTTTTTCAGTTAAAATACATTCCTACTTCGGCAACAGGTAGTGGTGGCGCGAGTAAAATCGCTGGCGTGTAAATAGCCCACCATTTACGTATTAATATTTTTAAGGATAGCGGTAAATTATTTTGGATTAAAACATTGGCAAAAATCAGTAGGGATACACGAATCAATTTACAGTGTTTATTTAAGCCCACGTACCTTTAGACTGTGTCGAAACCGCCTCCGGAGCTCCCCAAGAAAGGAACTACAGAAAACTGTATGTATGCCTAAGCGCACACACACAACTCCACGTCGCGCCGGCCGGCGAGTTTGAATCCGAGAACATCCGAAAATGTACGAGGCACTGAACAATAAGTCACATCACAGTTCAAGCGGTCGATCACAATAGACACGATGAAGTTTTTATTTTAAGTCCTGGTTAATTAGATGATAATTATTTAATTAGTTTTCTACGTCACAAAATTCAATAGCGGAGGGTTTGTCAACCACACGGATCAGGTGACACACACGACTGAAAGTTTCTATTTTAAGTCTGTGAAGTTAGTCGCGAGTGCAAAAAATGTCACTCGATACAACTAGCGCCATCTCTAGGATCGTCCTTGAACGATCTCTAACAGTGGTCAGCAGAGAGCCTAATACACTGCAAATGTATTCAAATATCCAAAGATTCTTGCCAATATGAATATTAGGTATATAAAGTGAAGTATTTATTCACAGATGTATAATTTACATTTATTTTTTATATTATAAAAGGCAAAGACGCTTCACCATGCACCCCGCCTTGGAAGAGCGCAAGATCTTTCAAAAGAAACAGTAAGAGTTATTAGATTCTACTCGTTTATATTATGAAATAATCTAAAAGATCAATGAACTTTATGTCTGATCAGGCGTGAATGTTAATTATTTAAGTAATTGTAACTTAATCCTAATAATGCGGAATACTTATATAAGCGCGCGTAGATATATAAATAATAAATAATAATAAATATTTTACGAATATACATTTATTGTGTCGGAATGGGATATAGTTTGACGATAGGGCGTTTAAAACTACCTGAACTGGTCTTGACCGTGGCAACACGAACAATACCGTCGGTGCCTTTATAAACTTCGGTAATAACCCCTAAAGGCCAGTTTAGAGGAGCTAAATTATCCTGCCCAACGAGTACTACAGTCCCGATTTCAACCGGTTTATCCGGAGTAGCCCACTTTTGCCTTACTTGCAACGTATGCAAATACTCTAAGCGCCATTTTTTCCAAAAGGATTGGACCATGCTGTCCAAAAGTTCTTTGCGTTGTACAAGACTGATGCGCTGATCAGAAAGATCGGCAGTGGGTAAGTATTGCAGGGGAGACGACATTAAAAAATGGGCGGGAGTTATCACCTCTGGATGTGGATCAGAAGATACGACATTCAGAGGGCGCGAATTAAGAATACACTCTATTTGCGTCAATACGGTTTGTAATTCCTCATATGTTAGAAGCTGACTACCTATCACCCTGTACATATGAGTTTTCAAACTCTTAATGTTCGATTCCCACATTGCTCCAAAATGAGGAGCTCTAGGAGGAATCATTTTCCAGTCAATGCGTCGGGTCATCAACTCCTCTGAGAGTGACGAATTGAAACTAGAGTTCAATAAAAAAGTATATAGCTCATCCAATTGAGCTTTAGCACCAACGAAAGTGGTGGAATTATCAGAGTAAAGACAGGATACTGGTCCGCGGCGGGAAATAAAACGTTTAAAGGCGTCTACAAAAGCCGAAGAATTTAATGAAGTTACCAACTCAACATGCACAGCGTGGGTAACCAGGCATACAAACAGACAGACATACGCCTTCTGCGCGTGTTGACCTCTACGGCGGGTAAGCGTTATGCGTATGGGACCCGCATAATCTACTCCTGTGTGAGCAAAGGCTTTCGCTTCTGAAACACGATACGCAGGAAGATCTGCCATCATGGGAGTGGGATGCGACGGATTCACCTTAAAACACGTATTACATTTACGACATTGAGACCTGACGACAGTTCTGGCATCTAATATCCAGAAACGCTGTCGTAAAATCGACATGAGAAGTCCAGGGCCAGTATGACAGTTCACGACATGGTAATGTCGTATGATAAGATCAACGATATGATCGCGTTTAGGAAGTAGGACTGGGTACTTGGCATCAAATGGAAGATTTGACTTAGAAAGTCTTCCGTCGGATTAAAACATTGGCAAAAATCAGTAGGGATACACGAATCAATTTACAGTGTTTATTTAAGCCCACGTACCTTTAGACTGCGTCGAAACCGCCTCCGGAGCTCCCCAAGAAAGGAACTACAGCAAACTGTATGTATGCCTAAGCGCACACACACAACTCCACGTCGCGCCGGCCGGCGAGTTTGAATCCGAGAACATCCGAAAATGTACGAGGCACTGAACAATAAGTCACATCACAGTTCAAGCGGTCGATCACAATAGACACGATGAAGTTTTTATTTTAAGTCCTGGTTAATTAGATGATAATTATTTAATTAGTTTTCTACGTCACAAAATTCAATAGCGGAGGGTTTGTCAACCACACGGATCAGGTGACACACACGACTGAAAGTTTCTATTTTAAGTCTGTGAAGTTAGCCGCGAGTGCAAAAAATGTCACTCGATACAACTAGCGCCATCTCTAGGATCGTCCTTGAACGATCTCTAACAGTGGTCAGCAGAGAGCCTAATACACTGCAAATGTATTCAAATATCCAAAGATTCTTGCCAATATGAATATTAGGTATATAAAGTGAAGTATTTATTCACAGATGTATAATTTACATTTATTTTTTATATTATAAAAGGCAAAGACGCTTCACCAGGTAGTTTGTAAGAGAGATATGTATATATACCTCAACACAATAATATATTTTCACAGATTTAAAACAGTTTTTTTTTATTAAGTCACCACAGACTTTGTCACAAAAAACTTACAATACATTAAATAGGTATATAATAGAATAGAATAGAATTATTTATTCGCCTTATAACAAAGATTGTTACACTGGGCAAGTCACATTGTTACAATTAATATCCGATTAATTTATATGTATCTACATCTTAAATAACAGTAGGATAAACTAATTTATATTTATAATAATTTTGACACTTGACAAAAAAATTATAATAATATGGTATGTAAATAAATAAAATTAAAAAATTGTTAATTATATTCCATAGTAAAAAAATAAATGTAAAAGCATGTCAGTAATTAATTAATATTATTGAATTAAAAATATCATTTTTAAATATCTTACTTATCTAATTTTAGCTGTGTCACATTATTACAATCATTACATGAATAAATTAATGATAAAATTAAATGATTCCAATTATTAAATTTTCTGACATGTCAATACTCTTAATTTAAAATGTTGTTGCCGATATACGCATGTCTATAAATTCATTAAGCGAGTATAGTGGATTTTCTTCAAAGTTTAAAAAACAGTTTTATTTTTCGTTTAAAGTCAATTGCATTTAACTCGGTCACTGTAAGTGGTAATTTGTTGTAGGTACATAGTTATTTTATTATAAATTCCTTGTTTTTGTACCTTTGCTAATTTGATTCTCGGTAACAACAAATAATCTATAACTAAATTATAAGCAAACTTACATATAATTTTAAAGAATAACTGCTTATAAAATCAATGGCAATGGTTTCTAGAAACAAGAAAAACCACAAAGTCATTCTCAATATTAGGAAAATCACCGAAAATCCTTCAAATGTGTGAAGTGTTTGTCAAACGGGAAAAATAGTGAATGGAAATGAAACCGTTTGATACATTCGTGCATTCCGGCGAATATTACTTAGTTTTGCGAATCCGTGAATCGCAGTACAGTTATGCCGCAGAAGCACTAATTTAGCACATCCATTTGTCGAGCTTATATAGTGCACTATGCGATGTGATGACTGAGTAGTACGATGTGATAAAAATAAAGGCAATGAAAGTAAGAAAGAAAGAAAGGAAATACATTTATTATTAATGACACACACAACATGTGCAAAATACACATAAATATACATACAAAATAATAAAAAATAAAATAAATAAAACATGTGAAATGTGAGTGTCATTAATATGGGTTACGACTCGGCATACGACTAAGATTAGACCTTAGTCACTGATTTTCAGTCGCAACCCAGTCATGACTACACGAACTTCAGGACAAAACAATACCAAATATATATAGACTAAAAAAAACATTAAAATCAAAACAATAAACTTATTATAACAAAGAAAAAACATATGTAATAAATAAAAACAAAATGCGGCCGTAGCATTTTTGGCCCATTGTGTAATAAGGTTAAAAGTAAAACATACCTGCTCGCAATTTCCCTGATTTCTTCTTCTTGCCAATCCTAGTCTTCTTAACCACAACTTTATACTTATTGCTGACTCCATACCCTTGGCTCGACGCATACCCGTAGCTTATATTGGTTGCATCGTACATACTACCTTTCTTAAAAGTAGGGTACCCATGACTGTAAGTCCCCTGAACCCCGTAGACAGGATATTTCTGACCGTAGCTGGGGTAGCTGCTACCCCCAGTTGAATAACTGTTACCCCCGTGGGGGTAGCTGAGGGTACTGTGAGCGTAAGTTTGATAGTTGTGACCATAGCTTGGGTACACGTATTGATAGCATGGTTTGCTCTGTTTCTTGTTATTATAGACAGTGAAGTGTTGACATGGACTTTCGTAGCCGTGACCATGATGATCGTAGCCGTGGTCACTATAGCCATGGTCATGCTTATGGTCATGACCATATAAACTTTGGAACAGCGCGTCTAAAGCCTCGAAATATTCGGGAGAATGCGTTGGCGATGGTGGTTTGTACACAAAGGTAGTTTTAAGACATTTATTATGGTTTTGGGCTAAAATTAACAACACTGGGAAAGTTTGAATCAAACTACATATTGTGCTTTCTTGAATTGTCATTTTCGACTTTTCAACTCGACCATCCAGTCGTAAAATCAAATGTAAACTGAAACTTACTAAATTAAAAAATATAGGTTATCTACGAAATCAGTAATTTTCATGTTGCAATAAAAATTGGGGCTTGTATAAAGTAACAAATGTATTTTATAATGTTATCGATCGATCTGTAACAGATTTGAGCGTATTTCATAATATAAAATAGTGTAATTATAATAATAACGTCTATACCAATTGCTTTACGAACGGATCATTTACCTTGTATTGTAGAGAAAATAATAATGCAATACAACTACACACGATATAGTTCACATAGTTATCGTTATCAACATTCACATCATAACACCCACACAAAGATACCCAAAAAATTAAAAAAAAAAAAACTCTGGGTAGCAATGAACTGTAATCGGCAAGCGTGGCGCTTACCATCAGGCCAGCGACTTGCTCGTCTTGTCACTCAATAATCATAAAAAAGACCATAGAACGCTTTCAAACTCACAGGCCCACAATAAGTTCGATGACTTGTGTCGTGGTTGCCGGAAACGTTCAGCACGCAATCACAACCAGAACCAAAAACACAAATTTCCCTTGGGGAGAAAATTTGTGTTTCCACCAGGAATCGAACGCAATACCTCCGCTTAGAAGGCGAACGCGCACCCAAATAAGCACCAATAGGTAGCTGAAAAACTGGAAACACTTTCCCTTGAGTAGGCAAATTGTGTTCCTACCGGGTATCGAAGCCAGGACCTACGGCAATGCGCGGCGCACCATCGTGCCATAATCTTGCATTGCAATGCATTGTTTTACATTTATTTGTAATGTAATTAAGTAATGCAAGTATTTGACAACTTTCTCACCTGATGATAAATGATGATGCGGCCTAAGAGTCCCAGATTTATCGTTTGATTCGTCTTGAAGTTCCGTAATTATATAGAATTTTAATCCTTTTTATTTACAACTGGTTTTTCTCAGCAATTACTCAACGCTTCTAGAATAAGGTATTGCGAGGCATTGTGAATGCACATTGGGACGTCCGAAATGACGATCTCCACCAGGACAAAATCATTATAAAATACGCAGAAGCTCATGAATATAGACTTCACCATCATATGAACGTCGAGGCCATCCAGCTCCTCGATCACACGTATATAGTGAGACGACTCAAAAGAACAAAACCGTTTGAACTTGCTTAGTGTTAGTGTAATGTAGTGTTTTATAAGTGTTGCTTAAAAAGAACACATGAACCAAGTGTCTTTGCCTTAACAGAGACAATAAGAAAATTGTTAATGGACACATTCTTGGATATTTTAAATCTAGCAGAATAAGTTAAATTTAAGTTACTTATTAGCCTAATTTTGGCTAGATTGTAACAAAAACAGGGAACAAGCCATCGATCGTGACATATATTAGTAAAAAAAATTTGGTAAAACATTGGCTTTCAAAAACTTTATGAAGTAAGTATTACCTGTTGATATTATTGTATATAAATACTAGCTGCGCCCCGCGGTTTCACACGCGTTGATAATGATGAAAAGTGATGATGATGATGATGATGAAAAATAGATGTTGGCCGATTCTCATAGATACCGGATAAGCACAAAAAATTTCATCAAAATCGGTCAAGCCGTTTCGGAGGAGTATGGCAACGAAAACTGTGACACAAGAATTTTATATATTAGATACTAGCTGCGCCCCGCGGTTTCACCCGCGTTGATAATGATGAAAAGTGATGATGATGAAAAATAGATGTTGGCCGATTCTCATAGATACCGGATAAGCACAAAAAATTTCATCAAAATCGGTCAAGCCGTTTCGGAGGAGTATAGCAACGAAAACTGTGACACGAGAATTATATATATTAGACTAGCTGCGCCCCGCGGTTTCACCCGCGTTGATAATGATGAAAAGTGATGATGATGATGATGATGAAAAATAGATGTTGGCCGATTCTCATAGATACCGGATAAGCACAAAAAATTTCATCAAAATCGGTCAAGCCGTTTCGGAGGAGTATGGCAACGAAAACTGTGACACGAGAATTTTATATATTAGATGTAGCTCGGTTTTTGTGCATCGTACCTACTCGATTTAATGTTTACTTTTTTCCTCAAATTTTATTTTATTTAGTTTTCCTGGTGGTGAAAGATAACATTTTCACATAAACATCACACACTAAACACAAAAAGCAGTAAAGTTGGTAGCTACCTACATCACAAAACTTTGCTGTCCCCATATAATATTTGTTACTTAGTTAGTGTCGGCTATCTCTAATGACCATAATGCATGGAGGCAAACTGCAGAAGCGCTTCCCGGCGAATGCATAACTTACCTAGGTTATATTTCGTATTATTTGACCGAACATTACTACATAGACCTCGCCAGTAAACTCTTCAAGTTGGACACAAACAAGGTACTGAGAGGGCACACCATGAAACTGGTCAAGCATGCAAGTGCAAGCAATCCCGAAAACACTTCCTGCCGAACCGAATAATTAGAGTGTGGAATATGCCGAATATGCTACCAGAGAGTGATTAGTGTTCCCTCAGAAAACTCATAAAAAAATAGACTGGACAATCATTAAAAAAAAAGCAGATACACAGAACTGATAAACACGCTTTAGTTTAAAAAGCTGCCAGTGTATAAACAATAATAATTATTATTATCATCTTTATTTATTACTAGCTTTTGCCCGCGGCTTCGCTCGCGTTAAGAAGTACAACAAACTTTCATCCCCTATTTTATCCCCTTGGGGGTAGAATTAATCAAAATCCTTTCTTAGCGGATGCCTACGTCATAACATCTACCTGCATGCCAAATTTCAGCCCGATCCGTTCCAGTGGTTTGGGCTGTGCGTTGATAGATCACTATGTCAGTCAGTCAGTCAGTCAGTCACCTTTGAGTTATATATATTTAGAAGATGTTTTCTTAGGTGGAAGTTTCTTTTTAACAATATTTTTGTAAAAGTAATAAACAATTTATTACTACAAAAAAAAAATACATAAACCTAGTATGCCACCAGCAGCGGGGCAAGGCCCATACTCATAATAATAAATTTTATTATGAGCTCGGGTTTGACAATTACCTATGTCACAGTCCAGCTTGATTCATATACTATTAAACATTGCAATTTACAATTACAACCTCGCATTACACACTCATCTATAAATTATTTAGGTCAAGATCTTCGACTTATTAAAAGCTAACGAGTGAAGGTACAGGAAAAACCAAATGATGCAACGTGATGAGAGATGAATAAAGCAAAGGTTGCATAAGTAATGAATTCTAATCAAATCAAACATGTTTTTTCACGTGGCAAGAGCTCATGACAGTTAAATTCTTTTTACAAGCCTTTATTTAGTTTCACCTGCCCCGTTATCTGTCGGTCTGTAATCTAATTTTGCAAGCTAAATTAGACACACTTCCCGATGTCCGATTGGACTCAGGTGTACTTGAAAGAAAAAAAGAAAGAAAATACATTTATTATTAACTAGCAGTGCCCCGCGGCTTCGCCCGCTATTATGAAGTTAAAAAGTAGCCTATGTGTTAATCCTAGGTATAATCTATGTACATTCCAAATTTCATCCAAATCCGTTCAGCCGTTAAAGCGTGAAGAGGGAACAAACATATTTACACACTTACACACAAACTTTCGGATTTATAATATTAGTAGGATAGGATAGTATGATTAGTAGGATGACACACACAACATTTACACACAAACAAACAGCAAAATAAATGAAATACACAGAATAATTAAACGCAAGCAAAGCTTAAAAAAACCGACTTCACCGCTTTATCTTCGGAACCTTGATCAGATTTAATGTATAAACACGCATTATTGACGATAACTCAAAAACTACAGATCTGATCTTGATCAAATTTCAATGGGACCACATGAGAAGCACCAGCATTCAAATAAAAAAACATCAAAATCGGCCCACAATGAAAGAAGTTATGAGGTAACTTTTGAAGTCGGGTAAACCAGAACATCGTCAAAGCACGCATTATTCGTCACAAAAATAGACATTATTGATGATATTTCTGATCAGTAGTGATCAGATCTTGATCAAATTTAAATGGGACCAATTAGAAAGCAACATCTTTCAAACTAAAGAAAAAATTTCGAATTCGGCTCACGTGGAGAGAAGCTATGAGGTAACACACATAAAAAAAAAGTCGACTTCAGTACCTCCTCCTTTTTGGGAAGTCGGTAAAAATAAAATAATTTGTTGTGCGTTAGTCTGGAAAAAACTCGAAAACGGCAACCGATTTGCCTTTTCTTGTTGTGTTTGTAATCCTCGGGGCAAGGTTTGTATATAAATTTGCATCCAGGCGAAGCCGGGGCAATTCACTAGTTACGGATAAACGTAGAAGCGAAACGTTTCGAATAATATTTAAATTTTATAAGTCTCGATACAATTATCATAAATTCTTATATTAGTGTGACATTTCGAATCAAGTTGGCAGAAATCTAAAAATAATTAAATACCCAATGACGTCTGATAAATACCCTATACCTATTACTATAGATCCGATTTAGCCAGTTCTAGGTATGTCTGTTTGTTCTATCCTCACGACGAAACGGATGAACTGATTTAGATGAAATTTGAAATGAATACTCGTCATATCAAGGTTTAACACATGCGCTACTTTTTATCCTGAATTCTAATCATCATCGGCATTAACAACGCGAGTGAAGCCGCGTGGCAGAGTCAGTGTATAATAATATTTTTCTTAATATAACATTATTACTATAAAATATTCTTAAACTATAAGCTTTTTAATGGAATAGTTTTGGATTATTATAAAAAGACTACGCTTTACCTATCACGGAGACACCTTCAAAATTCAAAGTGAGTCCGGTTTAATAAATAACAAATATTATAAATAATAATAATAAACTATTAATTAATATAAAGTCAGCCAATATTTCTACTTCTCATCATCATCTTTCACATCTTCACACTATATTATAAAATGTATTTTTTATCAACGCTTTCACACTCGCAGGCTGCCACTAAGTTCAATGACTTGTGTCGTGGGTGCCGGAAATATTCACATCACACACAAAATCACAACCAGAACCAGAAACACAAGTTTTCCTTGAGGAGAAAACTTCTGTTACCACCGGGAATCGAACCCGATAGAAGCTCATAAGGCGAACGCCAAACTTAGCCAAATTTTCCTCCTCCTTATTTTGAAGTTGATGTACTACAAATGATGTACTTATCATCATCTTCATTGAATCGTCTTTTTGACTTCAGTGTCCGCGTCAGTCTATCGTCCTTCTAGTGTGCGTTTTGTTATTTGGAATTGTCCATAGATTTATCACATTTTATAGGTACATTGAAATTCATAATTTAAAAGCATTTAAACAAGAAAAAAAAATTCATGTGTAATTTTACATCAATTAAGATGAAAAGAAGAGAAGATCTCATACAATTTTGCGAATCTGGCAATAGATTCATTAACTTTCATGAGTGCCTCTTTGGGGCCCATGTGAATAAACGATTTTGATTTTGAATATTTGTAAAGATAACCTACCTTTTTTATTTATTTTCTTTCTCTATCAAAAGTTTGACTGGAAGTGATCGTTCTTAGTGATTAGTCGACCCATTGTATATTATTTAAATAATGTGTTTGTTTTTTACTTAATTTGGTACACCAAAGAATTTGCATTGTATTATTGACATAAACGCTTTCACACTTTCAGCCTTATTTTTGATAAACAACCATTTGACCACTATCTCACTTGATAGAAAGCGTTGTTGCGGCCTATTCACTCTTGGCTTGAAGACTCCCAGATTATACCGATCGGGGAACAAAGACGCGGACAATGAGCTCCACTCCTTTTTTCCACTCCTTCAACAAAAGTAGAAGCGAAACGCTTCGAGTGAACAGGAGGTATGTCAATCATAAACGGACGACATTTATTTATACGTTTATATTTCTACTATTTTTTAAAATATAAATAGGTAAAAATAGGATTTAGGAAAATCTATTATGGCTGTGCAACGTCAAAAGATGTATCTGCTATTTAATTTTAAATATAACAAAGTTTACAATGCCATTTGAGTAAAAATATTAGCATGTCAATTCAATTATTATAAATCATTAATTAAAATAAATTGTAAATAATTGATTAAAATAACGTGTAAATTTTATCCAATTATTACAAAGTCATCACCGAATTATTAATATCTTCTCCATCCAAAGGTTGTCTGGAAGAGATCGCTTTTAGCGATAAGACCGCCGATTGTACACTTTAATTTAAGGTTTAAAATGTTTTGTAAGTGATTTATGTGTAAGGTGTGACAATAAAGCGTTATCTATCTATCTATCTATCTCATCTATATCTATTATTAGCTTTTATCTAGAAAACATTAAGTTGATTTTTCTATAAATAAATACATAAATTATCCTAAATGACGGATACGTACTGGTTTCATAATATTTGGATATGCATGACGTATACAAGTAAGGACAAATGTTTCACAACATTGTAGAGTGAACAGATATAATTACTCTATATGTCTGTATCAATCAATCATTTGACTCACTCTATTAAACCATACACAGGAGATAGTCGTCAGCTATCCAAGGTCTCTACCATTCTGAAAATGCTTGAGAAATGCGTAACATTTGCTTACATTTAAGTTATTTATATGTCGGAATTAATAACAATATAATTAACTGGCCGTGCCCCGCGGTTTCGCCGCTATTATCAAGTTAAAAAGTAGCCTATGTGTTAAACCTAGGTATAAACTATGTACATTCTTAATTTTATCCAAACTCGTTTAAAGCGTGAAGAAGGAACAAACATACAAACTTACAGACAATATTTCGGATTTATAATATTAGTAGGATAAACGCTTTCACAATCACAGCTCACACTAAGTTCGACGACTTGTGTCGTGGGTGCTGGAAACATTCACATCTCACACACAATCACACGCAGAACCAGAAACACAAATTTTCCCTTTGGGAGAATACTTGTATTCCTACTGGGAATCAAACACTAACAAAGCTAACGGGCAGTTCAACATGCTTACATACAAACGGTGTTTAAAACACAATCTTCCTTTTAACTTCGGCGTGGGTAAATAGGTATGACTCAAGCGCACTACCAACTAATGTCACCGACCTCTAAATCCCCTAAACGTCACCAATGTCACCATAATCCGTTTGTGATTCCGGTACTTTCCGACATCCGCTTTGTTCCGGAATTACCGGATGTGTTATATTATTAATATTACCAGTACTGGGAAATGATCCGACCCTATCGAGAAGTGTTGACAGAACAAGGTCGCTCTATACTTACTCTATAAACTATGTTGTAACTGTGGTTAAAATTACGCGTAGTTAACGTGGGTGTTTTTGTATAACCTGTTTTTATTCTATTGCAATTCAAATCTATCTATATAATTATATATATATATATATATATTTTAGAAGTCCAAGAAAGGTTTAAAAAGTGAAAAATATAAAGAAATTGCAAGGAAGGTAGTAAAAACAATTATCTTATTGTGCCATACAAACTGTTCGTACCTGTCAAAGATTATACACAAAATAAATTTCTGAACGCACTATAAATATTTGACACAAGGATGTTGTAGCTAAAGTAATGTAGGTTTGTTTCCTATTTCGATGATTTGACAACAAACAAATTTGACATATATGTTTGCTGACAAATATTTGGCGGTACGAATTGTATATTAGCAATATATGCATATTTTTATGCTTTTAGTCGATTCATTACGTTAATATTGCCAGCAAACAAATTTCATATTTAAACATTACATTCGATATTTTAATATATGTAATGCTTCTGTACGAGTGTTTGTCACACCTAACTCCTCCTAAACGGCTGGACCGATTTGGATGAATTGTGTGTACATTTCAATAGATTTTTGGATGGTTTCAAAACAATTGGACCGGTAGGTAGCGCTGCTGTTGGTATGTCAATGTGGTGCTGCTTTTCCGGGCAGGACGACGTCTGCCGGGTCCGCTTGTCAAAATATATATTTGAAAATGACATTTCACCGTTCTTTTTGAGGCGTCAGAGTACACGCTGCTGTAAAGAAGAGTTGAAAGGTCATCAACTTAAAAATGCGGTATGACGTCACGAATCAGTCTGACCAGTAGCTTTCCGCTACCGCTCAGCTACCGCTTTCTTACTCACCTCTCTACACTAAGTTCCAAGCCTTTGAACTTAGTATATCGTGGGTGCCAGAAACATTTACATCACAAACACAATCACTTCCAGAACCTGAAGCACAAATGTCCCACGAAGAGGACAATAGTGCTCTTACAACCCAGGAAGGATTTGATTCCCGAAAGGAGTTTTAGCTCTGCGGCGCGGAGAGCAAAGACTCATCCACTGCACCAACGAGGTCGTAATTAGATATATCTTGAAAATCGTTTTTATTTCAATTACTATGAAATTGGACTACAAGGATACGTTTTTGAACTGCTTGTTGGTTTATTTGGGTGCAATCGCCTTCCAAGCAGCTGGTACCGAGGTCGATTTCCGGTGGGAACACAGAGAGAAGTTTTCCGAGTCCGGCACCTACGATACAAATATTTGGGCTAAATGAGAGGCTTTAAGTGTTTCTATTTATAATATAATAACGTATGTTCGGTTCCTCCTTTCTCCGTCCGAGGCCTCGCTCATTCCACTAATGTCCATTGAATTCGCTGACGCGTGACTCAGTTTATGTGGACTCATTATTTTGTTGAGTTATTTGTTAGACAGGTGTGATTTAGTTTGTAGGTTGGGCTTGAGAAGCAGTTAACTTAATTGGATACAAGTAATACTTCAAAAAGTTTATTTTAAATCAAGCTTAGTGAGATAGTGGTCAAACACTAGCCTGTCACAAATAAAAAAAAAAAAAAAGCTTTTACAAGTTGTAAATATAAAAGGATCAAAAGTTAAATAACAACAGAATTAGTCAACGCGAAACAAACAAGCCCAAACTCGATGGGTTTATCTTGTTTAGTTCAGAAGTAACTTAGCCATCTTCCGTCTCCATCATCAGACCAGCTTCACGGTTCGATATCATTGTATTGTCACCGAAGATACATAAGTACACCAAAATTGAGTCCAAATGGACATCGGGAAGTGGGTCTAATTTAGCTTGCAAGATTTGATTACAGACATAAACATAAACGCTTTCACACTCACAGCCCCACACTAAGTTCGATGACTTGTGTCGTGGGTGCCAGAAAAATTCACATCACACACACAATCACAACCAGAACCAGACACACAAATTTTCCTTGGGGAGAAAGCTTGTGTTCCTGCCAGGAATCGAACCCGACCAACAAATAGACTGACGTCGGGACAGGTGAAACTAAATTAAAGCTTGTAAATTGAAATACGTAGTTGTACAATGTTATTACAGGACATATGAGACATACTAGGAACTAGTACACTCTGTTTCGATACCGTATTTAGAAGTACTTAGCTAACTCCCACGCTGCATTTTAACCGGATATTTCACAATTGTCGATACTGATCACAGCTCTCATTTTGAATCACGATATTATTATACGCGCACACATTTCTGTGAAGGTTATTTTCATTTTTTATTAGGGGCTGAGTTCACCAGGACAAGTTAACGTTCAATTTCGTTTCATATTCTCCGGTTAAATCTTACCTGTCATTCATCTTGATGACGTTTGATTCACCGTGACAGCGTAAGTATTAGTTGTCAAAAGATATCCTACTAGTAGTTCTGTAAGCTAATGTCTATTTTTCTAAATGGCTGAAATATGTTTTTTTACGTTTTTAACCTTTATATCTTCGCCATTTAGAAAATAATTCAAAAATTAAATCGACAAAAAAATTTTATACTAATTTTCGAACCTCCTCACAAAATTTCACGAGAATACGTTGAGAAATGGAACCTATAGATAAGAACAACTGGATATCCGCCGGACACATGAAAGCATTTTTGTCCAAGCTGAAACGGAGACGCTTCGCTCGCGCTACGCACTCTCTCGATCAATAAATACAAAATAAGATCCACCTCCCATCAATGACATTATATAAAAAAACACAAAATTTAAGTTCCATTGAAGGAGAGCGGAACTCTATCGGTTCATATTGATTAGCACAGGTCCGCTCCTCCACCCCTCCATGGGCGCAGTGGCCCGGAGGAGTTTGCATCCGGGCCTACCGCCCGGGGCAAGATAGTGACTGCTAGCGCGACCCTCTTCTTCTCCCATCTTGCCCCACCTCGACGAGGGACTGATCACGGGGGGTTTTTAGTGGGTTCGAGCCCCACATACCCATTTCCTTCATCCCTGGGAAGGAAAGAAAATACCAGGCATTTTCCCCACCACAAAAAAAGGGTCCGCTCCTCACGTGTCACGTGGCAGGCGGTGGTCTCCTTCTGCCCCCCCTTTCCTTGAAGGAAAGGAAGTGGTAGGCATTTTGACCCTCACAAAAAAAAGGTCCGCTCCTCACTGCTCCAGTTGGACGGGCAGCCTACATCCTATAATATGGATTATACGGTGTAAAGGAAATCCAAATTAAAATTCAAAAATGTTTATTCACATGGCCCCAAAGAGGCACTCAAGAAAGTTAATGACTCTACTGTCAGATTCACAAAATTACAGTTATCTCAAGAAAAACCAGTCAAGAAATTCAGCGGCGCATTTTTTCATATTTTTTTAAAACATTCTTAAACACTAATACAGGAATTATATTAACATAAGTATATCAATGCTATGAAGAATATAATATTGTTACAAACGTAGCTTATTTAAAAGTTACAGTCTGTAAGATACACTTATGTGTATAGACGAAACCAGATACGGAATAAATCTGACTCACTCAAAACCTTGAAGACATCTCAACAAGTTCTCGATTTTCGAAGATAAATCGATGTAGCCTACTTTAAAATTCAAGAGCACTGCAGTGAGGTCAGTGCGTGACGAACTGGTCATCCGGCTGCTTCCGAGACCGGCATCCACAATTAGCTATATAGGAAAACCCTCATTTGGTGTTAGGATTGTTCAGGTATTGTTTTTCCACACACGCTTTATTGTACATCCGAAATGGGTAAACTGTGGTTCCTTTAGACTTAATGTACACAGTTAACTAATTAAAATAGTTATCTATTCTATTCCTTTTTCGCTGTGCAATTTTTTTTATTTATTTAATAGTTTAGCACAAAACAGTGTACAAGGTAAAGCTTAATGCTATGAAGCATTATCTACCAGCTTTCCTGGGCGTGTAAGAAAAGTGTTTGGGCGTGCAGCTAAAGGATGTATAACTAAGTAAAAGTTTATAATAAACTTGAACAAATAAAAAAAAAATATTTCACATAATATAACATGGGACCGGGTGCATTAGAAATTTCCAAAGATTTGTCTAAGAGAGTAATTGATTCGGCACATGACCAAAATGCTGGTTTGTATTTGGGGCAGAGGATAAGCCTTGCTATACAGCGTGGTAATGCAGCAAGCATTTTGGGAACTTTGCCGAACATTAAAGATCGTCTAAACCATCTTTAACCTTTTTTTATAACTTGAATATTTATATTGTATACTATGTATAAACAATGTTTATCAATAAATTAGTATTTCCTGTTCTAGAATAATCATTGAGACTGGAGGGAAACATTACCCTAAAAAAAAAGAACTTGTGTATTATACGGATATTCCTACACATAACAATGTTCGGCATGTGAATTTTTCTCCTCAAATTTAAAAATTAATAATTATCTTTGATGAGTCCATGCACATAATATTCTTGAAACAAAATGATGTTATTTTCTGTTTGACAATAAACAAATTCTGAAATTAAATAATTTTTGTCAACAATTTAGCTGACAAATGACTATTAAGCTCAAAGGTCTTCAAACCGGATCTTCTTTAGGTCTATCCGAGGAACTTAGGACATAAAATAAAGATAGAACTTGTATAAACATTGCAATTTAATCTTCCTATTATCTATGTTAATACATTAAGGCAAGATTTATTTATACACATTATTTACTAGCACCTAATACCTACTTATATAAGTTATTACGTTACTATTTACAGACAAACTCGTAATAGTTAATAAGATAAATAGTTATTTTATATAAGTACACATTTGTTTACATTTTATGACTATTCATGGGCTATGAAAACTAACAAATAGAATTTACCTACATAATTAAGTGTGTATATACCGTCATTGGTAAGTAGTGAACAATCCTGCAGGGGGTGGATTAGAATCGACAGCTGAGCAGGATAAAAATGTTTTTTTTTTATAAAAACTTTTTTTAAACTGACGATTTTTTTTTTGTTTTTTTTTTTTTGGTTTTTTTAATTTCTATTGCCCAGTTGTTAATTCTAAACCACCCCTTGCATGATTGTACAATTCTAACCAATGACGGTATATAACGTTATACAGGGTGTGTGTTCTTACTATAAAAAATATTTTATACTTTTTTATTCTCGTTGCAAGCATTTGACCACTATCTCACCTGATGAAAAGTGATGATTTGGTCGAAGATGGATCATGCCTGCCTAGTAAATACCTGTTCACGTGTACTGTTCTTTAGTTCTTACCTACCTTCAGGTGACATAGTGCTCAAACTTTAGCCTATCAGTAATATAGAAATGTTTAGCGTCATGGCTAAAACAATGCACATTGAAAAGTCATAAAAAAAACTTGAGAGGTGTCAAGGGACACCCGGATGGAACGAAGTTCAATTTCAGTCTAGCCCCCTTTCGCAAAGCGCGATAAGGAACTTTCGTTCCAAAATTAAAAGAAAAATGCAAAAACCAACATCACGAGGTGTTCCCAGGCGGTACGGCCAAGTACTGACCGCGCCCGACGTTGCTGAACTTCGGTGATCGGACGAGAACGTGTTATGGCTTACAACTATAGCAAAAAGTGTCGATACAACTTTTGGTCTTAATTTTTTCCGTCTAGCCCCCTTTCGCAACGCGCGATAAGGAACTTTCGTTCCAAAAATATGTTTATAGATTTTTTAGGTATCGTCATTAAAATATACAAAACAATATAATATTGGCACCAATCGAAAAAATTACAATATCTATGTAATGAATACAGAAGTACAATCTATAAGGCAAGCTATGGCATTACGTACTTATAACTAAACTAAGTAAAATTATTTTTATACAAGCATAAATAAGTTTTTGGTGGAATGTTTTTTTATTTACAACATGACATTTTATTTACAATAAAATATTTACAACAATTCATTTAGAAATTAAAACTATCGTGGGTAATACACATTATTTATGTTGTATACGGCTTGAAACACGTCGAAAATTTTGACTTACTTTGTAGTCTACTAGTTTCGGACAAATTTGTAAGTCAACAATGTCAGTGTAGTAAGTCAAACTTTTTGACGTGTTTTAAGCCGTATACAACATAAATTAAGTTCATTTAGACTTGACACTAGTCTAATTAGATGCTGAATACCCCAGGATGACTTTTTATATCTTTGAGTGTTCTATTTAATCACACATTACACGTGACGTGCAATGAGAGTGTGTTGATTTTTGTAATACATCCTTGTATGACTGTTTTAATATACAGGTTTATTTGTAAAACACCAGAAAGCTCTCAGATCCAGATCCTTGTTCTAATTAATTTGGTTCTACGATTTTTTTCTGAATGTTATATTTTTCGTAATAATTATTTATTCTAAACAAACTATAATTACTAGTTCCTTCTTAGGGTTCCGTACCCAAAGGGTAAAAACGGGACCCTATTACAGAGACTTCGTTGTCCGTCCGTGTATGCGTCCGTCCGTCCATCTGTCTCCAGGCTGTATTTTAAATTAAAAGTCCTAGTCACTAGTCACAGTCAAAGTCAAGTCAAAGTTCAGTCATATCAAGTCATGCCCTAGTAAAGTGGTAGAACTTTTACTAGAACTTCTATTGGAGTTTAAGAGCGAATGCGAAATTCAAGTTTATCAACTTTGTATGATTTGCTCACACTTATGCACGTTCACTGAGTATTAACAGTTAATAATCCACCATTATTACACATTAACACTCGAAGAATCGCAGGTTTTGGAAAATTATACAAAATCAACTACGCCATTTATTCACTTTCGCGGCAAAACTACCTTCTTTATGCTTTTCTACAGCGAAAATAAAATAATGGGAAAATTTGCTAACAAACCCTCTTCGACACCATAACCGAGAAGATAAATAATATACATACTTTAAATTTGATTTAAAAATTCTAAATTCGAATCAGGAGGTTTCTGGTGTATTACTAATTACCTTGTATAATTATATTTCAGTGCGTAACAGCAAAACTATAAAATATAATCGTTTACGCAACTCAAAAGGCGATATATTATAATACTAGGTGTCCCGGCGACCTTCGTTCCGCCTAACAGTCAATGAATGTGCATATTTAGGAAGCCATACCCGGCATGCGTTACAATGTCACGTGACTATATTATTACAACCTTCATGTTTATGTTTGCAAATCCGAGTGACGTATGAGAATATGAAAAGCATGTCGAAATGTAAAAAAAAAATTTAAAGAAATGTACGTTCTTAAAAAGTATCCTATGTCCTTCTCCTGGCTCTAAACTACCTCCCTGCCAATTTTCAGCTAAATCGGTTCAGCCGTTCTTGAGTTATAAGTGGAGTAACTAACACGACTTTCTTTTATATATATAGATGATTGCATGAACAACAAATGTCAAATTCATTATTTCGCTTCGTGAAATAATAGGTTGCGGCACTCGACCTGTCAACTCATGTGTCAACTTCGTCGCGAAGTTTCGGTTTTCGTTAGCTGTTGCACGAAACTTTACCCGAAATACGAACCGTAGGACGTGCCTCGCTGAGTAAAATATCCACGATTCTCTACCCTCGCGCTTAGTGTCGGGTCTAACAGTGTTAAATCCATAACCTTGACTATTTAACAGCTTTAACTATGATTAAAACCACCGCTTAACTCTCGATAGAATAAGGGATTAATAGTGTAAACTCATCATAATAGAGGCTAGTAAACACAGACAAAATAACCAGTCTAGTATCTACTCCTCTCACGAAAACATCATGCCTTTTGAAGCATCAATTCAGTAGTTACAATTGGACGTCACGCAACTGACGTTTCGATTGACATTGATACTAAGGAATATACATGAGAATTAAATATAGGTTTAGTATAATTTTAGCTTCGAACTAACATAAACAATGGAATAAAAACATAAATAAATATATGCATTTTCCCTATTGTCGGCCAATTACAAGTAAGCATCGGCCAATCACAAGCACGGATTGGCCAATCATAAGCACAGATCGGCCAATCACAAGCACGGATTTGCTAACCACGAGCTCGGATTGGCCAATCTCAAGCAAGATCGGCCAATCAGAAGCACGGATCGGCCAATCACAAGCACGGATCAGCCAATCAGAAGCACGGATCGGTCAATCCAAATATACATTTATCTCATTCTTGAATTCTGTTACCAAGGGAAATTTAGCGTCATGGAAATTATGCTGACATTAACTGGTATCGACTGGTTCCATAATGTTCGTCGGTAAGTAGCTGGTACATTCAGTTGCAGTGGTTCCGTGCGGGGTGCGCGGGGTGGGGGTGCGTGTGCGGCGGCGCGGGCGCGTGCAGCGCGGGGTTGGCGACGGCGATGATGCTGTCCCCGCGCGCCGCCACCACCTGCGGCCGGGCCTCCTCCGCCTCCTGAGGACACCACCCAACACTCAAGGGACTAATCATAATGGAATTCGAACAAAAACATCTATATACAACCTGTATCAAAAAGGTGTAATGATACTTGGTGGTGTGTATGTGTCTGCCAGAGGACGAAAATTGCAATCGGAGATCATGTTTTCCATAAAAAAAATATTTTCAAACGTTTTTGACAACCCTACGATTACATCTGTGGCGTCAGACGTCTATGTCCAAAGGCTATGTGGTGTAGAACGTAAGCTGATGAAATAAGGTTGGAAATGCCATAATTTTTTAGAATCTTTAATTTATCGTAATTCAATATTCATACTGCTGCCGCGAATTCAGAAGTTTCTATTAGATATACACAATATGTAGCTAGATGCGCGGTTTGAGTACTACTACACCTTTCTGTTACACATTGTAAAATGTATAGTAATAGCAATTTGTTATAATGTAAAACAAACAATTGCTATACATTTTAGAAATCAGATTATTTTAAATATTGTATGTGATTATCCCATACGATACCTAAAAAGTATTTTATTTATATACTCTATAACAATATATAATAGAATATATATATTACATTATTACATTAGGGATAGTAGCTAAATCATCATGAAAGTAATAGCGGAATTCATGCGGACCATCGCCATGAAATGCTTCGAAAATACATGACGCATTGAATTTCAATGCATTTAAATATCATCTATATAATTAATAAAACTAATGCAACATTTTAATTGTAATGGTAAAGGAACAATTCAATTAAAGATTTTTTTTTAGGTGCCAAAGATACTTCAAACATCTTCCTATCAAAAAATTCAATAGATCTCAATTTTACCTGGGTCATATGACAATAAAAACCGGACTGAATTGAATGAATCTAAAATAACGTCACACGAATATTGTTTCTATAGATACTGATGTTTCGACTTACAGGAGGAGGAGTGCTGGTGCTCGAGTATGAACATCTTGAATCAGCATCGTCACTCTCAGTCTTCACTCCCCACCACCTGAAAACGACAATAGTAAGAAAAATATTTTTACAAAATAACTTTTTTTTTTTCTTCAACTGTAAGATATGAGTATATCCTACTATACAGGGTAGTTTGTAAAATACCAAATACCTCTTAGAACATCGTTTCAAAAATTGATACAAACGTACGGCTATTGCAAATTCTAAAAAAAAACACATATATCTTCTCTGTTATCTATAGCGTCAAGTCTAAACTGGCGTCGGCATGCATATTACGAGGCGTGGATGCCGTTCTTCATGGGACAGCCAGTAATGAATCGAGCGAAGCGAGATCTCTATGTTGACTTGGGTGATTCAGCACTATTTCCGGTCATAATAGTGCGGAACCACCCAATATGTAAAGCTATGGTCCAAAGTCAGAAATGGCAATTTAAATAAAATAATTTAAAATAATAAGGAGGCACCCATACACGTAAGCGGGAGGGATAGAACAAGAATCAAGGCCTGAGAGCTTTTTGGTATTTTATAAATGACCATGTATATAGCGACAGACAGCGCATTTCTTACTCTGTGTCTATAGAAGTTAGCTAAAAAAAATCAAGAAGTAATACTAACCCGTGGTTCGAATTGCTTTTCGCTGCGTCGGGGCTAGCTCGGACTCCGTTATCCTCGCCGTCCTGTAACACACAATATCTTAATTATAATCAATACTAATAAGGATAATCCATGCAGATTAGCAAACGTTACATCACATAATTAAGACGATATGCAAATTTTTGAGCCGCTAAATATTAGTCGTATTTAGTAATGTCAAAAAATAAAGCATATTTGGACAATATATATTAGACAATATAATAATCTAAATAAATATAATTGAGAAATAGAAATGGTGAAAGTTTTCTCTATAGAATATTTTTTCCAAGATTTTCTCTATGTTTTTTTAAAGTTCTAATAGTTAAACTTGTTACACCGACTCTAAAAAAGATACAAAATGTTTTAACTACATTCTTTAGATAATTGAATTATCTAAAATGGAACCCATTTTTATTTTAAATGGAACTCAATTAAAACGAATTTTACGATTTATCGTTTAAGAGAGATAAGGGGACATGGGTCTGTTCTATATGTTTATCTTTTTATTGTATGGCAACTAATAGCAAGTAAATAGCTAGTCAAGTTTTTTACACATCCGGCTAAAATAAACTTGTGTATCGTCTTAAAAAGCCATCAATAATTGGGCTCTTCCAAGAAACCATTTCATAATTTTCGTCACAAATCCAAAAAGAAAAACACATACAGATCTTATCTGAGAGATCTAAAGTAACTATTATTTAGACAATTATGCTACGCCATCACAAATGCAATAAGTATAAACAATATCTAGAGGCTTCAAGAGCAAATTAGTATCCTCTTCGAGCATGTTACGCGGTTGATGGCGTAACATGCCCGAAGATCACTTTCCATCAGATGATAGGTGTGACAAATTGAGACACTTTATGAGTAACAATTTTCAGGAAGATAAAAGAAATACCAATAATTTGATGTTAATTGTTCCAATTCAAATACGTATTAATGTGGGCCTTTAATCAAAGATAATTATTTTCTTATTTCATTAAAATTATTTATTTATATCAAAGATAATATTTGCTATTGTAATATTTATTATAAATAACCACACATCATTAGACAAACTGTTCCATTTGTCTTAGTCTAAGGTAAAGTGTTAGTTAGTAAATTCAATAAAAATAATATTAATACAATACAATACAAAACACTTTATTGTATACCAAAAAAATATATAAACAATGACAAATAAAATGATACAATCATCGTGGTAGTACAATGGCATTAATATTATTATTATAATATTATTTTTATTTAATTTACTAACAATTATTTATAAGGAAGCAACCACCGCTTAGAGACAAATTATGAACTGTTTGCAAACAAGCTTCTTTTACTTGAACAAGTTTTGTTTTACGTTAAAATTAATAATATAGTTACAGCAATTAAGCACCAATGAGAATAAGTAGCTATAAATATAAGATTGTACTAATAGCATGCCAATATTAAATATATCCACTTACCAGCAGAAAATCCCGCGAATCTAAAGCAAAATAACTACATTGCGTGAGTTAGAATTTACAAAGGCGTTTGATTTAGTTATTCATGCTTACCTTTTGAAATAGCAACCAAATTGATGTCTAATACTAAATATATACCTAGAAATGTAGATGGAAGGTAATAATCAGACAGTCTTATGAATCAGCTAGAAAACTAGACAAGAAAAAGTATTATAAATGTATATGTCATGGTGTACCGCAAGGTTCGCTACTAGGGCCTTTAGTTCTCTGCATGCATGTTAACCTAGTTTTCGTAAGATTTTCTATTCTTAAAGTTATAAGATTTTTCAGGCATAACTCTTATTAGAATTCTCAAAAGTATCGAAAGGTACTTTTGATAATCGAATTCTAGCATGTATTTTTCTAAAAGGAATTTTTAAAAGACTAGTTAAATGTATAATCAGATTACTCACGAATTAATAATTGAATTAAAAAAAAGGCATTTTGACCTTTATATTATATACATGCATATTGACTACATTTTTTAGCTTCGGCTGTTGTTAGGCAAGTCGTTCATTTAATCGAAGGTAAGCTACGAGTACGTCTATACTTGTAGGTTTCTTATAGTCCAAAATCTTGTTGGAAATCTACAATACTTATCTAAATAGTTGTAGAGTTGGTGGTAAGATACAGGCTTACCACCAATTCTACAATCTATTAGATTCTAAAGAATCTAATAAATCAGATTCTGTGTCAAGGTTAGAGTTAGATCGACAAAAAGATGATATTTCATGAATCGATATTTTATGTAAGTTTTCTATAAACCTGGATTTAAGTCTACCCAGCTTTAAACTTCGGCTAGATCTAGGCTAGACTAGATATAGCTAAAAGTGGCAGTTAAAAGAGACTTGATATGGCCAAGTATAAGCAGGTCCCAAATTCTGAGTTATGGATCTCCAAGACCAGCAAGGTTGACGTACAGCAAGGTTGGCTTGTTTCCAGGACCAATATATATAAATAGAAGTTAGAGTTCCAATAGACCGTTGTTAGACCTAGGTATAAAACCTTGCCAAGTCATTGTTCATAGCCAGCTATGTTCAGTGAGAAGACAGATCATATTTTTCCCCAAGAAGATCCCAGCCAGTTATAATATTAGATATATGCTCCGCTAAGGTTTTCAAAGTCTACACCTCGTCAAGCCAAATTAAGGTTATAACCAATTCCGTTAGTTAGATGCGGCTAAGTGCGGCTAGGTGCGGCTAAGTGCAGCTAGGTGCGCCTAAGTGCTACGAGTCAGTGAGGTCTACATGCGTGGCGACCTGCCGCGGTCGCTTGGCGGGAGACTCGTCTTCATCTCTCTCCTCGCCGGTAGATGCGGTGGGAGGGAGGCTGGAAACGGAAATAGGAATAAATTAGTAATGTGTTTCTAAAGAATAACCTGTTTTGGAGGCAACTGGAATCGTGAAATATGAGAAGCCTTGCATGTTATTAAAACATGATATCAATTCTTTCATCAGAATATACTCAGGCGCCGTAATTGTAATGCAATTTGAAATAAAAAACAATAATATATAGAGAAAAAAGGAACTACCATGTGGAATAACTATGTGGGGGAAATCAGTTAGTTAGTTTAAATGGTTATTCGTTACACTTCTGCCCATACCAACAATAATCAATAATCTTCTCGAGACCATGGCCAATGCAACTTGGCCGAAACGTCGAGGTAAATAAAAATAGTTTTTAGCGCGATTAAGTCCCGAGATATTACCTAAACTAATAAATACTTAGTAAAGACATTTTTGATTTCAAACCTGGTGGTAAGTATTATAATTACTTGTGTTATTAAAAGTGTGCATTATTCAAGGGTACTGCCGGCCCGTTGTACGGGCTTGTTACCAAGATTATTCTCTCAACCCAACAGTCAAGAAACAATACCCACACTAAGTTCAAAGACTTGTATCGTGGGTGCCGGAAACATTCACATCACACACACACATTACACCCAGAACCAGAAGCACAAATTTCCCTTGGGAAGGAATTAGTGCTCCTGCCGGGAATCGAACCCAGGACCCACGGCGCAGAGGGCGGACACCTGTCCACTGCGCCAACTGGGTTGTCATGATAAATTCACTCTGTCAAATAGGCTATTGATCTAGGTGTGTGAGTGGAGATGAGCAGCTCACCCATGCTTGGAGTAATGCAGTCCCGCGCGCCTGACGAGCTGCCTCGCCAGCGGGAACAGCTCGTCCCGTCGCGTTAGCAGCGCCGGCACGCAGCGGCAGATCTGAGCCGCCGCCTCGTTCACCATTACCTGGAAAGCATAGGTTCTTTTTAGATTTAAGCCTAGTCCTGAATATCTTCTGCTTCTCAATTCAGTCTTATAGCAAGCATATGGCTGAAGATACAGCATGCTTGCCTCGACACCTATTCCTTGCCTCGATGTCAATAGAACTTGAATATCTTCTCACTTCTGAAGAAATATTGTTAATTAGGTATATATCTATACTGCTAGCTTGAATATATTCTCTCTTTGACTATTAGCCTAGGTTTATAATTGGTCTGGAGTTTGAACGAATTTATTTCCAAATACATTGCCGATATGAGTGAAGAAGGGCAAATTAACGAACCTTAAACCATGCCCTATTTTAAGAACCTTTCATGACGAACAAGAAAATAAAAACAATTTACAATTTGGTTGGAATTGTTGGAAATCGTTAGCATACGTAGGTCAGCACTGCACTAAACCAGACCAGATGAATTAAATGAGATTCGTCTTGACTAGTACAGGACCTGTGTATTGCATATTTTCAAATGGTATATCCTATAATGATTCTCAATTTATTGAATACTGGTTTGTAAAGAGATCAGACCTAAAGACAATGAAATCATCACGAGAAATATTTACTACAGTTAGAAATATAATGAAGTGAACTGTCAAAGAGATATTGAATTGCTCACCTCATGCAACGTTAAAGGCTTCTCCGGCTTCCTCTTGCAGTCAAACCTTCCATAAATCGCCGCGTACTTCCTAATCTCCTCCATCCTTCTCGGATCCGTCTCCGGCATCATCATCACCAGCTCCAGGTCCTTACACATCTTTTTCTTAGTGTTTTGAGGTTTCGGCTCCAGCTGAGGCAGGTGTTTACTCAACTTCTCAGCCGCTGCCGAAAGCTTCTGGACGTGCACATCTAGAAGAACCGGGGTGAGCTGGACTGGTGATGTGATTGATGACGGACTGGATCCTGCTGATGCAGGTGGACAAGCGCTTTGAGGAGAAAATGATCTTGTGGCTGTGGAAGTGACTGGTGCGGCTGGTGCGGGTGATGGAGGCAAAACTATCTTTGAAAAGGTGTTAGGTTGGTGTACAGGACTGGCGTTGGGAGCGGAAGCGGTAGATCCACAGCTGTTATCCGGAGCACCTGGAGAAGGACTATACATGGGTCTGTTTTCAGGAGACGCGACGGTTCTGGGTAAAACGTTAGGGATAGAAGGTGGGATGTTAAGTAATCTTTGGTTGCATTGGATGAAGGGGTTTTCTGATGGACAGAGGTTGGGAACGATAGGGATTTGGAAGAGTGCTGGGTTGTTGACCCACTCCTGTAGGGCTTTCTGGAGGCGACGGACATGGAGCGGCTTAGACGCCATGCCGACGAGGGCCATGATCTCGAGGAATTCTTCCTCGCCAGCGTCACAGAGCTGCTGAACATCATCACCACCTGGAAATGCAGAAGAGAGGGTCAATTCGTAATCCATGTTGTTCGTAGGGTATTTTTTCTTTTAATGTTGACTTCGCAATCTTGTGCATTTAGCCAGTGTCAAGTAATTATATATTTTAAGTGTATTTCATATTAAAAGTCCTAGTCAAAAGTCACAGTCAAAGTCAAGTAATAGAGTCAAGGTCCAGTCATAGTAAAGTGGTATAAACTTTACTAGAACTTGTATTGGAGTTTTGGAGCGAAGACAAAAATCACGTTTTTCAACTTTGTATGATTTGCCTACACTTACCTATGCACGTTTCGTAAACGTCGTCGTAACACTAGAAGAATCACGGGTTTTGGAAAATTAAACAAAATCAACAACGCCATTTTTTCACTTTCGCGGCAAAACTCCGCTAGTTTGTTATTTGTTCACAAAGCTTTTGTGTGCTGTCAAAATACAGACTATATCGAAGTAAGGTGATTACAAGCACTATTTTTTTGGAGTTGATGAGGCAACACTCACTCTTAAGATTACTATAAATAACTAAAATAACTTCCCATTGGCTTAGTTGGGTGTGCATCCACCTTCTAATCATCGGGTATTGGGTTCCATTTCCGGTTGCAACACAAGTTATCTCCCCAAGGGAAATTTATGTGTATGGTGTTGTAAATTTTTCCGGAACCCACGACACTAGCCATCGAACTAAGTGTGGGGCTGTGAGTGTGAAAACGTTTAGCGTTCAAAAATTTGCGTGAAAAAATTGTAGAAACAAAAATTATGATTGGTAATTACATAATTATGTACCTACCTACGCACCAACGATAATAAAACATGATCCCTAGCCGCAGTAATTTCACTTAGTTCCAATTTTTCTCACATAACAAAGACAATGTATAGAATTTTACCCATGTAAAAAAAACTAATTTTCATACAACAAAATTAAGAATCCATTCATATTACGACGCATCCCTTCAAGTCCAGAAATCTCACATCCAAAAAACTAGCCATTGTCTACCATCCAATCATTAATATGCAGCACTTTCTTACGACGACCTCATTTCTTCCCATCCATACAAAAACGTGTGATAGCTACAAAAAACACCAGCACACACATTTAATTTAGACAAATATGCAAATTACTGACGTGACCATTTTGCGAAGGGGATGGCGAAAAAAAAACAAAAGGATTCGCGGACCGAGCAAACCCTTCCTTAGCCAGTAATCGGAATTAAAAAGTATATTAAAAAAATAATTTGCATGTCTCGAATAGTCTCGATCCTTCTGCGAGTTGGCGCGTTTTTTACGTGTCTATGGAAATTTGTTTTTTCTTTTATGAGAATTTGTTTTTTCTTACGTTCCGGTGATTAGATGTTTGTTCAAGGTGTTAACAAATGTAATATTATGTAATTAGTAGCTATATTAAAATACTCATTTATTGATAAACATTGTTTACACGTCTTATAATAAGATTTTTACAATTATAGTTTATATCCGACATGTGTTACAATGCAACGTAAAGAAAAAAGGAATGTTACCTCTTCCAAGTGTATGGTTGCCTGGTACTTTAATACTATACTAAAAACTTATTGACTAAATTATTACCTCATTCATGTTTATGCTAGGCAAAAATACCTACTTACTTTACCAAATTCGAATGAAGAATTTACTGTCAAAGAAAAAAAATTTTTGCCCATTTTTTTGTGTTCAGGTATCTGCATCAAGGTAGGAAATAAACCTACATTACTTTAGCTACAAAATCCTTGGGTATATGTTGCACACATACAGAATAAATATCTATAATAAAGATTTATTTTGGGTTGAACATTTTATACTTATTCGCAGCGAATAATGTCAAACCACAATAAATAAATAAAATAAACAAATGCAATACATTTGTTATGATAATTATTATGTACGTAAGTAGGTAAGTATAATTACCAATTTACTTTTTTAAAACAACTTTGCGTAACAGCTAATTTATTTTGTTAATCGCTAGATCACAATCTCACCTGATGGTAAGTGAAGATATGGTCAACGATGGTGCTCATTTGCCTAGAATATACCTGTTCACACGTGATTTGTAGACTCCGCGATTGTAAGTAGGTCCATAACATTAGTTACTACAAATACAGCTAGACAAGACTCGATAATTTATCTAGACTTTAGATACATACTACAGACTTAGTGTTACTATAATTAAACATAAGCAAAGCTTTAAAAAACCGACTTTACCGCTTATATTCTGGTTTTGGCTGAATCGATTTCGATACAATTTATATGGGACCACCTCTGATCTACCAAACAAAAAAAAAACATCAAAATCGATTCATAATTGGCGGAGATATCGCTTAACATACATACAAAAAAATAGATACCCACGGTCCAATTGAGAACCTCATTTTTGAAGTCGGTTGAAAACAAACTACAATGGAACATTTTTTTATTTAACACATTTTTTTTATATCGTTGTATTAATGAAGTGTTGATAGTACATTTGTCGAAATAAAATAGAAACCGAATAAAAAAGACCCAGAATTGAGTAAGTAGCATTCAGAAAAATGCGCCTTTCTAGAAGAGTTAGCTATTTTTACACGCTTTTTATAAGCTTGACTTGTATGTATGTTTGTAACCGACTCCTTCAAACTTGATTTTGACCCACTTCAAACCGTCAGATTTCATTTAAACTTCGTAGACTTATCGAGGACCGATGACAATACAAACATATGTATTTTTATTTTATTTATAAAGCGTGTTTTTTTTAAACTATTATATTTACTGTAGTATAAAATTAAATTAATAAAAAGAACATTTCCAGAAACTTACCCATTTCGAGCAACGTGTCGTAGTAAGCCAGCAGGCTAGCCCGCTGCATCACTCTGTACAGCTGGAGTTCAGCTTCGTTGGAAGGCGCTGACGTCACTACCACTGAAACAAAACGTTCCAATTTTAAATTTGTTCATAGGCCCATAGAAAAGAAGTTCTATCCAAGAAGGATACGAACTAATTGTAACTAATGTAAAAGTAGCTTCATAGACCAAACAGATTTTACTCATTATTGACGCTACTTCTAGAACAGAAGATCATGATTATTTTGTGATCTTAAAGAGACAAAATTAACAAATTTTAAAAATGTAATAGCGTCGTAATTTTCAAAATAAGATCTGTAATATCCGTAAATTAAGATTTGTAATATTATAAACGCGAAAGTTTGTATGTATGGATGTTTGTTACTCTTTCACGCAAAAACTACTAAATGGATTTTAATGAAACTTTACAATAATATAGCTTATACATCAGAATAACTTATAGACTACAATTTAACAAGATATTGTGTGAATTGTCCAAAATATAACGATAAGTGTCAAGTAAGTAGAAAAAAAATCTGCCATCTGCGAGCTATTCTGGCGTGCGCTGCAAATGCCGTTAGAGCTACACGTATATAATGTATAATGGAAATGTTTATCTTAAATAGCCCTACGAAAACCCTGCGACAGCATATAACTTATTTAAAAAATATACATGGATAGAGATAGATAGGTATAAAGATAGATATAAAATAAGCTACTCGAAGTACTAATCCCGCGCAGAGGAAGTCGCGGGCACCAGCTTGTTTCATTATTATATATCCTTCAAAGCTACCTATCTATTAATTTTAAGTATTATACTTAGAAGGTATAGATAAGTAATCATTTTTAGGGTTCCGTACCCAAAGGGTAAAAACGGGGCCCTATTACTGAGACTTTGCTGTCCGTCCGTCCGTCTGTCACCAGGCTGTATCTAAAGAATGGTGATAGCTAGACTGTTGACATTTTCACAGATGATGTATTTCTATTGCTGCTTTAACAAAAAATACTAAAAACAAAAAAATTTAAATATTTAAGGGGGGCTCCCATAGAACAAACTTGATTTTTTATAGATAATGGTACGGGACCCTTCGTTTGCGAGTCCAACTCGCACTTGGCCGGTTTTATTATGTTGGTATATGTAGGTATGCCAAGATTAAACTGACATTTTTTGGATAAAAAAAGTATTGCTTATTCTTATTTTATTGGACAGGAAGCCCATTGTTACAAAACATCGATCAAATCTATTTGATCATCAAGATAACTGCTTGATTATAAACTCTATGCTTAATTCCATTTAACCACTTCCCAGACAGCTGTTAATCAACAAAAAACCCATTCTGCGTCAAAACAGTTCGGAGTTTCTGGAAAGCCTATAAAACTCGTCGATTTGCGTGCGCCTAACAATTTAGTAGCATATAAAATCGCGTGCAGAGAAGCGCAGACAAAAAACTAACCCCTTTAAAATAGCAGCCCCACTGCCCCCAGTTATTACCGAAAGAATCGTTCCAACCGTTAACAGACGAAAAAATTGATGAATAAGGTTTTACATAAAAGGGTTCCAACCTCTTTTGTTAGAAAGGAACTGGTTCGCGCCAATGCGACCCGCGCGCGGGAAACATCGATCGGGGTTGTCATTATAAAAAAATGTTACCACCCTTGCATTGGTGCACTATTGGTTTTTATGTCGTAAAAAAATGTGGGGTGGTTTAAAACTCCACCCCTAAGCGCAGGTACAAAAAGTTTACATGGGACAAAAAAATTAAAGGCAAAAATGTTTGGGTCATGTGATATTTTTTTATATAGTTTAGGGCTTAGGCCAATGGCAATTACATAAATAATGCATAAATATAGTGTAGTGTATATATTTTATTGTAAAGCAGAAATATAGATAAAAGCTTGTAAGTAGATTAGAAGAAACCGATTTAAAATAATGAGGCAGACCTAAGTAAAACATTTTTTGGACAGAACTAATTTGTTTTGCCATAATAATATAAAAGTAAATTCTAAGCTAATAAAAAAGTGTTAAGTTTGTTATAATGTAACAATTATATGTCTAAATCCTACCTGCTAATACCGACACAAAATATATTATCCAAATGTTGTCTGGTAGAAATCGCTAAAAGCGATAAGACCGCCCACTTACTCGTAGATCCGTCTAATTTTGAATACTTATTATTTTTATTATATTTGGTGTGCAATGAAGTATCATTGTACTGTATTGTATTACTAAACAAAAAGTGATAAAAAAGCCTATGAGAAAGATTTCTTCGCTCAACCCTATATCTAACAACTTTTTTCTTCCAAAAAAAGTGTTTCACATTGAGAACGATGTCCAAAAAATAAATTAACATAATCTTTTTGGCCATAAAAAATCGCCACAGATGTATGCAAATTATTTTAATTCCACATAGGGGAGGCATAGCGGCCAGACCGCGTCATCTTTTGTTTTTTTTTTCTTTAAAAAAGTGGTCACGTAACACATCTGCATATTTCTATTTGTTATAAGTTAATTTTATGCAACTCTCACGATAGCTCGAAGACTTTTTTGCTGTCTAGAAAAAATAGGTCTTGAGAAATTTCGAGACGTTGCATTGTTGTTTTGGCGCAAATGAAAGATTAATTCTTAATTTAGTTTTTGTGGCGTGTACGATTTTTTATTAATCTTTGGGAGAATGGTGCTGTTTAAAATAATTTACTTATATATAAATTACATACAAAATGTTGTATAGTGGGAACACACATTTTCGTCCCAAGGGAAATTTGTGTTTCTGGGTGTGGGTGTGATTTGAATGTGTGGAGCTGTGCGTTTATGTTTTGTGCTTTAAATTAGGCTAAAGTATATTTTATTTGTAACGTTTTCTATACTAGCCGTGCCCCGAGGCTTCGCCCACGTTTACAAATCAAGAAGTAGCCTATGTGTCAAAAATAGCCGGAAACATTCACATCACACACAATCACACCCAGAATCAGAAACACAATTTCCCTTGGGGAGAAAACGTGTGTTTTCACTGGGAATTGATCTCGGTACCCGCTGCTTAGAAGGTGAAAGCTATTGTGTTAATTCGTTTATGTTAACCTAATTGAAACCTACTTTTCTGGTCGTATAGACTAGTGGGCAGTCCTAGTCAGGATTTTTCAGGCCGCCTGAAGGCATCCGACGGAGCTTAACGACTGTTGTCTTACGACTAGAAACCGAGACCGACAGCTTAGCGTGTCTTCCGAAGCACGTTGAAACTCAATTGCAAATCCCACTAAACGGTCACTCTTCTAAGTACTAGTCTAACTGAATATTGCCGACCTTGTCAATTGTTACGACCGACCAGCCAGACCGCGCTGAGTGTCAATCTACACTTAAGGTATAGTAATAAATACAATCAATTAAGTATCGAGATTGAGATTGAGATTTGAGACGACTCAGTTGGCGCAGTGGACAGGTGTTTGCCCTCTGCGCCGTGGGTCCTGGGTTCGATTCCCGGCAGGAGCACAAGTTCCTTCCCAAGAGATATTTGTGCTTCTGGTTCTGGGTGTAATGTGTGTGTGATGTGAATGTTTCCGGCACCCACGATACAAGTCTTTGAACTTAGTGTGGGGCTGTGAGTTTGAATGCGTTTGCGTTTGCGTTATATAGAGCTAGCTGACCCAGCAAACGTTGTTTTGCCTTATTTTGTATATCATGATGAATAAAAAAAAAGTATTGGACCACTCGTATCATTTAGGGGTATAAAAATAGATGTTGACCGATTCTCAGACCTACCCGATATGCACACAAAATTTCATAAAAGTCGGTCGAGCCGTTTCGGAGGAGTTTGGTAACAAACACCGCGACACGAGAATTTTATATATTACTAGCTGCGCCCCGCGGTTTCACCCGCGTTGATAATGATGAAAAGTGATGATGATGATGATGATGAAAAATAGATGTTGGCCGATTCTCATAGATACCGGATAAGCACAAAAAATTTCATCAAAATCGGTCAAGCCGTTTCGGAGGAGTATGGCAACGAAAACTGTGACACGAGAATTTTATATATTAGATATGACGCCATGGACACAGTTAAGTTCGAATATAATAGAATCGTATTTATTGTTCAACTGTGTACAAAGTTCTTAATTATTAACATTTATATGTTTCAACAGTTCTGTTTCTGTGTGTTTCTGTTCTGTTCATTTCGAACATACAATATTTTAGGGACACAAATTATATAAAATTACTATTAAAACTTTTGTCTTATTAGAAATTCTTACAAGATAAAACGCATTAAAAATAATATTATTATTATAACATTATATATTATGTGTTTTATCATATGCATGTTGTATTAAGATATCAAGCATTACTTATCAAAGTATTCCTTTAAGTTATAAAAAGCTTTACTGATAATCCGAACAAATATAATAAGCTAGATCAGATAATTACTAGATCGAGAACAAGTATTGTTTTATTATCAATCATAAGATACAGACTAATATCATAAATTAAATCATTACTGAATGCTCAGAAAGGCATTCAGTTTTTTTTATTGGCTCCGCAGTCTTTATGCATTTAACCAGTGTAAAATATTAAAATATTTTAAGCGCATACTCATTTAATCAAACATTTCTTCAACTTTTCTATTCTTCTTGACTCTCCAAGAAATTTTTGGTGAACGACACATCATAGGCGAGATAAAAGCCCATAGACTGCGCTGGCTTGGAGAATGGGTGCGGATCGTAACGTCAAGAATGCGTATTTGGGAAAGCTGTATGCGCGCAGACCAGTAGGCCGGCCAAGGTATCGTTGGATCGACGAACTGGAGGCAGACTTGCGTGTGCTTCAAACCCATAACTGGCAAGAAGTTGCACAGAACCGAGACCAATAGCGTTCTTTTATCTCGGAGGCCAAGGCCCACTGGGTCGCTGAGCCAGCTGAGTGAGTGTGTAGTATACTTATTTCATACTAGAGCTACTAAAGCCCTAGTTAAAATTTTAGCGCGAAAGAGAAAATAATCATTGTTGATTTTGTATTATTTTCCGAAAATTATGATTCTTGTTGAATGTTAATGTGTATTAATGGTGTATTATTAACTGTTAGTAGTTCGTGAATGTGAATGAGTGTAGGCTAATCATACAAAGATGAAAAACGTGATTTTCAGTTTCTCCCCAAAACTCCAATAGATAGAAGTTCTTATAAAGTCTCCACTTTACTAGGTCATGACTTGACTATGACTAGACCACGACTCTTGACTGTGATTAGAGCATGACTCTTGACTATGACTATTGATTACTTGGCTTTGTCTGTAACTTGTGACGAGAACAATATTTGAGAATTTATTTTTTCTTTGAAAAATCAAGTATAATTAGGTATCTGTGATGCTTAATTAAACTTGATTTTTCATCACTTGACACTGTCTAAATTGACAGAGATGGCGGAGTCAATAAAAAAAAAACCCTAGCCACAAGTCACAGTCAGAGTCAAAAAAAAATTCAAAGTCATGTCAACTTTGAAATCCCGTATTTCAACTTTGTATAATTTGCCTACACTCATGCACGTTCACTAAGTATTAACGGTTAATAATCGACCATAATTATAGGTACATTAACACTCGAAAAATCATAAGTTTATTAAAGTAATATAAAATTGACAACGCCATTTTTTTATTTTCGCGGCAAAACTCTAGTATATACGCTATTAAAGCAATTTAATAATATGACTCAAACCGTAGACAAAAGTGTCAAATTTATAATTTGAATGATAATCGTGTAATTACCTACTCGGTTACCACGTTACCAAAGTACAAAACACTCACCGTGTGAAAATTGCAACTAATTCGAATACGATCGTAATTAGGCTCAAGACTTCCTATGCCAGAAAAAATACGAAAAAAAAAACACCTTGTCTATTCCCGCGCATTTGAATGACGCGTAATCTTACTTTCTTTGCGGATAAACAAAAACATCCCTTTGTCGCTCGAAATTTGAATAACTTCGCAGAACAAAACACTTCTTTATTCGAAAAAAGGCGCTAATGATAGTGCCGGGTTGGAGACAAGGCGTAGGGATGTGCTCTCGCATCTGATTACGTATTTTTAACACTTGTGATTGATATGCGTAATAGTGTCGCCGTTTGTGAATATTAATGTTGCCATTGTGCAGGTTGCTTGCTAACGATAAGGTAAAAAAGTTAGGTGTTTTTGATAAGCTTCCGTGCGAATTCCTTGCACGTTTAGTGTGGCACGGGAATAAATTATTTATGAACATTAAGAATATTTTCTATAGGTGATTAAAATAATAATGCTATTGACTGTTAAATAAATAAAAAAATACGTTCTATTCTCTAAGTATATTCGACACATTACCTAGATGGGCGAGAGTTTTAGCGCTTCTTCTTCTTATCGAGTCAATGAAAGAAGAGAAAAAAAAGTTTTAGCGCCAAAAAGTGACGATCTTCCAAAACTTTGGAAGATCGTAATTTTTTAACACTAAAACTCTCGCCCATTATTTCAATAATGGCAGATTATAACCGTCAATAGTTTGTGAACGTGCAGGAGTGCAGGCAAATCGTACAAGTAGAGCATGACTTGAAGTTGTCAGGACTTTGACACTTTTACTTGACTTAGACTGCGACTTGTGCCTAGGACTTCTTTTAAGAAATATATAATACCTATACTTGAAACAGTTTATTACTTGACATTAGCTAAATGGAAAAAGATGGTGAAGCCAAAAAGAAAAAAGTAACTGTAATTCTGTAATTGATGGGCAATCATGATTTGAGGTTTTATTTTATTTATAGAGTCTGTGACACAGGAAGAACTCTAGCATAGTGTTTGTATAAAAAAAAACCTTTTAATAAATCGTAACACAAAATTTTAAGCTACACAAAAAAATCATAGTCCTTTGTCTTAACTTTAATAACCGTCAATCAAAAAACTTTCATAAAATCCTAATCCCGACTTCCCGTCCCAAAAAACAGCCACAAAAGACAATGACTGGGCGATTTACATACGAGATTAGGCGGGAAAAAAAACGTGTAATTCTTTTTTTCTTTTCGGCCTGTGCCGATCGAAAGTGAGATTTAGAGGCAGGTGCTTGACCCAAACGCTTTTTCTTGTAATTAATCAGTGCCACATCTGTTTCGTAATTACTGGATTTACCGGCATTTTGAAGGGTTAATCAAATATAATAAAGTAATTAGAACGCTGACCGACATGTGCAGAGTTTTTGTTTTGAGCGTTTCATTGAAGTCAAATTATTAAGTTGTAAAAAACGTTATTAAAATTTAATTATGAAAGGTGCGTGATTCTATTATTGTAACAACATTATTTTGAAAATCTAGAACGTCATTGTATGACAACAGATTTGTATCCTACTAATCCTACTAATATTATAAATCCGAAAGTTTGTGTGTACACTTACACACAAACTTTCGGATGTGTAAGTATGTTTGTTCCCTCTTCACGCTTTAACCGCCGAACGGATATGGATGAAATTTAGCTTATACCTAGGATTAGCACATAGACTACTTTTTAACTTGATAATTGCGGGCGAAGCCGCGAGGCACTGCTAGTATTATAAATCCGAAAGTTTGTGTGTAAGTGTGTAAGTATGTTTGTTCCCTCTTCACGCTTTAATGGCTGAACGGATTTGGATGAAATTTGGAGTATACATAGATTATACCTAGGATTAACATATAGGCTACTTTATAACTTGATAATAGCGGGCGAAGCCGCGGGGCACGGCTAGTATTTCTATATATTACTAGTGGTTCCCCACGGCTTCGCTCGCATATATAAAAAGAACTTTGTTTATCGGATCAAATTGCGTTTTTTTTTTATGTTAAATGAGCATGCATTTGACCACTATCTCACCTGATGGAAAGTGATGATGCGGCCGAAGATGTGACATGCTTGCCTAGAAGGTACATATTCACCCTTGACTTGAAGACTCCCAGATTATACCCCTCGGTACGGATGATGAACGTAGAAGCAAAATGCTTCGAGCGAACTAGAGGTATGCCAACCATAAATGTACATATACTTAAAATCTTAAATTGTGTGTATAAATTGTATTGAATTAAATAAATTGAATTGTATAAATGGATGACGTTTGTCAGTTTGTCTGGTTGTTAGATGGTAAAATAGGGCAAGGGGGAATTAACTCATGTAATTCCTGCGCACACTCTCCAAAATGCAAACAATAGAATACCGATAGAATTGCGACTATACATCTAACATTCTTTAATCCACCTGAACACACACAAAAAAACATCAAAATCGGTCCAGCCTTTTAGGAGGAGCTAAGTCACAAGTACAGAAGAATTGTATATAAAAATGTGTATATAGCAGTTGGAGTAGTGGGCAAATCTTTGCTTTCTGCGCCGTGGGTACTGAGTTTGATTCCCGGCAGTACTTAGTACTATTTTCCTTCCCAAGGGACATTTGTGCTTTTGGTTCTGGGTGTGATCGTGTGTGATAAATAAATATTTCCGGCATCCACGATACAAGTCTGTGAACATAGTACGGTTAGTGTGCGTTTGTAGTTCGTTTATTTTTTGTTATCATCTTCCTTATTTATTCATACCTCTGTTTTTATTCTTATCCTTATTATTAACAAGTATTTACCTAAATATTAAAATTAAAAATGTTATCAAGATCAACTGCAAATGTGTCGTCGCAAATATAATATGTTTTTACAGAAGCACAGTAATTGAATAATATTATGCATTTTTTTTTTCTCGATAGGCAAGCATTTGACTACAATCTCACCTGATGGTAAGCGATGATGTAGCCGCAGAAGTAGCATGCTTGCCTAAATTATAATATATAATATAACTAGCTGTCCCGGCGACCTTCGTTCCGCCTAACAGTCAATGAATGTGCATATTTAGGAAGCCATACCCGGCATGCGTTACAATGTCACGTGACTATATTATTACAACCTTCATGTTTATGTTTGCCTAGTACTTTACCAAATCCGAGTGACGTATGAGAAAATGGAAAGCATGTCGAAATGAAAAAAAAATTTAAAGAAATGTACGTTCTTAAAAAGTATCCTATGTCCTTCTCCTGGCTCTAAACTACCTCCCTGCCAATTTTCAGCTAAATCGGTTCAGCCGTTCTTGAGTTATAAGTGGAGTAACTAACACGACTTTCTTTTATATATATAGATTATAGCCTACGAGGTTCTAGCTACGCCTTCTTTTTCTTATATCTACGATCTTAACTGCTTTGAAAGATCCAGGTGTAAATGTGGTAATTAGAAAATTATCGCTCGGAACTGGACTTGAACGCGCTGCCATAGGTTGTCAGGACTGCCGCTCTTATCACTGAACTATCCAAGCCTGGATGAAGATATTTTTGCGTTAATTGACTAATATAATGCGCTCCCGAGTTTCTTGCCAGGTTCTTCTCGAGATAGCTGTAATTTAGTGAATCTGGCAGTAGAGTCATTAACTTTCATGAGTGCCTCAGGAGAATGATTTTGATTTTTGATTTGAGTAACTATTTATGACATGTGATTTTTTTTACACGCTTTATATTAGCTTCACTTGTATGTTTATAACCGACTCCTTTGGGCGCGATTTTGACCCACTTTACTTAATTCAAATTTATTCAAATTTATTTTCTGTTTTTTAGTTTGGTTTTCTATATAAAGCGTGTTTTTTAGTTTTTTTTAACTATTATTTATTCTTTGATTACACAACTGTCACGTCGACAGTTGTGTAATCAAAGAAACGTACGTTTCACGTATTCTGATCTAATTTGGACTGTAGAAAAACTATTTCAATTAACCATAATTTCCATAAAAACGTAATAAATCGAACATCACAAGACTCGCCCGGAGCGCCACTTATAGCTTTTACACATGTTGCCTGTGTAAAACGTCTAATTGATATTTGCGCCCGCGGCCGAATGGTTAGCACCTAGCGAAGCAACGCTTTTAATTTTAGAAAAAAAAATGGGGCCGAAATGTTAACGCCGGTTTTGGACCATTGCCGGCTGCGGTAGGGTTAATATTGTTTGTAGGTAGGGTTGGTAAGTGATGGATATTTGGGATTTTTATTTTTCAGCTCTGAACTAAAGAGGTAAGTTTGTTTTATTATTTTGTTAGACTTTGTCTATAATATGTCTGTGGCGTCATAGATGGATAAAATAAATTTAACTCTAATTTTAAATTTTATATTGTATTGTAGAGTTTAAGAATAAAATGTAGCTTTTTAAAAATGTTTTGTAATTATTGTAATTTTTTTATTTTATTTTAGAAAATCTATTTTACAAGTTTTTTCCGTCAACCCTACAGCACCGCGGTCTCTAGCCATCTGTCACTCAACGGCAGCGGGTCAACCCTTGCCGCCGTGTTTACATTTCTGGTTCGATTGATACCCACGCATTTATGTGCGGACATTATTGTGTGGTATTGTATAATATAAAAAAATACACACAATGCTTTTTGTTTCTGTATGTGAGTATGTTTAAAACGAGTAAATGCTGGATAGATTTGGATTTAATTTAGGATGTTATAAATTTAGTATGTTCAGTCTAACCGATTCTAACTGATCGACAAGGTTAAGCAAAGATCAGTCAGACCAGTGCTGGGATGGATGACTAATTAGTGGGATTGAGTCACCGTGCTTCTGAGGGCACGTTAAGCTGTTGGTCTACGAGTTATAAGACAACAGTCGTTAAACCATGTCGGGTGCCTTCAGGCAGCCTAAAAAATCCATATGACAAGAAGCAAATGTTTATATAAAATAAACTCTGGGATAGGACAAAAAATAGTAGTTGTAGTTAACGAGATATTTACAACTAATCAACATTTGTATTCACAGTGGGTAATTAACTCCGCCCTGAATCAAAATCGTTTATTCACATGGGCCCAAAGAGGCACTCATGAAAGTTAGTGGCTCTACTGCCAGATTCGCAAAATTACAGCCATCTCAAGAAGAACCAGGCAAGAAACTCGGCGGCGCATTTTTTTTTTTTTCAAAAGAACATTCTTAATCTCTAATCCAATTATGCATTAGTGTAATATGTATTAGTTTATTATAATAATAATGTCGGATAAGATTACAAAATTAAAACATTATTAAACAATTTATATTTCGGTTCAAAGTGTTAACATATCCGGCATTACATAGTGGCTAATCAAAAGCGTAATTAAAACAATAAAAGCTTTACCAAACCAGAATGTACCATCTGAATCAGATAATCCACTATCAAAGCCATTTATTATGCATTCTTCAGTAATAACTCTATTTTTTGTGACCTACACTCACAACTGTCCAGTCGCCCCCAATTTTATTTTTTATCGGACCTCCATACACTCCTCACTTTTTCTCTATGGTCATGTTTAACGTTCTCACGGAAGAGGCTGAATGGACTGATGTCGTAGGCTACATCGTAGAATAAAAAACACGGAAGGGTTGCCAGTATTAAAAATTATTAGTTTGTTTTCGGACGTAAGGTGCATTCGGTGGGAATAAATGACCCCACGTTTTAAAATGATTTTTTGAACTTCCGGGAAGATGTTTAGGCAAATGAGTGGATGGATGGACAAAAAGTATTCAATGTATGTAGAATGGACCACGGGTGTTGAGTTACGGAGTTACGTGAATAGATTTTGGGGTGTTTTGGTGTGAAGGGGTTCTTTTGTGTTTCTTTGATACAATTGAACGGTCAGATGGTATGGGAGATGGTGTTTTAGTTGCAATGTGTATTGAACGAGTTTGTAAAGATGAGAAAGTTTGCCATTATCGTAAGTTTAATGTTGTCAATGCAATATTACTAAAAAAAAAAAATAACATATACAGGATTATTTTTTTCGCTATTTTACAAGCTTTTATTTAGTTTCACCTGTCCCGATGTTTGTCATCAAATCTTGCAAATTAAATTTGATCCACTTCCCGGTTACCGATTGAGCTGAAATTTTGCATACATGTGTAAATCGCGTGACAATGCAATATTATGATTACTGATCTGATGATGGAGCTGGAAGGTCGCCAACGGAACTTCGCAATGAAATGACAGAACCTCATTTAGTTTGGGCACATTTGAATCGTCTTGACGAGTAGTTTGTCCTTCAAAAGTAACCAGGGTCTGATGAGGATGAGGGTGGTCATAGGAACTATGTAATGATACGACGCAACCCCATCGAGTTTCGGCTCGTCTGATTCGTCCTCTTTATTTACAACTTGTAAACGCTTGATTAAAAAAAAAATTAAGTATGACTTGTTAAGTATGAGTTCCAAAAAACAACGGTTACAAATACTCAATCTTTTTTCGAAGTTTATTACTTTCATTATTATGAAGGTATTACAAAAAAGTTCTAAATATAATGTTAGTCTACGTATGATCCCAGCGGGGTATCGCAATGGAAGGTTATTATAGGCCGACCGACTTATTAAATAATAAAGAACATTGATACAAAAGAAAAATATTTGTTTTAAAAAAATCAAGTGTATAATAACTTTGACCAATAAGAAATGTTTTTACTCTGAAACTACTCCGGGAAACTACTGAAATGCAACTCTATATAATATAAAAGACAAAAATTAAAAAACACCCATGAATGTATTTAATAAAATCATATCTCAGAATAAAATGTTGAATACATTACCCGTCACTACAAAGTCTACGAATCCCCCTATAATAATTAACCTCCGAAGCTCATTCTCACGTTTAGATCATTACTAGTTTTTTGATTCCACTCCCATGCATACAGGTGGTGGCGTAAAAAAGTTATAAACCATAGACTATGAAGCAATGGGTTCCCGCGTTTTTCTCAAACTTTTTTCGGTAAGTGAATCTGAGAACCATGAAGTATGTAATCATTACAATAAAATAGTATGTTTTTTTACAAAACGTATGTATTTCATGAATCATTTATTAAAATAATTATGATTTTAAAAGCACCAAAAAATGTGGATAGATTTAATTAACACTTTCAATATTTATTTAGATAAAAGAAACTGTTTGGAGTGAGTTTATATACACATAATAACTATTTAACAATTCAGTTATAAAAGTTTGTCTTAGATATTGAAAAAGTTTTTTTCGATTAAATACTTTTTCTTTAATTGCTTTTAATGTACTTACTTAACTAAAATGTAACATTAGAACCTACCCAGGATATCCTGTACATGATAATCAATAAAAAATTAATGCCTTAGATGTACCATCAATTCAACATACAATAAAATTAAAAATAATGACGAATGCGCCGACACATGTCACTTCCGATGCGTCAGACACAAAAATCTGTTAACCCTTTTGAAAAAAGAACGGTCGAATCGTCCCAAATCAAATTGACAATTAAAAAGAAATAAAACAAATCTTTGTGGCCAGGAAACGAACAACTGTCGATTAGTTTTTTCTTTATTGATTTTTTTAATACAACAGGTGGTAAAGGCTGTTAAGATGTTGACTAATGCTCGACGAGGCGGAGAAAGCGTGACAAATACAAAAGTCAAAACATGTGGTGTGAGCGTTAATTAATCAGGAAAATTGAAAGTTTACCCTTTCCCTACAATAGAAAAAATATTCTCTACACTAGCTTATACCTCAACCAAGGGTGGCCAGAAATAGGGAAACAGAATTAGTAATTTAAAAAAGTAAAATAATTAGGCGTAGAAACAAACAAACGCATTCACACTCACAGCCCCACACTAAGTTCAAAGACTTGTATCGTGGGTGCCGGAAACATCCACATCACACACACATTACACCCAGAACTAGAAGCACAAATATCCCTTGGGAAAGAATTTGTGCTCCTGCTAGGAATCGAACCCAGGACCCACGGCGCAGAGGGCGGACACCTGTCCACTGCGCCAACGTGGGCAAAGATCATAATAATTAAGTTCTTATATTATATAGCTTTGAGATATTAATTGATAAACTTATAAATACTGATTCCAAGAATATGGAGTCATTGGGGTCACACAACAGTTGGTTATGATTTTATTTACTTATGTGTTTTTTTTGTTGTTTATTAACGAACCCAGTTAGACCTGTTGCAATTCAATTTTAATACACGACTTAAATGTTGGTGTATAGTTATCATTTTCTTTTTAATCGACTTCAAAAAAAGAAACAGGTTTCAATTCGACAATCTAAATATATATAACTCTAAGGTGACTGACTGACTGACTGACATAGTGATCTATCAACGCACAGCCCAAACCACTGGACAGCTCGGGCTGAAATTTGGCATACAGGTAGATGTTATGACGTAGGCATCCGCTAAGAAAGGATTTTGATTAATTCTACCCCCAAGGGGATAAAATAGGGGATCTATACCTAATTAATAATAATACTTCTTAACGCGAGCTAAGCCGCGGGCAAAAGCTAGTTACATATAAGTTTTATATAAGTGAGTTGCGACCAAATCAAAAGCTATTATACTTAAATGTAATATAACATAATAAATATGTACTTTCATACTCTATGCCTATCACTTTCATCACCTGTCATCAAAATAAACAAATCATTCAATAACAATCTAATATGAAAGGTCGATGACCTCTCGACCAATTTACCTACTAAAACCGTTTAACAAAAATAAACTCTACAACTTCAACAATACCATCTAAAATCATGTTAAACATTATTGCATTCAAAAGATTCACCATTGTTAATAAAAGTCTAAAATAAACTGTAATTCAATGTCGATAGAGTCAAAATTGGGTAATTATTTTTTTGTGTATGGTAACATCTGCCGGGCAGATGTAGATCATATCGTACCTGTCTGATGTGAGACAAATAAATCGGACGACGCGATGTGAACAGTAGGAAAGGGTTAGACGGAGCGTAGAAAACTTAAAAAAAAAGAAGTTATGCCGCGAAAGTGAAAAATTGGCGTCGATTATGAATTATTTTTAAAAACTGGTAACTCTTCGTGTGTTAATGGTAATATTATATAATAATACAAGCCGTGCCCCGCGGCTTCGCCCGCTATTATCAATTTAAAGAGTACCCTATGTGTTAATCCTAGTTATAAACTATGTATATGCTTAAAGGTGACTCTATCTATAGGCCAACTGCATAAATTTCCTAAAACTATACAACAAAGACATAAGTTACCAGCAAGGCTTCGAGCTTAATAGTAACTCAAGTGCTCAAGCCCACTACCAATGCCGAGGTTTCCATATTTGATGGGTAGCGTTCCCATCAAATATGGAAACCTCGGCATTGGTTAAATATTTGAGCCGTTTGATGTTGAAACTCTAGGCCCGTGGGGACTAGCGCCTGATTGAGGTGACGCGTGATCAAAATGCTAGTACTTATTTGGCTCAATGTATTAGCATTGCAATTCAGAGAGGCAATGCCGCCAGCATGAAATAATCACTTGAATAATAATACAAAATGGACAACGCCATTTTTTCACTTTCGCGGCAAAACAACCCCGTTCAGTATGAAGGTATTATACCACATTAAAGTGTTACCATATTACCAGCAACAAGTTTTTTTTTTTTAATTATTATTTCATGACCATGGATGCATAGTCCTTCAGTCGAAATATTAAACAAATATTAACAATTTCTATTCTTCATAATAAAAGTCTTAGTCACAAGTCACAGTCAAAGTCAAGAAGTCAGTCATAGTCAAGTCATGCCCTAGTAAAGCGGTAGAAACTTTACTAGAACTTCTATTAGAGTTTTGGAGCGAAGGCGAAAATCACGTTTTTCAACTTTGTATGACTTGCCTACACTTATGCACATTTGATAAGTATTAACAGTTAATAATCCACCATTATTACACATTAACACTCGAAGAATCACAGGTTTTGGAAAGTTATACAAAATCAACAACGCCATTTTTTCACTTTCGCGGCAAAACTCCTAGGTATTATACCGCATTAAAGTGTTACCATATTACCAGCAACAAGTACGAGATTGGTATTGCCAACGCAAGTTTTTGTCTCTACATAATATTGTGATTGTTAACCTTTTTGCTGCTAAAAGTGGGTTACGGGTCCGCTATGATCATTAACAGGTGCTGGTCACATCTGTGCGGTTTTTGTGCAAAAATGTGAATGTATGATTTATCTGCTTGTTCATTTTAAGATCTCGTATTTTTATTGTGGAATATAGGGTCAACATAGTTGAGGCTATAAGTAACTTTAAAATTAGTCATTGTCTTAATTGGATGGGTGTTCGCCTTCTAGCGGGTTCGATTCCCGGAACACAAGTTCTCTCTCCAAGGAAAATTTGTGTTTCTGGTTGTGATTAAAAAAAAAACCAAACCAAACGCGGCACACTCACAGCCCCACACTCAGTTCAAAGACTTGTATCGTGGGTGCCGGAAACATTCACATCACACACATATTACACTCAGATCCAGAAGCACAAATATCCCTTGGGAAAGAATTTGTGCTCCTGCCGGGAATTGAACCCAGGACCCACGGCGCAAAGGGCGGACGCCTGTCCACTGCGCCAACTGGGTCGTCAAATTGTGTGTGATATGAATGTCTCGGCAACGTAGTGTGGGGCTGTGAGTGTGAAAGCGTTTATGTTTATAACTATGTCACTACAGTTCAATATCATAAACAATATTTATATAATTTACTAGCGATCCACCCCGGCTTCGCCCGGGTGTGATAAATGAAGAACCGCTCGACCGATTTTGTGTAAACTTCACATAAACCATCTACTAAATAGTCCAAACAAAGCCTAAACATTTGGTTTGGATAGGTGAGTCCGTTCTTGAGTTATAAAATTACAACGAAAAGTGGCATTGATATTTATATATATATAGAAGAGAAGATATATGTATATAGTAGGTATAGTTGTAAGTTGCCTTGGGTGGATCAGCACTTAGTCGGTCCGTCCATCCGTCTGTCAGGGGCATTTAGCCATGTATGTTGTAGTCAAAGCTGATATTGCTGTTGGACCCACAGAATTACGTGCATGTTCAGGAATGCAAAACTGCAAAACAAGTATGGGATAGTTTACAAAGGGCTTTTGATGACAATGGCTTAACTAGAAGAGTAGGTCTTCTTAAAGACCTGATAAACACTACACTGGAGTCGAGCAATAGTGTTGAGGACTATGTGAGTAAGATAATGAACACGGCTCACAAACTGCGCAACATTGAATTTGATGTAAATGATGAATGGCTCGGTACTTTGATGTTGGCTGGTCTACCGGACGAATATAAACCTATGATCATGGGACTAGAGAGTTCTGGGATTCAAAAGGAAAATGATAAGGCATTAAAATTGTATTTACCATTGCTATTATCAGTAGAGTCATTAAATTTTAATGAGTGCCTCTTTGGGGCCCATGTGAATTAACGATTTTGATTTTGATAATTTGAACTAGTGTAATGTTAGTTAGTATATAGGTATATCAGTGTAATATATAGTGAGAGTGCTGCAAAAGAACACATGAACAAAGTGTCTTACCCTTAAATAGAGACAATAAGAAAAGTAGAACAAACATGAAATCAACATGAATACGACTCACGATAGTTTTAATAATAATAAGAAAAGTGTTCGCGCACGAAGGGTTCCGTACCATTATCTATAAAAAATCAGGTTTGTTGTATGGGAGCCCCCCTTAAATATTTATTTTATTTTATTTTTAGTATTTGTTGTTATAGCGGCAATAGAAATACATCATCTGTGAAAATTTCAACAGTCTAGCTATCACCGTTCTTGAGATACAGCCTGGTGACAGACGGACGGACGGACGGACGGACAGCGAAGTCTCAGTAATAGGGTCTCGTTTTTACCCTTTGGGTACGGAACCCTAAAAACAAAATTGATAATTTTCTTCTTCACTAATAATGTGTGACAGATTTGAGCTCAGAAAACATGCTATATCTACTAAATTACTGCAATTTTCAATTATGCTGACCTTTCATTATTTATTCTGAGACCACATTTATTAGAGAAAGAAATTCGAAAGATTTTGAACTCTATTAAAGACTTCTTTACAGACTCTTTCAGCCTAACCTCAGAGATAACCTATTTTTCAACCAACCTTAAAAAAAAGGTTCTCAATTTGACTGTATGTAATTATTTTTTGTATGTATGTATGTTACGTGATATCTCCGCCAATTATGAATCGATATTGATTTTGATGTTTTTTTCTTGTTTGATAGATTATACTTCAGATCTGGTCCCATATAAATTTTATCGAAATCGATCAAACCAAAACCAAAATATAAACGGTAAAGTCGGTATTTTTAAGCTTTGCTTGCTTTTAATTTAGGGTGCGATAAAGTGTTCCAATGGTTGTTTTTCGTTTTACTTAAATAATTGAGATAAGCATTTCAGTAATTTTATAAATAGAAGCTTATTGTAACCTGCAGCAACTAATGAAGTAATTATCGAGTCACTTGCTCCATACGCTATTCTAGTGACGTCTACTATAAAAATATTCCATTAATTTACTAAATATCTCGTTTCTTGAATCAGATAGGCTTTTTTCCTTACCGCCGCTGCCAGGACGGCAAAGGAAGGCCGCGCGAAAATGGTTGGCGTCAAAAAACATACAGATGCAACTTTCTGGCAAAAATAAACAGCGCGCGGCGATTCAGCGCTAGCCGCTTATTATAAATAATTAATGATTCCGTCCGCTCTTATGCACGATAAAATGCCATTACGGTTTTCATCGGGGACTTGCAAAAAATGACGAAAACCGCCGCCGTCCGAACCCGTCCCGGCAAAAAAATATGCTTAAAAGAGTGCGCTGGCATCGCTGAAATTCCCGCGTTTCTTACCGCCGCCCGGTCATTTGACTCCGGCCATTATCTGCGGAATTAACGCGGGAAAAAAATACTGATTCGATAAAGGTATATTCGCGTCGTCGCCGACCTTTTTTGTAATATAAATAAAGGGTATATGGCGAACGCGGCAGTAATGGCGTCAAACGCGATAAACGCTGTCCTCATGAAAATTCAGCGCTGTATTATATACGCGCCGCTGAAAAACCGAGGCCTCATTCCTCGCGAGATATTTCATCACAACTAAGACTGGCTGGAAAAAACGTCATCGCCGCTGCAGTTAAGTTAATGTATTTTTATACGACAAAAAAGGTTGTTATTATCCAAGTTCCGTTCCATTCGAATGTGGCAAGCGGTGCGTTAATATCACAAATGACAGATGCCTCATTCCAAGGCAACCGTCCTATTTGGACAGTTCTGACGAGACAAAAAGCACTCAACAATTAAAAACGATTTGCATATCCATGCGGTATGAAATAAGCCGATGGGATGGGATGTATGAAAGCCGAAAAAAGTGAAGAATAAAAAGATTTGCTGTTTTTTCGAACGCATCTTAGCGTAACTGAGTGTTCTTTATTTGAATGGTTGAAGCTGGCCTTTGTGCTGATGAGGGTGTGCAAACGAGATAAAATTGATTTCGAATATTAGCAGCCAGCATCATTTTTTTACGCTGAAAATAAAAGACAACCAAATACAGGTTAGACAAAAGCGTGATGTATATGTAGTGGGGAAATTATTGCCTATTAAAAACCAAAAGAAATATGACAGTAAGAAAAATTGCAAATGTAAAAAAAAATCAAAAAAATTAGAAATTAAATTTGACGATCGATATATATTTAGAAAACTCTCCAAACGGGGTGTTTGTGTGTCCATACCTTGATAATTACTTACGTAAAATGTAATTTGTTTTTTTTTGCGACAACTATTTAAATATCTTACCGATTTTTGAGTTTTGGCGCGAAAGTAAAAATTCTTGCCGATTTTCGAGTTTAGGCGCGAAAGTAAAAATTGTTGCTCCTGGTTTTATTTTAAGCCTGATAGGCAAGCATTTGACCTCACCTGATGGAAAGTGATGATGCGACAAACCTATCGGTTCTGTTTTATTTACCAATACTAGTGATTCTACGAGTGTTAACGTGTAATAGGTAATGGTGGAATATTAACCGTCAATAGTTCAAAAACATGTATAAGTTGCTAAACGGCATTTTCGTTTTCATTCCAAAATTCGAATACAAATTTTAGTAAATTTTCTACCACGTACTAGGGCATGACTTGACTATGACTGCACTATGACTTTCACACTTGACTTTGACTGTGACTGGTAACTAGGACTGGATTTATGAAAAACTTAAATTGAACTTTTTTTTTACTTGACAACGGCTAAATGAACATATTTAACGAAGACAATTACAATTTAAAAAAAAGACCGATTAAATTATGGCGAAGTTTTTAAATGCCCGGCTATATCACTACCAAAACAGAATTCACTCTAAAAATAATTTCTTTAATTTACATTTATACAATATGCTAACGTAGCCGGTCTAGTAAAGTAAGTTTTATCTACCAACTATTTTTACAAGAACATACATCAAGTTAAAAGGCGAATAAATTTGTATTTTTATAAAGAAATGCGATATAATGCACGGCTTGCCACGAAAATTGGCGGGAATCTCCATAATATGCAGATTTTGTACAACAAACACTAAAAAAATGAGTTATGTCGCTCTTACTCGCATAACGTAGGGAATAAAACTGCGACTTTAGAGAAGGCGTCCTCTGGTACAAAGAGGTCTCATATTATAGAACCAAGGTGTTTGCCACCCTCGACTTAACATATATAGTCATAGTAGTATAGCCATTACACAGGAATTTCCTAGTTTGGGTATAAATGTCTACTTTTTTTTTTTATTATTATTTCATGACCATGGATGCATAGTCCTTCAGTCGAAATATTAAACAAATATTAACAATGTCTATTCTTCATAATAAAAGTCTTTGTCACAAGTCACAGTCAAAGTCAAGTAGTCAGTCATAGACAAGTCATGCCCTAGTAAAGTGGTAGAAACTTTACTAGAACTTCTATTGGAGTTTTGGAGCGAAGGCGAAAATCACGTTTTTCAACTTTGTATGACTTGCCTACACTTATGCACATTTACTAAGTATTAACGGTTAACAATCCACCATTATTACACATTAACACTCGAATAATCACAGGTTTTGGAAAATTACACAAAATCAACAACGCCATTTTTTCACTTTCGCGGCAAAACTCATAAATGTCTACAAGTCTGTAATATTGCCGTTATCTGTGAAAAATGTTAAATATACTTGTAAATGTTAGAAGTAGTAAGTTAAAATTTAATAAATCATTCATTCAAATATTTACAGGTTAAACGCTAGTAGCTTGTGTATTGTGTGTCACACTATCACACTAATAGTGTTTCTATGATTGTAATTTCTTTACGCTCAAACGGTTGGACCAATTTTTGCTGACCCTGGATTAACACAAAGGCCACTTTTTATCCTGGAATTCCCCCGGGTCCGGGACTTACACTGGTAAAACCGCGGGGCGCAGCTAGTTTTATATACATTTTATTTTTTATAATATGGTGAAATAAATTGACTTTTATTTATTTGTGTTCAAATGCTAGAGATATACTCAATCCCGTATACTCAATACTCAATAATTTAAAGCAATGTTATCATTGCATAATGTTAACACGACTAGGTTACACTTTATAAGTAAACACATGACCCTAATAGGGTATGGCAATAATATAATGCAGAGTATCTAGTCTGTACGGGCCGACCTGTTAAAATGATTGGTTAGTTTAAAAATATTGCACAACTACTGCAACTCAAAAAATAGATGAAAGATGGTTTTTATTAACATTAAAAACTACGTGTTTTTTTTTTGTTCGATTTTTAATCTTTCGGGATGATTTATTTTTACCGCCATTGCAATTAGGACTTAAGTAATGTGGTTCAAGTGTTGAATTGGGACAACGAGGTTATTTCTATAGATAAAAAACTTTAGATCTACTAAATAATGGGAAAAGAAACGTTATTAGATCAAAAGAAATAAGAAAAACTGTATACCAGTTTGTAGTCATTTATTAAAAAAATATATATTTTTCATTCTGTTGTTAAATAAGTATTTCGTATGGCAACATAGTTATAATAGTTAAAAGTTTGCAAAAGGCTCCAACGAGTCTCGAGTAAAAACTGTGCTCAAAATAAAAGTAACGCACTGCCTTAGCAGGGTTCCGTTGGCAGTTTGGATGGATCGTTTCCACAGTTCCTTTTACAATTATTTATTTTATCTTTTTACAAGCTTCTTTTAACTTGCAATGTATGTATGTAACTATATTTGTTCGAGTGGAATCTTGCAACTCAATTTTGAAGCAGATATCTTCAACCGATTGACGTGAAATTTGTATTCACGTTTAGTTTGGATGACTATGCATGGTTAGCTGTGTCTAAATATAACATGTCAGAACACCCAAAATTGCGGAAAAGTTATTTTTAATGCACTCCTACAATATGGGTATCAAATGAGAGGGCTTGCATGGAATGAGTGACGTCACTCTAAATCTAATATGGCGGACTTCTAAAAGCTTGTTTCTAAAAAGTTTTCAACAAGTAGCTTATTGCTCTTTTAGCTTACACTTAGGACTGTCCAGAAGTAAATGTCTCTGTCCCTGGCCATCTTTGCCGAGGGTACTACGTTCTATTCTTAGCTGAATTTCATTTTTTTTACCACTGGGAGTACTTGTTATCCTCTTATAGTACTGTAAATGTTTCCGGCAACGCCGTCGTCTGACTTCCAAAATGTTTTTAATAGGTCTTTGAGACTAAAGTGCTCGTTGACTTATCCTTAAAATATAGACATATCCTACAGAACCCCGCAACGTCGTCGTCTGACTGTCCCATATTTAATAGCACTTTTTACAATTGAAAAAATATTAATGTTTACGCAACAACGTCGTCTGACTGCCACATTTTTTTAAAGATAACATTAAAAAAAGTTTATCCTACGGAACACCGCAACATCGTCGTCGTCGTCCGACAGCCACATTTTTTTAAGATAAAAATATTGACTTATCCTACGGAACCCCGCATCGTCGTCTGACTGCCACATTTTTTTAATCTCTCTCTTAGTTACAATTCTGTTTTTCCCCGACCGTAGTTATACTTTATTATAAGTTACAAGATTTGTTTTTGCGTTCGCATTTTATGCACATGTTTTACATAATGTCCTTTTTCAAGGGAATACTGGAATGACTTCTGTAAGTTTTTTGTTTTATTTGTTTCTGTGCGTGAGTTTTGCAGGTGGATCAATTAAAATTGTTTTGTTTTTGTAAAACAATTAAACACAGCGTCGTAAAGTTCAATACACGAATAAAATACTTAATTATTGAAGGTAGTTAGCAATTTTGTTTATTAATCAAAAGGTGACCTCTAATTTAGTTATAATTTGACGCCATTTTGCACAAATCGCGTAGACATCGTTAAAAAAAGGGTTTTGCCGCGAAATTGAAAAAAAATCATTGTTGATTTTGGATTATTTACCATAACTTATGATTCTTCGAGTTTTAATGTGTAATAATGATGTATTATTAACTGTTAATACTTAGTGAACGTGCATGAGTGTAGGCAAATCATACAAAGTTGAAAAAGATGAGTTTCGCTTTCGCTCCAAAAGTCCAAGTTCTAGTAAAGTTTCTACCACTTTATTAGGGCATGAGTTGACTATGACTGGATCTTGACTCTTTTACTTAACTTTGACTAAGACAAGGACTTCTATTATGAAATATGTAATGTAATGTATGTATGTAATACACTTCAAATATTTTCACTTGACACTGGCTGCAAATGCACACGATTGCGGAGCCAAATTGAAAGAAACAAAAATTTTAACTACGGTTTAATTTTTGTTTTCCCGCAGACGGTTTTTTTTTCTCTAAAATTAAAAAGGCAATACACATCATATTCGTTGTTCTAAAATACTTTCTCCCAACGATTATATTTATTTCTTTTTGGCTAGCACGATTCGAGAGGTTTTATCATTCATGTATAAGTTAAGAAAGAAAAAATATTTAATTCTAAATTTGTTACATTAAACACTTAACAACCATAAAATACCAGAAATTAAAGTGTTATAAATACATAAATTTTAAGTGATATTGCCGCTACTCGTATGTTATGAATTTGAATGACAGCGATCTTTCTTTAGAGTGGATTTGTATAGCTATTTAAAAGAATTAGTCAACCTAGATCTTTTCCAAAGCCTAGTTTTTCAGCTTATTCACTAACTACCTATTCAAGAGAACGAGTTTTTACTGCGCACAATGTGAGCGCACTTTTTCCGCATTTTCCACGGTTTTTCCAAACGCTCTACACTCGCGCTTTTTGTCGTCGACTCTATGTGGAGATAGGCGGTGTAGATAGTCTTGATACTTGAAACTTACTATACTCAACTGTGCATTACAGCAACATATTAATGTATTTCCGAGCCCTGAGACTTCGCCCGCTATTATTAAGTTAAAAGTAGCCTATGTGTTAATCCTAAGTACAAGCTATGGACAATCCAAATTTCATCCTAATCCGTTCAGGCGTTACAGTGTGAAGAGAAAACAAACACACTTACTCACTAGCACATTTACACGCTTACACTCAACCTTTCGGATTTGTAATGTTAGTGTGATGGTATAATAATATTGTAATAGTTTAAACATGTTTATTTAAAATGTTTATTTTTAACTATTTTTTAATTTTGAATTTTTATTATTTTGTTTATTTACAGTAATCCGTAAGGTTAAGTAGAGTTTTGGGAAGTAAAAGTAAACATCTTTTGCATTGATGATCAAAGTAAATATAACGTAAGTACCTGTTTACAGAACTATTGTTGATAATTAAGTTAAACGATAGTTTATCAAAATCAAAATCGTGTATTAACATGGGCCCCAAAGAGGCACTCATGTAGTTAATGACTCTGCTGCCAGATTCGCAAAATTACAGCCAACGAAAGATATATTATTATTTTGTAAGATATATGTATGGAAAGAAAAATATTTAAGACGCTTGATACTAAAATATTGCTGTACTTAAATAAAAATGGTATTCGATCGTGTCATTCAATAATTGTAATTTCATTATAAAAACTTAAAATGAAAGGCAGACGCGCAACCTACTACGCAAGCAAGTAGATCCATATAATAATAGAAATGAAGCCGATATGTTATTTTGTAAATATCTTATCAGACATTATAAGAATGAACATAAACGCTTTCACACTTACAGCCAAACACTAAGGTCGATGACTTGTATCGTGGTTGCCGGAAACATTCACATCACATACACTCAATTACAACCAGAACAAAAATTGTCCTTGGGAATAAAACTTTTGTTGCCGCCGGGTATCAAACCCGACATCCGACTGCCGACGGGCAGAATATTAATATAAATCTTTGTAAAGTACCAAGACTGTGTCAACGAAAACGTCAAGAAGCGGAGCAGAGATGCTGCAAAAACTGCTAAGACAAAGCGAGCGGGGAGGAAAAACGCAAATTGCTGGTAACGGGTTCGATTCCCAGCAAGGGAGACTTTTCTTTCAATCATAGTTTTTGTTGAGGTCGAGAAATAGTTTTCCTTTGTTATACAAGTTAATACGTTGGCGATTATTTTATATCATTGTGAATGGGAAATTCTGGCGTTACTAAGTTTTTCTAACTTATTTCTACGTGTTTGATAACGTCATCCGTATATGATTGATTTGCGTCATATTCGCTCGAAGCATTTTGCTTCTACATTAATCATCCGTACAGGTAGGAGTGGAACTAACTGCCCGCGTCTTTTTTCCCTGAACAGTATAATCTGGGAGTCTTCAAGTCTAGAGTGAATAGGTATCTTCTAGGTAAGCATGCTACAAATTCGGCCGCATCATCATTTTCCATCAGGTAAAATGTAAGAATATTTTGTAAGGTGCCGCATGGTAGCTAGCCTCTCGGTTTTTATTTCGTTCTATCATCAGACAAGCAGACGGAACTGCTAAGCGATACCGCTATATGGTCCAAAAATGCGCACGAAGTGTTTTGCTTCCACATGAATTGAGCGAACCGCAAAGGAATGGAACTCCTTGTCTGAGTCGGCGTTTCCTGATAAGTACAATATGGGAGTATTCAAATCGCGAGTGAATAGGTATCTTCTAGGTAAGCTTGCTCCATCGTCGACCACATCATCGCTTACCATCAGGCGAGATAGTGGTCAAAAGTTTGCGTATCTCTAATAATAAATAGATTTGTTGTTCATTGTTCGTAATGAAGGTACATATTTAACAAGAGTATCGAACAAAAAGTTTTGATAATTGTTAAAGTTCGATAAACTGTGATTGACTGATGAATTCCAATATAATTTATGGTCTTTTTTCTTTTTAATATAAGCGACCGTTTGACCACTATCTCATCTGATTTATTTATTTAGGTTTATTTAAACTTTTTTTTTGTTATGAACTTAAACTTGGTTTAACTGTTGATATAATATTTGTAAAAAATACTTTTGAGATGTACTGACGAGCAATCCATCCGCCTGATGGTAACCGTCACACTGCCAATTCGAGTTCAATACACAGCGGTCGTCATCATGAGATATTAGAATTGTTCAATGTTTATATTTTTTTATGTATAATTTTTATTTTTTTATGCCCCGTTCATATTTTGGTTCTTAAAGAAAAGAAAGAAAGAAAACATATTTATTTGGCACTATAAAAAATAACAACCTAAAAGCTAACATTAAAAAATAAAGTTTTGTTAATCAATTATGTGTGTTTTTGTATGCCAAAAAGGTCCTTCGCTTTAAGTTCAAAGAGTTGTATATCGTGAGTGCAGGTAACATTTACTAGTTTTCTAATAATTTATATGAAATGTTTGTGAATAATACTTCCTACATTTATGGTATTAATTAATACAAAACTTTTAGTGAGTAGGTAAACTTTTTACGACTCGGTTTCAACTCACTCTCCAAATATAAAATCCTCTAGAATAAATTAAAATGTCACTCTTGTCAAACTTAATCTTAGCGTATGCATGAAACTAATAAGTTGTTACAGTAAATCGGGAGTGTTTCCTCTATGTAATGATTTTGGTTAGGTTTTTATTAATATTCTTTTTGCTGGGGAACAAAATGTTGGGCATTCTCGTGGACCCCAAGGAGACTTATGAATATTATTAAATATAATTGTCGGAATTGCAAACTAACAGCCAACGTAACTCATAAACAAATACTAAGTTTTTGTGAGTAAGTCATTAATAACTAAACTTTTAGACATAAGTAAATAAACCATCCTAAACTTTTAAATAAATTCGAAACTATTAAATAATAATTGGTGACTTACTGGTCCCATTCACATTCCTGCCGATGATCTTATTGGACCCATTGGGCAGCGGGGCAGCGGGAGTGTGCGGCGCGGGGGGAGCGCTTCGTCCCGTTTCCTCTCCCGGACTCTCCATAACGCCCCTCTCGCTCGCGCACATCAACACCCGCCAAAATCGAAAACTTCACAAAACTGGCAACTTTTGTTTTCGCGCCGAAATAAAATTTACATATTTTTTTAAGATAGTTCACAGATAATGCATCGGAAACTAATTTTAAAAAGTTTTTTATGAGTTGCGTTCCGTTTTACGAAATTATTTTCGCGGTATTGAAAGAAGGGCAGCCGGGACGTGTGCGAGATGACGCGCGCGCCTCGACTGACGGAGCCCTAGGCCTGATGCATCGCCCCGCCCAGCACCCCAGGCCCCTCCACGTGGCCCCACGCTTTCCTTGCCCTCGGCTTGTAAGTACATAAAAAAATATAAACGTACGATTAACGAATTTTTGTTAATGTATGGGTGATGTGCGCGTGTGGGTACGAAAGGGTTAACTTGAGGGTCGACATCGACTTTTATTAATTTTAAATCGGTCTTGTTCTTATCGATCGCGGCTATTTTTGAAAACGGTCAGGGCGAGTAGGATGTATCGTTTTGTTTTTTATAAGTTTTGCATGGATTGGGATTTTTATAAGAATATAAAACAAAAATTTTATATTTAGTACGAAAGCAACCTGCCCGTTCTGCCGTGGGTTCTGGGTTCGATTCCCGGAACGAAAACAATTTTTCTTTCCAAGGGACATTTGTGGTTCTGATTCTGTGTGCGATTGTGTGTGAAATGTTCCTGGCACCCACGACAAAAGTATTTGAACTTATATTTTTGTAAAATGTATATTTTTATACACAATAAGTGACACTAGAAGCGTCGTGGATTAATAAATATAAACGCTTTCCATCACAGCCCCACAATAGGTTCAATAAATTGTGTCGTGAGTGCCGGAACCATTTACATCCTACACACAACCTCACCCAGAACCATAAACAAACATTTCCCTTGAAAAGAAAACTTGTGTTCCCACCGGGAATCGAACCCGATACCCCTGCTTAGAAGGCGGACGCCCACCTAACTGAGCCAACGGGCAGCTCATGCCTATAATGCCGATAGACTCTCTCAGTGAGAGAAGATCTGATGACAGACATGTGTTCACAAACGTACTCGTTTATATAGTTACTAAGTACAATTAATAAGTTTAACTACGCCTCGCGGCTTTTCCCGCGTTAATCGTGGCAGTAGAATCATTAACTTTCATGAGTGCCTCTTTGGGGCCCATGTGAATAAACGATTTTGATTTGTTTTTTTTTTTGAAAATCATGACTTAACACAAGTGGCAAAATCATTTTAAAATACTTTCGATGCTCTTTCTGGAAAACGGCTCCTGCAATTTTTTTCAAACAATTAAAAAAAAACTCATCAGCCGTTTTCTCTTCACACTTTTACGACTGAATTTGGATGAAATTTGAAATGTATATAGCTTATACCTAAGATTAACACATAGGCTACTTTTTAACTTGATAAACGCGGTTGAAGCCGCGGGGCACGGCTAGTAAACCATAATCTCGAATGTTACCAACAATTTGCCCAATAACCCATATCCCGTCGAAGTTTTTATACACGCACTACTTTTCCCGCCTTCCGAGAAGCTCGCCGAATCGAGCTTTCGCGAGTGATTACCATTTTTAATTCGGTTCAGCACGAAATCGTTTAGTTTTTGCCAAGGGTCATATTGGTAAACAACGGCAGCTGCCCTGTTTTAAACATTTGCGCAACAATTTTTTATAATAGTATTTTGTAGTGTGGGTCGAGTCCCTTTCCCGCAGAAATCAAGATATCCTACTAATATTATAAATGCGAAAGTGTGTGTACATGTGTGTGTGTGAGAATAATTATGCGTGTGAATTTTTATTACCACGTATCTCCGTAACTACTTAACCGATTTTCATGAAATTTGAAATGAACGTAGCTTTAATCAGCATTAATCATCATCATCATGATCAGCGGGTGAAGCCGCGGGGCTCAACTAGTAAACTATAAACTGCTATACTAAGTATTAATTTTTACTACTCTTACTAGGTTTTTTTTAAAGATTTTCTACCAATTTTCATGTATATCAAAAACTATTAGACACTTACTAACCTACTAAATAATAATTACTAGTGGCTTTGAAGTACTCGCGTATATAATATGTTTTTTTTTTTAATTTTTCAACTCCTATCTTCGCCATTTTGAAAAAATTCCTTAAACTGAATTGACAAAAAAAAAGACGTGTGGCACTCGGGGACTGCCGCGGTAAAGCTATTGCATAGCATTTTTTATCAACTTATGCCATTATAATTATTTATTTATTTTATTTAAGCAGTATTTTTTTTCCTGCCACCTAGAGGCGAGTTGCTGAACTAAATAGACAAGCATGATAAAATATTTCAAAAAAGTCATTAAAAGTTCTGCTATTCATCGATAGATGGCAAAACTAAAAAGTATCACCGCTGTGCCGGTCGGAGTGGGGGGTGTTAGGTTATTTTCGTTACGGAATTTCTGGATTCGGTCTCCACGCTCAAGTCCCGCGATAGAAGCTATGCAATAGCTTAAAAACCTTAATATTTATCGAACCTGCTCACAAAAATTCGCGAGAATCGATTGATAATTGCGACCTGTAGAGGAGAACAACCGGAAATCCGCCGGACGTACGAAAACATTTTTGCCTGAAACGGGGACACTTCGCTCGCGCTACGTGCTCGCTCGGTCAATAAGCTGTGTGTATGTACGTGTGACTTTAAATTAGGCGATTCTAAAAATTTAAACATTTTCTAAAAATAATTTAACACTGCTACAAAGTTACATGGAAAGTAAATGACACAAACTTTCGTTCCCTGAGAACGTAAGGTCGTTCCCGAGGAAAATTGTACCATATGCTTTCACAAATATGACGGAAAACTGGAATAATTAACGGAGTATGTAAGATGCGCGCGGAATGGGCCGCGGCTCGCGGTGAGGCGAGAGGCCTCGTGAGAACAGAGTACTGTAACGTTAGGGCTTCTAGTTTAGCGATTTAAATACAAGCTTTCTGTATCTACCATCTTCTAAATAGCAGTAGACATAAAGAAGGATAACGTTTTTTTTTGCCGCGAAAGTGAAAAAATGGCGTGGTTGATTTTGTAAAATTTTCCAAAACCTGTGATTCTTCGAGTGTTAATGTGTAATAATGGTGGATTATTAACCGTTAATACTTAGTGAACGTGCATAAGTGTAGGCAAATCATACAAAGTTGAAAAACGTGATTTTCACCTTCGCTCCAAAACTTCAATAGAAGTTCTAGTAAAGTTTCTACCACTTTACTAGGGCATGACTTGACTACGACTGGACCTTGACTGTGACTTGTGACTAGGACCTAACTAATATGAAATACACTTGAAATATATTATCACTTGACACTGGCTAAATGCATAAGATTGCGAAGCCAAAACTAAGGAAAAAAAAAAACAAAAGAAGGATAACTTTTTAATCGACATCAAAAAGGAGGATTCTCAATACGCTTTTTTTAGGTTAAGCGATTTTATTGATACTTTTTTATTTGAAGTTGGTACTTCCCATGTGGTCCCATTTAAATTTGAACAAGAACAGTTTTTTATTTATCTTCAATAATGCTAATTTAATTCATTTAATCTGATCAAGGGTTCCGAAAATAAAGCTGTGAAGTCGGTTTTTAAATTATTACTTATCATTTTTGTTACGTTTTCAAAGCCAAAATGAATAATTATATAAGGGAATTTTGGATCTCCCTGAAATATACCCTTTCATCAATAAAAATAAAACGATCAGCATAAAAGTTCTATCATCCACCCACTGTACCGGTTAAAGTTAGGATACCGACTTATTTCGATGGCTTCACGTAAGAAACAAAGAAAAGAAAATACATTTATTTTACAAAGATGGTATAACCATATTTAGTCATTGATTATTTATGACACACACGATATTTACACTACAAACACAAAAATAAATAAAAAACAGATATATACACAATTACACACATACATAATCAAAAATAAAAGAATGAGATATGTAAGTACGTACTTTGCGCGGAACAAAAAACTTCTCCCGCGCGAGCACCGAAACCTTGTCAAAATTCCTAATTTGTCCGAAACTAGTCGCCAAAAAGTAAGTCGACATTTTTACGTGTTTTAAACCGTATATATATAACCATGGAAATATAATGTTCTTAGGTATGTTTAGTGAAAATCGGTGAAGCCGTTTTCTAGATAGGGCGTCGAGGTATTAAAAAAACTTGAGAGGTGTCAAGGGACACCCGGATGGAACGAAGTTCAATTTCCGTCTAGCCCCCTTTCGCAACGTGCGATAAGGAACTTTCGTTCCAAAATTAAAAGAAACATGCAAAAACCAACATCACGCGGTGTTCCCAGGCGGTCACCCATCCAAGTACTGACCGCGCCCGACGTTGCTTAACTTCGATGATCGGACGAGAACGTAGTATGGCTTACAACTATAGCAAAAACTGTCGTTATAACTTTTGGTCTTAATTTTTTCCGTTTAGCCCAGGGGTCGGCAACCTTTTGAGTCGGACGAGTCAAAAATTAAAATTAACAAAATTTCTAAGTTTTATAGAGCCAAAAAATTTTTCTTGCCAACAATAATTCTTAATGCTAACAATACTGTACTATGAGTTTCGTATAGTCCTACCGAATGTTCCCAAAATTTACTTGTTTCAACTGTATAAATGTACTTTTTAGCTACCTTTGGAGGCTTTTCAATGGCTCGATAGAAATGGTGCCATCCAATCCTCCTTAATCGATTCAGAAAGTTTTTTGAAATGTTTTCTTTAATAAATAATATTTGCGTATTAACTGCGTAGGAACTAAAGAGCCGCAGCTTCACATCAAATGGCTTCACATCAAGTGGCTCGCGAGCCGCAGGTTGCCGACCCCTGGTCTAGCCCCCTTTCGCAACGTGCGATAAGGAACTTTCGTTCCAAAAACCTCTTGTATAATTTAAAGCTATCTCTTATAATAATCCATTTGTCATCGTATAATATAAAATGAATTGTCTGCACTGGTCAGCTATATAGAACTTTCTATCCCGTTAGAACATCTTTGATAAGGTTTCCCGCCAAAGCCGCCATTTTCCTAGCCTTACTTTTTCTGTAAATATTATCCGACCGTCGTTTAAGGCAGTGTAAGTTTTTCCCGGCACGGTGAAAGGTTGCCAGAGCTGGATCGCTAGAAATATGTCGATATGATGATAAAGTAACGGCCGGTCTGTGGGAACTTGTGCTCTATGGTTTTTGTCTGTGAAAAACTGAGAGAGAGCTTTCCCAGTGTGAGAAAAATTTCACTTCTATAATCGCGTAATATCGGACGTTGGTCTCCTAATGATTCAATACAGTGTGACGCAGGCTTATCTTCGTAAACTAAGTTGGGACTGTGTTGGAAAAGAACGTCATAATGTTACTAATTCATGTTAGTTTATTTTTAAATGAATATATGCGAGTAATATTAAATTATACAGTCGCGAAGACTATATTATGTTGTACCTACTAATGTAATTTTATTCGTGATTTCCTACAAAGCTCGTATATGAATAATACTAACATTCATAATCATCCATTGTTGAATTTTGTTTCGCTCGCTGTGTCACTCATTTAAAGTCAAATACCTAATGAAATATTTATAATATTAACGCTAAATCTTGCAATAAAAAATATTATTATACATAAACGCCCTGCGTTGTCCATACAAGAATTTTATCAGTTAACTTTTTACGTGACCGCAATTTTCGGAACGCGACCATCATTTCGAATGGTTTCGCGCGGGAAAAACTACAAAATGGCGGTCGGCGAGAGGATGATGCAAATAGCGCGCGAGAAAAAGCTCTCGATGAGTAAAAAGTTAAAGGAACTCATAGTATTTCATCGAAGTCGCCAGTTATTGAGCGAGGTTACTGTTTTTGTGCAGATTCCCGCGGCACCGTCTGTTTTTGCGCGACTACAGAGTCTGGGAAGAGTTCGCTCGCAGGCAGCGCTTTACAAAAAGCGAACGAGGGCCGCCATAAGGCTAACCGAGGTAAAAACCTCGCGACATACGGATAGAATTAATGCGGCGACTCTTTAATTTTCTTCAAGAAAGCGCGGGAGGAAATGGTGCCGGGTAATGAGTGCTGCCAGACGCAAAAACTGTCTGTATAATGACGTTCCTCATTTAACCAGTTTATTTTTCTGTTCTTACTGGGAGATGAGTAAAAAGCATCAAGCTGGAATCTTACAAGCGGTCGTTCTTATAAGAAGCGATTGCAGTGTTTTGTCTATTAAGACGCCCGTTGCATTAAGTAGGTAGTTAAATTACACACTAATAAATTATACATGGACACACATTATACTAATTACTTATACTTACTGACTTAGATTAATGGCTGCATATTGATTCTTATATTATGTAGATACCTACTCTTAAAATTATCAAATAACTCGGCCAAAATAATACAAAAAACACGACTAATATCGACATAGTTCACCCTAAAATGAGACCTCGCATCTACTTATTGCTATAGAAAAAAAATTGAGGTTGATTGCTTAAATACCTTTTTCTTATTATTTTTTTAATTTTGTAATTCTGTTGTTCGAGAATACAGAATAAACTCAACGGATATTCTATGTAAGTTTCGGTGAATTTAGTGTTATTTTTCAACATAGATTTTAATTCAACATTTACGTAGGTACTATTTCTTTCAAGTTATTTTCAACAATACCTCATACGGGCAGAAAAAAAAATGATTTTGCCTCTTAGTGGAAGGAACTAAGCGGGCACCCATACAATACACATAAGTACGTGCATGGGTGCTCCCTTATTATTTTTTATATTCATTCTATATCAATGTTTGACTGTGAGCCACAGCTTTACAAATAATTAAGAATTTGAAGTTATTGGCTTGAATGGTTAAGACGCTAAATGCCCTTGACAGACGGACGGATGGACAGATGCGGTACCACCGAGTCAACTTGGAGATCTTGCATTTCTCGATCAATTTATTTATTATTGTTATACCTACTTTTTATAATAATACCTATATTAATCGCCAAAATTATATAGATTGTATATAATTCTGGCGAATGTTATATGATATTATTAAAACTATCGTGAGTCGTATTCATGTTGATTTAGTTCCGGTTGTACTCTCGTTATATCAGTACAGCGCATGCTCCCGAGGATGAGCGTCTATATCGCTCGAACACCGGTCGAGTTTCTCGATTAAATAAAGAATAACGTGAGTACAACCGGAACTAAATCAAAATGTTATATAATTGTTAAATAAATACGATTTATATACTACTAGCTGCGCCCCGCGGCTTTGCCCGCGTAAGTCCCGGACCAGCCAGAATTCAGGGTTAAAAAGTAGCCTATGTCCTTTCTCAGGCTCTAGACTATCTGTGTACCAAATTTCGTTTAAATCGGTTCAGTAGTTTTAGCGTAGAAGCGTAACAGACAGACAGACAGAGTTACTTTCGCATTTATAATATTAATAAATAATAAATTAATAGTAAGGAATAGTAAGGAATAGTAAGGAATAAGGAATAGTAAGGATTAAGGAATAGTAAGGATTTTATGGAAAAATACAAATTGAACTAAACTGAAACTATATGCATCTATACAGCAAAGACCCCAGTTTCCTAAAAGGCACCGAGTTAACAGGTAACTCAAGTGCTCAACCCGCTGCATGGCGCGACGGATGAATTACTGGTAACGGTCAATGTAAGAAAAATTTAGAAAAAAACCGACTGCGAAAAATTTTAATCTACTTTTTGTATAGTTTACACTTTTCCGTTAATGAGACCTTAAAATAGAAATAATAGAAATTAAAAATGATAAAAGAAACCTAAAAATCATTTTCAAATAGGCAACGATACCCTACTTCACACAGTACGTTGAATGTTTTTTCACAATATTTTAGCGTCTGCGGTAGCCATTATGAATTTTGATTACTGTCATGCATCGAGATAGGAAACAGGCCTATTATTTGGCTTGTGTTTTAACTCCGCCCAATAAAGTACCTATTTTACTACCAAAAAAATTCTAAACGGTTACCAAAATGGATAAATAGTCACCAAATTACGTTTCCTAGAATATTATGAAATAAATAATTTTTTTCGTATTATAAATATTTTTGTATTAATTATTTAAAAAAATTACCATAACCTACTGTTATCCGATTCGGTTCTGTCACTAGAAATTTTATTTTAGGAAACGTAATTTGGTAACCATTTATCCATTTTGGTAACCGCTTAGAATTTTTGGTGGCCGTCTAAATACCTACCCCTATTATTTTAGCTTCAAACTATTATCTGTCATGTATAGTAGGAATCAACAAAAAATAACTTTGTATTGGCATACATTTTAGTAGGTATTTAATTTATGAATTTATTACAACACATTTTTAAAAGAAGTGACTGCTTTCATCCTTTTATAATTCCGGCATACCATTTTTATGGTAGAATGTATGATTCGATAGTATTGGTACCACCTTGATAAAGCACTTCATTCTTGCAATAAATAATTTTGATGACTAGCCGTGCCCCGCGGCTTCGCCAGCTATTACCGAGTAAAAAGTAGCCTATGTGTTAATCCTAGGAATAAGCTAAGTGCATTTCAATTTCGTCCAAATCCGTTCAGCCGTTAAAGCTTGAAAGACGCTACTTTGTTGATATACTTTTTTTAATGCGCTATGATACTCATAATGATAATAATATATATGACCATAATGAAAAAATTGCTCGATTAGCAACATTAAATGAAAATGTGAAATTTGTAGACATTAACTCAAACTCATATACTAAGAAAACGTACAATGGAACAAAGGAGCTCATTATACAACAAATAACCTCAATATTCAAGCTAGGTTTTAGTGGATCTTCCTCGTTGACATTTGTTCAACGTGAAAAACTTGCACATACAGTGGAAAATGAAAATTTTCAGGAAAAAACCCATGCTCACAACACAAGATAGTTTTTATTCATGCAAATGTTCAAAGTATTCACAATAAGTATCTTGAAATTGAAAGCGTAGTAAACTCAATAGGCTGTGATGTTTTATGCTTAACTGAAACGTGGGGAAAAGACTATCAAGTGCTTGGTATGAATATTGAAAACTATGAACTCGCTACATATTATCATAGAAAAATTTTTGAGCATGGAGGCACTGCGATATTCATAAAAAACGGCTTAGAATATAGAATACGAAAAGATCTAAATTTAATGTCTTTTGAGATGAATTGTGAACTCTCAGCAATAGAATTACGAGCTACTAAAATAGTGGTGGTTTGTATTTATAGACCTAATAAAGATCTCGCATTATTTTTCGATATATTGACAAAGTTGTTACATAAAATAAGTAGAGAAAATAAAACTATTGTACTTGGAGGAGATTTTAACTTAAATATATTGAAACATGATAACAAAATACGACAATTTTTTGACATTCTCAATAATTTTAATTGCAAATGTATAATTGACAAACCTACTAGAATACAAGGTGCTAGCTCTTCGTGTATTGATAATTTTATTGTTAACTATGAAAATTGTATTGGTAGTGTTTTAGATGTCAAGTTGTCCGATCACAACGTCATAATGCTGGAGTTGGGGATTAAAGGAGCGTATACGGTGGATAGTCACGTAATTTATGCGAGAATATTTTCTAAAAGCAACCAGGACTATTTTCACTATCTCTTTTGTAAGGCTTACAAAACATTAGAAGATGAGATTGTTAGGGCCAAGGATGCCAATGAAAAAATGTATATTTTGATAACAGCAATAACTCATTATCATAACATAGCTTTCCCTAAGAAAAAAATTACAATTAGTAAAAATACTAACAAAAAGTTTACAACGACTGGTATAGAAATATCAAAAAATAATTTAATTAAATTAGAATTAATCCAAAATAGTTTTCCCAGCGATGAGAGAAAAGTAAAAATTATAAGGTATAAAAAAACCCTTAGGAAAGTATTGAGAAGAGCTAAAAAGCTACAGTATGCGCATAGAATTAAAATATCAAAAAACAAAATTAGAGAGACATGGAATATAGTTAATGAGAAAATCAAGAAAAAGAAAAAAAGTACAACTAAAATTAAATATATAAACCACGGGGACACTAAGATAGATAGTCCAAAAAAAATTGCTAACCTATTTAACGATTTTTTTCTAAATATAGCTCATAAATTAACAAAAAATATAGTTATCGATGAGGAAAAATGCAAAAAGTACTTATTAGAAACAAAAAGGCCAGAAGTAAATATAAAAATTAATGAAATTACAGAGCATGAAAGGTAAAGGTAAATAGTACAGAGCATGAAAGGTAAGAAGTCAAATGATATTTACGAAATTAATACAAAAACGTTTAAAGAACTAACTTTACACAACTACTGTCTGCTAGACTTGTTACATAAGGTAATAAATTCATGTTTGGAGGAGGGGATTTTCCCCGACTCCTTAAAACATGGTAAAGTTATTCCATTATACAAAAAAGCTGAACACAATGAATTAATCAACTATAGGCCAATATGCATACTTCCCGCAGTCTCAAAAATTCTAGAAGCAATCCTTAAGAAACAGATCCTTGCATACTTTGAAGATAATAATTTATTTACACCAGCTCAATTTGGATTTCGTAAACACAAATCAACAGAAATGACAATCAGAGAAGTTGTTTACTACATTCTACAGGGGCTAGATGAATCGCAACAATGCACAAGCATTTACTGCGACTTATCAAAAGCGTTCGATTGTTTGCGCCACGATATCTTAATTCTTAAACTTCAGCATTATGGTTTCGAGGGAAAAGAATTGCATATGATGAATTCTTACCTTACAAATCGAACACAGGTAGTTAGAGTAAATGAACAGAATTCTGAGATCGGAAATGTTGATATCGGAGTACCTCAAGGGTCTATATTGGGACCTCTTTTATTTTTAATTTACGTAAATGACATTGCCAATTGTATTCCAGAATGGGCGACCATTACATTATTTGCTGATGATACCCATGTTGGTCTAAAGGATAAAAATAAAGATGAACTTATTATAAAAATTTCTTCAGCAATGTCTATTTTAAAACGCTGGTTTGAGGCAAATGGTATAATACTAAATTCCGAAAAAACTCTAGTAATGAATTATTATACTCGAAAACAGAATCTAGTTCATCCAACCTCAACAGAAAATATTTTTCTGGGATATACAATAGATTATACCCTTAGCCATTCATCTCATATAGACAAGGTTTGTCATAAAATTTCCAGTGCTAACTATGCCCTTTTAAAGCTTACGCCGTTACTAGATAGAAAAACGATTGTATCTATATATTATGCGTATGTACATTCAATCTTAAGCTATGCTATTACTACTTGGGGTAATGGAGCTGACATAATAAGAGTATTAAGGTGTCAAAAGAGATCATTAAGAATAATATACGGGGTACATAAAAGAACGAGTGTTAAAAAATATTTTTCTCAAACCAAAATTATGACAGTTATATCTTTATACATATACAAATGCCTTTTAGAAATTTATTATAACTTGGACAATTTGCCGAAAAAAATGGACACACATAATTTGAATCTTCGCAATAATAAAAAGCTCTACGTACCTAAAGTAAGATTAGCCAAAGTACAGAAGCAGGGTATCTTCATCAAGATAAAAATGTTTAATAAATTGCCTCCTGACATTTCAAACTTACCACTGCCACAATTTAAAAGAAAAATTAAATTATTTTTTGAGAACAATTCTTTCTACAGCCTTAATGAATTTATGGACATGCACTTAAGCAATAATTCTTTTGATATTGACTAAATTACCTCAAATATATTTTGACTGTTAATCATATTACTATTTATTTTATTAATCATTTTATTCTTGACATACCTAATGCTTATAATTATATATTTTTATTTTATTACCTGATGTCTGAAACACTTCTTTATCATAGTATCAATTGTTATTAACGAATTATTAAATTGTAATGTGACATGCCTAGAATAACGATCACTGTTATTATTAAGGTGAATAAAGAATCTGAATCTGAATCTGAATCTAATGTGCGATAGGTAAGAGTTTGACCACTATTTCACCTGATAGAAAGTGATGATGCGGCCGAAGATATTACATCATGCTTGCCTAGAAGATACCTATTTACTCTTGACTTGAAGACTCCCAGATTTTACCGTACCTACAGGGATGATGGAACAAAGACGCGGGTCAAACATTTGCCTATCTTGAATAAAAAAACAAGCATGTAACAATCGCATATAAAGTGTGTAGGTATTACATAATATATAACATGAGGTGTTTTTTGTTGTCCACGTTACGGATTTTATTACTATTCTAATGATAAAAAATATTATCATATTGCTTTTCGTAAAAATCCCAATGAAACAAGAAATTATTAGAATCTCTCTTACGTAAAATGGAATGTAAATCAGTGCTGCCAGTACAAAAATTTGTAAACAAATCAGTGACAGGCCCAACGCGCTGTCCAGCAAGTTGTGTGCTCAGAAACCACTTTTGAAAATTGCAGTTCTTTATAAGTTGCTTTGACTTTTAACTTACTTACTATAAAAGGAAAAGGTTCTTCATTCAAGTTAATGTTCCTTCATTTCCTTTTTTGGGTATTATTATGTTATCTCATTTGGACATGTTATTATGGGTATTTCGGCTCACGTTAACTGATTTAAATTACTTATTTTTCTAATTGGTTGTAAACTTAATGATATCAAGATTCGATAAAACGTTCCCGACATATTGCCGGCCAAAACAATTTTTATGTATAAAAAAATGAAGTCTAATTTCGTTGAAAACTAAAAATAATGATTTAAATATAGCTCACTTTATTAAAATCAAGATTTGCCTATAGCACTCACTCACAGAATCATACAGACACACATGCGTCTGTGGGTTGAGAACTATCAAGGGATATGTAGTAGTACATTTTGCTTATATTATTGGTTTATCTGTTAGTATTATAAATTATATATTTATGAATATTAGGCACATATTAACTAATATTAAGTTCTGCTAACCAATTTATGTGTAAAACCAAATAATATTACATAATTGTTCTAGGTACAATATTGCTTCACTCTGTTGGAAAAGGATGTAACCTAGTATATTCGCTATAGTAATTACTTATCTGCAAAGTTTTATAGACTCCGGGGTGTATTAGTCCAAATGACATAACGCCCAAGGTGTTCAAATGTCCAGAATAGACGTTTTCTAACTCGATAAAACTCCAACCAAACAACTTTCCTGCCTCCGCTGGAAAGTTGTTTGACAAAGGGAACCATCAACTGGTTTGTAATGCTTTATTCTCCACTAGCCGCGATCCACGGCTTCGCCCGCTATTATCAAGTTAAAAAGTAGCCTATGTGTTAATCCTAGGTATAATCTATGTACATTCCAAATTTCATCCAAATCCGTTCAGCCATTAAAGCGTGAAGAGGGAACAAACATACTTACACACTTACACACAAACTTTCGGATTTATAATATTATAGTAGGATTTACCAATAGAGAATAGATAGCTCCTTCAAAAATAAAACCGCACCCGGCACCGGATCATGAATATTACTAAAGAAACGTCAAACGCAAAGTGTATATTTTCACACTGGCAATACTGGATTTAAGCAACAACCGAAATTTGAATTTTGTTTGAAGTCAACGGTTCGTCAACGTTTGCATTTTGTTGTGACAAGAAATATTGTGGGGTTTTGTGATTTTCCATAAAAAACGTGTTTATTTTAACTGTGTGTTAATATATGAGTGTTAGTTGACGATGGCTGCCGAAAAAGGAGGCAAGAAGGACAAAAATCAAAATATCCAAGTGTTCGTGCGTTTGAGGTAAAATACCAATTTTGTGCGATAACTATTTTGCTAAATAACTACATATTACTTTATATATTAGCTTTATCCTGAATATCAGTAAATAGGTTTATATGAAGGGCTCATTTTTACGCCAGTTCGTAGTAAGAATTTATGCACTTGAAGTAAATATCCTAATTTTAAATTGATCTACCCCAGGCGTGACTCACTAGAAATTGTCAGTTAAAAATAGCCCTTTCTTATTGTAGTAGTCGTTTACAAGCACAACTAGATAAAAAAACCAAATAACATATGGAATATTGCTGGAATTAGTCTATAACAATTCACAACACATTACATTCTACAAAATGTAGGTTATTTAAGTGTAAGGTACCTACTCTAGCCAACACCGTTCCACCCAGTTCCTCTATTACTGTATGCTAGGAAGGTGAAAATACTGTCTTTATTTTGTAAAATGTATTCAGTATTGCTTTGGTGTATTATTGCTAAAACAAATATTTTGATACTTAGGAAACTTTCATTACACTTTATACAAATGAAAAAATATTTGAAATACCAAAATTTTATAATTTTACTAATCATAAGATGTTTGCACAAGCAAACCTACCTATTGTATGCTCGAAATGAGCAGACTGTTGAACCTCATCACTACAATTTTTAAATCTTTGTACAAAAAAATTTTTCTATTCTATTCACGTTCGTAGCAACAAACCTAACCTATTCCAAATCAATTTGAAAATTAGTTTGAAGGTAACAAATTACATTAATATATTTAATTATTTGTTTATACATGAGCAATATTTGGTATGGTATCATACCATGTAAAAATTTTGTTACATATTTCTGTACTAGCTGTATCCTGCGGCTTCAACACATTTATCAAGTAAACAAGAACCTAATGTATTAATCCTAGGTATAAGCTTTGAACTTTCCAAGTTTCATCCTAATCCACTTTGCTGTTGCAGCGTGAAGACAAAACAAACATACTTACACACAAATTTACAGATTATTTTACAGATACTTTTTATTGTATGCCTGCATCCTATATAGATACAACTATAAATTCTCAATCTCAACACTGTTAGAATAATATCGCAAAGTTTATTGATATATATAGATAAAGGAGAATGTAATAGGAGAGGACAAAATTTAATTCATACATATCCAGTTTTATTCTATTCCAAGCAAGTGTTTACAAGTGAGTGTTGGAATAACATGAGCTTGTTAGTAAATCCACATAGTAAAAAGATTCAACCCTCAAATCAAAATGGTTTATTCACATGGGCCCCAAAGAGGCACTCGTGAAAGTTAATGATTCTACTGCCAGAGTCGCAAAATTATAGCCTCCTCTTCTTTGGAAAAGCTTTTGTTATAAATAGGTATTTTTTTTTTATGCTTAATAGGCAAGCATTTGACCACTATCTCACCTAATGGATAGTGATAATAATACACCAGATTTTGTCTGTATTAACAAATAACACCATGTGCAGCTGCAATTCAATGTTTGCTAAGAATTAGAGATGAGACAGATAATCAACCTCTAATTCTAACTGGGGGAGATAAGGCCTGCACTGTAATCCCATGAGGGGTGTATTGGGGATCTCACCCTGCCAGCAGTTAGCCCGGCCACGCCAACTTGAAGTGTGGCTTTGCTCTTTTTGGTGTGATGACAGAGGTCTCTTTAACTCCATCACTGATGGCTTGCAAATGCCCCTTACGTCATTGTTGCCCCTTACGTGTATAATTAACAATTTTGTCTATATTTTTTTATGCTCAATAAGCAATCATTGACCCCTATCTCACCTGATGGAAAGAGATACATCGTTGCTTTCCATGCTTACATTACCTGTTCACTCATGACTTGAAGACTCCCAGATCATACCATTTGAGGAACAAAGACGCAGGCAAAGAGTTCCACTCCTTCGCAGTATGAATAATAAACTTAAAATTATGATGTAAAATGATATTATTATATTAACGTATCTGTGTTATTTATTCTATTACTTTTCTGCCTCCTCTTTCACCCATAGAATGCTTCTTAACTCTTAATTTCCTTAATGTCAAGTGGCTTTGCTCATATTTACAGACCGCTGAACCAGAGGGAAAGAGACATCAAGTCCCTGGGGGTTGTGGAAGTACAGCATAACCGTGAGGTGGTGGTGAGGCTGTCGCAGCAGTCCTCGCACACTAAGAAGTTCACATTTGACAGAGCATTTGCGCCAAATGCTAAACAGGTAAAGTTTCTGCAAAAAGTAGAATTACCTGTTATGAATGCTATGTATCAGAGCTTATTTTCTCCACCACTGAAATTTCAGACTCAATTGGCGCACAGGGCATGTCTTAGCTCTCTGCGCTGTGGGTAATAGGTTCGATTCCCGGCAGTAGCACATTTTCCTTCCCACGGGACATGAGTTCTTCTAGTTCTGGGTGTGATTGTGTGCGATGTGAATGTTGCAAGCACCCACAATACAAGTGAACTTAGTTTTAACTTAGTGTGGGTGTGATAATTACATACATGGATCATTCACACTCACAGCGTGTGAATGATCCATGTATGTAATTATGTCTAACTAGCATAATTACTTACATGGATATAGTTGAATGTATTATATGCATAATCGTACCACGAAAGACTTTGGTCTCAATGATTGGAATTATATCCCAAGAGGTGTGTTTACCAGCTTCGATCACATCGTCACTTACCATCAGGTGAGATAGTGGTCAAACACTAGCCTGTCACAAATAAAAAAAAAATAAAAAAAGTGGTTTCTGGTATTTTACAATTTACCCATCATATGCATAGGTTTTCTAAGCCATTGTTTGATACATTTGTCAATAACAAGTTAGGTTTAAGGTGTCAATGATAATCGGTGGTAAATAGTTGATAAACCAACATCATGAACAATATATTTAACAAAGATGCATCCAGAAGAAATCCTCTTTATAAATGATAGATCTGATTTGCTCGTCAACACAACACGTACTTCCATCTTTGAAGCATCTCCAAATATCCCACAGGTGGAGGTATATCAGGAGGTGGTCAGCCCTCTCATCGAGGAGGTGCTGGCCGGCTACAACTGCACAGTGTTCGCGTATGGACAGACTGGCACCGGCAAGACTCACACCATGGTGGGAGAGAGTACTGGTGATGGCACCACCTGGCAGAACGTAAGTCTATTAATATTTAAAAACTTTTTATAGCACCTAATTAAGCAAAAAGTACAAACATCGCATTATACTAGCTGTGCCCTGCGGTCCTTTAAACTGGTTGTGCTATTCTATTTTTAAATGTGTTTGAGCACTAATCACTGTCCCTGGTAGCATATTCCACACTCTAATTATGAGGTCCGGAAGGAAGTGTTCAGGGATTGCTTGACCAGTTTCATGGAATGCCCCCTCAGTACCTTGTTTGTGTCCATCTTGAAGAGTTTACTGGCAAGGTCTATGTTGTAATGCTCGGTCAAAATCCTTATATGTCTCTATTAGGTCTTCATTGTTGCTGTTGTAAGGTGGTTAAACCTAGTAGCTGAAGACTATTCATAAGGGTGATTTTCTCTCCAGTAAATCAATGTCTTATTTGAAGTAGGGATTCCATGTATGAAATACATAGGTTTTATATTTTTAATAATAGTTCTTTGTCTATGCATAGGAGTGCTTTCTGAATGAAATAGAGTATGCCATTTGTTTTTTTCTTTATTTGCACTATATGGGTTTCCCAATATGAGATGTCTTAATGAGGCTCATTAGTTGATTTAATTAAGCCTGCAATGTCTGTTTTCAGGACCCCCTAGCTGGCATCATCCCCCGAGCACTATCCCAACTGTTTGATGAGCTCCGTATCTCCAACACGGAGTATACTGTCCGAGTTTCATACCTTGAACTCTACAATGAAGAGCTGTTCGACCTGTTGTCCAGGTCTGAAGACAATTCCAAGCTAAGGATCTATGAGGATGTCTCAAGGAAAGGATCGAATATCGTCAATGGGTTGGAAGAGTTTACGGTGAGTGAGCAATTACTCCTTTTCATAATGTCGTAACCTTTGATGAGGTTGTTAAGCAAATCTGGAATTTTTTTCGTTTTTTGTATAACATAGGCTAGAGTTTGCCGCTAACAACCCGATGTCAATGACATGCGAAATGTGCTAGGCAATATACAGAAATACAATGTCGGCTCTAGAAGGATTTTTTGTAAGGGCAAAATATTTTATAAAATTTATAAATTTTGTGTGATGTTTTGAGGGAAAAAATTAAACAATAATTATAAACCTATGAAAAAATGAAATAAAATTTATTAATTTTGCGTTACCAATTGTGAATGGGACATTCTGCGAGTAAACCACTGGGTCCATGGGCAATCAAATATAAATAATTGGCTGGAAGACTAAGAGTCGATTCAAGACCAAAATGCTGAGATGTATATTGCTCAAAAATTAAGTCTTGCTTTGGGCACACTGCTTACCAACAACCATAAGCATAAGGTGACTAAGTAGTTAAATATAGATATAATACAATAACTCTTTATTGACACCAATAATAAAAAAGTACAGAAAAGAAATTACTAATAAATAGGTACTATGGGCGGTCTTATCGCTAAGAGCGATCTCTTCCGAATTCTTATAGATGTTTGTTATTCAAAATATATCGTTTCTTTTTTAAATGTATGTTTATTTTCAGGTGTACAACAAAAATGAAGTATACAAGATCATGGCTCAAGGACAAGAGCGGAAGAAGGTGGCTTCCACTCTCATGAACTCTCAATCTAGGTAAGCACGTTATAAACCAACGTATTACGTCAATACTTCGTCAATCTTAAGCGGCAAGCGTAAGCGTCGCGCTTGCGAGGCCACCATCAGGCGAGCGACTTGCGGATTTCGTCACTCTATTGAACTTGAACTGCTCATTGGCTTAGTTGGTTGAGCGTTCGCCTTCTAAGCAGGGGTATCGGGTTCGATTCCCGGCGGAAACACAAGTTTTCTCCCCATGGAAAATTTGTGTTTCTGGTTCTGGGTGTGTTTGTGTGTGTGATGTGAATGTTTCCGGCACCTGCGACACAAGAAATCTTATTGTGGGGCTGTGAGTGTGAAAGTGTTTTTGTTATGTTATATTACCATTAATAAATAGGTTGTTGACATTATTGTACCACTTTTTTTAGAGGAATTAAATACACAAGAATGCGCAATGGTAACAGATCCGGCCCCGATCGGGCGGACGTGGTTTCGACTCCTGCCACAGCCTTAAGGTTCCTGTGAAGAACAAATTAGATAATTCTTTGCAATTTTACTATAATACTAATAATCAATAAAAATAAAACAACAATTCATGATTATGTCATTATTTTTAAAGTATTTTAATAAACTGTATCATCCTCTGTTCTCTATATACAGTTATCTAATATTACTTATAGAAAACTTATTACTTAACTTATCTGCCTAGAACTAGAAATAATATTTGTGTTTTTATTCTAACTTGCAGAAACCAATTCCTTAAACAAAGAAATACATGTTATATCATGTAAGTCCATTACTAAATAATTTGTAGGTCCTCATGTAGTTTGTTAGTTATTACTATTATAGTTTAGTTTACTTCCCAAAAAAGGAGGAGGTACTCAAGTCGACTGTATTTATTTTTTTATGTATGTTACCTCATATCTTCTTTCCACGTGAACCGATTTCGAAAATTTTTTTTAGTTTGAAAGATGTTGCTTTCCCATTGGTCCCATTTAAATTTGATCAAGATCTGATCAGTAGTTCTTGAAATATCATCAATAATGCGTATTTTGTGGACTACTTTGAGGATGTTCTTGTTTTTAACCGACTTCAAAAGTTCTTTCGTTGTGAGCCGATTTTGATGATTATTTTTTTATTTGAAAGCTGGTGCTTTTTACGTGGTCCCATTGAAATTTGAACAAGATCTGATCAGTAGTTCTTGAAATATCGTCAATAATGCGGGTTTAGTACATATAATCTGATCAAGGTTCCGATGATATAGCGGTGAAGTCGTTTTTTTTTTAGCTTTGCTTGCGTTTAATTATTCTTTACTCAAAAACATATTGTTGATACTAATTGTTTGGGATTTTATGGGTTGGTTTCTGCAAATTTTAATTGCTGATAGGTGTGTAGGTGAGTGTATACGTTTTCTAAATGGTAGTTACTAAGCTGCACCCTGGCCTGATGAGAAATGGACACTCGCCTATATTATAAAACATAACAACATAAACGTTTTCACACTCACAGCCTCTCGCTAAGTTCGATGACTTGTGTCGTAGGTGCCGGAAACATTGACAACACACACTCGCAACCAGAACCAGAAAAATAAATTTCCCTTATCTCGTGTTACCGCCGGGAATTAAACCCGATTGCTTAGAATGTAAACACGCTCCTCACTAGGCCAATGGACAGTACCTGTCAGTTAACATCTGCAGGCCATTTACCAAAAGGCTGGTATGCAAGAAATAGACCTACCATTTGTTTAGGAACTTTAGGTTCATTTGTCCAGTCTTGTGGAGGTAGGTTATTTACTTCATAGTCTGGGGAAAATTAATCCGTGTCTTCCTATCCACCACCTGGAAATGCGGCTTGAAGGTAAATCAAGCAAATCTTCTAGCCGTGCCCCGCGGCTTCGCCCGCTATTATCAAGGTAAAAAGTAGCCTGTGTTAATTCTAGGTATAAGCTATGTACATTCCAAATTTCATCCGAATCCGTTCAGCCGTTAAAGCGTGAAGAGAGAACATTTATAAAATATTAGTAGGATTAGTTGACGCGCGGCGAAGGCGTTAGGAGAGCCCTACAAGGCAGGTGAACCTGAGTAACCTAAGCACAAACTGTACCAGACTTGCTCCTAACACTCCCCTAATATTCCAGCCGTTCGCATACAGTATTCACCATCGTAGTCCACATGAAAGAGAACAGCCCCGAGGGTGAAGAGTTGGTCAAGATTGGGAAACTCAACCTGGTCGATCTCGCTGGCTCCGAGAACATCAGTAAAGCTGGCACGGACAACCCGGGGAAGAAGGACCGCGCTCGGGAATGTGTTAATATAAATCAGAGTCTGTTAACACTTGGAAGGGTTATAACGGCTCTGGTGGAAAGGCATCCACATATACCATACAGGTTAGTATTATGGTTTTCTTTTTACCCGTCTGCGCGACGCAAAGGAGGGTATTTTGTTCATCAACTTATGTATGTTCGTTCTCTAGAGATGCCTGGACCCGTTTTAATGATTCAAAATTGTTTATTCACATGGGCCCCAAAGAGGCACTCGTGAAAGGTAATAACTGTACTGCCAAAAAAAACTGTACAGGTTAGCAACATTACAGCCATCTCGAGAAGCCTGTGGTGACATATTGGCACGATGGCCTTATTGGAAAGCTTCCTGCATACGGTTTACACCTCAGCTTATGTGATTGGATTTCAGACTTTCTGAGGAACAGATCGATACAAGTGGTTCTTGACGGCCGCTCATCAGATCGGATGGCAATTAATGCTGGTGTTCCTCAGGGGTCAGTTCTTTCCGCAACACTCTTCCTGCTGCACATAAATGACCTGTTGAAACCCGGTATCTTTGGGTACGCAGATGACAGCACTGTTGTTGAGAGATACTTATCTGATTCACGAGCTGGTGGCGCACAGATTCAGTCACAAAGAGAGGCAATGGTTGAACGCCTAAATTTGAACCTGCAGGCTGTTTCCGATTGGGGCGATGCCAATCTGGTCAAATTTAATGCATCGAAGACCCAGGCGTGTCTGTTCTCAACCAAAAATAGCCCTTTTGAGCTTGCTCCATCTTTCCGGAATGTGTCGTTGCCGGTCACGAATCACCTTGAGCTTTTGGGTGTAACTTTAACGTCCAACCTAAACTTTGGCTCTTATATTGAATCCAAGGCTAAACTGGCTGCAAAGAAATTGGGAATCCTCAGCAAGGTGAAGCGGTATTTCACTCCTGGACAGCTTCTCAATCTCTACCAAGCTCAAGTCCGATCCTGTATGGAATACTGCAGTCACCTCTGGGACGGCTCAGCCAAGTACCAGCTTCAGGCTTTGGATTCAATTGAAAAGCGAGCTAAAAAGCTGATTGGCCATACTGAACTAGTTGAGAAAAGACTTCAGAGCCTCGAACATCGGCGCAAGCTTATGCGTGTTTTACAAGATACATTTCGGAGAGTGTGCGTTAGAACTGCATGATTTGATTCCTCCAGCTCCCTTCCATCATGGGACAACAAGGCGTACTAAAACAAACATCCTTTTATGGTGGATATTCCTCAGATTAGAACCAAGCGTTTTGCCTCTACTTTTATAATGCGAACTGCAAAGGAGTGGAATACTCTGCCTTCGTTCTTGTTTCCCGATAAGTATAACTTAGGCCTCTTCAAGTCATGAGTGAACAGGTACCTTCTAGGCAAGCATGTCCCACCGTCGACCGCATCGTCGCTTTCCATCAGGTGAGATAGCGGTCAAATGCTAGCCTATTTGTCATAAAAAAAAAAAAAAATATAATAGTGGCTATTGAAATTATATTTTTTTCACGTTTTTTACTCCATATCCGTTTTTTAGAAAAATTTCCAAAAACTGAATCGTAAAAAAAAATCTATTTAATTATCGAACCTGTTTACAAAACTTCACGAAAATCGGTTGAGAAATGCGATCTATAGAGGAGAACAACCGGAAATCCGGACATAGAAAGCAATTTTGCCCAAACTGAGAAGGAGACTGTTCGGTCGCAATTCGCGCTAGCTCGGTAGCAATGACCTAGCAATAGACGGATGATTCATCACCATATCCTAAATACCCCTGTTAATTCCAGAGAATCAAAACTAACCCGCATCCTCCAAGAGTCCCTCGGTGGTCGCACTAAAACCTCCATCATCGCTACCGTATCTCCCGGACACAAGGACTTGGAGGAGACTATGAGTACCCTGGAGTACGCTAATAGAGCCAAGAACATCCAGAACAAGCCTGAGATCAACCAGAAAATGACCAAGAAGGAGATTCTCAAGAATTATGCTGAGGAAATTGACCGGTTGAGGAGGGACTTGCAAGCTGCCAGAGATAAGAATGGTGAGTCATTCATATATATTTAATTATTATTCTTGGAAAAATTAGAGGTTAACTAGGAACTAGTGAAGGTGTGGAACACATTGCCCGAATCTAGAGTAAATCTTCTAGGCAAGGTTGTTCCATCTTCAGCTGTATTGTCACCTTCCATCATGTGAGGTAGTGGTCAAATGCTTGCCTATTTAGCATAAAAAAAGTAAAGATTAATTAATAAAAAGGTGGTGGTAAACACGCTAGGCTTAAAAATGTTATTAAGCCTAGCATGATTGTCAAGTGGTGATGCTCTCACGGAGAGCATCACCACTTGACAATTTTATTTACTAGAGGGTGTATTTCAGTAAATGACGACTGTATTTCAGTACAAGATAGCTAGATGAGCACGAGGACATGAACATTTCTTTTTCAGATTCTTATCTGAAAAAGAAATGTTAGAAAGAAGAAATCTTAGATTGCATATTTTCATTATAATATACTGTATAACAGCGCAGACAAAGGGGTGGCCTAATAGAGACATATAAGATTTTAACCGAGCATTATAACATAGACCTCTCCAGTAAACTCTTTCAGTTGGATACAAACAAGGTACTGAGTGGGCATTCCAGGAAACTGATCAAACATGCAAGAGCAAGCAATCCCCGAAAACACTTCCTGCCGAACCGCATAGCTAGAGTGTGGAATATGCTACCAGAGACAGTGATAAGTGCTCCCTCAATAAACTCTTTCAAAAATAGATTGGACAAACATTTAAAAAAAAAGTGCACAAAAGTGATATACACGTATCAGCTTAATAAGCTGCTCAGTGTATCAACAATAATAATAATAGCTTAAGAAAAAATAATAAATAAAGAGAATAATAATAAATAAACAAGTAATACTTTGATAAGTTTTTTAAAATCGAGCACTGGCCAGTTGTGAATAGATAATTTAAACGCAAGCACAAAAAACCAACTTCACCGCTTTATCTTTGGAACCTTGATCAGATTAAATGTATTAAACACGCATTGTTGACGTTAACCCAAAAACTACTGATCAAATTTAAATGATGAAGCAACACATTTCAAACAAAAAAAAACGAAATCTTTTCACGTGGAAAGAAGTTATGAGGTAACACACGTAAAAAAACTACAGTTGAATTGAGTACCTCCTCCTTTTTAGTGAAGGCGGTAGAAATATAGTACCACCTCTGAAGTATGATTTACCAAACAATAAAAGTGATGATGCGACCGAAAATGCGACATGCTTGCCTAGAAGATACCTATTCACTCTTGATTTGTAGACTCCCAGATTATACCGCTCGGGGAACAAGATGCAGGGAATGAGTTCCACTCCTTCGCTGTACGGATGATGAACTTAGAAGCAAAATGCTTCGAGCGAACTAGAGGAGGATATCAACCATAAATGGATGACGTTTGACAGTTTTTCTGGTTGTTAGATGGTAAACGGGGCATGGTAGACTAATTGACTTAACTTTTAGCCGTATAGGTCTAAATAAGAATATTAATTGTTCAATAATTTAACAACTTCATATTAAATAATATTTATATAATCATAAACTTTAGAAACACTACATTCAACTTATTCTAACCTTTTTAAACTTAATAATACATACATTTTATATAATAAAACAAAAATATTTATCACATAAAATAACAAGATTCTTTTGTCACTGTTCTCTACAGTCGCTAACATAATTTTTAACCAATTTTAAACCAAGGAGGGCCCAATTAGACTAGTTATTGCTTTTTTATTACACAGACACAAATGCAATACAAATTAAGAGAACCCTATTAAGTACAGTAAGCTGCTATTACATAGACGTCTCATTTTCAAATGTAACTAGCTTTTGGATATAGGTAATTTTTTTTATATATATACTAGTTGTTCACCCGGTTAAATAAAAAAAAAACATTTATCGAATCAAATTGAATCTAATCCATTCTTGAATACACTGAACACACACAAACAATTTCATCAAAATCGTTTCAGCCGTTTAGGAGGAGTTCCGAGACATACACACGTACGGAAGAATTATATATAAAGAAAGATATGTATAAAATACACCTGTAAAGTTTCTTTATTATTAAAATTCTTATCTACTAATTAAGAATTTTAATAAATAAAAAGTGACAAAAATTATTAGAAAAATTAATATGGCACATTTATAAAAAAAAACACGTATGTTTGGCCATTTGATTTTTCTAATAATTTTTTGTTTCATGGCAGCCCTTGGGTGAACTCTGACGCAGCAAACAGTACGCGATGTACAAATATACAAATATAATAAATATACAGTACAAAATGACCGCGTTTAAGTCGGTCTATAATCAAACCTTGCAAGATAAATAAGACGCACTTTCCGATGTCCAATTGGACTTAAATTTGGTGTACTTATGTAGCTTCGGTGATAATACAATAAAATGGTACCATGGAGCTGGCCTGATGATGGAGACGGAAGATGGCCATAGGAACTCGTGAACTAAACAAGCACAATAAACCCATCGAGTTTGGGCTCGTTGATTTGACTTGACTAGTAATCCTGGTTATAAATTTTTGTATTCCTTTTTTATTTACAACTGTAAAGGCTTGATTTTAAAAACTGTTTAAAGTACTACTTCTTTGTAACTATCTTCACACTTATCTCGAGGGAATGAGGTGCATATGAACAAAGCTGAAGATGTTAGAGAGATAGCGATGGTTATTATCTGCTACTCGACTTATTAGTCAAACAAACTCTGGGTATTGAAAAATAGGAGGAATTGGCCCTTAGTTAAATTAATCACTAACATTTTTTATAAACTTATATGGCAAGTTTCAAACACTACATAATTATAATAATGGCACAGATAATCAAAGATTACAACACCGTTAATATCGCATGCTAATTTTCCTTCTTAACCATATTCACCATCGGGAGGAGAGGGAGAGGTGATTTTATGGTTGTGATTGGCCGATGCGACAGTTATTAGCGTCAGTTGCGGAACGACCAATCATAACTAAGTACTCAATTGATGCTTCAAATAGCATATTTATTTTCGTTAGGAGGAAAAGATTCCACCAGAAAAGAACCAGCAGTCAACTGGTTATTTTGTCCGTGGAATTAATATAGTATCACAACACCACGGCGGTGGACCATTTGAATGTTCAAACAGATAGCGAGCTACCGTAGACAACTTAGCAGTCAAAAATACACGTCGTTAAATAACAGCATAGATAATGCATACATTGACACCTTATTTTTCCTGTTCAAATTTAACTGTCGCATCAGTGTCTCCTTGTCTCCGTTGACGAGTGCCTGGTTTATGATTGTTAGTGTCAATGTCGTCACTGTCATCATCATGATCACTCTGATGCCACTGTTTCTCCTTTTTCCTTTCAAAGTTTTTAGTGACTGTTGAACAAGGCAGTCCCAATTCGATTTCTAGCTTCCTCGCTTGAAGTTTCCTCAAATAAATCTCTGTTTTCAGCAGCTCTAATGTTAAATCTTGTACATTGTCCGAGTCTGAGTCTTCCACGACGACATGTCTTGGCTTCTTAGCTCGGCTCGGATATTTTCTCTTATGTTCTCTTGTGTCCGAGTCTCTGGATGAAGTTGGGTTGCTATCCTCTCCTGATTCTAGGTATACCAATTCTGGTTGATGGTTCAGAGTTGGTGTGGCAGGGAGTGGTGGTTTTTCTCCTATGATTTCTAATATTTTTAAATCTATTTCGTTTAGGCTCTTCCCTTTGTTTTTGCCAGCCCATGACTCCCATCTCTTCTGGAATGTGAAATGTTTTGATTTAATTCAAGTTGTTTTTGGACATTTAGTGGGCTGAAAATGCAATGCATATTATATTGTCTCAAAAAGAGATTTTTTTTATATTTAACGAAATAGCTTTATTAATTTTAATATGAAAACTATCGGGATTGCTTATTATGGTACTAATCGGCTATTAATCACGTGAATTTTGTATTGAATTCTGACTAGTTATATGCGCGCGGCCAGGCTTCGGTATTATGTTATGACATGGGTGCTGGCAATATTCACATCACACGCACAATATAATAATATTGATGGAGAAGTTTTTAAAAGAGAGATAAAAATAAACTTATTTGCAATCGATGGAATTATCTTTTATCTCTGCGAGGAGAGCATTAGACAAGTAACTTAAATAAATAAGCAAGGCCTCTAAAATAATATTTACCATAGTCCGACTCTTCCAAACACTGTACAGCTTGTCCCTCATGAACGTCCAGTCCCGATGTTCAGACGCCAGGCCGACCTTCCTCGCGTGGGTGAGGACCCGAGTCCAAGCCTGCACCTTCGACTCCTGGGTGATAACTGGAGATATTGGCGCGAACAACGTTTCCCTCTCCAATAATATCACCTCTAGAACGGATAACTTGTTGGCCACTTGCTTTTTACTCGGCATTTTGAATTTTTTTTATATTCACACTCACAGCACCACACGCTTCGAAGGCTTGTATTGTGGTTTTCTTTACCGGTTGCGTGACGGTCGTCTAAGTGAAAACGCGATGTATTTCATATTGATCACGTCCATTATTTTGAGCTTACTTTATTCTGTGATAAAAAAAATACGTTTACACTCTCAGCCCCGCACTAAGCTGAAAGGGTTGTATCGTATTTAACTATACATGTTGAAAGTAGCCAACAATTTTATGTACTAACACAAACAACAATAATTAATTTTAATTTGCGTACCAAGTATCAGTATCATTACAAGCTATGACTACATTAAATGGCGAATTATTACATTTTAATTAATAATATCATATTTGTTTCAAGTAATTAACGATGTAAAATTACTGAACTAGTGGCTTTACGATAGTTTCAATAGTTTTTATTCAAGATTCGCGTCTCGTTTTTGATAAACGTGTATCTCTTTTATTACTGATCACGATTTAACTGTTTTGTTACACATAATTTGATTGGTGATAGGATTACAAGCTTCCCTTTTGATAAAACACTAACATTCATTGTATACTATTGTATGTGATACTTTATATTGTATAAAGTAAGTTTAAAATGCGTTTTTAAGTTGTTTTGTTTTCGATAAGCATTGCGATTTCGTTCGCGTCGCTACTATGACCTACTTACGATACTGGACTGTCAGGAATGTCAATGTCAATAACTGGTTTTTGTTGTCAAAAGTCGATGAGAATTTTATAGGTGCGTTCATAGCTAGCTCAAGTTTGCCAGGCGTAGGTGCTTTGATATAGGTTGAATGTTTTAATTCATATCCGAATTTCTTTTTTTCCGTTCAAATTCAATATTTGCAGCGTCTGTTCCCTGAAGATTTGTGTTTCTAGTTCTGGGTGTGATTGTGTGTGTGATATGATTGTTTTCAGCAGCCACGACACAAGTCATTGAACTTAGTGTGGGGCTGCGAGTTTAAAAGCGTTTATGTTTATGTTAATTGTATAATCTAGGTGTATTTAAGTCAAGAGTGAATAGGTATCTTCTAGGCAAGCATGCCACATCTTTGGCTGTATCATCACTTTCCATTATATTATGAGATAGTGGTCAAAGACTTTATAGCATAATGTTGACTAAATAGCAATAAATAACAGCATCACAGCATTCAAGTCAATTATAAACAACTATTTATGCCATGCTTCACCTGTTTTCACGAGGACGCGACGATACAATATGAAGTAAGATAAAAGTAGCCTTTGTCAATACTGCACATATGTAAAAGTAGCCTAGGTTTATACTTCATATATGTAAAAGTTTATTATATTATTATTATTGTAAACGAGTTTCATCGTCGACAGTATCGTCATTTAGTAAAATGATAACCACTGCCCCGAGATTTTTTTGAGCGCACTGAATTGCTGCCAATTGCTGAAAAACTATACTAAAACTATATACAGCAAAGACCTAAGTTACCTACAAGACATCGAGCTTATAGGTAACTCAAGTGCTCAAGCCCACTACCAGTGGGTAGCGTTTCCATCATGCTGGCGGCATTGCTTCTTTGAATTGCAACGTTTTAGTTGCTAATCTGCTCCACTTGACCAGACATCATCCAAATGTTGTCTGGAAGACACGCTTTAAGCGAACAGACCGTATACCTATTTAACTAGCCAAAGTTAGTTTTATTACTCGTATTTTGTTTATGTAAATAATAAGCACAATAAATTTGATGTAAATATAATGTATTATACATATATATAGTAAATTGCGCTTTCTTCTGCTGCGGGTATCGGGTTCGATGGGAACGGAAATGTTCTATCTAAAGGAAATAATATGTATTTCTAATTCTGGGTGTGATTATGTGTTTTTAATGTGTGAATGTTTCCGGCACCGATACAAGTCTTTAAACTTACTGTCGAGCTGTGAGTGCGAAAGCGTTAACTTTTCGTTATTCTTCCAGGAGTGTATCTTGCCACTGAAGACTATACAGATATGACCCTCAAAAATGAGGAGCAACGCAAAGAGATCCAGGAACTGCTCCTCAAGAAACGGTCCATGGAGGAGGAGAAGGACAAGATGGAAAACCTATTCGCAGAAGTAAACAAGACGCTCAAACAGAGGAAGTCTGAGTTAGACGCTACGAAGAATCAATTGATTTCTACTAAGACACAGCTAGCTACCACTAAAGATGTAAGTCTATGTCGATGCGAGTAGATTTCACGAAAAAAACGTCAAAATTGCCGCGGTTTGAAATTGCTTGAACATTCTCGCATTTTCAAATATTATAAGTATATAATAGGCGCTAGTAAGCTGGTGTCCGCGATTTCGTCTGCGCAGGATTAGTACATCGAATGGTTTATTTTCTTGTCCTATCAATCTTTATACCATAATGGCTTACAAATAAAAGATAGATATATGCTGTCGCGGACTTTTTTGTAGGACTATTTAGGATAAACATTTCCATTATACATTATACAATAATAGTTTGTTATTACCGAAAAAAATAAAATGGGCTATGTAGAATACGTAAGACAACGTAAAGGTACAGTAAATTTTTATTTTTACGCCATTATGCCAAATCTATTAATTTTATTATTTTTCAGAAATCCTGCCTAAAATTATGGACACTGTGAACAAAAATACTATTGAAACGTAACATACCAGTCATCAATGAAAGTGCGTTAGTGTTATCTCTTTCGCACAGACATGCATTTAAGATTTCAAATTTACCGCCCGCAATCAGCTGAGAATGTTTGAGTTTCTTGAACTTTTGAGATTAAGTAGTTACGAACGGTATAATCTTATCACTTCACCAAAAGCGTCTATTATGCGCTGTTTTAACATTTCTACTGTGTCCGGTTCACTAAAATAAACACGCCGTTTTATCTCACTCCACAAAAACAAATCACAGGAAGTGAGATCAGGAGAGCGTGCCGGCCAAGCTACTGGCCCACCACGGTCTATCCAGTGATCTCCGAAGTGTGAATTTAGGAATTCGCGCACAATTCGATGACAATGCGGTGGCGTGGCGCTCCATCTTGCTGGAACCACAAGCCAGATAGGTATGGTAATGGAACGTCATCTAACATAGACGACACCATCGTTTAGAGCAGCACTAAATAACTTTTTCCCGTGAGGCGTTTTCTCCAGCCATGAAGTACACACGAAGCATTAAAGTGTATTCGCGGACGTAAACGGATACGCCATCGCCATCGCGACAAAATGGGGCGGCGCGCGCGAAATTCAAATGCACGGATAACCACAACGCGCGGCGCTGCGTTTGCGACTAAGGATGAAGGAATTTATTGTTTTTGTTTCTTTCCGGCATCCCCCAACCTCGGAAGGCCGTCCCGATCACTTCCGATGATTAGCCGAGCTTCCGGGAATAATAAATGAAAATGCGACTTTAGTTTCTTTCCTTCTAGCTAGGCGGCGACACTCGAACGTCGATATAGCGATCGAGTTTTGCCGAGCTAACCCGAGCTCAGTGGGAATAATGAATGAAAGTGCGGAAATAAACGTTTTATGAGTACGGCCGGATTTTTGACCAATAATTACCTATTTTTTGGGATATTTTTTCGACAAAATTTATTTCGTAAGTTTTTTGTGGATGTGTCTCAGTAACGGCAGTAGATAATGCTGGTAATTTTTTTTTGGTAATTACAAACTAGTGTTGTATACGTGTAACTCTAACGATTTTTGAAGCGAAAGAATAGCTCGCAGATGGCAGTTTTTTTTCCTACTTGACACTTATCGTTATATTTTGGACATTTCACACAAGATCTTTATAAATTAAACTATCTGTCATTATGATTTATAAGCTATATTATTGACAAGTTTAACTAAAATCAATTCAGTAGTTTTAGCGTGATAGAGTAACAAACATCTATACATACAAACTTTCGCGTTTATAATATTATATTAGTAAGATTATATTATAAATGCGAAAGTTTGTGTGTGTGTGTGTGAATGATTGTTACCACGTTTCTCACGGATAAACCGATGATGATGAAATTTAGAATGTAGATAGTTTAGATTCCGGCATAACACATAGGCTACTTTTCAACTTAATTAAGGGGGGTGAAGCCGCGGGGCACGTTAATACTAGCCGTGCTACACGGCTTTACTCTATATACTATACATTTTATCATAATTGGTTTATTCGTTACGGAGATACGTAGAAACACACACACACACATACACACAAACTTTCGCATTAATAACATTAGTAGGATTACGCATATTCCCTTTTGTTTTATTCCAGATGCTCCGCAACACAAAGCAACAATGCGAAGAGCAGGCGCACCTCGTGGAGAAACATCAAGCGACCGAGTCTACTCTCAGCACGCAAGCACAACAACTGTTGGCCACAGCCGACGTGGCCACCAACCATATACAATGCTTTCACGAGACCATCGACAAACGGAGGTAACGTAACATACGCACACAGAGCCCCGCACGAGGTTTGACGACTTATATATCGAATGCCAGAAATATTATAAACTTTGAGGAGAAAATTCGTCTAACTTTTGACAAAACACTTCAAGTCTCAAGGAGAGGAATGTAAAGCAGTGCTCTCTTTTTACCGACTTCAAAAAAGGAGGAGGTACTATGTTCGACTGTATGTATTATATTATTATTTTTTTGTGTACGTTCGATATTTTTTTGTACCGATTTCTCCCCCATTTTTGGACCGATTCTTAAAATTCTTTTTTTATGGTTGATTATACTTCAAAGGTGGTCCCATATAAATTTTATCGAAATCGATCAAGCCAATAAGAAAATTTAAGCTGTAAAGTATTTTTTAACTTTGCTTACATTTAAATTATTAATTTAATTAGTTTCACGAAATTAGTTATATCGTTTAGTCGCAGAATGTCCAATTCGTAAAATGTCCTGTGGTCGCGGAACGTCCATATCGAGGAATGTCCAATACGCGGAATGTCCAACATTCACGGTAACTTTTTATCATTTATATTTTTTTCTAAATTTCTTACGTCCACAGAACCGTAGAGTCAATAAATCTAGAAGTGACTCGATCGTACCGGGAGCAGTGTTCGCAGCAACGCTCGCAGATACAAGCCGCCGCTACAAACTTCACTCAGGCCTTGGCCTCCGATCTAAACGCGTTGCACAATGCTTTGGGTAAGCTATCATTATTGATTTACATTAATTAAATTAATTCTAAACACACAAGAGATATAATTAAACTGCCGTGGGCTTAGACTCGCGTCCGCCTTCTAAGCAGCAAGTACACATTTTCTTCCCAAGGGAAATTTGTGTTTCTGGTTCTGGGTGTGATTGTGTGTGTGATGTGAATGTTTCCGGAATCCACGACACAAGTCGTCGAACTTATTGCGGGGCTGTGAGTGAGTGTGAAACGTTTATGTTTATAGCTACCAATTTATTACTTTAATTATATCTCCCAAATTATTCCCCCAAATTATCATTAAAAGATAAAACGTTCTACAAACCTGCATTTAAAATATGTAACTGCCCGTTGGCTTAGTTGGGTGGCGTTCGCCTTCTAAGCAGGGGTATCGGGTTCGATTCCCGGCGGGAACACAATTTTTCTCCCCAAGGAAAATTTGTGTGTCTGGTTTTGGTTGTGATTGTGTGTGTGATGAGAATGTTTCCGGCACCCACGACACAAGTCATCGAACTTAGTGTGGGGCTGTGAGTGTGAAAGTGTTTATGTTTATGTTCTTAACCTCCGATCCAAAAAGGGTGTTGTAAGTTTAACGTATGTAGCGTGTGCTTGTATGTTGCTTCCTATCGACTGAACCTATTTCAATTTGTTTTTTTTTGTAAGGAAGTGTTCTCAGCTTTGTTTGGTGAAAATCGGTTTAGCCGTTTCCCAAATAGGGCGTCGGCAATTTTTTTATTTTGTCGCTTGTCTTATTTTGATTGATATTTTATTTTATTTTTATCTTATGTCTTGTGTATGCAATAATATAATTATAATATGATGTTGTTATATAATGTTATTTTTCAGAAAATTTCAACGCGGAAAGCACCGGAAGTCTGCAGGACAGCAATAAAAAACTGGAAAACGTAATTCAACACATAGCAGAAGCTTTGAATGTGGTAAGCAAAAACAAACACATTTACACTCACAGCTCACACTTTGTACAAATACTTATGTCCAACACTAAGTTCGAAGTACAATTGTCCCTCGCGATAATAATATAGAAGGAAATATACATATCATACTAATATTATAATATCTAATATATATTATAGTATCTTTACTTATAAGCTATGTACATTAAAAAAATCGCACAAAATCTTTTGAATTTATAAATCCAAAAGATTTTGGGTAAGTGTGTAAGTATGTTTGTTCCCTCTTCACGCTTTACTGATTTGTTAAACGGATTTATATGATTTTTTTAATATACATGGCTTATACCTAGATACTCTGATATATGTAGTAAATCTACATATATCAGAGTATCTAGGTATAAGGCATAAGCCATATTAAAAAATTCATATAAAAAAATTAATATAGATCTGATGTAGCCGTTTCCGAGATTCAGATTATATTACATACGTATATAAAAGAATTGCTCGTTTAAAGGTATTAGATAATGCTGTTGGTCTTCTAGATTAATAAATAGTTAGTTTTAGTCTTTTCTTCGGCCGCATCATCAGATAGTGGCCAAATGCTCGCCTATATAGCATACAAAAATAGAGTAGGTGTGAATAATTATATACTATCATATTTTATTTATTACCATCGTCTCCTTCTTCTGTCACTGTCCATCCAAAGGTCGTCTGGAAGAGATCGCGAGATAAGCGATAAGACCGCCCATTGTGAATGTAATATATTATTTTTTAGTATACAATAAAGTGTTCTCGTATTGAATTGTATAAAAATAAATTAAATTGACAGATAAAATCTCTATCGAGCCAAAGCCACCAGCGCCTGATAGAAGCGATCGAGTCGAACCGCGTCAGCGTGAAGTCAGCCGTCGACGCTCACCATTGCTCCGTGCGGAGCGCCACCGCGGGCCTTATTCACAGCGTAGCCAGCTGTGTGCGCGCCGCCAGGGAAACTGACGTGCCCGCCACTGTCGCCGCGGGACTCGCACACTGGGTGAGTTTGGTTTTAACACGAATGCGCAACGCGAAGGAGGATAATGTATTTTCTCAGTCTATGTAAGTTTTTTTTATGTAATTGAGAGACGAGACGAGTCGCTCGTCTCATCTCTCGATACCTAAATACGTGTAGTTCGGTACACATATGCGCAAAACATTAAAAAAAAAATATGGTTTCTGTCATTTTTTTCACTTCACAGACTCGTGCATGTCCATTGATTTCTGTATGGAAACGGTAGTCTAACGTACTACCTTATGCCATTACCTTATGTAATTTCAAGTTATTAATATTCATTTATTTTTCAAGATTAGCTAACTTTTAACCAGCGGTTTTTGGTAAGCGACGATGTGGTCAACGATGAAGCAAGCTTGTCTAAAATATTAAAATTATTCACTCGCGACTTGAAGACTCCCATATTTTACTTATCAAAAATTACCAATTTAGGCAAGAAGTTTCATTCCCTTGAGGTTCACACAATGAATGTGGAGCAAAACGCTTCCGCATTCATGAAATTTGAAAAAAAATTGGAATGTCTACCATATACCTGTGTCACTTATAAGTTTGTCTGCTAGTCCGATGATAGAACGGGGATGGGGGAACTAGATCGTGCAGTTTCTTGGCACACTCTCCGTAATTTAACCGATAAAAAAACAAGGCTAACTAACTTGCGGCGATGTCCTTAGCTCGTTTTGAATTAGACAGCTTTTATGTGTTTTTGACGTGATAACGTCTTATAAATCGATGAACATCGGCTGCACGCACGAAAAAGTGTCACGTTCCGCCTGACCTTGAGCGTGCAAGCGAGAGAGCGGAACAAGCGATAGAGAGGCACGATCGGCCTAAGCGTTCTTCTTATGAGGTTATCACGTAAAATTATCAGTAAACCGACTTTACAGACAACCATTTTTTTAAGTTGTAAAATCTCCTCGAGCTATTATTTAGCTTAAAAACAGTTCAGGCTGCTAGTGACTGCAGTTTGTGATATTATTTAAATAACTGGTTTATATATATCTCATTGTTTTTCCTCCCGTAGTGTACCGGCGCATCGGATCGGGTCGTTTCCCTCCAAAAAGCTCACGCGGCGTTCGAATCGCGGATGTCGGATACCGAAAGCAAAAAGAGCGAAATCGTTCGCAAACACCGCGACGCGCGCCGAGCGAATATCGAGCGAAAAAATGCGAAGATCAATGCTTATATTGCTGTAAGTGTTATATGTGGAATTTAAACCCTGACGTCACATCTCATAGTTGGGGCTGTGTGTGTGAACGTGTTAAAAACATATATAAAAGATAACTTGAAAACGCCTCGATCGATTTTGCTGTATTTTATTATAATTTATTTTAATTAAGAACCTCCTCCTATTATGAAGTCGGTCAGACTTAAAAAAAGGAGGAGGTTCTCAATTAGACTATTTTATTTTAGTGTTACCTCATACAACTTTTTTGTAGGTGAACCAATGTTGATGATTCTTTTTTATTTGAAAGCTGGTGATTCTCATGTGGTCCCATTGAAATTTGATCAAGATCTGACCAGTGATTTTAGAGTTATATACTACTTTTTATCTCGAAAAATCTTGCAGTTCCTGTGGGATAGGGTAAATTTCTTAATCTATATATCTATCTATATATGAAACAAAGTCGGGTCAGTTACACCGTTTATAATTAGACGGGTGATCGTTTATATGATCCTGGATCTGTTGGATTTGTCTCCGCCCCAATAGCAGAAAAACTTAAAACATCGGATAAATACATTTTTTTTTTAAATTAAAAATCATGTTCTCATTGTACAGTACGAGAATTTTTATGACATTTCGAAAACGAGGGCGACGCCACGGTGAATAACTAGCTTATAATAAAACTAAAATGTACTTAAATTGTTAGGAAATCGAAAAAGAAAAAGCTGCAATGGAAAAACGGTACACTGAACAACTATCCGACCTCGAGACTGAGAGACACGAGGCCGAGCTCAGGTTACAGGAGGAACGACGGCTGCTCGACGAAAGGTAACATTACTGTATAGTCCGTGCGGTGGGAATGGGACGCGACCTTCTGTAGCGTCGGCAAACGACGAAGTTCGCATATATTATGCTAGTTGTGTTGTCGTTGTCCTAACGCATTGAAAATGATGACACAGTTGGCTATGGATAACGAATCTAGTGATTCAGAAATAATATTGCTTAGAAATCTTTTTGACGAAGTTTTGGGTTTGCTCAAAAATACGAAAAGTAAAATATTGAAACATTATTTTAAAAAGATTAACAACCATGAAACATTTTTGTGTATTTTAATAACCCTATGATAGATAGTAGAAATAACGTATTTATAATTAATATTCAGCAATTTTTTGCTAACGCTACTTGAGAACTGTAATTTGCGATTTACTTTGATAAAATTCCATCCCATTCTCTTCGCACGCGGTTTATAACGAGATACGACATATTAACAATAAGACAAACTCTCAAACGTCATCTACTTATGATGGTTGACATACCTACGGTACGCTCGGAGCTTTCGCTTCAACTACTCACTTTCAGTGACTAGTAGGAAGTCGCTCGTATGATGGTAAGCGTCTCATGACCTTTACAGTTAAGTGCTTATCATAGTTATAAATTTATATAGGTTCAAATCCAGCGCGGCAAAACACTGCGATCGTCACTCTGAGATATCAGATGTTAAATCTCTTGAAAGCCCTGTAATTTCACTGGTTACAGCAATAACGCTTCCTCAAGCGTCACAGACAGACCCCTCGGTCTGTCTACAGAGTAAAGACGCGGGTTCAATCCCCACCCCAAGCTTTTTTCCCTTACTACATGTACTAATTCAATGTGTAGGTTATCAAAGAAAGCGCAAGAGTTGGAGTCGGCGCGTTTAGCACAAAACGAGCACATGACGCAAATGGTGTCGCAGTATCGCGCGCTCAAAGATGAATATTTGGAGGATGAGGTCCTTCGCGATGATGAACTGCGGGAGACCAACCAAGCCGGGGAGGATGCTATCGCCGGCATTTCCAACTACGGCGCCGAGTTCCATGAAGGTACGTCACAATACCAAAAGACATCTTTGTTCTATATATTGCCAATGTGTTTAAATTAACATCACACCCACACTAATATTACAAATCCGAATGTTTGTGTGTAAGTGTGTTAGTATGTTTGTTTTCTTTTCACACTTTAATGCTTAACGGATTTGTATAAAATTTTAAATGTACATAGCTTTTATACCTAGGATAACACATAGGCTACTTTTTTATTTCTCCTTACTTGCTAAACGCGGGTGAAGCCGCGAGGCACGGCTAGTTTTAAACATAATCAGAAAATAACTACTACTCATAAGCTCCATAAAAATAATTACATTTCTCAATGATAACCTGAGACGATCAATGTGAATTTTAAATATCTTTATTTCTTGTGTATGTATATATGTGACTAAACTCCTAAACAACTGAAGCGATTTTGATGAAATTTTTGAGTGTGTTCAGGTGCATACAATAATTATTTAGATTCACATCTTTTGTACGTTTATCATCCGTACAGCGCGGTGGGGATGGAACTCATTGCCTGCGTCTTTTGTTCTCTGAACGGTATAATCTGGGTGTCTTCAAGTCTACAGTAAATAGGTACCTTCTAGGCAAGCATGTTCCCTCTCCAGCTGAATCGTCACTTTCAGCCTGCTCGTTAACTGTATTATGACCCTAATATATTTCACTTGCAGGCACGGTCGCTATCACCACAGACATTGAGTCACTGAGAACAAACGTAGTAGAAGTGGTGCAACATGTATACTCACAACTGTTGCAAACATTGCAGCAAGCGCACGGACAAGCTGAGGTATGTACATTACACATATATATCAACAACATTTTATCCAGACAACATTTATCTATATCTAAATTATCTTTTTTTTTTTTTTTCTGTTCATTATTTCGTCGCTTATATTTTATTTTATTTGTATATTTATTTTTATTATATATAATTATTTGGTATGCATTATATATTTAATTAAATTATAAGTACCGATATATTTATATATGTATATATATGTATATAATCATTTATGTTTATTTATTATTTTAACTAATCATCTAACTTTATTTCGTCTCTCGCCCTCTCTATACCATTTTGATGCACGCCTACACCCCTCTTCTCGTCTACCATGTGTGGTTGACTGGTAGAGAATGCCCTTAGCATTAAGTCCACCTTTTGTACTTTTTTGTGAATTAAATAAATAAATAAATAAATATATTTAAATTGAACGCTTTCACAATCGCAGCTCCACACTAAGTTCGATGCGTCGTGAGATTGTGTCGTGAGCTGGAAACAAAATCACATGTACTATCAAAGTCAGAAACACAAATTTCCCTTGGGAAGAATACTTGTGTTTCCACTGGGAATCGAAGCCAACATCATCATCATCTCAGCCTCAAGAAGTCCACTGATGGATATAGGTCTCCACCAAAGATTTCCAAAAGAACGGTTGGAAGCGGCCCAGCACAGCGTCATCCTGCGACCTTCGTTATGACGTCTGTCCATCTTTGGCAGCCTAACTAAGCAAACGGGCAGTTCAAATTTCCCATTTTACTAACCATTCTAGGTCGCAAGGAAAGCTGCCGGAACTTCGTATTAACTTGTTTTTATATGTATTTTTATTCCTCCACAGAATGACGCCAAATCAATCGTAGAACGCGACGCCACAACGACCTCGCAGTTTGTACAAGAGTTGGATGGTACGCTGGCGCGCCTCGCATCTGAGGCTAAACTAGTTCTGGAACAAGTCGTCGACGGAGTCGAGGTCAGTTGGAATATTGAACGTTGTAACACTCCATTGATTTTATTTATATAGCTATGCTAGGCAGAACTGTATTGATAGATATAGAAAATAAAATTATCGCTTGAGGCGGGGAAGACGTTGCGCCCCCATAAGATGTCCCCGTAAGACGTTTATAATAACGAAAGGATGATTTCGTCGCTTTAGGCAGGGCTTGAGTAGCTAAGCAGTTAGAGCAATATGGCACCTTATGGCCTCGGGTTCAATCCCCGCCTCGAGCGATAATTTTTCCTTTCAAAATTTATTGCTATAGTTATAACACTCGGCCAAAACTGCGTTTAGCTAATACTCAAGCGGATCCATAAAAAAATGCTCGTACAAGTCCCCGCGTCGGAGCATTTTTGTGTGGAGCCTCGCGGGTGTCCGCTTAACGCAGTTTTGACCCTCACAGCTTCACACTTAACTTATATACTTAGCATATTAAGTCAATGTACGAAACATTTTAATACTAGACTGCGAAAAATTTTAAACTACTTTTTGTGTAATCCCCTTTTCATTTCCTTCATTTAGATACCCAACTCGATCGTTTTAATTTCCTTCATTTTGATACCCTACTCGATATATATGTTATTAGTGTATCTATTTCATGCAAAAAATTCGCCATATTTTTTTTCAAACACACTAAGTTCACTTGGGTTTTTAAGACGAATATAACGATATTTTAACTTTAATGTTAAAACTATCGTGAGTATTACACATTATGTTCCAATGTTATATTCGGCTTAAAACACGAAAATTTTCGACTTACTTTGTAGTCGACTAGTTTCGGATAAATTAGTTGTAATCCATCTTCCTTGGTAGTCGGGTAAAAATAATTACAATTCAATGTCCACGTCAATTAAATCGCTACAAAGAAATATGTGTTTTATACCAGATAGGTAAGCATTTGGTCGCTATCTCACCTGATGGTAAGTGTAGATGCGGCCGAAGATGTAGCATGACTTATCTAGAAGGTACCTATTCACTCTAGACTTAAATTTATTTTTTCCTGTGATATTATTTGCAGAGCAACAATACCGCCACAGTGTCGTCGCTAACGGGCGTATCTGCTGCTAACGCCACCGTGATTGCCGCCGCGGCCGTTCACAACGCCACCCTCGCGCGCGAGCTTGGGGCGCTCGCGTCTAAACTCACAGAATATGAACGATATCTGTCTCTGGTAATTATTTTTTAGCCAGTTTTATTGATCGTACGAACGCGAAGGTCTCCGTTTCAGCTTGGGCAAAATTGCTTTCGTATGTCCGGCGGATTTCCGGTTGTTCTCCTCTACAGGTCGCATTTTTCAACCGATTCTCGTGAAATTTTGTAGGTTCGATAACTATAGTATATTTTTTATGTTGATTCAATTTTTGGAAATTATTCAAAAAGTGGGGGTCAAAAAGTAAAAAAAAAAATTTCAGCCAGTGTCAGGTAATAAAAGATGGTGGGACATCATCCGAAGGAAGATCATGGAGGAAAGAGATAACAACGACGAACGAGGATTTTGAAAGCTCCGGAGGGGAAGTAAATGTGTAATAAAATGAATGGCCAAACATTAGTTCTAGTCACCAGTCAAAATCAAGTTAAAGAGTCATGATCTAGTCATTGCCCTAGTAAAGAAGCAGAAGCTTTGGAGCGGAAACGAAATCACGTTTCTCATCTTTGTATGATTTTCTATTTATGTTATTGAGAGAAGAGACGAGCAAGTCGCTTGCCTGATGATATATATAATATGAGTCGCATGAAATTTATTAATGCACCCACATTTTAAATTTTTCATAATCAATATTTTGTAAGGGCTTTGAGTCACCTTGCGACTATGTCAGCCCTATTGGTACACTCCTATGCTGCATATCTACAAAATGTTTTTTATTTTGACGTACAGAGCCCTAGCTGTATCGCTTTCGGGCACCCGGCACTGTTAATAATTCACCATTATTACACAAACACTTTAAATGTGAAGTTTTGGTCAATAAGACAAAATTGACAACGCCATTTTTTCTCTGAAACATACCCAAAGGTGAAACTAAGTAAATGTAGCCGTTACCCGCGGCCAAACGGTGTCATGCCCAGCCGCTTTTTTTTTTTTTTTTTTTTTTTTTTTTTTATGTTGGATAGGCAAGCATTTGACCACTATCTCACCTGATGGAAAGTGAAGATGCGGCCGAAGGTATGACATGTTTGCCTAGAAGATATCTATTCACTCGAGACTTGAAGACTCCCAGATTATACCGTTCGGGGAACAAAGACGCAGGCAATGAGTTCCACTCCTTCGCTGTACAGATGATGAATGTAGAAGCAAAACGCTTTGAGCGAACTGGAGGTATGTCGACCATAAATGGATGACGCTTAATAGTTTGTCTTGTTGTTAGATGGTAAAAAGGGCATGGGGGAATTAAGTCATGTAATTCCTGTGCACACTCTCCAAAATGTAAGCGATAGAATACCGATAAGCTTGCCACCTTACGTCGGTGACCGAGACTTTGCAACCTGGACTCGATTAGCTTACTGTCGACAATTAGTCTTTTGGCTCGCCGGTCAATAGATTCAAGAGCCTCCAACTGGTACTTGGCGGATCCATCCCAGAGGTGACCGCAGTACTCCATACACGATCGGACTTGAGCTTGATAAATGTTAAGAAGCTGTCCCGGAGTAAAGTACTGCCTGACCTTAGCGAGGATACCCAGTTTCTTAGCGGCCAGTTGTGCTCTAGCTTCTATGTATGTGCAAAAATTAAGGTTCGACGATAGGGTAACGCCAAGAATCTCAAGCTTGTTCGCCATCGGTATTGCTACATCTTGGAAGGTCGGAGATAGATGGAATAGTCTCCGTTTTGCGGAGAAAAGACACGCCTGTGTTTTTGACGCATTGAATTGAACTAAATTGGCATCGCCCCAATCGGACACGGCCATCAGACTTGAGTTCAATCGTCCGATCATTGCCTCTCTTTGTAACTGGACTTGTATCTCATCAGCTCGTGCATTGGATATGTATCTTTCGACAACAGTGCTGTCGTCTGCGTACCCAAAGATACCAGGCTTCAGCAGATCGTTTATATGGAGCAAAAAGAGCGTTGCCGAAAGAACAGACCCTTGAGGTACCCCGGCATTAATAGCCATTAGATCGGACGAGCAGCCGTCAACGACAACTCGAATCGATCGTTCCCTCAAGAAATCCGAAATCCAAGCACATAAACTGGGAGGTATACCATACGCAGGAAGCTTGCCTATAAGGCTGTCATGCCATACCCTGTCAAAGGCAAATTGGAATGAGAATGATGTGTGAGAGTGAATGCATTGGAAATATCAAGCGATACCGCAAGCGCTTCGCCGTGTTTTTCCAAGGCCTCACTCCATATATGAGTGGCATACACAAGAAGGTCTCCTGTTGACCGGTTCTGGCGAAACCCATATTGCCGGTCACTCAGGAGGTCATTCGCTTCAAGGTAGCCTAGGAGCTTCTTGTTCAGTACACGTTCCATTGTCTTGCAGAGAATGGACGTGACTGAGATGGGCCTATAGTTGGCAGGGTCGGCACGACTTCCTTTTTTGGGCACTGGTTGCACGTTGGCAAACTTCCATGCTTTTGGCACTTGACCAGACGACAAAGAGAGGCGGAAGAGGCGTGTCAGAATCGGAGTCAATTCAGGCGCACATGTCCTCAGCACTATGGCTGGTATGCCATCAGGGCCACTGGCCTTGTTTACGTTCAGATTGCGTAGGGCTTTACGAACATCGATCTGTCGAATGCGGATTTCCATCATGGACGACTCGCAGACAGATAAGCTCGGAGGCACAGCGCTACCAGCATCTAGACGTGAAGATTCCGCAAAGAGTGAAGCAAACAAGTTTGCCTTCTCCGTAGCGGTGTGAGCCAATGACCCATCAGCCTTCAGCAGTGGAGGCAGTGAGGGACGGCAGAAGTTCGCTTAAACCGACTTAGCCAGGGACCAAAATGCTTTACTCCCTGTGGGATAGGAAGCAAGTTTGGCCCCTATTCGGCTAATATGGTCAAAGCGTGCCTTCTTAAGAACCTTTTTGCATGACTTAGCGGCTTTGTTAAAGGCTTTCTTCTTTTCGCGAATATCCTTAGCCTTGCAGATTCGAGCATCAGCCCAAGCGGTGTAGGCCTCTTGTTTTAGCGCTATAGCGCTACCACATTCGGCCCCAAACCAAGCTTAAACCGCCGCACCCGCTACAATCCTATTTCATTCCCACTGCTGGGATTCGGGGCCTTTTTTCACTGAAATAGAGTCAAGGCCATACTTTTTTAAGCTCGATAGGCAGCATTGACCACTATCTCACCTGATGGAAAGTGAAGATGCGGCCAAATATGTCATGTGACATCATCCACCACGCGGGCCCTAGTTAGTGGGTGACACTGACTGACCGCGCTCAGACTGCTACGTACCTATATTAAATATAATTTACATGTTTCAGGCGGTCACCACACAAGCAGAATTAGAGAGCCGTTATCTTGGCGAAGAATACAAATTATACTCGCCGACTGGTAAGTATCTCCTTTTTTTATGCTGTATAGACAAGCATTTGACCACTATCTCACGTGATGGAAAGTGATGATGCCGCCAAAGAAGGGACATGCTTGCCTAGAAGATACCTATTCACTCGAGACCTCCCAGATTATACCGTTCGGAGAACAAAGACGCAGGCAATGAGTTCCACTCCTTCGCTGTACGAATGATGAACGTAGAAGCGAAACGCTTCGAGCGAACTGGAGGTATATCGACCATTAATGGTTGACTTTTGATAGTTTGTCTTGTTGTTAAATGGTAAAAGGGGCATGGAAGAATTAACTCGTGTAACTTCTGAGCACACTCTCCAAAATGTAAGCAATAGAATACCGATAAGCTTGTCACCTTACGTCAGTGACTGACACTTTGCAATTTGGACTCAACTAGCTATAATGGCTTTTAATGTTCCACCCAAAGTTTGAATTTTGGTCATAATCAAAAAAAAATAAAAAACGTTTAAATTTTTTTTTATTTGTTGTCTAGTTTTTTTTCGACAAAAACTACGCTCATCACCCTGAGATAGTGCATGTTAAATCTCTATAAATCCTGTGGCTTTGATAATGATACGAAAAATCAATCACGCCAAATAGTTCGGGCAGTTGATAGATATTGTGATCAAGAACTAAGGCAGAACTTATTGGTGTTCAATAAAGAAATATTGTATTGTATTGTGTAAGTCGGTGTTCTAACGCATTGAAAATGATGACACAGCTGGCTAAGGATAATGAATCTAGTGATATCTTTCTCTCTCTCTCTCTCTTCCTGACTAAATATCAAATATACAAAAAAAAATCTAACGAATTATTGCCGCCACAAGGAATATCCAAAACCTACAAGCACTTTTTTGCTCACGCTACTTTAGAACTGTAATTATCGATTTACTTTGACATGGTTCCATCCCATTCTTATCTCTCGCTGATTATATGTGTGTATATAACACAGGTTTATGTAAATGTAAATGTTTGTTCGTGCAGGCAAGACCCCGTCCCGCGCAGTGTACCGGTACCCGCGGCAGCTGGCCGCCACGTCGCCGCACGAGCGCATACTCGCGCGGTTCCGCGCCGCCGCCCTCGACGACGTCAGTACTATATGCACGCCTACATTTATCTAACGTACTATACAAATATACCTGACATAAATATGCATTAAATATTTACCTTTTAAAACTATGGAATACTTGAATATTGTTGCGATTGTAATTGAACTGCCCGTTGGCTTAGTTGAGTGCGCGTTCGTCTTCTATGCATTATATATTGGTCGTCGATTCCCGGAAAGAGCTCAAGTTTTCTACCCAAGGAAAATTTGTTTCCAGCACCCACGATTCATTATATAAGTTATCATGCTTGGTGTGGGGCTTTGGGTGTGAAAGTGTTTATATTTCAGTGGCAACATTTCCCTTCAATCTAAAACATACCTGGTGGCTATATTACTGGCAATGGCCTCAGACGCAGTTCAAACAAGCAATTTTTGCCGTGAAAATGTTCATATTATTTCGTTTTCACTAAATAATATGAACATTTTCAGTCTTACTACTACAATGTATGCAATAGTTGTAAAAATATAAATAACAATATCCGCAGGAATGCTACGTGGTAGAATCAGACACGGAGTCTCCGGCACAAGGCACGGACTCGGAGACATCGTACTTCTCTGAAGACTCGGCCGTGATCGTGGACCCCGCGCCGCCCCCGCCGCCGCCCGCGGCGCGGACGCCGCTCGTCAACGGAAACCACGTCGGCATATACAAGAGCACGAGCGAGACTGATATATATAGCATCAAACGAGTGAGTATTTCGCTACATATTATGTAAGTCTAAAAGGACGACCCTCGGCTTAATCGCAGAAAATAAATGTTTACAATGTGTGCTTAAAATATTGGATGGAAACATATTTAGAATAACGTTTGACTAGCCGGCTTCTAAGCCATGTTTATACAGTGTTAAGGAGTTTAAGATTTATTGTAAATATAATTATAAATAAACTGGATATAAAGTAGACGTAGAAATGATCCTTTGCACGTCTGCTTGCAGAGTGAATGTATTATGTCCCTACTTACATTAAGATCTTATTTAAAATTTATTCGGCGAATAAAGGATTTGATTTGAAACAGTCCAAATTTGGGGCATTTAAAACTTTTTTTGGGTAACTGCTATTTTGCTAGCTTTGCCTTGAGATTGTTCAACCCTTATATACTGTCGAATTCAAATCTAAATTGTTTTTTCTTAATGTGAAGGTAGGTAGTAGAATAAAATGACAGCAGATACATGAGAAATGCTGTTGGTCACTACCATTTAGAACAAAGGAGACCCACATCGCAGACTTTGGTTTGTCTCCGGATTCCCGTGTTACGGATTCGATCTCTTCGGCCAAGATTGGCGCGCTCCACACGCGTACACAGTCTCCTTTGTGAACGTACATTTGTTCTAAGATGATAAACATCTTACATAAAGTAAGTGATAATAAAATTATATATTAATCTTCACAGAATCAACAGCAGGGCAAAGAGAACGCCGACCGCTTGATAACGTATAAAAAACCGTCGAAACTGCCCGCCCCCGCATCGCACAAGAAACCTCTCGTCGATCATAATGTATAAATTCTTCGATCGCAACTGATAACTTCGCATCGATCGTAACTGATCGCCGCTCGTCGATCGCAAATGACAATCGATTATGTAAGGATATTATAACCTTGAAACGTAACAAATAAACCAAAATATAAATATTGTATGTAGCCAAAGTGATCGCAACAGTTTTCATGTCAGATGTATTATTATTATTTTTTCCATCATTTTCTTTCTAGATTTCAAAATGTACAGTTTATGTATTTTTTATAATCGAGTAATTTCTACGATGATAGTAAGTTTTGTTTTTGCTTATTTCACAAGATTTATACGCTTTTTTGACTGCGTCATATAATGATAGACGACTTAATAAATATGCAATTATTATTGGCTACCTTGTACGCATAAATATATTTCAAGCTGTAATTATATATCGTGGACGTTTTGTAACGGATTGTCGACGTGCTAGTTGGATGTTTTCGTACTATCGCTTTACAAAAACATTCGTCGATCACGAGCTAAACGACGTATGTCTCGATCGTAACTGATAACCACTCGTCGATCGTAACTGATAATTGTCCGTCTAAGTTTTACTACTCGATGAAGCGAAATAAAGGATTTAGTTCCTATTGCGTCTTAAACTTCAATATGGTAAAAAATAAGTAGTAAAAAACGACTCGAATATTAATTATATATTAGTCAAAAATACTGAGTTATGAGAAAATATTATCATGTGTATATTTAATCTTCCGTGTGCCCGATGTTGATAATGAACTATGACTCTTTTTCTTTTTTGTCGGGTAGAAAATGATTAGATTGTAAGTAGATTGCAGTGCAGTGCTAAACTGGCTCATCGCCACCTTATAATTGTTGCATATCTGTTACAGTTGAATATAGGTTTGTCTCTTCAACTAGTAGCATTTTGCATCTGCAGGAAGGTGACAGTAAACTGTAATAGACAAAGTAACCATTTGTCTGTTTTTCTCCCTCTGACGAAAATAACATTTAGAAGCGTCAATTTAGTCGTTTATTTAATTTTATCTTGTCCTCTTCCCCCGCTGGTGAGTTTTATTATGAAGGAATCAACCTCAGCCACTATGTACTGAGTTTATAATCTTTGGTAACAGCTTTCAATGTTTATAATTAGAGAGGTTAGTCGATGACTTTTATATATATAAATATATATAATTAATTTAATTACTACTATGTTCTTAGACATATTTTCTTAATTCTATCCATTTTATAAGACAAGCTTATCATATTTTTATATTTCTACATTTCCAATTAATTTTAGCTTTACTATAATTTAGAATATTTATTAAGTATACGTACCACCTACGCATTTATGAAGATTTGCTTAGAATTATTTTTAAAAGTATAAAAATATTTTAAGCATTATTTAATTTAAAGCATTAAATTTCTCTCGAACTATCAAAATAATTATTTGGCTTTAACAATTATTATTTATAGGTATATAGAAATATACAAAATATTATTCCTTCTATTTGTACTGAACTGAAAAATGGATCAATTATTACACTTGCATTCCTCTTATAAATTCTGTAAAAACGTCTAAAATAATATAGTTCTTACTTGACTTATATCTTTTGCTTTATTTCCGATAAAGCCTAATTAAAATTATGATGTAATTAAGTTATTTTAATAGATATATTTTGATTGCGTGTGTAAATAAATTAGTAATAAACTAAGCTCCTCTTTTATTATTCCTTTAATACTGCCTCGATCTGCTGATGACAACTGAACCAGACCGTTACTCAGTATCAGTATCTTCACCGCTTGGTAGTTCTGATCACTGTCTGGTGAAGTCCGTCTCAGTTTACTCCCCGCCGGATCCCAGCTTTAAAGGTACAAGGCGTGTGTGGAGATATAAATCAGCAGATTGGGACGAGATGCGGCATTTCTTTTCTTCTTATCCTTGGCGGCAAGTTTGTTTTTCTTCAAAAGACCCTACTAACTGCGCAACTGCTGTTTCTGAGGTCATCAATCAGGGAATGGAGTATTTTATTCCATTCTCTGATAAGTCTCTAAACGGTAAAGCTCGGCCCTGGTTTGGATCCGATTGTTTACGTGCTGTAGTACTTAAACATGAGGCATTTTTGGCCTGGGCTGATGCTCGAAAGCGTAAGTCTCCTGACACAAAGGCATTGAAGCGAAAATTTAACGTTGCTGCCAAGATATGCAAGAAAACATTAAAGAAGGCCCGCTTCGACCACGTCAGCAGTATAGGGACCAAACTGGCTTCTTACCCCGCTGGTAGTAAAGCGTTTTGGTCCTTAGCTAAATCAGTTGAAGCAAACTTCTGCCGCTCCTCACTTCCTCCTCTGCTGAAACCTGATGGTTCGCTAGCTCACACTGCCGATGAGAAGGCAAACTTATTTGCGAACCTTTTCGCAGAAGCTTCACGTCTAGATTGTTCTGGTGAGGTACCTCCAAGCCTGCCTCACTGCGGGGTTTCCATGCCTGAAATTCGCATCCGGCAAAAAGAGGTACTAAAAACACTTCGAGCTCTAGACGTGAACAAAGCTAGTGGTCCTGATGGTATACCAGCAGTTGTGCTTAAAAACTGTGCTCCTGAGTTGTCTCCGATATTGACACGCCTGTTTCGAATTTCTTTTGACGCCGGCCAAGTCCCGTCGTGCTGGAAGCTTGCCAACGTACAACCTGTACCAAAAAAAGGTAGTCGTGCTGAACCTACCAACTATAGGCCCGTATCTATAACCTCCCTGCTTTGCAAAACGATGGAGAGGGTGATTAACAACAGGCTCTTGGCATACCTAGAACAAAATGATCTACTTAGTGACCGACAATACGGGTTTCGCCGAAATCGGTCCACTGGTGATCTTCTAGCGTATGCCACACACATTTTGAGCGAGGCCATTGAAAAGCAGGGTGAGGCTTTAGCTGTGTCATTGGACATCTCAAAAGCTTTCGATCGGGTCTGGCACGACGGCCTTCTTAACAAGCTCCCATCATTTGGATTGCCTGTGGGTTTGTGCACATGGATATCTGATTTCTTGAGGGAACGGTCGATTCGAGTAGTTGTAGATGGATGCTCGTCCGACCAAATGGCCATCAATGCCGGTGTACCTCAAGGATCCGTACTCTCTGCAACACTTTTCCTACTTCATATCAATGATCTGTTGAAACCCGGTACCTTTGGGTATGCAGATGATACGACAGTAGTTGCAAGGTACGTACCTAACGCTCGCGCAAGTAGTGTAGATATCCAGCACCACCGTGAGGATATGGTTGAACAGCTAAACTTGTCTTTAAAGGCTGTGTCCAACTGGGGTGATGCTAATATGGTTAAGTTTAATGCTTCTAAGACTCAGGCGTGTCTATTCTCTGCTAAAAAAAGCCAGTTTCTTTTAGCTCCCATCTTCTGTAATGTGCCCATCCAGATAGGCAATCAACTAGAACTATTGGGTGTCAGTTTGGCATCCAACCTCAACTTTGGTTCGTATATCGAATCTAAGGCCAAAGTAGCTGCTAAAAAACTTGGTATTTTGTCGAAGGTCAGGCGGTACTTCACACCGGGACAGCTTTTAAACTTGTATCAAGCGCAGGTCCGGTCGTGTATGGAGTACTGCTGTCACCTGTGGGATGGTTCTGCCAAGTATCAGCTGCGGGCTTTGGATTCGATAGAGAGACGCGCAAAGAGGCTAATTAACAATGACGCTTTAGTTGAAGCCAGATTGCAAAGTCTTGAACATCGGCGTAAAGTTGCAAGCCTATCGGTATTCTATAAAATACATTACGGTGAATGTGCTCAGGAACTACACAACCTTGTTCCCGCTTCACCTTTTTTCCACCTTTCATCTAGAAGAACGGCGTCGCGTCACCCATTTATGGTTGAGATACCGTTCATTCGGACGAAACGTTTCGCGTCTTCGTTCATTTATAGAACAGCAAAAGAATGGAACGCTTTGCCGTCGTCTGTGTTTCCCGAAAGGTACAATTTGGGTGTGTTCAAAAGTAAAGTGAATAGGTATTTACTAAGCAAGCGTGCTCCACCTTAGACTACATCGTCACTTTCCATCAGGTGTGATTGTGGTCAAACGTTTGCTTGGTCCGTAATAATAATAATAATAAATAAGTAGAGGATCATATCGTCTTAAATGTAACGCCTTTCACAAAAATCATAGGATCGTTAAACATTTAGTGAGAAGTCTCTACGGGGCTTAATTTATTTAAATTATTACTATTTTATTTAATGTCTCTCCAAAATTAGTTTTTGGCTATTAAATAAAAACGTAAACTCTTTCATACGCACAGTCCCACACTAAGTTGGATGACTTGTGCCTTGGATGCCGGAAACATTCACATCACACACAATCACAACCAGAACCAGAAACACAAATTTTCCTTTGGGAGAAAACTTGTGTTCCCGCCGGGAATCGAACCAGATACCCCTGCTTTGAAGGCGAACGCCACCCAACTAAGCCAACGGGCAGTTCAAAATGGGGCATTAGGGAATATTGAATAAAGTAAAATTTTGTATTTAATTGTTTTTATTAGCAAACAGACATAGAATTACCTACTTTACACAAGAGTATTTAGGCACAGCTCAGACTGATTATTACAAATAAAACTTAGGTAGAATCTTCCGTAAGTAAAAACAGTAAATATAACATTTCTGGTATATATTTTATATTAGAACTGTGTCCGTAAATTAGGGTGTCGTAAAGTCAAAGTGACACTGAGGAAAAGACTTAAAAAAAAATCGCTTGTAATTTAGGTTAGAGCAGTCATCAATTTTCTGCCCCTTTAAGACTGACCATACAGAAGAGTCGTAAAGCAAGGACGCGTCGCAGACGGCAGAGACGAACAGACCGGACTTTTTAAAGAATAAGAGACGAGGCGCGGGCACTATGTACCCTGCGCCTGGAACTGTGCAATACGTGATACAGCCCCGCGATATATCCGCGCCCCCCCAAATATGAATAATAATAGGTTATTAATGACATCGCTAGTCGAGCAACAAATCCTTAGTTAGTTTTTATTTGACAGCTGTCTCAGTACGCACACACGCGTTGCGCACTTTGTAAATACTTTCACAATTACACTCAAACGTTTTGCATTTTGGAGGGGCGCGCAGTGTTATCGTAGTTTATCTCTAACTCCCCTACGTCTGCAAACCTCGCTCCGTTTGCGCCGAGGCGCTTTTGTGTGTTGTGCGATAGGACAAAGACTACACAAGCGCTTTCTGGCGACTACGCAATATAGATATACCTAGGTTAATATAATTCCTGTATTAGTAATTTAAGAAAATTAAAAAAAACGAATGAAAAAAGCACAGCCGAGTTCCTTGCCAGTTTCTTCTCGAGATGGCTGTAATTTTCGGATGGCAGTAGAGTCATTAACTTTCGTGAGTGCCTGTTTGGGGCCCATGTGAATAAATGATTTTGATTTATGAATAATCACTTGGAAAGGAGTTTAAATGAGCTTTCTTATCCCAAAATCGTTCTGAGCCGTGCCTCGTCTATTTACACCTCTCAATAAAGAGAAAAATACCTAAATAATATTTTGACGTAAAGTTTATGGCTCCGAAATACGAAATAACACATAAAGATATGTATTTAACTCCATAGCCCTTCGATCTAAAACATATACCTTAAGATCTACGTGTGTATGTATAAATAATAGTTATTGTTTGGTTTTGGTTCTAAAACTAATAAATAAATAGTGTATTAAATTATACTTCTCATTTAAATGCCTGATTTAATTACTTAAATATAAAATCTTCTACAATGTCTTTAGAATAAATAAATTATATGATAGAAAACAAAATGGTGGGAGAGAACGTATAAATGCCAACATAAAATAAAACTATATGTACTATATAAATTAAAACTAAAATAAATTAATCTTAATTGTAAGAATTAATATTTCTATTTACATACCTTTGCTAGGTTGACATTCCGAAACATTTACATTATTGTCTGTTTCACAATAATAAAATCCAATATGTCAACTTAGCAATATAATATATCAAAAGCAAATAAAATTATCGAATACTGTGATATGTATTGATTTTCAATAATTTTATTTGAAGTTTCTACGAAAAGATTATTAAAAATAATGGATACACAATTTAAATTATAGGACTAAATGAAGGATGGTCACCGACCTTAGAAATCCAAGGCACAGACTATATCGACATCGTATAACGTACCACAGATTATTAATCAACAAAACGTGTGCTTTAGTCGCAACAAGTGAGTATATTTCAATCCATTTTTAACCGACTTCAAAATAGGAGGAGGTTCTATGTTCGACTGTATGTATTTTTTCTTTATGTATGTATGTTCACCGATTTCTCCCCCATTTGTGGACCGATTATTTAAAATTATTTTTTTGTGTGGTAGATTATACTTCAGAGGTGGTCCCATATCAATTTTATCGAAATCGATCAAGCCAAAACCAAAATATCAGCGGTGAAGTCGGTTTTTTTAAGCTTTGCTTATGTTTAAATTATGATCTATTTACTGCGCCTGGGTAAGTCTAATTTTGAGCCACTGTTTTTGGCGTTAGTAAATGCGGTATTTATTTTCAATTTGATTGTAATAATCCATATTCAAAAATATATTTTGGGTAGAATTTTAACTTTCTCTGGTCGGGCTTGAGTTTTAAATGACCATCCCCTACCTACTAGTAGTAGAAGTAATAATCGTATAGGAAACCTATACTTCGTTTTGTTAACTTTTATACATTGCCGTGAGTAAAAATTAAACGGAACAAAACGAATCAAATTTTCGCAAACGATTAAAACTCGTACTAGACCCCTAGGATTCTACTACACAAAACTTCTAAAGGTATACTGAAATGAATACTGGAATAATGGAACATGCACAACGCATTTTTGCTTTTAAGTTCGTACAATTTGATAATTGCTAACACATAGCGTTGTTAGTTACAAAGCAATCGGCAGATCGGTACTGCGGCGGAAAGCTTAGGTACCTATAGAGACTAACACCCGCTGAGCTTATCACTCTATGTGCCAATTTTATTAAATGAAACCTTTAAGAAGCATCTTGATTTGAAATAACTATCAATACCTACTAATAGTACCGTCAAAAAAGCAAGCTTTCTATATATAAGGTATTCAAAATGAAATGTCATAGAGTTAGGTATGATTGAATCACCTATGATTTTTTTTATCACAAGTATGTTTTTTGTTATCTGTTATAGGCAAATGTTTGACCACTATCTCACCTGATGTTAAGTGACGATGCGGTCGACGATGGAGCATGCTTGCCTAGAGTTAGCCTTGTTTAATTTAATGTACTTTTGCAATGTTTTAGTATTTTGTGTTTGAATAATTTCTTTTAATGAATACTTGTTAATATGGTATTGTTTGACGATCAAAGTGTACCATGTACCAACATGATTTAATTTGATTTAATACATTTTAAAAGAAGTTAGGGGCAGCTAAATAGCTAGTGATCTTATCAAGATATCGATCACCGGTCGAAATAATTGGGAAATTTGAAATTACCGCTATTTCTGTGCTAGGGATTTTCAATCCTTGATAGCGGTCAAAGTTGAGCATTTACGCCATATTATGATGACATTGAAAAAATCATGTGAGGCAATCTCTGCGTAGCTTCTTTTCAGACAAAAATTACATAAAGTTTAGTAGTTAACTTAGAACTGACTTAAGACATCCTTTTCATAAAAAATCTCTACTCAACTATAATATTTACGATGCTAGAACACATGCCCGATATCGAAGACCACACTAGCGGCAACTGCGCGGGCGCATTTTATGAAACGAAGTGACGCATCGCGAAGCTACCTATCCTATACCAATGGCCCCATAATTACTACGTCGTGTCGCGTCATTTATTAAATTGAATCTTTATGGCGGGGCTTTAAAATTCTGATCCGCAACTTTATTGTGTGACAAAAAGTGAGAGTAAACACTGTGATGAGTAACTAAAATGTTTCCCTGTAACACAAAAGTTTCACTTCTATCGTGTGTCGTGAAGTGAAACTTTTGTATACTTATTAATTATTTTTTTCAAATCTGATAGTTTAGCGTTTGACCACTATCTCACCCGTTGCCAATGATATGTCTCCGACTGCAATGGGTCTAGGATGAATGATGATCGTATGCAAAACATGTCATTACGCTTCCTTCTATACATCGCCGGGAGAAAAAGTATACATTCACTCCCGACAATGTACGGACGAATGGAATGTACCAAGTTTTCGCAAACAACCAAAACTCGTACTAGACAGTCGGCGCTACAACCTTTTTGCCATGACGGCGGGTCATTAATATTTTTGGACGATCGTTTCGAGGGTAGCGGTGACTCCGGACGCTCGCTATAGGTTGTTGACGGAGATGATCTGGTTGATCCAGCCGATGAAGGCGGAGACCTTGGCGTAGACCCCGGGCACGTCCTGGCGGCCGCAGCCGAAGCCCCACGACACCAGCCCCACCAGCTCGTAGAACCCGTCGTCCTGGCACACCAGCGGCCCGCCGCCGTCGCCCTGATGGACAGTAACACCTCTTTATCCACATTGTTCATCTAACATCTCAGGGTGAGGAGTGCTTCGCAATGCTAAACAATGCTAACATCGCAGTGCTTTGCTGCGCAGGATTTTGTCAAAAAATTCTGGGTGACAATTGGAAAACTTATGTCAACTAAAAACAAACACTGGAAAATTTATGTCCGATTTCGACTTTCATTCTCTGGCAGAAAATACACATTTACACCAGCAAATATTACTACACTATTTTATTACATGTTGTTTAGTGGTGATTGTGTGTGTGATGTAATTGAACTTAGTGTGGAGATGTACAAAAGCGTTTATGATTATTACCTGACAGGCGTCGTTCCCCTCCTCCCCGCCCGCGCAGAAGGAGCTGGCGGGCAGTATGAATATCTTCTCGGTGACGGCGTTGACCTTGCGGATGCACTCGGCGTCGCTCACGATCGGCAGCTCCGCCTCGCGCACGCGCAGAGGGATCGGGCCCGCTGTGGACAATACAATTGTGTGTTCATACTCGAGCGTACTAAAGAAAAAACCTTTATTTCTATTACAATAACTACTAAACGGAAAAAATAATGGGTGCGCGCGGAGAGGCGACGCGAATGTTGCGATCGGCCACCTCCCAGATGATGGGCATCGTACATGTCCGAAACTAGTTGGAAAATCCGCCGCGAGTAACAGCCGGTTTGTAAACAGTAATAAGGAATAAATAAAGTAGTAAGGAAGTAGGTAGTAGGTACTATGGAAAACTGATTGGTATTAGTAGATTCTAGTGTTGCCTCGTAGCCTAGATGTCACTTTATTTCTACAATAGTATGTTTAACGTTGTTTTATTTTACGTCAAATGATGTAATGTTTGGTTGATTTATGCCACATTCGTCCCGAATTTATGGCCCACGCCATTAAAAAGTATTTATTCGTCCCGTACGATAATATTTGTGCGTATTCGTGTAGTTGCATTTATTTGTGAATAATGAAATTTAATTTGGGAATAGGTAGGTATAGTAGATATGATACGAACGCAGCGTTCATATTATTGTTATACAATTGCGAACGTTACCACGTGTATGCTGTCCATAGTCAGATAATTATGCAGTATGCTGACGAAAATAATGAAATATATGGAAAAAAGGTTGGAATAAGGGACTGGATATCGTATCATTTCCGCTGACCCCACATGCAGAAGAATAAGGACTTAGAAATTATGTGCTTTTGCAAAAATCAAAAGGCTTTATTTATAGCTAAGAAGTTGAGTAGGTAGTAATATTGTATGGTGGTACTCACTCTCCCCCATGTACCCGTATCCGGTGACAGTGCAGCGTTTCCCGGGCGCGTGGGACACGTCGCGCGCCGGCAGACACACTAAGCATACGCCCTCCTTAAGCTCCACCTGACGACAAACATCATATTGTGATTTTAAAGTTCTTTACTTAAAATTTGATATTCAAACTTAAGAGGCCGAGGAGTCTGTGAAACGATCTATAGGCTGTCTCTGTTTAACTGGCAAACTGTGCCCATGCTTGATGCAATAGCACTAACGACCGAACAAATTATGATAGGTGCCGTAATACCAAAAAATATGAATGAAAATGTAATGTTTAGCCATTGCTTTTTGCATTAATAGTACCTTGATATGATCATCTATGTTCCTGTTGTAATGCCAAAAGAAACGTGTTAGTTTTTAATACAAAACGAATAAGTTAAAGATGCGACATTCACGTCGTAATAATGTGTGAAAATCAACATTTTTAATCTGAATAACAGCACAGTATGGTGGTTACATGCTTGAATTATAAATAATTTCGGTATTACGATTGTATGGGCAAATCAAACTCCGCAGGCCCCTTAACTTCAAAAACGCTTATCTTTTTTATCCTTAGTTTTTCTTAATTATCATAACACTTTTCTTTTCCTCTTAGAACATATTAGACATATTTTATTAAAATCGATTTTGTCGTTTCTGAAAAGTCTGTCTAGTTCAGATTAAGGGGAAACGTACGTCATAAAACATTTTACATTTTGTTACATAAATTTCAATGGGAAAAAAAAATAGATTCCCGTCAAGTGATAATTTTTCCTTTATAAATTTAACAATATACATTTTTAACTACTTATACACTATATAGTTCTGCCTAGCATGGCTAATGTTTTATAAGCAAAAAAATCAATTGTATACACATAAGTTTGAAAAATATATTATATAATTTGTATATTATGTATCCTACGTACTTGGTGTTCGAGTGTGTATGTTTTGTTTCAATCTAACTTTGCCACCATATTTATCTTCATCAAAGATTTTGTACCTACTAAATCGAAAGATTTAGTAGGTACAGTACAGTACAGTAGGTACAAAATCTTTGATCCTTTTATTGGAGAAATCCAAGTTTCAAATATTCATACCTTTTTTTATGCAAGAATTTGACCACTAACTCATCTGGAACGTGACGAAGCGGACGAAGATGCAATATGCTTGCCCAGAAGATACCTACTCACTCCAGACTTAAGACCCCAGATTATAATTTAGAATACCTACATAGTCCAGTGAGGGCCGAGGGGTTTCCACTGACCTTTCCTCCTAGTTTCAAGAGCGCGATATCGTTGTCGAGCGTCTGGCTGTTGTGGTTGTGGTGGATGTATGTGGTGAGCACCTTCAGCGTCTGCGCGCCCGGCGAGCCGTACTTGCGTGTGAGGTCGTGGTCACCCACGCGCACGTACGTCGTCTCCTGCATGCGCACCATGCTGGAAACACATCGTCGTATACTGCACCAACACTGAAGACTTGTATCGTGCTGGAAACATTCTACTAGGAACACAATTTTCCCTTGGTTCCACCGGGAGTCGGACAGTAACGAACAAGTTGGTACGATTTTTATTTTATGCCTATAGGTGAGATTTGGCCGTTTTTTCACCTGATGGAAAGTGACAATATGGCCGAAGATAGAGCATGGTTACGTAGAAGATTCACTCCAGACTTGAAGCCTCCTAAATTGTACCGTTCGCGGAACGCGGGCAGGGGGTACGGATGATGATATATGCTGACTGTTAACCAGCGTGTCTTAGAGCCAACTCTTTGCCTTTTGCCCTAAACAACCGCGTAACTGCACTTCGCAGGCAGGACTAGCGCAGTGCTTTTTTATAAACGTCGATCCATATAAGTAATGGTTGTTCTGGTTGTCACACAATGGTTCTGATTGTCCCGACACGTCACCCCCCGCGTGTCGTACAGTATCCCATCTCACCCCGCGTGTAGAACAGTGTCCCGTCCCACCCCGCCTGTAGAACTCTGTCCCGTCCCACCCCGCGTGTAGAACTCTGTCCCGTCCCACCCCGCGTGTAGAACAGTGTCCCGTCCCACCTCGCGTGTAGAATTCTGTCCCGTCCCACCCCGCGTGTAGAACTCTGTCCCGTCCCACCCCGCGTGTAGAACAGTGTCCCGTCCCACCCCGCGTGTAGAACTCTGTCCCGTCCCACCCCGCGTGCAGAACTCTGTCCCATCCCACCCCGCGTGTAGAACAGTGTCCCGTCCCACCCCGCGTGTAGAACAGTGTCCCGTTCCACCCCGCGAGTAGTACAGTGCCCGAAACAAGCGCGTAGTAGAGTGTCCCGTCAGACCCCTCGTGTAGTAGGTAGGACTCACTTGGTGACGCAGTGCGCGGCGGTGAGCACCCACTGCGTGCCGATGAGCGCGGCGCCGCACAGGTACTGGTTGTTCTGGTTGATGAGCGCCACCTGCCAGCACCACTCGCCGCGCTCGCCGTCCTCGCCGCCCATCACGCGCGCGCCTCGCCCCGCCGCCCGCCCCGTCGTGCCTGGCGCCGGGGACACTTGTGTTATGTACGATAATAATTTACCTAATCGGGACTTTTGAACTAAATTTATTAAAAAACAATAATTTATTTCGACACGTTTTGAAGCAGCAAAGTGAACATAATTTTAAACACTACATTACATTTTTTGGTCCTTCGAGCCGATATACGCGTACTACTTGTAGCGTCCAGGTGGATACACTACAAGAGTTAGTAGTTAAAGTTATCATGTGTAAAGTTCATGCACTATATTAAATACGATATACATATATAAAAGTAATTGAGCCGATACCCACTCGCGTGTGTGTCGGTCGCGGCGTGTCAAAGTGCACTCTCCAAGTAGGTAGCTCATATTATTATGAAAGTTCATGTACTCCGTACACGCGTAAACACTTAACTACATAAACAGTAACAATGAAATGAAATCTCGTAAAACAAAAATGGCGGTGCGGGTTGGGAAGGATTTCTTATTTCTCTAACGACTTAACTCGCAGAAAAACATTAACCGAACGAGAACAGTTATAATATCAAACAGCGGTTCGTTCCACATTTGAAGGAGGAGCGCGTTAATTTATTAGTATAAAGTTATGATCTTTGACCACAGTAAACTAATCTTACTAAGTATCCTATAACATCCATTAATATGAAACAGACACGTAATGGTAATGTTTATATCACTACATTTAATTTATTCTCATATGAGTCAGTCCTTATGAACTGATGAAAATAGCGTTACGAATTTAATAATTACAAATAAAAAAAATACAATAATTACAGTTTGTAATTTCATAACCGAATTTCACTAGTTACATATCCCTTACCTTTAACCCCGCACACGTATCTATTGTATTTCTCTGGAGATTTCGTTGAATAGTTCATTCCATAGTCGGGCTCGTACGTCACTGAAAATAAATAAACATTATTCCATTACTCAGTGACATTTATGTAAACCAGTAATAAAATATATTGGCTACAATAAGTTTTCAAATTCATTTATAATCTACTTGGTTATATCGGTTAATTACCCGTGGTCCTACTACGTTGTAAAATTTGTAGGTTCGGTGGTTCTATGAGTTGATTGTTACACAAAACGTATAACAGTTCGTAGCAGTTCTGAGCGCGTTGATGTCTCTTCTTGGCAAACGTACTACGTCAGTATACTACATTTTGATACGAACCAACGCACTACAGGCGTAGCAAAATGTAGTATACTGACGTAATACGTTTTGCTACGCTCAGGTTTTTCTACTAATATAAGTGCTATCAAGCTGCTTACTATAGAGTACAATTGCCTTTATTGTAAACTGTGTAAATATGACATCACAATGGGGTGTTAAAATTATCTATTACAGTAATCATTATACTATTATACATAAAACAGCTATTTGCCCGTTTCCAATGTACACTGTATGCAAGTCATTCATTAATCATATATAAATTTAATTAATTAAATTGTCTCCAACTATTCATTCTTATTACACTATCCTCACAGACGGGGCGGTGTGAGTGACAGTTTGTCCTGCGCGGGAGAGACCTTGTTGTAGTGCAGTGTACTCACAGACGGGGGTAGTGTGCGGCATGAGCTGCGTGGTGTAGGGCGAGTAGTGCGACAGTTTGTCCTGCGCCGGAGTGACCTTATTGTAGTGCAGTGTACTCACAGACGGGGGTAGTGTGCGGCATGAGCTGCGTGGTGTAGGGCGAGTAGTGCGACAGTTTGTCCTGCGCCGGAGTGACCTTATTGTAGTGCAGTGTACTCACAGACGGGGGTAGTGTGCGGCATGAGCTGCGTGGTGTAGGGCGAGTAGTGCGACAGTTTGTCCTGCGCCGGAGTGACCTTATTGTAGTGCAGTGTACTCACAGACGGGGGTAGTGTGCGGCATGAGCTGCGTGGTGTAGGGCGAGTAGTGCGACAGTTTGTCCTGCGCCGGAGTGACCTTATTGTAGTGCAGTGTACTCACAGACGGGGGTAGTGTGCGGCATGAGCTGCGTGGTGTAGGGCGAGTAGTGCGACAGTTTGTCCTGCGCCGGAGTGACCTTATTGTAGTGCAGTGTACTCACAGACGGGGGTAGTGTGCGGCATGAGCTGCGTGGTGTAGGGCGAGTAGTGCGACAGTTTGTCCTGCGCCGGAGTGACCTTATTGTAGTGCAGTGTACTCACAGACGGGGGTAGTGTGCGGCATGAGCTGCGTGGTGTAGGGCGAGTAGTGCGACAGTTTGTCCTGCGCCGGAGTGACCTTATTGTAGTGCAGTGTACTCACAGACGGGGGTAGTGTGCGGCATGAGCTGCGTGGTGTAGGGCGAGTAGTGCGACAGTTTGTCCTGCGCGGGCGCCGGCGTGGCAGGCTCGGGCCGCGCGCCCGTCACCTCCTGCACTTTAGACTTGGGGGCACAGCACGCGGTGCCAGCCTTCTTGCACTTGAACACGTCTGTTATTTCTGCGTTGTCTGTAAACGTTGTGTAGGAAATAAAAAAAATGCAATGGGATAACTTTAATGTAAAAAAAATACAGTTGAATTGAGAACCTCCTCCTTTTTTTTGAAGTCGGTTAAAAAGAGGCCTGGATTTGAATGTTAGCCATCTTTGACCACCCAGACCCATCATTAGGTGAGCAAGTGCTTAGACTAACAGAGACAAAGAAAATAGAGTCTTACGGAAGCAGGTGAAGGTGGAAAGCAGCGGCATGATGCAGGAGCCGGGACAGTCGGGACGTGGGTCCGCCGGCGCCGCCGTGGTCGTCGTGGTCGTAGTTGTGGTCGTGGCCTTGCGCGGAGGGACGCTGGAACGAACACAAACACAATCACACTTCACACTCACTAGGCTTAAGGCCTTCTCTCACAGGGATTGCGAGGGAGTGAAACTCATTAACGTCATCTTTGTTCCCCGAACAGTATAATCTGGGAGTATTCAAGTCAAGAGTGAATAGGTATCTTCTAGGCAAGTATGCTACAACTTTGCATCATGAGTACTTTCGCATCTATCACATCGTTTATCTTATGCGTCGCCTTAGGTATTGAAACAGTTAAACTCTTTGGTATTTTCTTGACTGTACATTTACTACAGACTATAGTATTCTGTACTTACTTTGAGTTGTCACAGCAAAAGGAGGCGCTGAGTTTGCACTGGGTGTTGTGTACTCGGAGCGCGGGCGGCTTGCAGAATGCAGCCATTATGTGGTGCATGCAGTACCCGCGACAACGCGGCAGTGGCGGCTGAAACCATATATATCTACTTTTCATAAACTACCCCCACCTGTGGGACAGAGCCAAGCACCAGCTGGAAGCTCCTGAATCCATTGACCGACGAGCAAAGAGACTTATTGGCGATAGTAAACTAGTCGAGTCCAAACTGCACATTCTCTGTCAGCGACGTGGATCGGTGTTACTGCATCTACATTTCGTAGAGTATGCGAAGGAATTACACAAGGTTTTACTTCCCCATACCTTTTTAAGCATCTAATAATAAGACAAACTGTCAATCTGCCATCAGTTTTATAAGTACTAATTTAAGGAGCTGTGGATTTTGTTTGAATAAATACATGCTTTCAGTTGCTCGAAGCGTTTTTCTTTTCATCACCCTTAGAGCAAAGAATAGGAATCATTGCCCGCATTTTTATTGCCGGATAAATAAAATCTGAAAGTTTTTAAACTGAGAGTGAATAAGAAAATGCAGGGCATAGGGAAGCATGCTACATTTTAGATAGCATCATTGCTTTCCATCAATCGAGATAGTGATGAAATACTAGCCTACAATGCGTAAATGGTAGGAAGGTATGTAGGTAGTTGACATTTAGGAGGAAAATAAAATACCTCTCAAGAACCACAATGCCAGAAGATGAAACTCTGTCAACAAATGAGGTTGTAGTACTTTTTATTAGACTGGGTTGCATTACTAAACAGTCAAATAACATAACTGGTTTCATATAAAAGACCGAGTTACAGTGTAATTGCTACGCACATGAGACGTAAAACCATAAATATCAGGGAAAGGATTCCCAAGCAATTTTGTTCTCGATGGCACAGCAGATGTGTAAAAGCGAGTCTGAAGGCAATTATGTCCGTTTGAAAATTATGTAAAAGCGTGACGTTTAGTAAAGATTATATCGCCCATTATAGGCAGTGCAGCATTAGAGTGTTATACCAGAGCATTATATTGCCAAGGATGCCATGCTTTTATTTGTAGCTGCTATCATCTTCCATCGGATCATAGCCTAATGTATTTTTTGACTTATCTCTGTAAAATTTCAATCGATTTTCTTAGCTTCCACCATATGATCAATTCCAGACACGTTTTGATGATGTGAGTACCAAGCATTGAATGTTCGAAGACAGTTACAGGACATTTGATGCTCTACTGGATCAGAAACCATTGGAAATGGGAAATGTATTGGCGTAATGGTTTCGAATCTAAAACTGTTACGTTTAATAATATTTATCGACTTGTTTTAAAAGCTTTTAAAATATCTCAGCAAATGTCCTGAACGGCTCAATTTACCAAATGCCATGATGTAAATCCCCGTGGTGACGATCATGCCGAACAAAAACTAAGAGACTCACAGGAGGCTTCGGCGTCGTCGTCCTAACGGGGGGCCGTCGGGTGGTAGTTTTCTCCGTCATACAGCAGGTGCCTTCGTCGGGACAGGAGGCCCCTTGATCGACATTCTCGCAGAGAATGGAGAACAGGCCCGACATGCACTCCCCGCGGCACTTGCGCGTCGGCTTCGACTCGATGGAGTTGAGCCAACTTACAGGCGGCTTGGTGGTGGTAGGTCGGGGGGTGGTGGGGCGCGGGGTGGGCTCCGACTTGGTCTCCGTCATGCAGCACGAGCCCTCGTCGGGACAGTACGCGTCCTTGTCCACGTTGTCGCACAGGAGGGAGAATAGGCCCCCAATGCAGTCGCCGCGGCATTTGTGCCCGCGCTTGGGTGGACGGGACGTCGTTGTTATCAACTGAAAGAATCCGAGCAGGAAATAATTGAAAGACAAAAAAATATTTTGATGACAAAAACACGACACAAAGCAATTGTTTCAAACACGCTTAGCGTGCTGGCTTTTGCGAATTTTTCAATTATACAACATTAGATTAGACTGTTTTGTAAAATGATAATTCTCATGAAACATGATAAAACTAAGAATTTGATATAATGCATAAGCATTGTATTAATTTGTATTGCATTGACCACATTTTCGTGCAATTAGACAACTTTATAATATTGGTAAGGTGTAGTTGTGTGTATAATGAGATTTTTTCCAGCACCCACGACACAAGTCCTCGTAGTTGGGGCTGTGAGTGTGAACGCGTTTATACACACTTTACTTACGTCCGCGAGTGCCTTTTTATACATCTAAAATATAAATCATTTATTTATTGGGCCTCAAAGAGGCACTCATAAAAATTTGTGACCCTACTGCCAGATTCGCAAAATTACATTACCCATCCCTTATCATCATTATCTGTTATGTTTCTTTACTAAACTGTATACACATACACACACCTACAATTTTAACTAAATTACCACTGGGAAAGTTTAAATCAGTAATAAAACGGGCATTAATTAAGAAAGCTTATTATAAAACTAATGAAAAGGATGCATGGAGGTAAACTGCACAAGCGCTTTCTAGCGACTATATAATGTAGATATACCTAAGTTAATATAATTCCTGTATTAGACATTTAAGAGTGCTTAAAAAAATAATTAAAATATGCGCCGCCGAGTTCTTTTCAGGTTCTTCTCGAGATGGTTGTTAGTTTGTGAATCTGGCAGTAGAGTCATTAACTCATATGAGTGCCTCTTTGGGGCCCATATGAATAAAAGATCTTGAATTTGACAAGTAACGTACAGCCGTGGTAGGTTTCTTGGTAGAGTGTTTCTTCTCGTTAGGTATGACGAGATCGGGCGAGGGCCGGCCGGCGTACTTGTCGCGCGACACGCAGCACACCATGCCGGGCACGCAGAGGTCGCGCGACGTCAGGTACGCGTCGCAGTACTGCGTCAGGTGGGAGAACACACATGTGTCAGGACATGCGATGTTGCCTGGAACGAACGACATGAAGATTTACACTAAAATAGGCAAAAAAAAAAAACTGGGCAAAACTTTGGGTAGCACGGAACTGTAATGGGCAAGCGTGGCGCTTACCATCAGGCGAGACCAGTTCGTTTCGTCAATCAATAACCATAAAAAACCAGTCTACCTATTATCGTATTAAACTATCCTTTAAGGTAACTGGAAATAAAACAAAATATATTACTATAGTGACTCTGTGAATTGAAGACCTCGCGTAATTTTTTAAATAAATATGTTTTTTTTTAAGTTTTAAATCCCTATATCTCCGTCATTTAGAAAAAAATCTAGAAACTGTATCGACAGTAAAAATCTATATAATTATCGAAGAATACACGAGAAATGTGACCTGTTAAAGAGAACAAACGGAAATCCGCTGGACATACAAAAGCAATTTTGCCCAAGATGAAACGGAGACTGTAAATTACCTCATTAAACTATCCTTTATATTAAATATTTGTTAATTCATTTATTTTTATTTAATTGTAAATACCAGACCTATCAATATATATCATCAATATATTTTGGATATAATTTCAATTATAGAGACCAACCTCTTTCTTGGAACGGCTACTGCAAATTCTGTTTAATCACACACACAAATACACCCAGAACCAGAAACACAAATTTTCCTTGGGGAGAGAAATCTTATGTTCCAGCCGGGAAAAGGGGGATGGGGGAACTCTAGGATATAGATATGTCGAGATAGCCTCCATAACCACATAAATTCGATGAGCCAAAAGAGCTTGCCCAAGGGCTGTTACTGCATAGGCTAGAATAGAAGCTGTTCTAGGCAGGACCACCATAGATAGATAGATAGATAAATTCTTTATTTGCAGACCAAAAAAAGAACACTTGCAGCGGTCTTATTGCTCAAAGTTATTTCTTCCACATAACATAATCTAGGGCTTAACCGTAAACGTATTTCTAGGTGTCTACTAAAAGTTATCCTAATACGTAATAGAAGTGTACCTAATAATTACCACTTTTTTTGTAATTGTCTGGCGGGGAGCTGGTAGTTGTCTCCTGTTCTTCTTCTTCTTCCTCTTCTTCTTCTGATTCGGGAGTTGTGTACGGCCGCCGCGTAGACGGTTCTGTTTCATTACCTGAAAGTAGAAAAAAAAATTTAAGAACTCCAATGCGTGTCTAAATTTGATAATTTGTGGATAAATAACAAACAAACAAACGCATTTACACTTACAGACTTATATTATGTATAAAGTGTATAAAAACCTGCACTCACTCATGTATTATTGTCGAAGAAAAATGCTGCAACCTAGTTTCGGATATATCCATTTGCTTGCCTATCGAGTATAAAAAAATATCCGATGTGCTTCTTCTGGGAGCTTTTTTCTTCGATAATAATGCGTGGCTACTCAGCCAGTTTTAAAAATTAATAACATATATCATGGGTGCCGGAAACACACACAATAAAGTTGCATGATTATCAGATTTTCAAAATCCGGTAGATTTAAGATTACATACATAATGAAGGACATGCAGTAGCTGGAATTGAACCCGCGATTTTTGGGTTCCCAATGCCTTACCGCAATGCAACTATGTAAAGCGCATAGACGGTTGACGGAGAGGAAATTATAGTTATAATTTGTGTTTATTGTGTGCGAATATTTCCGGCAACCACAATTCAAATCATCGAGCTTGTGGGCGTGAAAGCGTTTATGTTTAAGCGTTTTAACGTTTACTAATATCATGCAGTCATCCGTAAAAAGTTAGCATCGATAACAAGGAGGCTCAGGGACAGTAACAATATCATCCTGAAAGTAGTGGCAGATGATCCAAATGCGCCTATTTTGAGACATTTCATGCGGTCCATGTACCCCCATGAAATGCCTCGAAAATACATGACGCATTGAATTTATACTTTTAATTTTAAGGTTCTTTATTTTAAGTTTTAGTTATTTTAATTTAGTTTGTTGTTTTACTTGTCTTGTGGACCTTAGTTGTCTCAAATAAATACATTTTAAATTTGAATAATATCGTGCAGTGAGCTCAGATGGTCTATCAGTCCAGCAGATAGGTCCAAAACCCAGTACCCTAGTGGAAGACCTGGGCTCAACTTGCGCTTTTTGCAAAATTTCCTCTATGCCAATATCTTTTAATCGTTTCACAGAAATAAGCCATGTGAAACCTTAACAATGAACATGTTTTATGGCTAGGTATAAATTCACCCGATTGCTAATAGGGCCTTACTCACGCACTCTACACCCCCTTTTGGGCCAATCCGTAACTGGACTATAAGTTGTTTAATTATTTCTAATAAGCGAACAAAAAACACATAAGACTTAAGGTCATACATAGTAAGGATGAGGAGTAAGCGGATGGTAAGGAGTTGATAAAGGCAATAGCAAAGATGGCGCTTCGCTTGCGATTTGACTAAGGGGCTGTCATTCTAAGTTACCACAATTTGTTTTATGTTCTATAGGCAACCATTTGACCACTATCTCACCTTATGGAAAGCAATGGTACAGCTGAAGATGTAGCATTCTTGCATACCTAATCACTTTTGATTACAAGATAATACTCTTAGAAATATTCACTTACTCTGAGGATCGTCGGCGCAGCACTTCATATTCGGACTGGGACACTCGACGTCCTCCAGCACTTCATGGCACATCATGGAGGCCAGCGAGTTCATGCACACGCCGGGGCAGTCTTTCGACTCCGCTTGCTGGTCCAGGGTGTCCAGCAAACCTGGAAACAAGAGAGTGTGTAATTGATAATGTGTAGACCACATACACATAACTACAGGGCTACCCTTAGTCGTGTGTTGATTCGAGTCGTGACGCATATCCATGACACTTAAAACATGACACATCTCTTTTTTTACCTGTTTTATTTTTGATTATTTAGTAGGTACTTATATTATTGTGTATTTAATTTATTTTACTGTTTGTTACGTGTGTCATTAATAAATGTATTTGCTTTCTTCCGTACTCTATATTAAATAAACGTTTTTTTTTATCAATGAATAAGCTTTATTTATTGAAGTCCGTATTGGTACCGTTGTAGTCAACCCGACTTTCAATCAGGGCTTGAGCTTTCGGTAAAGGTAACTTCACGATGAAATCCACGGTGTTAGAGCATTGTCGCGTGCTCGCTAACTACCTTGTATCAAAGCACAGGCGTAGTTCAACCTCAAGTCGAAAAATGCATCGCCAAAAATACTAAAAATGATGTTCTGGGAGCTATCCTTGAGAGCCAGTCATTCAAGGCTTTGCATGTTTACCGTACTTGACCACATCATCACTTACCATCAGGTGAGATAGTAGTCAAAGCTAAAAATATTACTTTTTCATTGTCAAAGGTAAGATCTACCTAATCTGTTGGTAAGTAATGATGTGGTCGAGAGTAGTAAGCAAGCTAGATTGGGAGTGGCCCTCAAGAATATCTGGTAATGCTGGAACACTATTAATTTAAACTAGCTTTTGCCCGCGGCTTCGCTCGCGTTAAGAAGTATTATTTTAAAATTGACAAAGTTCAATACAAACTTTCATCCCCTATTTTATCCCCTTGGGGGTAGAATTAATCAAAATCCTTTCTTAGCGGATGCCTACGTCATAACATCTACCTGCATGCCAAATTTCAGCCCGATCCGTCCAGTGGTTTGGGCTGTGCGTTGATAGATCATTATGTCAGTCAGTCAGTCAGTCACCTTATATTTAGATATAAGTTAATAAAATATTCAATAATTTAGTGTCGGTTTTTTAGAACGAAACATTTAAATTTTATTTCCAAAAATACAAAAGCAAATGATTAACCTAATATACACAATTAACATTACATATATCATTTCATAATTTTTTCTTATAGTAGGATACATGTGCTACAAAATCTAATGGAACTGTTTATGAATAAATGTCGTCTCTCTGCATCATTTTAGACCCTTGCAGGTCTTGGTTTATACTGTAGACATAGAACACAGTTTTAAAGACACATTATATTTCAATGTTATATTCGGCTTAAAGCACGAAAATTTTCGACTTACTTTGTAGTCGACTAGTTTCGGACAAATTAGTTGTCTTCATCAGGATGAGTCACTAATTTGTCCGAAACTAGTCGACTACAAAGTAAGTCGAAAATTTTCGTGTTTTAGCCAGATATAACATAAACATAGAACACGGTGTCAATAATATCAATATTACGGCTGATATATTGTTCAAGTATTCAATGTTATCTATTGATAGCTCGTATAGTCTGTACAGGGTGACCAGTGGCCACTCCGGTTGTTCGATGGGCGTGCTTTCTCGCGGGTCGTCGACCGCGCGAAAGTCGCGCGTGTTGACGCGATGACGACGGTGACGTCATTACTTGCTTTATTGCGCACTTGTCAAGTATAAAGTAAACATTGGCTACACTGGAGGTCTATGATAAATGGTTATTATTTTTAAGTTAGTTTCCGAGTTTTTGAAAAAACTATTTCATAAAATTAGCACCACAGTCAAAGTTGAGTTGTAGAGTCAAAATCTAGACTTATTCTAGTCATGGCCTAGTGAAGTGCTAGAAACTTTACTAGAACATCTATAGAAGTTTTACAGCGAAAACAAAAGTCACGTTGTTCTAATTTTTATGAATAAACTATACTCATACACGTTCACGAACCATTAAAGACGATAATATAGATAAACGTGGGTTTAGAAGTTCCTGTATTAGTCATTTAAAATGGTTGAACATAAAATTAATAGAAAAATTTCCTTGCTAGGTTCTTCTCGAGATAGTTGTAATTTTGCTATTGCCTCAATAAACCTCTTTGCCTCTTTGGGGCCCATGTGAAAAAACAAAATTGAATTTGAGACTGGGGAATCTGGGTCTGGGTATGAGGGGAAACCAAAATAACCTCCCACGAATCTCCCAAGAATGGAGAAATAAAAAAGTTTTACTTAGCCTTATACGTCACCTGGTGACAAGAATCCGAATCTAGCTACCCTAAGGCCAATTGTTGAAACTGCTGCTTGCTCCGAAAAACAATACACAGGAGTAAAAGACTTCAACGCGTTGCACTAAGCTACGTTCGACCTAATTTGAACAACGTTATAAATTAATGTAGGTTGAATATATTCTTTTAAGCAAATGAAAAAAATACCTACGTAAGTGAGTTTTCTCGCAAAAGAAATTTGTGTTTCTGGTTCTGGGTGTTAATGTGTTTTTTTTCAGCAATAAGAGCTTTTACAATTGCTTTGATCATATATGTATAAATTCTACACACGTATATAGTCACGCCTCTTTCCCATTGGGGTACGCAGAGACCGCATATCTCCACTTGCTAGGATCCTGATACACATGTTTCGCTTCTCCTACATTCATGAATCTTATCATACACGCTCATTGGTTGCGGGTACTTTTGACCTGACCTTTCTTTGAAACGTTTTCGACCTAAGCGATATACGTTCACCGAGATCGATTGTTAACAACTTGCCTATTCACTTGTCTTATAAATCTGCTATTTCGTCCACTCTACATGTCCAACCCATCTAAATATCTGTTTCTCAATCTTCGTCACTACATCTACCACGCTGCAATCTTTCCTAATTATAATTTTCCTAGCTTTGTCCATCAGAGTCACTTCAGCTATATTTCTTAGACCACTTTTCCACAGCATAAATGTATAAGTACTATTAAAATTAAAAAACAAATCTTTCTTGGCTTCTTAGAAAAATTGTAAATCATTCAATGACTCTGACGACCAAGCGTGGACGGTGTTTAATGTCAGTAAAACGTGCCATTGCTATGTCCATTATTTCATCAGCCATTTTACATTTGAAACCGAGATTGTAATTACAATTTCATGACATACTGTGATTGAAAGACGAGTAGAGCACGATAATTAATAGTTATAACTAAACTAATGGGTCTACAATTACTGTCTACTGTCAAACGATGTCTCATATTTAGGCGTATCTTATAAGAGTTTAAGGCTAGTGTTTTTACAGGAAAAACATACACGCATACTCACACCCCACACTAAGTTTTATGACTTGTGTCGTGAGTGCCGGAAACATTCACATCACACACATAATAAAACTAGAACTAGAAAAACATTTTTTTCTGGGAGAAAAATTGTGTTCCCGCTGGGAATCGAACCCGATACCCCAGTTTAGAAAGCGAACGCCCACCAAACTAAGTCGATGGACAAAATATTTTATAAGAATGCTTATGAAGCTGCTATATCTCTTAATCACTTACAATACTACCGCGAAGGAGTGGAACTCATTGCCTGCGTGTTTGTCCCCTGATAGATAAACCTGATAGTATTTAAGTCTAAATGAATGGGTATCACACTAACTGCTAGCGGTTGAATGTCTGGCAAAATGTGGCACTGCCCCAGGCGGACTCTGCAAAAGAGTCCTACCACTAGTAAGTTATAAGAATTATTAGCTTTAAATTACACCAAAACAATCATGTTATGTCATATTATGTTTGTACCTAATTAGGCTACATACTCATGATAATTTAAGCACGGCGAAATACGAATGTGAGTACCAAGACAAACCTTTTGAGTTTTATGGTACAATACATATTTAAAATGTATTAATTTACTAATTGAATAAAGAAAAAAAAATCATCATAATATGCCGGAGATATGAGTTAACACGATAGAGTACATAAAAACGACGACACGAAATCGACAACTTCCTTTTAACCGACTTTGGTTTTCAATTCGACTGGTTTTTTTATGTGTGTTACATCTTTTTTCTAGGTGAACCGATTTTGATGATTCCATTTAGTAGTTTTTGAGTAATGCTCAAACTTGTTTATTTAATACATTTAATCTGATGAACGGTTCCGAAAATAAAGCGGTAAAGACGGCTTTTTTAAGCTTTGCCTGCATTTAAATTATTTTTTATACAGTTTAAATGACAAATACAGGCAGACCAGGTAGAACCAGTTCCGGCATTGAGGCTGTCATGTCACACTCCTCAAAGTTTCAGTTAGCGCATTGTCTAATTAGACACCGGTACGTCGCGTACTTTCGTTTTCGGACGATTTCACCCGCATTAGGTCATCGGGTAACGGTGAACGGCGCAAGTTAAAGGCGTTAGCGGGCTGGGGGCGAATGGTCAGCGCTAAATGAATACTCTACCAATATTTACGAACTGTGTTATGCTTATATGCTTTATAGTCCTACTTGAACTGTTTTTTATATCTTGTTGATTGCTGAAGAACTAATTACATAGTAGCGATATTAAAACTAAAGATATTACGAAATTATTTTTAACAATAGCACACTACGAGCTTCAGATGCCTAGACAAGGTTGAAAATCTGTCATATAGGCATCTGCACTGCCCACTTATGACTAAATTTATAACTGTCTAAAATTACAAATTACAAGTCGTAAATGGGAAAAAAACTGGAAAAAAAGATAAACTATCAAACATTATCCATTTACGGTTGAAAGACCTCTAGTTCGCTCGAAGCATTATTAGTAAAACGTCACGTATGCTTGGCTTTGTATTAAGAAATTCAAAAGTATTCAAAAATATCAAAACTAAAATAACTTTGTATAACAGCTTAGTAAGAAGTCATCTGGAATACTGTAGCTTGATATGGAGACCACATTACGCTACACATATGCTACGACTAGAAAGAATACAAAAACGGTTCCTCTGGCATCTAGCATACAGTGCTGGTATCAAAAATAAAATAAAATCTTACAATCAAAGACTGAGGTATTTTAAAATGTCATCCCTTTCTAGCCGTAGAAATCTGTTGGATGTGGTATTTTTGTATAAGGTTATGAGAAACCACGTAGATTGTCCAGACTTGCTAGGAAGATTTAAAATTAAAGTACCACGAATATATCCACGCAATTCTATAATGTTATTTGTAAAGCCCTTGCGGCGGACTACCCATGGAGCTAACTCCGTGGTACCAAGGCTCAGCAAGCTACTTAATGACATCGCTAATTCGGTTGATGTATTTGCAGACTCATTGCAAGGTTTTCGAAAAAAAAGTTCTGATTTCTTCAACAACTCCAAAAGCACATAGATTTAGTTAATATTATAAATACTTATTATTATGTATTGCATGTTGTGTTCATCTGTAACTGATTATACATTTAGTAATAAGATTGTTAATATGTTATTTTAAGTATGCATTAATGTAGTAATTGTTAATGAACCAAAATAAATAAATAAAAAAAAAAAAAAAAAGCGTTTCCCTTCTATAATTATTATCCGTACAGCAAAGGAGTGGAACTCATTGTTTCTCGAACGGTACATTCTCAGTGTTAAAAAATTTACTCAAGATTTGAGTGAATTGTTAGGCCAGCATGATCCATCTTCAGCCGAATCGTCACTATCAGATGTGACAGTGGCAAAAAAAACTGGATCAACAAGACTGTCACCCGCTATCTCTTACGCGTTACATCCATCCTGTTTTCCTTTCATTTGCCTACACCGCCGTCCGGTCGCTGGTCGTTCGTCGTCCCAACCCAAACTGATCGACTAGACTAACGGTGTTAGAGGAATGCGGGGCGACCGGTGCCCGGTTAGGTAATAAGGTTCAATGTGGCCTGGCATGTTATGTAGGCCTGGTGAGGTCGAGGTCGGGTGCGTGTGTGCCGCGAAATAGTGATGCGTGAAGAGAAATGGTACGACGGTCAGTGTCATTGATATCGGCGTCCATTGAAGTTTCCTTTCACTCTGAAAGACTTGACAGGTTTTTTAGCCAGACGACCGCGTTTTTAAAAGGATCAATGTGTTTATCAGCCCATGTATGTATGTGTGATTGTTGCTTTGTGGCGTTCTAGAGACCAAACGCGAGGGCATATTTTGTTATATCGATTTGTATTAATCTTGCGTGTGTCACTAAAAATATGACAGTAGGTTTGCCGCGATAGTGAAAAGATGGCTTTGTTGATTTTGGATTATTTCCCAAAGCCTATGATTCTTCAAGTGTTAACGTGTAATAATGGTGGATTATTAACCGTTAATACTTAGTAAACGTGCATGAGTGTAGGCAAATCATACTAAGTTGAAAAACGTGATTTTTGCTTTCGTTCCGAAACTCCAATAGAAGTTCTGGTAAAGTTTCTACCACTTTATTAGGGCATCACTTGACTATGACTGAACCTTGACTCTACACCAACCAGACATCATATTGTGAAAAATTTAAGTCGACAAACTATGTTAAATGGTGTTTCATTGAAGAGGTATTTCGTGTTTTTTTACAATTTTTAAATTCGATTGACTATTTATGATCTGTAATGTAGGTGTATAATTAAGAAAGCTGACTATAAAACGATCGACTATATTATTAACAAGGATGCATGGAGTCAAACTGCACAAGCGCTTTCTAGCGACTACATAATATAGATATACCTAGGTTAATGTAATTATGTATTAGTGCTAAGGAATATTTCTTTTTTAATTAACGAAATAAAATGCGCCGCCGAGTTTATTGCTAGTTCTTCTTGAGATGTAATTTTGCAAATCTGGCAGTAGAATCATTAACTTTCATGAGTGCCTCTTTGGGGCTCTATGATTTAAATGATATTTTTTGGTTAACAACCATTCTCAGTTAAATATTCAATATGTACTTATAATAAAGCTGTGATAAAGTTCTTATATAATCGCATGATAAGTCTTATCGACTTCACAAAAAGGAGGAGGTACTCAATTAGACTATATTAATAAAAAAAATATTTTAGGTGTGTTACCTTATAACTTCTTTCCACGTGAACCGATTTTGAAATTTATTTATTGTTTGAAACCTGTTGCTTTCCCATGGTCCCATTCAAATTTGATGATAAAAATCAAGATCTGTAAAAATGCGTTAATACATCTAATCTTATCAAGGTACCGAAGATAAAGCGGTGAAGTCGGATTTAAGGAATCCGAAAGAATCCGAGAGGAAGCAAGCTTTGCTTGCGTTTAATTATTTAGTATATCGACTTGTTATATTTCGAAGTTCGGCTTCGAGCAGGCCTGCTGATAATGGTTTATTTAGTGTTATCGAATGGTACGAGTACATCGATAGTAAGGAGTCAGTGTATACATAGCACAAACCACATCAAATTAGGTGCAGTAAGATCGAAGTCATCCTAAGCAGCGCGCCACATCCTCTCGCGTCGGAATGCGGCCGCGCCGTAACGGATCGCGTGCGTGCCGCTCCATACTGTCTACGAGTACATGTGCCACATCAATGGACTTCGGAGTTTAAGCCAGAACAAATAACGAATAAACATTAGAATATAGATAGATAGATATTTATTGATCCACTTTATAAGATGAGATAAAACAAGCTTATACGTAAACTATCACAACAGGCGGCCTTATCACTATCTCTACCAGGCAACCTTCGGATGGAGAGAACTATAAAATGTCATATACGGGGTATAATAAATGGCATACCTTATTAACTTAATAAATATCATTACTTATACTATGGTATAAATACAGTATGAATATACATAAACAAGTAAAATATTATTATATAATACATAAAATAATTATATAAAATAAATAAATAACATATGTTTATATATATATATATATATATATATAAAGGGACATTCAATATAGGCAGAGGGAAGCCTGGCAGCAACATAACAGCCTACAACTTTTAACATCCGGAACTTCGGCCCGAGCAAAGTACGAACGCAAAATGTAATGTACGTCTAGTCTAGAAGAAAATAAATTAAATAGGTGCCTCAAAGATTAATAATATCAAAATTATATTATAACACAAATTAATATGGTATTTGTTGACCTAGTGTTTTGATTTAAGTGTAAAGTAAAAAAAAATCCCTTGTTGTTAATTTTAAGTTTAATTTTATTATGTATGATGTGGCAGTGCTATATTAAATAAATAAATAAAATATCTTTGTTAATACAGGAATTTAATAACTTAGGTTTTTTTTTTTATAGACACACATTTGACGACTATCTCACGACTATCGAAGTTGTGAAATGTTTGTCTGGGAATAACGTCGCAGGTAATTAATTCCACTCCTTCGCAGAACGGACGATAAATGTAAAAGCATAACGCTTCGAGCGAACTGGAGGTATGTCAACCATATATGTATGACAGAGTCTGTATCCCCAGATAAGTACAATCTTGGAGTCTTCAAATCGAGAATGAATAGGTATTTTCTAGGCAAGCGTGCTCCATCGTCGACCGCATCGTCACTTAACATCAGGTGAACAGATAAAAAAAAATGACGTTTGACAATTTGTCTAGTTATTAGATGGTAAAACGGGCATGGAATCAACTCGTGTAATTCCAGCGCACACTCTCCAAAATGCAAACGGTAGAATACCAATAGGCTTCCGGCCTTACGTCGGTGACCGAGACTTTGCAATTTAGACTCGACTAGCTTGTCATTGACAATGAGTCTTTATGCTCGCCGGTTGATGGACGCAAAAGCTTCAAGCTGGTTTAAAAATGATATACCCGAAGTCGAATATTTTGTAAATGGTCTCGTGTAAGGAAAACTGAGCAAACTGTGAGCAAAATATGCGCGATGCCAGTTTAACAAATTAATTCACTTTCAACGCGTGCGTCACGTGACGGGCTTCACTAACGCAGGCGTATTCAGGAGCGATATGGTGGGACGGACTGAATGGCTGGACGATTTACTCTATAACATACAACATCTTTGGTAGCACCATCGCTTTTGATCAAGTGCCATAGAGATCTAATGTCTGCATTAAAACAATGTTATTATATTCAATGTAGACTGTAGTAGATATTTTAATCAATCAATCCCTTGGCTTGTAACCTGTTTGGGTTCAGCCCTCCTGATACTTTTACGCCATTCTCGACGATTTTGGGTACACAGATGGCTTGCAATGGCCTTAGCGACAAGATTGTCGCTAAGGCCATTGTCAGCATATCATTTTGGATGGTTCTCGTCCAGGTGGTCGGCCTCTACATCTTTTACCTTCCTTTATGGCTTATACTTGTCTGGTCATATGGTCTTCACTTCTACACATTACGGTTTATCCTGAATTTCGCTTACATTTTATTATTTTATAGGCGAAGAATAATAATTATGGTATACGCTGCTGTGACCAAACTAATGACATGAGACTTTTGGCACGAATGAGAAAAATATCATTATTGATTTTGTATAATGTTTACCAAAACATGTGATTATTTGTTAATGTGTAATAATGGTGGATTTTTTAGGCAAATAATACAAAATTCAAAAACGCTTTATAATTCCATTTCGCTTCAAAACTCCAATAGAAGTTCTCTAGTAAAGTGTCTACCACTTTATTGGGGCATGACTGACTATGACTGGATCTCTTTTACTTTACTTTAACTGTGACTTATGACTAGGACTTCTATTTTGAAATATGACCTACTTGAAATATTTTATTCCTTGACACTGGCGAAAAGCAAAAGATTGCAAAGCAAACATTTAAAAAAGATAAGAAACGCTTACTTATAATGAGGAATTTCATTCTAAATAGTAATCCACGATAGATTACTACTTAGGATATAGAAGTATTTCTGGAAAAGGACACTGCCTTCTCTTTATCTCGATTGGGAGACGCCGTACAGCGTATTCAAAACTGAATACAAGCTTAATGTTAACTTAAATATACAATTTGAGTACAGCCCTGTCTAGAAATTACATGTAGCGTTTACATCAAATTTCGAATAACAAAATTACACGTGCTCATGATGTATCGGTTCAGTAGAAACCGTCGCGTGTCACGAGATCTTGTGCGCCTCATTTATATTATATTATTTACTTACATGTTACATAATAGGCGCGATGTCAAATATGATTAAATCTTGTACATTAGGGACATGATATACAAAGCGCACAATGCGCGCGTCCCGGGAGCGCGTATAGGGAGCGCGCTCTTTTTTTTTTTATTATTATTTCATGACCATAATAATAATATTTCAACTGAAGGACTATGCAGTCCTAAGTCCAAAGTCATATTCACAAGTCACAGTCAAAGTCAAGTAGTCAGTCATAGTCAAGTCATGCCCTAGTAAAGTGGTAGAAACTTTACTAGAACTTCTATTGGAGTTTTGGAGCGAAGGCGAAAATCACGTTTTTCAACTTTGTATGACTTGCCTACACTTATGCACATTTACTAAGTATTAACGGTTAATAATCCACCATTATTACACTCGAATAATCACAGGTTTTGGGAAATTATACAAAATCAACAACGCCATTTTTTCACTTTCGCGGCAAAACTCCAGGGCGCGCGCTCTCCGCGTCTGTACTGCCATCATAAGGAAAAAAAGACGTAACTGATATTTTTGACAAAATTGAGTTACATACATCAGAAATGTCTTTGCTATTTAGTATATTATGACTTGTAGCAGATGCGTCTAAATTAAGAGAAAGATTTAGTATGTTGCGTTTGAATATTTCAAAATAGAAAATAATAAAGATGCGTCTATTTTTTAACGGCAGCGCGGGGGGAGGGTCGATGATATACCCCCTTTATAATTTTACTTTGGAATATTGTATCATATCAATTCACACTAATTATATTATTGATCGAGTGAAGCGAATCTCTATGTTGACTTGGGTCTTTCAGCACTTTGTCCGTCCGTCTGTCTGTCAGAGGGATCTAGCGTCTAAACCATACAAGCAAAAAACTTCAAATTCTCTCAGAGTATATGTAAAACTGTGGCCCAAAGCCTGAAATGGCAATTAAAATTATATGAATTAAATATTAAGGGGGCACCCATAAACATAAGTGAGAAGCAAGAGTATTTTTTATTTTTTTATCTACCCTTATGGGGTATCGTTGAAAAAAGCTTGGCAAGTACAGTAAGAAAGCTGTTTTAACAAAAATCTGTGTTGCGAAGAGATCAAGAGAGATCTCGCGCCTTCATTTTACCTAATAGCTAATGCTTATTTTTTCTTATTTGTAATAATTGTTTGATTTCTGTATTTGTTGTTAAAGTACTGGATATAATGGATGCATATGTTTATGGATAAGATATAATGGATATTATATATATGTATGGTTTAGACGTTAGATGCCTCTGACAGAAGGATGGACGGATGGACGGACGAAGCTGAATTGTCCATGTCAACATAGAGATCTCGCTTCGCTCAATCAATTATTGTATTTATTCCATTTTGATTTTAGTCAAGTTTATTTATTTTGTTTCTAACACTAATCCCTATAATACGTGTTGTGTAAATAATAAGTAACGTGTTTACATACTTTACAAGAAGTATCTTTCTAAATACTAAACTGATTTTTATTTCGAAGCAACGCGGTAATCGTGATGTTTCCCATTAGGCCAGTTACTTGCTCGTCTTTACTCTCCTAGCTAAAACGCCACTAGCATAAAAACGAGGAACATCCATACCTTATTTCAATCACACAATTATAAATGCGAAAGTATTTAGGTGAGTAAATCTGTAAGTTTGTGTGTTTTCTATTTACGCCGTAACAGCTAAACGGATTTTTATGAAATTTGGAATGTGAATACCCATAAGCACCACCTACGATTTACATATACAGACGATTTACACATAATAAGCTACTGTTTTACGTAATTTTCACAGGCATAGCTGCGTGGTACAACTAGTTTTATATAAGTTTACGAGCTGTCAAGATGACGATAAGATCCTAAAGCTATAAAACAAATAAGGAAAATAGTAATTTAATGGTGATATTACATTCCAATGTTATTTTTAGCTTTCTTGTGAGTCACAACTTCGGGGAATATTATATTCGTCACCAGCACGATATTAAGAAAGCTTGCAATAAAAGTCGGTCAGAGTAGGGAGTAGGTACCTAAGATTTACTAGTGTAAGAAATTGTTGGTGTCAAATACTATCACAGGGGTTTTGCCGCGAAAGTTAAAAAATGGTGTTGAAGACATTGCATACTTAACCCTGATGCAAAAATGACGGGGTGTTGTAAGTTTGACGTGTCTGTGTGTGTCTGGGGTATCGTAGCTCCCGAATGGATAAACCGATTTTGATTTTGATTTTTTTGTTAAAAAGTGAATTAGTCGGGAGTGTTCTTATCTTTGTTCGGTGTAAATCGGTGCAATCGTTTCCATCAGGCATTTTCAAAATTTTGATTTTCCACTTGTTTTCCACTGTTATGAATTTAGTGTTATGTGTCACAATGAAATATTATGAAATCATAAAAAAACAAACGCTTTCACACTCACAGCCCGACACTAAGTTCGGTGTCACAACCAGAACCAGAAACACACATTTTCCTAGCGGAGAAAACTTGTGTTTCCGTCGGGAATCGAACCCGGTGCTTAGAAGCCCAACGCTCACCCAACTAAGACAACGGGCAGTTCAAGTATAAACCGTGCATTAGTGTAGGCAAATCATACAAACTTGAACAATGTTTTCGCACCAAACGCCAAGAAGTTCTAGCAAAGTTTCCATAATTTTACCAGGGCCTGACTTGAAAATGACTGGACTATGATTATTTTACTTAACTGTTACTGAATAGTGTTAGTTTTATGAGCAACATAAATATACTTTAAATGTTTGTGTCAATAACGGGATATTTACCATATATTTAGTTTGTTTTGAGTTTCCGAGATTTTGGCTCTGCGAAAGCTGGTAAACCGTTTCGTATGCTCGTAAATTTAAATCTTCATCTACCCGCACTACTCCAGTTACTCCGTGATCATGGCGCTTGCAACAGTGTCGAAATATCCGAAACTCAAAACAAACGGAATACATGGTAAATATCCCGTTATTGACACAAACATTTATAGTGAAAGTGACCATGGTAGCTTAAAACTTATATAAGTATATTTTTTTAGACAATAGATAGGTTAAGACAAAACAAACATGCACATTTACACATTAACAAACTTTCGACTTTATAATATTAGTATGATTTATTACTCATATCTTATCTATCTGACATTTAAGGCACAATTGCAATATAATAAAATATTACACCAGAATAACATTTGAACTTCAATTCTCTTCATATTTCAGTAATTCTCTTAATAAATATATCTATTTTGCATCGCGTTAAAAACTCGGTAACCGATTACTCAACACGTCGCAGTGTCGCATAATCTTTCACCAAAGAGGGGGTGTTCGAGGGGGAGGGGTAAAAGTAGGGGGGAGAGGGGGAAGAGAAAGTCTTTCAGACGAGGCGACGCCTTCGTCCGGCAATAATTACACTTATCAATACACTTACTTATCTGGTTTTTTTTTCTGAATGACAGCGGGTCTGGCCACACACGGCTCGTGGGAACTAGGTGCTCCTTATTGGTGGGGTATTTATCATCTGTGCGAGTCTATTGCTATTTGACTTTTGCCGCGCCGATGTTAGAATTTCTATATTTTAGATTGGGTTTATATAGTACTAGCTGTGCCACGCGGCTTTACCCGCGTCAATCCCGGAGCCTTTCAAGATAGCCAAACTTTTGACCACTATCTCACCTGATGGTAAGCGACGATGCGGTCGACGATGGAGCAAGGTTGCTCAGAAGATTCACTCGCGACTTGAAGACTACCATATTGTACTCAACAGGAAACACCAACTCAGGCAAGGAGTTCCAATCCTTCGCGGCTCACACAATAAAAGTGGAAGCAAAACGCTTCGACCGGATTTGTGGGATTTCTATATATAGCGGTGACGCTTATCAGTTTGTCTGCATGTCTGATGATAGAACGGGGATGCGGGAACTAGATCGTGTAGTTCTTTGGCACACTCTCCGAAATGAATCCGATAAAAACCGAGAGCCTACCTTGCGCCGATATCCCAAGCTCTGAAGCCTTGAATCAGCCAGCTGCTCGCTGCCTATGAGCTCTTGGCTCTTCATTCAATGGTGTCGAGAGCCTGAATCTGGTATTTAGCTGAACCGTCCCAAAGATGAGAATAATACTCCTTACATGATCGGTCCTGTGCTTGATGCAATTTGAGAAACTGTCCCACCTTTGCTAGGATTTTCAGCTTTTTGCAGCTAGTTGGGCTTTTGACTCGATGTATGTTCCAAAATTGAGCTTAGAAGACAAAGGACCCGCAAATTTTATGAAAGTTGGTTCAGCCATTTGAGTGTAAAGAAGTAACAAACATACAAACACACTCACAAACTTTCGCCTTTATAATGTTAGTGTGATTATATTTATTTTATGTTCATAAAGTAAGATCTATATGCAATTAATTGTTGAAATCTATAACTTTTGTAGTTCTCCACGAAAGTGGTTTTATGCAAATCCTCCCGCGATACAGGCGAGCCCTAGTGCGGGGACCGTTAGTAACTAAGATACCTACACATTTTTTAGTAAAGTGGTTTTTGGAAATAAACTAATTAGTGTTAAAAAGCTGTAAGCTGTTTAATGAAATTTTTATGTGATATATAATTACAAGTCAATTAAAATATAGAATTACAAAAGAAATTCGTTTGAATACAATAGAATTAAAAATATGTCACAAAATAACCAAAATCAAAATCGTTTATTCACAGGGGAACACATGAAGTTAATGACTCTACAGCCAGATTCGTAAAATTACAGCCAAAGTAATTAAACGCAAGCAAAGCACTACACCGATTTATCTTCGGAACCTTCATCAAATGGAATATATTAAACACGCATAATTGACGATAGCTCAAAAGCTACTGATCAGATCTTGATCAAATTTAAATGGGACCAATGGGAAAGCACCAGCTTTCAAACAAAAAAATCTTCATAATCGATTCACTTGAGGAAAAGTTATGTGTTCTACATACAAAAAAATAATCAGTCAAATTGAGCATCTACTCCATTTTTGTGAAGTCGGTAAATTAATTAAGAAAAATAGGCAACTAGCCCGTAGATAACAGAACTTGATAAGTGCAAGTAGTATCCCAGGGTGCTACGTACAAAACGCTACAATGGTGCCGATTCTGTTGTCCAGAATTAGACTAAACTAGCCTAAAATTAGTTTTAGTCCTGCTTTAGTCCAAAACCTATTTAGAAAATGCAAGATTAGACTAAAATTAAGTTTGACAGGACTAAGTAAGTTTAGTTACTCTATTTAGTGAAAATGACCAAATTCTTATTCTGATGTACATGTTTTACGTCAAATTAAGACTAAAAATAGAAATTTTAAACTCAAATTAGTCTGTATGAAAATGGTCTGGATTATTTTTAATGTGATCTTATACTTGAAAGAATAACACGTGCAATTAATGAAGCAAATACTGACCTACAAAGTCTATAATGGAGGAATATGTGATTGCGGCTCTTGTGAATACAAATCAATTTTAGTCCTGTCATTTCAACTTTTAAATTAAGTTCAACGTAAAATCAGAATAGCGTTTAGGTATTCTTTGACTAAAATTAGTTTATTTTTAGTTTAGTTTAAGTTAGTTCGGTGCTCAACAGAATTAGCACCAATATGTGCCGGCAGCGAGCGCGTTGATGTCTTTTACTCAAGCGAACATGTTCTAACTGTTATCCCATTTCCCACATTTCCTGAATGGCCTATTTATAAATAACTAGCTGTTTTCCGCGGCTAGTAGACTATGTGTTATTCTAGGTACCTACATCCCAAATTTCAGCCAAATAAATCTATGGGCCAGTTGCCTATATTTCTAAAACAAAACTAAAATTATTGTATACATATATTTTATGTTTATTCATTTATTTCTTTTGTTTATTAAACATAAGCATAGATGGATAACGCTTTATTGTCACACCTTACATAAATCACTTACAATAATTTTAAAAAGTTAAATTTAAGTGTACAATCGGCGGTCTTATCGCTTAAAGCGATCTCTTCCACACAACCTTTGGATGGAGAAGATTTTTAATAATTCGGTAAAACGGGGGTGTAAATACAATATTATGAGGAAATAGAAACATAAAGTAAGGTATATATACATAAACATACTTAAACAAAATAAATTCTATAAGGCAATAATAATAAATACATACAAGCATATAGCGATGCAGGAAGCAGATGAATCTATAAGTGCACAGTATTAAAAGAGGTTCTTCACACACAGTTCACAGAGCGGCCGATCCCACAGTCTCTGCGAGGATAAGTTCACTGGGATGTCGGTATTTGGGCATGCCATCTCCCAGGCGCTTCTGGCCTCAGTCAGGTTTGCTATTTCTAAAGAAGCCAAACTATGTTAAAGTAATTTTTCGAATATTTCAGATTAAGTACCATGAACTGAGGTAAATAGTTTTAATATTAATTGCTTAATGTGATATTGCCGTCCATATTACATTTTTTTTTGTTATTATCATTATACTGAACAATATTATTGGTGTTCAATAAAGAAATATTGTATTGTATAGTTTCGGCGTTATTGAGTTATTGACAAAATTTATAATAATTAGTTAGTTAAAATTATGACATAACTTACACTTTCTTTTTTTTAATTGGATTCGGGATGCCCTTTTTCCTTTATACATCGGGTTAGTACTACCCTATGAACTGCCCGTTAGTTTAGTTGGGATAGCATTCGCCTTCTAAGCAGTGGTATCGAGTTCGATTCCCGGCAGGAACGCAAGATTTCTCCCCAAGGGAAATTTGAGTTTTTGGTTCTGGTTGTGATTATGTGTGTGTGATGTTAATGTTTCCGGCACCCACGACACAAGTCATTGAATTTAGAGTGGAGCGGTGAGTGTGAAAGCGTTTATTTATTTACTAAAAGATACAGAATATTGTCTTACCTACTGGAAGAAAGACTTGGTGTTGAAGCGAGAAATTGTTAAAAATCGTCGATTTAAAATTGAAATATCAGATCTATGAAAGCTAGAAATTGCAGTATCTTATGACATAAGGTGCTTATCACATCATACACATGTTCGACATAAAATATAATAATCTACATATTTTAAAATAAATCTCATATATAATTTAATATGCTGTTACGTAAGATAATCATTAAATTAATCAATTTATATGATATGTGAAAGTTATAGAATGACTAAATTAGTTTTACTATAATATTAATTTATGACGAGAAGTTAGCATGTCCAATCTTCGGCCGCATCGTCACTTTCCATCAAGTGCGATGATAGTCGTCATCAATTTATAGTTGACATACTGCCAGAATCAATACATAATATTGGAATATATTGAACGACAAGCTAAGAGACTCATCAATAGCTATGCATTAGTTCTCAATCATCGGCGAAAAGTAGCAAGCCTCTCAATTTTCTACAAATTGCACTACGGAGAGTGTTCAAAAGAATTGCATGATCTTATTCCCGCATCACCGTTCTACTACCGAACATCTAGACAGACGGCAATGCGGCATCCGCTAATGGTGAAAATACCGACCATTCGCACAAAGCGTTTCGCTTCCACTTTCATTATGAGGACTGCCAAGGAGTGTAACGCCCTGCCGTCTACTGTGTTTCCCGAAAAGTATAATATGGGGTTGTTCAAGAATAGAGTGAATAGGTATTTACTGAGCAAGCGTGCTCCATCTTCGACCACATTGTCGCTTTTCATCAGGTAAGATTGTGGTCACACGCTAGCTTAGGAGTCTTCGAGTCTACAAGAAGTAGCTGTATTAAAGGCAAGAATGTCTTAAATCTTCACATCATCAATTTCTATCATGCATAGAGGTCAAAAATGAATGCTTATCATTAAAAAAAAACCAAACTAAACTTTATCACATGCAACGGCAACTTATAATTAAGACCTTTTTTCGCTATTAAGTCTAAAATTTCGTTCAAAGCGTTTCGCTTCTACATTTATCATAGCGAAGGAGTAGAACTCATTGCCTGCGTCTTTGTTCCCCGAACGGTACAATCTGGGTTCAAGTCTATATAGTGAATAGGTACCTTCTAGGCATGTTTCATCTTAACCCGCATCGTCACTTTCCATCAGGTGAGGAACGCCATTTTGCACTTTCGCGGCAAATACTCAGCTGAAATCTAGCTTTATTTTTGTGATAAATATAAATTTACAATAAAAAACTTCAATTGCATGCAACATGTCTACACAACATGTTGCGTGACTTGTTAATGTTAACAAGTTAAAGTGAGTTCGTTTTTACAATACCTGGTGTAAATGTTAACTTCATATTATTTATTGCTGTTATTGTGTTGCATGTTTATTATCACGATGTAATAGTATAAACGATATATTTATTTATATCTATTTGTATCATGCATTAGCATTCAAATATATGGTATACTAGCCGTGCCCCGCGGCTTCGCACGCTATTATCAAGATAAAAAGTAGACTATGTGTTAATCCTAGATATAATCTATGTACATTCCAAATTTCATCCAAATCCTTTCAGCCGTTAAAGCGTGAAGAGGGAACAAACATACTTACACACTAACACACTTGCACACAAACTTTCGGATTTATAATATTAGTAGGATTAGATTGGTTTAATTAAACAATCAAAGTTTTTACACTCACAGCCCTACACTAAGTTCGATGACTTGTGTCGTGGGTGCCGGAAACATTCACATCACACGCAATCACAACCAGAACCACAAATTTTCCTTGGGGAGAAAACTTGCGTTACCGCCGGAAATTGATTCCTTAGACAACTAACACCCCCCCTCCCAACTAAGCCAACAGGCAGTTCAAACCTAAAAAACCCTTGGCAGTCGGGTAAAAATAACAGAAAAATGAACAGTTCTGAGTTTGAATGACTCGAGTGGTATGTTATCTAACTGTAACACCGTAAAGGTTGGCACAAGGACACCTTGGCTCGTCGTGGTAGGCTACCCGCGCATGCGTTAACGGCGTCAACACCGTTACCGGCACGTATAGCACACACACATGCACAATGCCATCGTTACTACACTTTAAACACTTCGAACAAGGTGTATCTATTGTAAGTGCTTTTGCCTTAGTAATCGGTTGATGATGGTAGTAACACATGTACATATATGATATATATTAGTATCTAATGTAACTAATATATATTTAAAAACATCTAAAGCCAAACTATTGGGCTTTATACGGTTATAGCAATATTTTTGTACAGCAACGTTCCCGAGTATAATAGGATGTGTCACAATATGGATTTCATATTCTTTGTGATATCAGATTAAAATAATTAAACGTAAGCAAAGCTTAAAAACCGACTTCTCCGCTTTATCTTTGGAACTCTGATCAGATTAGATGTACTAAACACGCATTATATTATTTTATCAAAATCGAATAAAAATTTATCTGACTGTCGCAGCGTAAGTGCTCTGTACTATATGTATTGGAGGCTGGGTTCATATGATATATAGTTTACTCCTCCTGTTGTGTCACTTGTATTTTTACCTATAACTTAAACTATTCCTTACAAAACAAAACATTCCACATGACATAAAACAAAACACGCAAACATTAATCTTGTCCGTATTATTAAAACACATATATAAAATACACAACACACACACGCACACACACATCATACATATCTCCCTCTCGTTGACTAACCTTTGTGTTTTATTTTTACTTCTATATACCTAAAACGAAAGAGCTAGGGTTACAAATCCTCATGTTATTTCAGTATGCATTAGATACCTATTGTTACTTGTCATCACTTTAATAAGATTTCTGTTACTTAAGAAGACTTGTGTTATTTAAGTAATCACATACTAGACGCTTCTCAATGTTTCTTACTTTATTTGAAATAAACTTTAAAATTTTATTATTTGAAATAAACTTTATTATTGACGATGTTTCAAGTACTGATCAGATCTTAATCAAATTTAAATGGGACCAATTGGAAAGCAACATCTTTCAAACAAAAAAATAATTCAAAATCGGTTCACGTGGAAAGAAGTTATGAGGTAACTAGCAAACATGAAAAAAATACAGTCGACTTGAGTACCTCCTCCTTTTTTGTGAAGTCGGTAGAAAACAATTCACAGTTATGTTTTTCACTGAGAACGAACGCGTTAATGACATATATTTGCGAAATTAAAAAAAAATCTGACCGGATACCTGTTGGTAAATTATAATGCTGTTGGGGGTGGTAAACACGCCAGGTCTTTAATATAATTAAACGTGTTACACATATTCGACCACGCTTGTTTAGCGAAAGCTAAAGCCCATCGCAGAATCTGAAGCTTTGACCGAAGGTTCATTTTTAAAAGTCGTTTACAAAGCTCGGTCATCCAGGTACTGATAATAATGTTATAAACATATGCCCATTAGGGTATCTAATATACATTTAGATAATGCAATAAAAAATTAATTTAAATTAAATTGAGGTTTAATTTGCGTAATCTTGCGTAAGCGTCATAATTTTGCTACGTTAAATGGGACCCAACATATTATAGTAGTTGAATGTCTAATAATCGACTGCCAATTCAATAAAGAATCACTCATAGCCGGAAACCTCATCTTCAATTTTATAGCGATTTTGATCATTATGATTAGTCAAATATGGACTACAAGAAACTTTTACAACCCTTTTCCTCTTACGTAACTCTTTCTGCGATCAATTTTACCGGAAATTGTTTAAATTGGTCATTAGTCACCAACGAGGGATGTACCTATCGTTATATTTTAACCGGCTCACTATATTTTTAATAAATTACCACAAGTTATAAAAATTTATTCAAGGCTTGCATTTTAGTAGAACTTTAAAACAGTAGGTTATAGGCAAAAAGTTTAAAACATTAAATATTTTGACTGTATCTACATACAGTTAAAACATTTAAAATTTTAGTTAAAAGAAGAATCGAAGAAACTCGTGCTGTGCGCTGGCATTTTGAAGTAAGTTTACCGATGACCTTAGCAACAGGGAATTGGTGGAGTCAAAGAACTTGAAGTTATCTTTCAGAAATAAAGGAGTGACTGGATTAAAAAGAATGTTATAAAGAAGAGAGAGTAAATGAGTATTCCGACGTAGCCGTATAGGGAGCCACTTGAGCTTTGAACGAAACTCAGAGACATGGTCATATTTCCGGAGGCCGTAAATAAACCGAATACAAAAATTGTGTATTTAAATGTTTATAATTGAAACAAAAAGTAATTAGATTTCTGTATATTATGTTGTTAGAACTTTCTTAAAAGAAGAGAACTTTTATAAAACTTTTTTTATACGCTCGTAATGGGCAAACTGTCCATTTTTTTATTTATTTTTTTAACTGATCATTTTTAGTTATATCTTATTTGAATACTTTCTGATTTCTAAGTAGCATGAAGATACTTTTAAATAAGAAAGGAGACAAAATAGGTAACTATTTGATTGATTGCATGCGACAAACTATCATGATGTGTATCGCAGCGCCGACGAAGCTTTTCATAACTATAAAACCACGGATATCATCACAATGTTAATTCGGACCAAACCAATGGAACAGCTAGCTAATAAATGGTTTTAATATTCTTCCCAAAGTATGGCTTTGGTGGTAATATTTGTGCCCATTGTTTATCGAACAGCTACCGCCAAACGTTTACAATGACGTATAAAGTAACAATTTCCGCAACTTCAGACGAAGTGAAACCAAATACGCGACACATGAATAAAACAAACTGTAAGCGCCAGTCGGGCTAGTCACGGAGAAAGTTCACATGTCCTAGGCATTGTTGGCGACTTTGCCGACTACCGGACGTTATCAGTCCGGCGGCGTGAGCAGCAGGCACCTATGCGGTATGCGTGCCGCCACTGCGGACAATTTCTCGTATGCGGTCAAGCTTCCTGTAACCAGCTTAATTAACTATTTGTCGCTTCTCTTAGAAACACCTCAAAGAAACAAAACGTAATAACCACATATATTTACCAATTTTTTTTAGCTTTGCAGCGGAGAATGGAACTCATTGCCTGCGTCATTGTACCCTGAGGGGTATAATCTGGGAGTCTTCAAATCAAGAGTGAATAGGTATCTTCTAAGCAAGCATGTCACATCTTCGACCGCATCATCACTTTCCATCAGGTGAGATAGTGGTCAAATGCTTGCCTATTTAGTATAAAAAAAAGCTTTACTTGCTGACTGTACTTAATAATTTTCTTGTAGAGCGAAGTGGAATAAATATACTGGCTTATTTTAATGAATAGTCAGACTACGTTCTCGTGGAGCGACGTCCAGTATTTCGTGGAGTGGAGTGGCATAACCCATTCTATTAAATTTAATTTTAGGAGATAGGATATATAAGTTTAAAGAGATGGTTGGTGACCCCCGCTCCGGATCGTTCCTGGTGGAAAGGATAGCTATTGCTATCTATCGTGTCACCAGTTACAGTTACAGATGAAAGTTACAGTCATAAAGTGCTAGAAACTTTACTAGAACTTCAACTGGATTTTTGGAGCGAAAATAACGTTGCGTTGCATGATTTGCTTACCCTCATGCATGTTCACATTATTAACTATTAAAAAACCAACATTATTACACATACCAAGAATGTTAAGTTTTAGAAAATTCAAATCGACAAGGCCATTTTTTCACTTTCGCGGTAAAAATCTCCGTTTTTTTCTTTATACACATAACACATTGTAAATGAGTTCTCATAAGCCTCATTAATAACGTCATGCGTAAATGACTGGAACGGTACCTCCGCGCCCATTCTTGAAATAATTTGTAAATTTTTCTCAAATACTGTTAACCGATAATATAAACAAGAATACGACATCCAAAGTACCTAGCTTAGCCGTTACGTCCATCGACCTTACAGACTTGTGTGTGTATGTTTGTACCAATAATAGTGTTATAGTTTTAAAATCTTTATCTATCTCTATCTAATATATAAAATTCTCGTGTCACAGTTTTCGTTGCCATACTCCTCCGAAACGGCTTGACCGATTTTGATGAAATTTTTTGTGCTTATCCGGTATCTATGAGAATCGGCCAACATCTATTTTTCATCATCATCATCATCTCTTTTCATCATTATCAACGCGGGTGAAACCGCGGGGCGCAGCTAGTCTTTCTATATATATATACAAAAATTAATGCCACTTTTCGTTGTTATTTTATAACTCAAGAACGGGCTCACCTATCGAAACCAAATGTTTAGGCTTGGTTCGGACTATTTAGTAGATGGTTTATGTGAAGTTTGCACAAAATCGGTCGAGCGGTTCTTCATTTATCACACCCGGGCGAAGCCGGGGCGGTTCGCTAGTTATATATAAAAATATCGTGTCAGTTTGTGATCGAACTTCTCCGAAACGGCACGACCGATTTTTTTTTGTATATTTGGTAGGTATGAGAATAGACTCCTCCGTTTTGCTCGAAGCGTTTCTCTTTTACGTTTATTATCCGTACTGCGAAGGAGTGGAACTCATTACCCGCATCATTGTTCCCCGAACGCGATAATCCGGGAGCCTTCAAGTTAAGAGTCTATAGGTATCTTCTAGGTAAGCATGCTACATCTTCGGCCGCATCTTCACCTTCCATCAGGTGAGATAGTGGTCAAATGCTTGACTTTTGAGCATAAAAAATATGATTCTTGCCCGTTTGCTTAGTTCGATGCACGTCGCCTTCTAAGCAGGGGTAATGGATTGAATTCCCGGTGGGAACACAAGATTTCTCCCCAAGGGAACTTGTTTTTCTGGTTCTGTGCCATTATGTGTGTGATGTGAATGTTTCTGGCACCAACATAACAAGTCATTCAAGTTCAATGATTGAACTTAGTGTGAGTTCTGTGAGTGTGAAAGCGTTATATAGACATGCCATTGTATTAGTTGAGAACACCACATACAGCAAAATATTTCTACTATCCTGTCCATCTAAAGGTTGCCTGTAAGAAATTACTTAATGCTATAAGGCCGCCCATTGTACAACAATTATTGTTTTTAGTTTATTTATTGTTATTGTTTTTAATTACTTATTGGTGTTCAATAAGAAATATTGTATTGTATGCCAGTTTCCTCACGATTTTATCCTTCTCTATTGAATAAATTAATGATATTTTGTAATTGAGAGTGAATGTCAATTCCGCACAAGTTATTGAGAAGGTCCTTGGTGCTGGGCCTAGCAGGATTTGAAGGAAGTGTAGGATTTAAAGTCGCACAAGATACCTACTGAGTGCCTCTTTGGGGCCCATGTGAATAAACGATTTTGATTTTTACTCTCGCTACTTAATATTTATACTGTAGTAGCTATTCCCGGCTTGTGTTGCAATGCCACACAAATTAAAGTGTTTTAAGTGATTTTGATTTTGAAGATTTCAGACTCATTAAGCTCTTTTTACCAACAACAGAACGGAGATGGTATATACGTTTACAAGGTTGTTTGTGTACAAATTTAATGTTCTCATTTGTCTCTAAAACGGTTAGGCCGATTTAGATATATTTTTTAAAGGTTACATGATCGAGAGAGGTCTTAACTATGTTTGATGAAAATCTGTGCAGCCGTATTGCAAAAAGGTATTCGTGGTAAATTTTTTATATCGGCCACTCGTTGATATATACTTTTTCAGAGTTAAAAATAAATGTAGTGGTGTGACAAACTTACATGCTGTACTTTTTTATATGAAATAAAGACTTATAGTATACAAACTTGTCTGATAATATAAATGCGAAAGTTTGTGTGTAATTAATAATTATGTATATTTCATTTCCACGATTTGGGTGAAATTTGGGATGCGCATAGCTGCAATAACAAATAGGCTACTCTCTCTCTACTCTTTTTAACTAAATTAACAACTGCTAGCTTCCTGCATTTTCTGAAAATAAACCAAAATTGCTTAGTACACAATCTTCTCTATAATATCAAGATGATGAGTAAAGAAACAGTGTTCAATAAGTTACTAGTAGTAGTAGTTCTGGATAAAATTTGTGTATAAGTACAGGAAATTTAAAAGTGGCCCCAGTGACAGAAAAGTTAAAGCAAAAGGTTAGTCTGGTATGAAGAGGGATGACAGTCATGTCACGAGAGGACTGACAAGTATGAATCTGTGGATATAAAGTAGAGGATGCCCAAAAAAGAAAACGTGTTTTGTTGATTTTACGTGGAGCGGGATTCTTAAGATTATTGTATACATTTTTATTTTAAGATTGTAACAAAGGTAGAGTTCAAATTCAAGACGAATTCGTTTATTTTCATGGGCGCCAAAAAGGCACTCTTGATACGCAAAATTACAGTCATCTCGAGAAGAACCTTAAGTTACTAAATTAAATACATATTTATAAAAATTAATTGACGTTTGTTAGTCTCACAAAAACTCGAGAACGGCTCGACCGATTTGGCAAATTCTTTTTTTGTTCTGTTCATAATTATCAGGGCAAGGTTTATATGTAGATTTTTTTTAATCCACCGGAAATTGCACACGCGCAAAACCGGGGCGGACCAGGGCCCGTATTTATTTGTCAGTAAACAAAAATTTCAACGTACTTTCATCAGGAAATAATATATTCTATCATTCATAAATTGTAAATAAAATCTTGCATTAGTTAAAGATTTATCCGAATTTGTTATGGAGCTACCGGGGGGTTCGGCTCATTTAATACTGCAAGAAATGAGAGATAAAATAAAGGAGATACGAAAACGAGATTAAATCATTTAATTATGTTTGAGACTTATTTTGAATTTATGACATTACTTATTACTTCATTGATAATTAATACTTATCTACTTTTTCGCACATCAGTTACTGTTGTCAACATTTTTTAAAAATTTCGTGATTTTAGAAGAATGTTTGACTTCTAAATAATCTATCAGTTATTTTACATATTTGAAACAAAACGATGATCGCACGAATATTTAAAAAATTGGTGTTATATATTAGGAACTCGGGTAAAATTTCAACTGTACAGCAATTACAATACGAATTAAAATATGACTCTCATTTAACATTTTAATTAGAGGGTGCTACTCATTTCGGCCACGTATCTCTTTCGCACCAGACTAGCACACTGACCTAAAAATATGTCCTATTTTTAGATGTGAAAGTGCAGATAACTCACTCGTGAAAAAGGACCCGACGGAGTACAGGTCATCCTGGCATCTGGCAGATGCCAGCAGGAGTAGAAAGATCACTGGCACAGTCATGGTGGCACTGTCAGACTGTCACTGTCACTATCATGCGGGTAGCGGCATCGCGTGCGTTGCCAACGAGCTCTCCGATTGCACTGCCGGTGAAAGAAGAAAGGTGTTTGGGTGCGTGCGCGCAGCCAAAGATTATATGGCGTAGAACTGTTTATTAGTTGCTGCTAGTGGCTGGTATGTACAATTTTAACTGCTTTATCTTGATACATACTCTATCATATTAAAATGATATATCCGAAAGTTTGTGTTTAAGTATACATGTTTGTTTTCTCTTCAAGCTGGATTCGGAATATATACCTAGCTTATAGCTAGGATTAACACATGGGCTACTTTTTAACTTGATAATTGCAGGCCAAGTCGCGAGGCACGGCCAATATATAAATATCAATAATTAAAAATGTAGATAATAACTAAGTATTGTACCTAATAATTATTGTTTATTATCTATGTAATTATATATATTAAAAGTATCTATACTCTCTTCAATCTTATTTAAAACTATGTTCTGCCCGCGACTTTGTCCGCCTAGTAGGTAAAAAGTCTTAAGGGAATGGTACCCAAAAAGGCTGATAATTTCAAAACGTACTTCTCGTTCCCAACAATTTCCCATTTCAATTTAAACACTTGCAGTTTCCCGTGAGCGTATGTTTTGCTATGCAGTTTAAAGAAACAATATTTTTTGGAATCGGATAATGGTATAGATAGATGAATTGTTTATTTACTTTGTTTACTTATAACTTTTGCCCGCGACTTCGAACTTGTGGAATTTGTGAAATTGCATGCAGTAGTTTTTGCGTGATGCGCTCAAACATCCAGATAGAATTCTAAAAATAGTTGTTCTAGCTTCTATTCCTCTAATAAAGACCCCCCATATCAGTTTTTCTTCAATATCTTTAATGTACAGACATCGGCCTGTTACAATTACATTTTAGGTATAGAAAAGACAGTTACTTTGTAGCCCATCTATAAAAAAAGATTAGGTATCATTATATTATCACATCTTCGGCCGCATCATCACTTTCCATCAGGTGAGATAGTGGTCAAATGTTTATCTATAAATCATAAAAAAAAGCCCAATATCTATTAAAACTTATTTAAAGGTAAATATAGTAAGTATATTCGTTAGGTCTCTGTTCGGGGTGAACGACTAATTAAGATTCTACAACAATAGTAACAAATAGTGCGAATCGAACTCAGACCAACGAAATGACGAGAAGCACCAACGGAATTACTTTTGGGGCTATAGGTAATTAAAAAAATTGCGTATCAGAAACTGGGCGGCACAGTAACTACTTTACACGGCGCGCGCCCGCCTCGCACATGACCGAAATATGTTGATAAATACTGTAGGTAGTGCCTATACATCACAAATTTATTTATTTTTGCCTGAACATAACCAAATATAAAAAAGTTAAATGTTTTATTATGTTTTGTGCCTTCTAAAGCAGGGGTATCGGGTTCGATTCCCGGTGGGAACACAACGGTTCTCTTTCCAAGGGAAATTTTTGTTTCTGGTTCTGGGTGTGATTGTGTGTGTGATGTGAATATTGCCGACACCCACGACCCCTGTCTTTGAACTTAGGGTAGGGTTGTAAGTACATAAAATAAAAACAGAAAAAAACTTAAAATGTGCCCACATCGTTAGGTACATCTGTACCAAATCACTTGTATATTCTGTGACCAAATAAGCACCACTTAACGGCATACGGGTTTACTACTTGGGATTGGTCTTGTCCAATGACTATCGACTAACTACTACAGTTGAGCTACTACAGTACTACTACAAACTATCTACTACCTAATCTTTTTTTATAGATGGTTATAAATATACACGCACTATTATAATAAATTTTAATGTTACCGTTATTTTAAACTGCCCGTTGGTTTAGTTTGGTGCGCGTTCGCGTCCTAAGCAGGGGTATCTGATTCGATTCCCCGGGAACACAAGTTTTCTCCCCAAGGAAAATTCTGGTTGCGATTGTTTGTGAAATTAATGTTTTCGGCACCCACGACACAAGGCATCGAACTTAGTGTGTGTGTGTTGTGTGTGTATGTTTGTGTGAGTGAGGCTGTGAGTGTGAAAGCGTTTACGTTTAGGTTTGGTGAACTAAATTCTATGATACTTCACTGTACGTTAGTACGACATTATCTTGGCCTCTGTCCACGGCTGGCCCCTGACAATTTAGGCACAGGGGCCGCCGGCACCGGCCAGACCGCAGACGCATTACCCAGTTTAAATGAGGACAACCACCAGGTGGGTTCGATAGTCAATTAGTTTTATTAGTGAGTTTTATTGGTAGATAATGACTTGGAATTTTGGAACTAGTATACGCTATGTAAGCTGTGCTTGTTATTTCGAATGCCTACTTATTGTAACCTACTTAAAAATCGAGGAGTTTTAGTTTTATTATGTACAAAAAGAGTCGGTTTCCAGGTCTCGCATCCATACATTAATATAGGTTTTATTACAGTTTTGTATATACGCACTTTGGTATTTCTGAAAGCCCGGACACCAAAATCTTGTGTAGAGCTGCACTACAACGGAAGGTGTTTTGAATCCGGATATCTATCTCTTCTTCCCTGGTTCTCTTCTTCATTGGTATCTGTTATAATACAGCCCAGGTACTTAAACCTTTCCACTCCTTTATATGAGTCGTCTCTCCCTTTCTGGTTACTTCTTAGCATGCGCATGTTTTTGTAGCGGCGCACGTGCTCATACTCAGTTTCATCCTGATTCATTCTAAGTCCTACTTTTATCGCCTCCCTATCTAGTACTCCTGCTGCTGTCTCTACCTCTTCTTTCCTATTCCATAATAAAGGAGGTCATCCGCGTAGCCTACCACTTTTTGCTGTCCATTTAGCTGCACTCCGCCGTCAAGTGTCATGTGTCGCATAACGTGTTCAAGTGCTAGATTAAACAGCATGGGTGATAGCGCATCGCTTTGCTTTAAGCCGGTAAAGACTTCGAATTCCTTGGTCAAATCCGCTCCAACTCGAACAACAGCTTTGTTTTTGTTAGTAGCTACCACAATCATTCGTACCAGGTTATTAGGAATCCCAAAGTTCTTTAAATTGTATAAAGAGAGACACGATCTATACTATCATATGCTTTAGCAAAATCCACAAACAAGGAGAGGAAGCTCTGCGCATACTCCCACTTCTTCTCCATTAATTGTTTGAACAGGAAGATTGGATCGACTACGACTGCGTCGGAAACCACACTGGTAATCGCCAATTATAGCCTCCGCGTATGGTTCTAGTCTACTCAACAATAAGTAAGACAGGATCTTGTATGCAGTAGGTAGCAAGGAGATCCCTATGTAATTAGTGTACTTTTTTTGGGGCTTTTTTATGTATCGGACAAATGACTCCAATATTCCATTCCTTTGGCAGCAGCTCACTATTCTAGATCCTAGTACCTACTTATAAGTATAAATATCTTACACTCAAAATCAAAATCAAAATCGTTTATTCACAAGTCCCCCAAAGAGGCACTCATGAAAGTTAATGATTCTATAGCCAGATTCGCAAAATTACAGCCATCTCGAGAAGAACCTGTCAAGAAACTCGGCGGCGCATTTTTTTTTTTTATCCTTCCTTAACACTAATACTCGTGCATAATTAAAACTGAATTAAAGCACCCCCATATTTTCATATTTCCCCTGGCAAGTTATCCAGGGAATTTGTTATTTTTAAGAGTCATAATAGCTTGTCTAATTTCATCAAGACTGGGTGCTACTCTCTTCTATTTTGTCATGCGGTGGTAAGCAATTTAGGAGTTTTTGAAAATTATCTCGCCACATTTAATTTATTCTTCTACCTCGTCACTGACCAAGTAAACATTTATTTAAATAAATAAATAAATTCTTACTTGGTCAGTGACGAGGTTGCCATTATCATCCTCCAGCATTTGCAGTCGGTTGATATACTTTCTTGAAATTCCTAATTTCTTGGTAGAATGTATATATGTATATTACAGAAATCAATTATACTCGAATATGAACTTTGACACAGCTTTATTATAAGTATTAAAAATTTGAATGGGAGAAAGTGAGAACTATTTTAAATTCGTTATAGATCCTTAATGGTAATGCAAAATGAAAAATGGTATAATGACCTTTTTTTTATTCAAGTTAGGCAAAAGTTTGACTTATATCTCACCTGATTAGAAGCGTTGATGATGGACCACGTTTGCCTAGAAGAATCGTTAAAGTCGGCTCGACCGTTTGGTCTTTAGAACGCTATAATGAACAAACATACATACTTAGGCTGATAAACATACCCGACTGCACGACGTAATCCTTTACGGGTATGTTTTTTTTTCGCAGTCGGGTTACAAGCAAGCTCCCTAAAATAATCATATTTCCCAATATCCTGAGTCGATCGCCTGTAAATGTGTAACTTTAATATCGACATCATCATCTCAGTCCACTGCTGGATATAGGCCTCCCCCAAAGATCTCCAAAAATCTCGGATATTAGTTGTTTAACGATGGACGGACGACATAATGAAGGTCGCAGGAAGACGCTGGATGCAGGCCGCTAACTTTAATTTATAAGAGTAATTTTTCAGACTTTTTTAACCGACTTCAAAAAAAGAAGAAGGTTCTCAATTCGACTAGAAAAATGTTCTGAGGTATACATAAAAAATAAACTTTTTATGTGTACCTCAGAACATTTTTCTAGGTGAACAGATTTATGCAGATACTGGTGCATCCCATGTGGTCCCATTTAAATTGGGTTAAGATCTGACCATTAGTTTTTGAGATATCCTCAATAATGCGAATTTAATTTATTTAATCTGATCAACGGTTCCGAAGATAAAGTGGTGAAGTCGGTTTATTGAAGCTTTGCTTGCGTTTACATTATGTATGCAAGTTATAATTTAAACACTATCGCGTCTAATGGAAAGTAATGATACAGTCGAATTTGTAACATGTTCGTATAGAACAGGGGTCGGCAACTTACGGCTCGCGAGCCACATGCGGCTCTTTGGATGTGAAGCTACGGCTATTTCGTTCTATACGTATAATATTATTTATTTTATCAAAAAAATATAAAACATTTAAAAATCGTTCTGAATCGATAAACGAGGATTAGGCACCATATATATCTCTAAGCCACTTGTGTTGGACTCGCTTTTCACCGCACCCCTCCCCCGTGACAAAATTTTTGTGGCTCTTTAAAAAGTTTGAAATTTTACAAATTGTAATTTTTAACTCTTCCGACTCAAAAGGTTGCCGATGCCTGGTAAAGAAGATATAGATTTATTCTCTACTTCATACTCGACTTAAAGACACCCAGATTAAATCGTTCCGGGAACAAAGATGAACGTAACGCTGAAGATGAATGTAGAGCGAACTTTTAATACCCAGCTCTAGCTCAAACTTACTGTGTATAGTTAGTAATCTTAGTTGAGCGAAGCTTCAATTAAAATAAAAAAGCAAAGTTTCTAATTAATCAATATCTCGTTCGTCCGCTAGCCTAATACAACCTGCACCGGTCAAACGTGGCGGGCTGGCGATGCCGTGGCAGTACCGTAACAATCACTTTTACATCATTATAGGGAAATTATGTTGGAATGAGTAGGTAATAGGTAGTTAATCACTTCTAGACAGCTCTTTGTGACTTCAACAAGTCAATTTACTAATAAAACCGACTGCGTAAAATTTTTACTTTGTTTTACATTTCACATAAAACATTTACGATTATATAAGAACTTAATCACAGCTTTATTCAAAGTATTGAAAATTTTACAGATAGTGATCATTCCAAGATACCCGAAACTGAAATACTACATATTCAATGATGTCAGAACTATAAATACTGGCTGTCAAATAATGAATTTATGAACAAAAATTGGCCTAAAATTTAAAAAAAACATAATTATAAAGCATTTATATATAGTGACTCTAAAATAAGTATTACAAAATTATAGTACCTACAGTCATATATACTATACTTACTATATTTACACTTACATAAATACTATCCTACTTATAGAAAACTATACATTGTGATTCATTTTACACCACGAAATCAAAACGTTTTTGATAGTTACCATGGAACTGCTTACTATCATCATACAATATGAAGTCAAACAAATTGATTCTCCCTCTACGCACAAAATTTTAAATAGGTTTTACATATAGGTACATAGTAAGAACCTGCCAATTGCTTATGTAAGACTTTAAGAATCTTTGTTCTATTGATTTACTGACACACGTAGAGACAACGCACAGCCTAAACTGCTTGTCGTAGAGACTTGAAATTTGGAGGTTGCATTCGTCTTAGTGCGTAGAGGTGTACTAAGAAAGGATTTATGGAAATTCTACCTCTAAGAGGGTCAAATGGGGTGAAAAAGTTTGTTACATACAAACGTTCAACTCTCTTCTTTGTTTTTGAACTGAAAATATTAAAAAATAATACCTAATTGTATCAGACTCGCACTTATCCGTTTATATTTGTTATTGATGGGCCCTTATAAAAACAGGTTTCCTATATAGAGTTTGACTATCTAACTGTCAGTAAGCCATAGTGTGGTCGAGAGTGGTAAACACTCTACGTCTAGAATATCTAAGAGTGGCTCTCAAGGATAATTTCCTCAACACCAATTAATTTTATCCAGTGCTAATAACAAATAGTAACACGTAGTAATAATAGTAGGTAATTGAATACCAGCTTACAACCGTAAAAGCATCAAGTCATAAACAACTTAAAATTCAACCAAATGGCCAGCATACAAAGGATAAACATCGCGTATTTTTATTACTTTTTATCCTTTCACCGTGTATTATCGCATCTCATCACGGGAGGTCCCGAGGCTCGTGATGCCTACTTCACGAACCGAGTGGTGGAAGAATGACGTAAGAGTCGGGCAGAAGTGTTGGAGATACGTCCTTGTGGCGGGTAGTGCGATATGGTAGCATGCTGGGAGCTTTGGAGTAAGGGTATGCACAGACAGACGCAAAAGTATACTAGAGGCAAACTTATATACAAAATGTCCATACAATAAGACCTAACACGTTTTCTATCAAAATAACTTCTGATGAATACATTCTAACAGCCCGTTGGCTGATTCGGGTGCTCGCTATTTTTTTCATTTTCATCATACATACTTACCCTTTCGGTGAAGGTCTATGATAAAATCCGTTGTGCTAGGGTATTCTGTCGCTTACATTTTGGAGTGTGCTGAGGAATTACATAATATAATGCCTCCATGCCCTTTTTACAATCAAACAACAAGACAAACTGTCAAACGTCAGCCATTTATGGTTGACATATCTCCAGTTCGCTCGAAGCGTTTTACTTCTACGTTCATCATCCGTACAGCGAAGGAGTGGAACTCATTGCCTGCGTCTTTGTTGTTTCGTCTGTGTTTGATTTTCTCGTGCTAGTCTAGCTTGCTCTTGTATCGAAATACACTACGAATGTAATTTGTATAAACTAAAACATCCTGTTTTGAATATTAACCTATAACCCTAATGATAAAATTGCATACTATAGGTACCGAGGATTACTAAACTTTAAAATAGATTTTGTTTATATAGCATTAGCCATACTAGGCAGAACTATATTGATACATTTAGAAAGTAAAAATTATCGCTTGAGGCGGAGTTTGAACCCGTAAGACGTTAATAATAAGGAAAGGTTAATTTCGTCGCTTCAGGCAGGGCTTGAGTAGCTCAGCTTTTAGAGTAATAGGGCATGACACCCTATGGCCGCGGGTTCAAATCCCGCCTGAAGCGATAATTTTTCCTTTCTAAATTTATCAATAAGCTTTAAAATGTTAAACTTTAAATAAGTACAGATCACCCGCCATACATGCTCGTCTTAGTGCGCGGATCGTAATAACAATAATTCATATTGTAACTAGGTTTCATAAACAAATCAATTTTGTAAATCTATTTCTAGTTAACTACCCTCAAATAGATTTTTTATATAGCTAATATCGTTATATATATCGTTAATATTTATTCATCATCAAAAAACTTAAGACTTCAAGAGATACATTACAAAACATGTTATGTATGCATTTGCAAGGCCTTGCTGTTATTAGAGATGACCACTGTCTCCCGCACTAGGAAAACCTGTGTTGTGGGTAGTTTTAACTCTATTTAGTTATTCGGAAGTCACATTTAATCCTAGCGTGTTTATAAAGTTTTTCGTCAGTAAAAATGACATATGTTGTATAGTTATCGTGACCACCGCCGTCTACTGTACCGGTTTGTTCGTAGCCTAAACCGATTTATTGATGCGACCTAAATAAAGATGCCTCGCGTACCGTTAGCCTGGTACCCGAATTTGACACGCTCATCGCCGAGTACCTAGATTACGTAATCACGACTCCACGGAACACCTATATGACTGTGTGTAGCCGTAAGACAGTACAGTATCGCACTTCAAATTTTTTTTGTTAATTTTTGTATTTACCTGCAAAGATGGTCTTAATTCGGGAGTGATTTCTTCCAGACACTATAAAATTAACGAATTTCTGATATCGTAAGGGGACATCCATCAATCACGTGAGGTGTTTTTGGCGTCATTTTGAGCCCCTCTCTCCCCTTGGTAAGATGACCCTCTCCCCCTAAACTCACGTGAAATATTTCAGAATGCGTATATTTAATGAAAATTAGTTAATATGTGCTTGATTGCATTGAATTTATTTTGCACACATTTTGTTATTTTTTTTTATTTAGGACTTACCCCTACTAACTAAATGAGCTAATTTCAGTAGTTTTTTTTTACTTCATTACACCCAATTTTACACTGTTCTTGCAAAAAAAAATACGTGATATTTGCTGAGACACCCCCTCTCTCCCACGTGAGATTGGGTGAGGTTTGGCTCGACCCCCCCCCCTCTCCCTAAACGCCTCACGTAATTAATGGAAGCCCCCTAACATTGCTTCAATTCGCTCGGAGCGTTACCCTTCTGCGTTTGTCATCCGTACTGTGATGGAGTGGAACTCATTGCCCGCGTCTTGTTCCCGATCGGTTAATCTTCTAGGCAACATTTATGCCGTATCATCGCTTTCCATCAGGTGAAATAGTGGTCAAATGCTTGCCTATCAAGCATAAAAAAAAATCATAAGGTCAACAGAACAAAGTGGCAGGAATTCTCAAAATACCACGGGTTTCTTTTAGTTTTACCTCGAAGTAGTCCGATTCACTTGAGACCGCGTCTCTCGTCTTAGAGCTACTACCACACTGCACGCAATTGTTTCGAACGGACGGCATGGGGGAAAGCAGGCGTGGTCGTGTCTCGTGCTGTGCCCGAAATAGTCAATTTATTTAAGAATTAGATTATCTTCTTCGAGAGTACTCGTCGTTACCTAAATCTATGTTAACCGAGATTTATCTTCCAGATTCTGTATTAGTTTAATACTTAATAGGGTTTCAAAAAACAAATCTAAAATTTTCGCATATTTATTACAAAACAATTAACTTTTCCTTACGTTATCTAAATTTTATATACATCTATATGTCAAAAGTTGTATCTACCTATATCGAGTTGACTCAAATTTAAAAAATAACTTAATTTACAACAATATAGAAACAGTAAGGATACTCCGAAGGAAATATAATAACGCGCCTACCTACGTTTTGTTGATTGTATACCTACAACATTATTCTTGCAAAACTAAGTTTAAAAACGTTTACAATTAGAAATATGTAACATAAATTGACTTTGAACGAGGAAAAAAAAATAATGAAACAATGCGCCGCCGAGTTTCTTGCCATGTTCTGAGATGGCTGTAATTTTGCGAATCTGGCAGTAGTAATAAACTTTCTTGAGTGCCTCTTTGGGGCACATGTGAATAAACGATTTTGATTTTGAGGCCTTCACTTGGGCGTTTAGTCTGTCTGTCCGTCTTTGTGTCTTATGTACAACGTCTTAACCAAATAAGCTTATGGCTTTTAATTATTTTATGCTATTAAAGCTCATTGCCTAAAGCTTTACAATTTTAATATTTAAATGAGTAAAATATGCAATTTTTACGAAAAATTAGCGAACCTCGAAAGCATCCTTACTGTTACTACATTACCAGATTTAAGGCATACATTGGAGTACTTAAACTAGTCAAATAAGGTACAACATCAAGTACTAAGCTTGGCTCAGCATAACTTATCTAGCGATCGTGTACATCTGCCCTTAAAATACTTTAAACGCAAGCAAAGCTTAAAAAACCGACTTCACCACTTTATCTTCGGAACCCTTGATCAAATTAAACTAATTCAATACGCATTATTGAAGATAACTCAAAAACTAAAAGTCAGATCTTGATCAAATTTTAATAGGTCCACATGGAAAGCTCAAACAAAATAAACGCAAGCAAAGCTTAAAAAAACGATTTTACCGCTTTACCTTTGGAACCTTGATCAGATTCAATGTATTAAACACTCATTATTGACGATAACTTAAAAACTACTGATCAGATCTTGATCAAATTTAAATGGGACCAATGGGAAAGCAACAGCTTTCAAACAAAAAAATCAATTTTCAAAATCGGTTCACGTGGAAGTTATGCGGTAACAAAAAAAATACAGTTGTATTAATACATCCTCCATTTTTGTGAAGTCGGTAGAAAAAGTAGGCGAATTCAGAACCTCTTTCTTTTTTAAGTCTGTTACAAATACAATTTTTTACCTCCGTTACAAACAGAGGGGAGTAAGTTAGTGTTTATCGGTGCGTCTCTATGGCAATGTAGCTCCAAAAATGGCTGAACCTATTTTGATTTAGCTTTGTTTGAAATGTGACTTGATTGTTCTTTTGTTGTGCTTTGAGTGTTCTTAGCTTTAAAGAAAATTTGTGCAGCGTATTTGGGGTATTTTCTTTGTTACACGAATGGTTTGATCTGGGTGTCTTCCAAGACTAGGCAAGAATATCACAACTGCATCGTCACTTTCCATCAGGTGAGATAGGGGTCAAATGTTTGCCTATCTAGCATAAAAACAAAACAAACAAACGCATTCACACTCACAGCCCCACACTAAGTTCAAAGACTTGTATCGTGGGTGCCGGAAACATTCACATCACACACACGTTACACCCAGAACCAGAAGCACAAATATCCCTTGGGAAGGAATTTGTGCTCCTACCGGGAATTGAACCCAGGACCCAAGGCGCAGAGGGCGGACACCTGTCCACTGCGCCAACTGGGTCGTCGTTACGTTTCACAATTACGTTTTTTCCAGGGCTAAATGGGCAATGAATAATGTAATATCATTATTTAGACCGACTTAAGCATAAAAAAAAAGAGAGTCACATTTCTGAGGTACAAAGGTTAGGTTAATTGGTTACTTTATAATTAATTACCTACTTATTTATAACAATTTACGTCGAATTTGTTTTATATTTTATTTACAACATATGCCGTCGATATTATTTAATCAGTCTATTATTGGGTTTATTAAATAAACAAAACTAATTTACGATTTAAATGACAATTTGTACATGTCTAAATTTTGTTTACAAAAATATCTAACATTACACAATAAGCTTTACTCCGAGTCTGCCTAATTATAAGTACAAAAATATCTATACATAGTATGCAGTATATATATTTACTTTAAATATTGCAAATATAACAACATTTGTTTTAGGACTCTATATATATAGGATCTTTATATATAAAGTCGTTATGTTACTAATCCAGGGGTCGGCCTCCTGCGGCTCGCGAGCCACATGCGGCTCTTTGGATGTGAAGCTGCGGCTCTTTAGTTCCATACGCAAATTTTATTTATTAAAAAAAAACATTTCAAAAACGCTCTGAATCGATTAACGAGGATTAGGCGCCATTTCTATCGAGCCATTAACGAGCCTCCAAAGGTTTTTTTTTATTTTTTTATTCTCGATAGGTAAGCATTTGACCACCATCTCACCTGATGGAAAGTGACGATGTGGTCGAAGATGAAGCATGCTTGCCTAGAAGATACCTGTTCACTCGAGATTTAAAGACTCCTAGATTGCAAAAAAGTACATTTATACAGTTGAAACAAGTAAATTATGGGATGATTACGTGTTATACCTAATAACACGTGCAAAGCGTTTTCTGTGGCTCTATAAAACTTTGAAGTTTTGTAAAATGTAATTTTTTACTCTTCCGACTCAAAAGGTTGCCTACCCCTGTACTAATCGATTGACTTATTTATTAGATTATGTTCGCGAACATAAAATAGTAAATAAACGTTAATAAAGGCTCCCACACGCACAGCCCCACACTAAGTCCGATTACTAGTGTCGTGGGTGCCGGATACATTCACATCATACATTCACACACAATCACAACCGGAACCGGAAACACAAGCCGGGAATCGAATCAGATACCCCTTAGAAGGCGAAGCCGCACACAACTAAGCCAAAGGGCAGGTCAATGCGCGAAAGCTTCTAATAACTTCTAGAAGGGATGTACAGAAATACACAAGCGCGTCGATAACGAAGTTAAATCAGATTTTCTGTCTATTTTTAGAATTTATTACTGTATTTCACGTAACCTAACCAAAATCGTGTAATTTTATTCCATCTTGTAGAATCATTTAAATGACTTACAAAGACTTTTGTTGCTCATAAAAAAAACGCGTATGTATTTTATAAAAAAAAAATTCAACTGCCTGCTGGCGTAATTGATTGGGCGTCTGCTTTCTAAGCATCGGGTATCGGGTTCGATTCCCGGTGGGAACTGTTGACTACCCAAATTTGTGTTTAGGGTGTGATTGTGTGTAATGTGACTTCTTTTGATACAAGTCTTCGAACTTTGTTTATGTTATATTTGGTGGAGGGAAGCCATTGTTTTATAAAATACACTTCGGAGAATGTGCACAGGAACTGCACAATCTTTTCCTGCATCATCTTTTTACCATCATACATCCAAACAGACAGCGTCGCGTCATATTTTATCGTTGTAACATAGAATTATTAATATAGTTTATTTATAGAACAGCAAAAGAATGGAACGCTTTGCCGTCATCTGTATTTCCCGAAAGGTAAAATTTGGGTGAGTTCAAAAGAAAAGTGAATAGATATTTACTATGCAGCGTGCTCCACCTTAGGCTACATTGTCACTTTCTTTGCTTAGTCAGTGGTAAAAAACGATTTTTAAACGTTTAGCAGTGGGCGCAGTTTTACCTTAAAAGATATCAATATGTACTTAAAATATATATACAATGATATTTACTTAGTAGTCAAATATGAAAACAATAACATACCTTACCTAAGAAATTACTGTTAGCCTTACCAATTATATAACTTTATCATTAACCTCACTTATATATGTTATTTGGACAGATTCACTGTAAAGTTCACTCATAGTTTAAATGTCCGTGACTTGTGCCGTAGTTCAATATCACACTGATAACTTTCACTGAGTACGAAAACTAACAAATAGCTGGATATTAGCAGAATTGTCAAAATAAATTTGATCAACTGTGGAACATTGTTGAGTTGAATAACGTAATTGTAGCTTTGAATAAAGGTAATATTCAACAATGTTATCTTTGGGCAACAATGTTACTTTTGGTTTATTGAATAACTTTTAAATGTAGATCTGTTAAAATACATTAACATTGTATTATTATATTGAATAAAGGTATACCATTGTTTTATTGAATAACTGATAAATATTAATGTGTTGAATAACATTAACATTATAGTTTTGAATAAAGATTTAACATTGTAATATAGTAGTGAAGCATTGTTAAGTTGAATACCTGATTGACACCATTGAATTGAATAAGTTTACTGTGCATTACTACTCTATTGAATAACAGTTTAGATATTGTCCATATTAAAGCTGACTTTTGTTTTAACACTAAATTGTCTATAAAAAAAAATAGTGGAGGTTTGTTTGGTATTACATTGGAAGATTTCTAACGCTATAGAGTGAGGATAGCAACATAAAATTATTGCATTGAATAATTGAGATTTGTTAAACTGAATAACACAACACATTGTTACAAAAAAACAATTTTACAGTTATTCATTAATGTAACTATGACAGCGGCTCAACACAGACGAGATAGTCAGTTTCCGAGGTGATATACCAGCTTCAACTTACAAACCGCCTGTGATAGGGGTTATTATTGGTTGGCAATGTGCATTCACATCAGCAATGTCACCACAGCACCACCAGCGTATTTATTTAGTCAAATCCACGGTATCCGGGAGCTATTTATCAAGCGTACGTTATTCAAAGTCCATAGCGTGTCGCATATACTCGTCTAGCTCTTTATCTAACGCGGCTTTGGTCCCCGCCATGTATTGGTCGAGTTGTTCGTCTAATTCCTCCTTAGTGGGGACCGGTTTGGGAGTGTGGACGCGGTTCATACCCCCTGAAAAATAAAATTTGGTTATAGATGAGATAAAGGAAACACATTCTGACTGAATACTACAACACAGGTTGTCCTAGTGTAGGATGAGGGATCTTAGGTACTAAACACTATCACTGTAAGCTTTGTGTTTGTGTTATAACCCCTACATATGTATTAATTTTAGTGTCATTTCATATTGTTTTGTGCATATAAACTATTTTATGCATATAAGTTAATATTATTATCCAATATAGTTTAGGTAATATCTCGGGACTATATCGCGCTAAAAACTATTTTTATTTACCTCGACGTTTCAGCCAAGTTGCATTGGCCATGGTCTCGAGAAGACTCCAGAGTCTTCCGAAACGTCGAGGTAAATAAAAATAGTTTTTTAGCGCGATTAAGTCCCGAGATATGACCTAAACTATGTGTTCGAATCGCAAAAGTTTAAAAATTAAAATTATTATCCAAGTATTCATTGCATCTCACGGGTCTGTGCAGACCCGTCAGACCTTTGTAAGGCATTAGCGGAGCCGTAGCCAGCTCTAAGAGACTTTTGGTATATTTACATTTTAATGTTAACATAACAGGTGTGTCCAAGCACGACGGAAAACTCTTACTATAGAAGTTGACGCCGTTTTATGCATGCACACTCCTTAACAGTAATTAAATATAAACGCATTCACACTCCCAGCCCCACACTAAGTTCTAATACTTGTTCTGTGGGTGCCGGAAACATTTACATATCACACACACAATCACACCCAGAACCAGGAGCACAAATGTCCCTTGGGAAGGAAAATTGTGCTCCTGCCGGGAATCGAACCCATGGTCCACGGCGGCGCGGAGGGCAGGAACTTGCCCACTGCGCCAACGGAGTCGTCTTCTTATATAGATTATTAACTGTTGTACTGTAATTATTAACAATTAATTAATAATATTGGGTTGACAATAACTGCGACTTATGCGAGTGAAAACTTTGAGTATTGCATTGTATATTTGATGGTTTATAAAATATCTGGATTATAGCATGGCATAGGCTAGGGCACGAGTTTCGTTTGGGAGGCACTTTAAATGGTCAGTCCCGGTTTTTTTATACAAGACTAACCTGCGGTGCTACCCGCTGTGTCGGGATAAGTAGCTTATGTGTTAATCCAGGGTGTCGGCTACCTCCATAACAAATTTAATCAAAATTGGTCCAGCCGTTTGAACGTAAAGAAGTAACAAATATACAAACACACTCACAAACTTTCACCGTTATAATATTAGTGTGATAGGCGAACCTTTGACCACCATTTTTTTTATGCATTAAAAGCAAGCATTTGACCACTATCTCACCTGATGGAAAGTGATGATGCGACCTTAGATGTGACATGCTTGCCTAGAAGATACCATTCACTCGCGACTGGAATACTCCCGTATTGTACACATCAGGTGTTAGACGTTAGGCCGCGAAGCCTTTCCACACCCTGCGACATCGCCGGCGTCTATATAGCAGTGTGGTAGTATTATGAACAAGTGGCTCACCTCTGCCCCTCCCCCGGCCCCACTGCGCCCCCCGCGCCTGCCCCCAGCCCCCGGCGGGGGCGGCGGGGGGCAGGTTGCGGCGCATCCCGCGGCGACCGTACCCGCGCGGAGGCCGCGGCACGCCGGGCTCGTTGATTCGCGTCACTCGGCCTTGGTGAGTTCGGCCTCTGAAATAATTATTAAAAGAAATATGTTAAAAGAGTGTAGGCCAGTCAGACGTCACACCATTAACGCCTATATTTCGTTGCCTTCCCAATAAATATGAATCGAACAAATCAAGCAGCCTTCTTACACCATAATGGTTTCATTTGCTAATAAGCGTTTTATGATCCACTCAGTCGAACGCTTTGGAGAGATCACAAAATAATATGGACACCTTACACTGACGTCTTACCTGAAGCCTCTTCCTCTAGCTCTCCCCCTCACCCCGCGGCCTCTCATCACTCCCCCCCGCCGCGACCCGCGCGACGTTCCACTACTAAAGCTGTACACCGACCCGTTCATATTGCTGAAACCAAAACGCATCCACTATTATGATACATTTTAATGTAATTTATAAATACGTTAAAAGAAGTATGTGTACAAAAATGCACACAGGCACAGATAGAAAAACTTATGAACACTATCTCGCCTGATGGTTAGCGACGATGTGGTCGGCGATGGAGCAAGCTTGCCTAGAAGGTACCTATTCACGGGCGACTTGAAGAATACCGTAATGTATTCATCAGGAAACACCGACTCAGGAAAGGAGTTCCATTCTTTACGGTTTGCATAATGAATGTGGAAGCCAAATGCTTAATGGAATGTTTACCATACAATGGAGTCTGCTTATCTGATGATAGAATGGGGATGGGGAACTAGATCTTGCAGTTCCTTGGCACACTCTCCGAAATGTATCCGATAAAAAGACCTAGACGCTAGTTACCTGTATGTAAATATGACGTTCATCTAAAATGTTTGTTTAGATAATGCTTTAGATAATTGGTAGTTTATTGTCTCTTGATGTTAATGTTTGTCTATTATCCCCTCTGTTTAAAATCAGACACATTGCCACTTGATAATGCAGTGAAGCAGTCAAACATGTTTGTCTTGAAAATATTGGAATACTTAGACTAGAAAACTCCCTTTTTTGATTGTCGTTAAAGTCAAGAGTGATAAGGTATCTTCTAGGCAAGCAAGCTACATTCACTTTGCATCAGGTGTATTTGTGGTCATTGCTTGCCTATCAAGCATAAAGAAATACACACAAACGTCGCTGCTTTTACTACTACAGTCAATTATCCCTCTTACACTTTTGCACATATCGGTGCATATTGCATAACTTATATTATAACGGTTACGCAAGTTTGAGCGTGACAATCTTTGATTTTTTTATGGTTTTATAACGAGCTGAAGATGTCCTTCATCTGAAAGGTATATGAATATAAAACAACTTTCAAATATATTTATAAAATTACAATACAAAATAATGTAATCTGATATTTTTTCTTTATTTTTAAACTTGCTGCGTCCCTTGGTTTCACCCGCTTAAGTCCCGGACCCAAGTATTCAAGTGTTAATCCAGGGTATCAACCACCTCCTTACCAAAATTCATCAAAATTGCGTGAAGAAATGAGCGTGAAGAAGTAACAAACATACAAACACACTCAAAAGTTATAATATAAGTATGATCTTATGAATATTCTAATACATAGGAATACTTTCTTGTATCATACAGATTCTGATGAATATTTTTATTTATCAGGTTGTTATAAATACTGATCAAAATGGTTATAAAGTCAAGCTTTTCATAAGACATTGCGATATCACCCACTTAACAAGTTATCAATGAAAATATGTCCAACTTACGTGAGATTCCCATTGGACCGCCTCCACTGGAGATTCTTACTGCTATGGCTGAGGTTCCCAAAGCTGTTGGACCTCTGTCTCCGGAGCCCCGGCATGCCCGCCAGGCTCCCCTCGCTGCCGAACCGACGCATCCCTCCGCGGCCCCGACCTCGGCCACGTGACCCAAACCCTCGCATCGGCTGGAATACCACAGTATTGCAACATCCTTACTGATCAAATGGTATCCTGTGAAAACTACTGAGGTACTTCACATCCTCGAGGATATCACGGAAGAGCAACTGTCTATTGTTTATAGTTTAATTAAAATGACAAAAATATCTTTGCTGCAGACTCAGATGCAACCGCTGGAAGGTTAATTGTATAGCTACATCTTTATAGCTTGACTAATGTCCCATAAAAGCAGCAAGAGTTTTGCAATTTGCCCTTATACAATTGAAACATCCTTCTTGCTCGTATGGTGGCTATAGGCCACCATACTCCACACTCCAGCTGTAATCTGGAATGTAATATGTCTAAAATTTAATGGAACATCAAATAATCCAGCACCTCCAGAATAGTCTGCTTAAAAACATGTCTAATGTATCTCGCCTCATTCGAAATAGCGAACTACATAGCACACTAAAAGTAAATACTGGATCAGAAGAGATCAAACGATCGGCCAAAAAATACAAATTCAAACTTAAATGATACTCAAACACTAGCTGTGTGACTACTAAAAAACAACTGCAGGATAAGTCTAAAGAGAAAAACCATTTTTTCCCATAATAAAAAAAAGGTAGCTGTGCCAAATGAGAAACTGGGGACACCCCCGTGGAGGACTTGCTCAGTAAATAAGAAAAAACGCATTACCAATGGATCAAAGTAGCAAAAATACTAATTGTAGATAACAAATAAAGGAGTAATTATCGAGCACCTACAAGCTTTGAAGTCCTCATTTCAAAGCTTGTAGGTGCTCGGATTATAGACCCATTTCACAAACCTGACATCTGCCCACCAAAATCAATTATTCGATTAATTATATTTTTATTAGTAGTGATTCGACTCTAAAAAAACAATCAAAGGAAGTGCATCAACAAATTTCTGACTAAATTTAAAATGAGATTATATGGTGTAATCAGAATTGTGACTGAAGCTAATTTTGCCTTTTCCTACCCCTAAAAAGGGCTTTTAAATCTAAGGTTTAAATCTGCCTCTACTTGCAGACTCTTTCTGTATTTATTTGTTTGTATCATAGAGGCAGATTTAAAGATCCCACACTCATCACATTATGAAAGAGATATCAAAAAACGCAACACCAACCATCTCATCAAAATTAAAACAAACATTGATATAGGTATGTAAGGAAACCAGATTCATGTGAGTTTTGCAAATAAAAGTATGGGAACAATTATTTAGGAGTGTTCATAGTATGATAGAACTAGGGGGCACTAGAGAAGTGACTGGTAGACCCTGGTGTAGTCTATATAAGCAACAAAGTGCAATTTGTATCTTTTTAATCTAAAAACAATCTTTCTGATGCGCGTGATGTCATGCATGGGTTCTGCCTGAAAACCAGTCCTGGGTAGGTAGGAGGGTCCTGCCCACCTACTTATCTAGTTATATGCTGAGTTGGGACCTCATTCGTGACATCACGCGGCGTTATATTGTTTGTTTTTTGTATTTTTTTATGTATTTTGTCTTGTTGTTTTATGTACATAATGTAATGTTGCATGTTGTCCCGAATAAATCTATTTTCTTTCTCCATGTTGCATTTGATTCTGCATTTTAACGGACAACACAAATTCTGATATTTTTTTATAGATGCAAGTGTATTAACTATCAAGATATTAATTAGTGTCTAGATAGTATATTGGTACAAACAAGAAACAAACCATGGGACAAATCAAGTCACTGAAACTTCACCAAATAAAGAGAACATCTAGCACCAAATATTTACAATATTTGCTTCTTGTATATTTGGCCAAGCCTTAACTACTAAAGTGACAACTGCAGCATTAGCTTTAACTTTAGATTAAGCAGTAACTTTGGATAAACAATGTGTTGATAACAATCACTGCACGTAGTAACTTGTGTAATAAAATGTTGATAAGACATTACTAGAAGAAACAGGGTAAGGTAAAACTACCTATGGATAGTGTCATAGAAACTTTTTAGTATACAAAAATAGAAACTCTACAGATTTAGAGTAGGTCAGTTATACATATGAATAAACTCTCTGGCAACAATATGTGATGTATGTGATAAAATGTAAGGTATGTAGTGATCACAGGACCTTATTATGACCACGTCCCACATCAATTTTATCAACACACATTTCGAATTTACCACGGGCATGTTACAGGGCTACAATCTTTAACAGAATACTTTTTCAAGAAAAATATAGGATAAACATCCTGCCTCCTACCTGCTTTCCCTCTAAGCTGTAACATTTGTTCACCCAACTGGGGATTTCTTCACCGCAATCAGTCAATAAAGTCTTTGGCAACAGTTCATATAGCCACTGTTATAGTTGAAGAAGTGCCGGCATGGTGAATACACAACATATTGCAGCATTTTCAATCAGTTGACAAGATTGGCCAATAATTAAACCAGTCACTATCTCTGACGATTCTTATAAAGTTTGTAACTTACTCTTCTATTCTGGTACGCTATTTGATGGGCAAGCGCATCGACGAGATCTGCTTTCATGGTTTGGCTCCGAGTCCTCATGCCGAAAGGATTTCGTTTCCCGCGTCGACCGATCTGCATGTGCGCAAGCATCGTGAACCGCTCGTGCATCGTCATGCCGGTGTTGTGCAAACCGTGCAGCTTCTCAATCTCCGTCATTGTGGAACAGTTGAAACTTATACTTGAAATAAATAGCACGAGCGCGAGGATACTTTTCTAAGCCGACCTAACCTATACACCGGACACGCAAAATATAGCCAACAAGCTTTTCAATGGATAGATATAGCCATACCGACAGCGAAAAAGAGGAAACATAAGCTTAATTTCCTTGTAATTTGATATAAATGATAAATTTAAATAACAATTTTCTTAATGACGCTTCTTTCGTACGGTTCGCCGATGTTTTCTGTAATCTGTGGCAAAGATATTGTAAATTGTAATCATTCATCTGTGGTTAGGTTAGAGATTGAAACATTTGAATGAATCAAATCACAGATAGAAACAATTTTTTTTTTTCTATATTATTGGCTGAGATAAAGTGTCTTTTAGGCCTCATCTTATTTTCAACCGGTTTCAAATCACGCACTTTCTAAATTTCTAATGGATGGCATACACTAGAACTGGGCATGTTTTAAGCTCAAGCCCGTATCATAAAACTTTCAGTTTTTGTTATGAATTGCGCGAAACGCAACAAGAAACTTCGTGTTTCGCTGAATTGCAGCAGATCCACTGCTCCTGCAACATCGGCAGTAATATCTTCCACGGGCCACGTTAGCCCACGTTCAAGGCTACTCAAGAATGACAAGTTGAAGTTAAAAAAAAGCAAGGGCAACGAATTCAATTGTGAAACGCCACCATAGAGATATGAACAAACCTACGAAACGGAAAGATGTGTGTGAAGCGTCTAATGACAGTACGACAATGACAATCTGATGACAATTTATTGACGTTCAAATATTTAAGCATTTCGGCAAAATTCTGAAAATGTTATTGTTTCACGTTGTTTTTAAATAAAAGTTAAATAATCAAACGTTACTGGCTGCCTCTACAATAATTAATTATGTCTGAAAAGAGGATATTAATGATATTACACCAAAAAGCTTCAAAGTATAAAAGTTTCACAGTGCAGCGGCATGAAAAAGTTTGTTTTGGTAGTTAAAGGTTACATAAGGCATTACTCCGGTACCATGGTGCTGAATTCGTTTATAAGCAAGTGCCGCGCGGAGTCGCGAGTCATTCCGATCCAGCCTACGATGTCGGAGGTGTCTAACGGATCGCCGGTGGACGATACTTCCTTCTCTGATATGGACGCTTGCTATGAAACTTTCGATAAGGACGGGTATGTTTTCATGATGACATGACTGAAAATTCATGAGTGCATAATTAAGAGTCATCGGAAAATGCTAAGCAGTCAATAACGGTATCATTGCCGCGAATACATGCCTGCTTATTAACATACATATGTCTAAAAATTTGCTAGAAAAATGTTTCTTGCATATTGTTTTAACATGAATAAATTATTTAGTTTCAGCTAACTTGTCCTTGCTCTCTCCTATTCAATGGTAAAATTAAACTTGATACAGTATCTCCTTGTTGTTTTTTTACTTTATGTTACAATGGTGTTTGAATTATCCTGTTTTAAAACTAGATAGTTTTTTAGTCATTTTATTGTAATATTATTACCAATAATAAAGTAAAACTGGTTTTTCAGTTTAAAAGTTAAGATAAAAGTTGAGACAAGTTTTGACAATCATATATTGGGTATTGCAAACCACTAACAGATTTATTAAATTATCATTATCATTATACCAATACTTCATGGTTTTGTTTGTTATATTATTTCCGAGTATGTAAATGCAATGGAGAGTTTGCCTAATTTACCATATTCTATGGGCTAATTGTCTATATTATCTTGAACTAAACTATAATTAATATACATAGATGAAACGAAGTGTTAACATTCAAATAGCATAACAATGAAGTGATATGGTAATAAAAAAAGTGCCTGGCACATTCAAAATAAATATTTTATGCACTTTCTCACAGCCTCATATTAAGTTCGATGACTTGTGTCGTGGTTACTGGAAACATTCCCATCACACATACTATCATACCCTGAACCAATAAAATTTCCTTGGGGGAAAAACTTGTGTTCCTGCCAGGAATCGAACTTGATGCACCTGCTTAGAAGGCAAACACTCACCCAACGAAGCCAACGGGTACTTCAAATTTGCATTGTGTTTACTAGAACTTTAATGTTTTGAATATGTTACTATTGTTAGGTTGATAAATATTTAAAATTATGCTACTTTATTATACTTTCTTGAGACAAGTATCACTTTAGTGTTACTATTAGTTTTGTGTTTACACAAGTTATGGGAAGAGCGCTGTGTGCTGAAACAATAGCAATGAGCCTAAATGGGCAGCAGATACACTAGAATGATATTGATAACTTAGCTTTTAAGTAAAGATTCATTTATTTAAGTGATGGTAACATTTATTGTCAAGAAGAAGAGAGAGACAGAATATAGGATGGGATGATGACATACAGATGATAGCTAAAATTCATTGGAGGCAGTACAGTTAGAGCCACTCTGACTGAAAGGGTCTATAAGAGGCCTATGTTGATAGACAAGCTGGAAGCTCAAAAAATTTATCATCTAATACAAACTTTGTACGCAATGTTTATTGCTTTAGATAAAAAAATGTCAAGTGTTCAAACTGTCTATTAGCTCAGTTGAGTACTCACTTGCCTTCTAAACAGCGGGTATTGAATTCTATTCCCTATAGAAACACAAATTTTCTCCCTGAGGGAAATTTGTGTCTCTGGCTCTGTGTGTCTGTGTGTGTGATGTGAATGTTTCCGGCACCCACAACACAAGTCTTTGAACTTAGTGTGAGTGTGAAAGGGTTTATCATCATGTTTTAAACTATGTATGAGTTAGAAATGCTAGTGTAAAGCCATACAGTGAGAATGTTGTACTGACACAATCTTTTTCAGTGATGGCAAGCTAAATGTGGATGAATTCCGGCTGATTTGTAAAGCCCTATTCCGCAATGAGAAGGGCCACATCTACCCGCTGCCTGAAGACCGGGCTCGACATATCTTCCAGGTGTTCGACAAGAATGGAGACGGATTTATTGATAAAGAGGAGTTCACTTTCTGCTGGAATCATTGGATCAAAGTGGTGAGTATCTCATTCATAATCAAGGGAAAAGAGCTATATCTACTCTCTGCTTGAAGACCAGGCTTGAGTAGTCTTCCAGGTGTTCATCATGATTGGAGATGAACCAAAGTGGTCAGTATCAGTCATAATATAATCAAAGGAAAAGAGTCACATCTCCACTTAGCCTGAAGACCAAGCTCGTCATATCTTCCAGGTGTTTGACAAGAATGGAGGTTGATTTATTAATAAAGAGGAGTTTAGCGTCCGCTGGTACCATTGCATTAATGTGGTCAGTATTTCGTTGATAATCATAGTCATGTCTCTGAACTCTGCCTGAAGATGAGACTTGAATTATCTTCCAGGTGTTTGACAAGGATGGAGATAGATTTATTGGGAAGTTTGTGTTTCTGGTTCTGTTGTCATTGTTTGCATCAGTCTGAAATGCTATTAAATATCATAAAACCTGCTGAAGTGTGGCCGAGGCATGCTTGTGTATGGCTGATTATGCTTATGATAGGACATTTGTGTGAATCAGTTGCAGAATAACAATTATAACTACTGATTTGATACTTTAAAACGGCAATTGTTAATCTAGAATTTAAATGCAATTGTGTATTTATGTCATCTATTAAGTACCTACTTGATTGTGTTTTTCATAAATTTCCAAGTATACAATGACACATTTTTGCTGACATCATCAATGTGACTGAAAAGTGCATAAGTGCTACTTCATAACGTAACAATGCCATAGGTAGAATGATCATTGGTACCTACATATCTTGAATTAAATTATTATTGCCTGTTTATAACTAATTAACACTTGGCTGCCCGCGTCTTTGTCCACACATTCTTTATTTATTTTTTTATGTTGAATAGGCAGGCATTTGACCACTATCTCACCTGATGGAAAGTGATGATGCGACCGAAGGTGTGACATGCTTGCCTAGAAGATACCTATTCACTTGAGACTTGAAGACTCCCAGATTATACCGTTAAATATAAAATATACAAACAAAATAACATATAAATACCGATATTACCGTTATTACATATGAACAAAACAAACAAACGCATTCACACTCACAGCCCCTACCTAAGTTCAAAGACTTGTATCGTGGGTAGCCGGAAACATTCACATCACATACACATTACACCCAGAACCAGAAGCACAAATATCCCTTGGGAAGGAATTTGTGCTCCTGCCGGGAATCGAACCCAGGACCCACGGCGCAGAGGGCAGACACCTGTCCACTGCGCCAACTGGGTCGGCACAATCGTTTAGGGAGCGTTCAAATATTACGTATCACAATTTTTGGACATTTTTGACCCCCCTCCCACCCATGTAACACGCCGTAGCGTTTTTCTGTAATAAAGCTATTAAAATAAAATAACAAATTTAATTTATAATATTATTTTTTTTACCTTTGGCAATGCAATTACAAACATAAACCTAACTGAAATAAAATATATTTGTCAAAATATAATCGTATTCAAGTGGTCATTCCATTTGAAATTTTTAGAAAAAAAAACGTTCCCTCTACGCGACCGTTCTGAAGGGTTAAAAAAAACAATATTACGTAACGCGTAGTTCAAACACCCCCTCCCGCCCCTGTAACGCATCGTAACGTTTCACAAGACCCTCCCTCCTTCTCTCCCCAAATTCGTTAAGTAATACTTGATTTTCCAAAGAAGGTGTAATCGTAATGGAATATAATAGAGGTATTTTTGCCTCTTCCCCTGGGTAGTTTTAACTTCTAACGGGTGCTCCGCCATTGGGGACGTGATCCACGTCTACCTATAGTGAGTCCGTTTACCTCTAGGAAAACTTCAGCTATGTAATATTAGATTCCATTGCTATAATATATCCAAAAATACGGCGCCTACGCAAGGACAATCGGCGCGCGCTTCTATTTTTTTAAGGATTTTCTCAAAAAGATTTTTTGAAATTATGCTAGATAAATGTATCACTCATTTTTCCTGCAAGAACTATGACGTTATCACTTTTAGTGTTCAATGATTAGCAAATTACTGGTGGAAAATCTTTAACAAAATGTATTATTGCTTTTTTTTCTGTACTTATTGACAAAAATGTAATAAACATAACAAACACCCCACACAAGTTCAATGACTTGTGACATGGGTGCCGGATACTTTCACACATCACACACACAATCATAATACATATAATGGTGTTAAATGTCGATGTTTCTGAAGTATATACATATTATATACAAAATATTAAAATTCTAAAAACTTTACCATGTCTTAGACCCTGGAAGTCTGTCGTTTGGCATATACACTCTCCTAAATATTGATACGAGTAATGTGTCCTCAGATCGTGCGCCCGGTGAGCACGTTCCTGATAGTGGACGTGCAGAATGACTTCATCTCGGGTACCCTCAACATCAGCAAGTGCAACGCACAGCAGGACGGCAGCGAGGTGAGTCCTTACTTAGCCCTTACTAGTATGGATATGCCATTTTTTATGCCTTACAGTAACATCGGTTAAAGGAAGATTAACATTAACAGCACTCAATAACAGTATAACAATTTATACTTTGTTTTTTAATAAAGCTTTTACAAGTTATAAATAAAAAACTTCAATAAAAGACTTCAACGCTTTATCTTCTGAACCCTTGATCAGATTAAATGTAGTAAATACGCATTATAGAGGATAACTGGAAACTACTGGTCAGGTGTTGGTCAAATTTAAATGAGACCACATGGGAAGCACCACAGCTTTCAAATAAAAAAGATATTAAAAAATCGGTAGCTAGAAAAAAGTTCTGAGGTAACACAAATAGAAAAAAAATACAGTCGAATTGAGAACCTTCTCCTTTTTTGAAGTTGATTAAGAAGGACGAAAAATTAGTATATATGAATGCTGCTCTTGCGAGCCCTACACTAAGTATAACACTTGTATCGTAGGCAAACGAATCAAACGAGCCCAAACTCGATGGGTTTATCTTGTTTAGTTCAGAAGTTCCTATGGACATCTTCCGTCTCTATCATCAGATCAGCTCCATGGTACCATGTCATTGTACTGTCACCATAGAAACATAAGTACACTAAATTTGAGTCCAATCGGACATCGAGAAGTGGGTCTAATTTAGTTTGCAAGATTTGATAACAGACCGAAAGACAACGGGACAGGTGAAGCTTAATAAAAGCTTGCAATTAAAGTATAATTTATAGCACTAAATATATTGATTTTGCCAGTATCGGCTTTGGGTCAAAGGTTGTGAGAATTGACCTCTTATTCTTATTATAATTATGTTATGTCTATTGTATGTGTTTTTGTCAGTATAGAAATAAGTATTACTAAAACATTCGTATGTATTAAAGGTTTGTGTATACATATATATACTAGCTGAAAAACATGACACAAATAAGGTGGCTTTATGTATATTATATATGGTAAAAGAATTGTCAAAATCGGTTCAGTAGATCCAGAGATTACCTTCTACAACCTCTGAAACTCACAAACTTTACCTCTTTATAATTTTAGTATAAATTTAAATATATTAGAATATTTTATTGATTTTCCTTTTTTTAATTATTTATAACCAATTTGTACTACCTGCAAGGTTTAACTGAAAACAAACGTCGAGTTTTTAACTCGACATGATGATTTAAATTGTATAATTTTCTACCGACTTCACAAAAAAAGGAGTAGGTACTCAAGACGACTGTATTTTTTTTTATGTGTGTTACCTCATATCTTCTTTCCACATGAACCGACTTTGATTTTTTTTTCTGTTTGAAAGATGTTGCCTTCCAATTGGTACCATTTAAATTTGATCAAAATTTGACCGAGTAGTTCTTGAAATATCGTCAATAATGCGTGTTTAATACATATAATCTGATCAAATTTTTGAAAGCGGTGAAGTCGGTATTTTTAAGCTTTGCTTGCGTTTAATTGTTGTTGATATTATTGAGTTTTGTGTCAAATAACTACAATATTTTCTTTATTTCTTTTCCTTTCTAGAATGTATAGTTAAACCAACAAACCTTTTCAGATTAACATATCCAAACCGGCTGCTAACCTAATAAGATTTGCCACAATTCCTATAGTTTAGTGCTATAGTCCCAAGTAACTGGAACTAAGGTCGTATAGCGTCTAAATAATGCCCCTGTTACACTATAGAGACGGCTCGACAGTTACGATAGAAACACATTGGATCAGTCGGAATTCGTTAGTGTAAAATTATCCAGAAAGTCCTTTCGTTCGATCGATTTTGTAGATGCGTCAAAGGCTTAAGAGGTTAAGGATGTTTGTAAGTATTGTTCCAAGATAAAAAAGAAATAATGCGGCCCCCAGAGGAACTAATGACGGTACGGCTGCAAAGGAGCTTCAAATTCTTACATAGGTGAGAGAGGCGTGTGTTACAACTTGGTATAAGCTATGTACGTTCTAAATTTCATCCAAATTCGTTCATCGGTTACATTACAGCGTAAAGAGAAAAAAAATCTTATAAACTGACACATTTATATATACACACAAACTTTCAAACATGTAGAAAAGTAGGCATGTAGAGCGTTCAAACCAATGTTCAAACAAAAAACAAGCTAAATCAAAATCGGTCCAGCCGTTTGGCAGCTACAATGCCACAGACACACTTACCTCTTTCGTCGGATAAAAAAAACAGTTATAGAGAAAGAGATCTAGGCAAGCATGCTACATAATCGGCCGCATCATCAATTTAGTGATCAAATTCTAGCCTTTCGAACATAAATAATTAAACGCAAGCAAAGCTTCCGACCAAAAAAACCGACTGCACCGCTTTATCTTCGGAACTTTGATCAGATTAGATGTACTAAACACGCATTATTTCAAGAACAAAGTCTTGATCAAATTTTAATGGAACCAATTAGAAAGCAACATTTTTCAAACAAGAAAAAATCGGTTCACGTCGAACGAAGTTATGAGGTTACACACATTTAAAAAAAAAAGGCGACTTGAGTACCTCCTCCTTTTTTGTGAAGTCGGTAGAAAAGAAGATCGTCTAAAGTAAATCGATTGACTGTCAAATAAATGAATAATTTGGTAGAAACGCATTTAGTTTTACAAAGGAAGACCTCTTTTCAAACATACACACACGCTTTCAGATCATAGTGTGATGTACAAAAAAAACCCCCGCTGACAGACTGACACACACACTGAAGACATCCACTTCGATAGTTCGTGATTTACCCCAATATCCTCCGTATTTGCATACCGTGTACTGCCGCATTGGCCCATCGAAAAATAATACGAATGACGTATTTACGACAGTCGAAGCCATTGCATCGATCTAGTAAACTAACATTCCCATGGATTGTGACGTCAGGCAGGCGCCCGGTCTCTTAACCAATACTGTCCGTAGCTTAGTTGGTGTGCGTTCTCCTTCTATGCTGGGGTATCGGGTTGGATTCCAGGCTGGAACACAAATTTTCACAAATGTGTGCTTCTGGTTGTGATTGCGTATGTGATGTGAACGTATCCGACACCCACATAGTAAGTCATCGAAATAAGTGTGGGGTTGTGAGGGTGAAAGCGTGTAGAATAAGTGAAGATAGGATTATTCAGATGCCCCGGTGAGCAAGCCTTTGCCCTCTGCGCTGTGGGTCCTGGGTTCGATTCCCAGGAGGAGCACAGTTTTCCTTCCCAAGGGAGATTTGTGCTTCTGGTTCTGGGTGTGATTGTGTGTGTGATATGTAAATGTTTCCAGCACCCATGATGCAAGTCTTTGTACTCAGTGTGGGGCTGTGAGTGAGAATGCGTCTTTTTTAAAAATATTATGCAGACAAATGGTTGACTGGTAGAGAATGCTTTTAGCGTTAATTCCACCCTTTGTATTTTTGGGCGATAAAGAGTTAAATAATAATAATAAATAAATATATCTTACTAATATTATAAATCCGAAAGTTTGTGTGTAAGTGTGCAAGTGTGTAAGTATATTTGTTTCCTCTTCACTCTTCACACTTTAACGGCTGAACGGATTTGGATGAAATTTAGAATGTACATAGCTTATAACTAGGATTAACACATTCGCTACTTTATAACTTGATAATAGCGGGCGAAGCCGCGGGGCACGGCTATTATACTATAAAGAGGTGTAGGGGAATTCGCTACTTAATAATTATATTTCCATATCATACATACTACCCTGGTATTTTGGCTGAGATTTGATAACTATAATCTATAATTAAAATGATAAAATAATCAAACGCAAGCAAAGCTTAAAAAACCGACTTCACCGCTGTTTCTTCGGAACCTTGATCAGATTCAACGTATTAAACACGCATTATTGACAATAACTCAAAAACTAGTGATCAGATCTTGACCAAAACCAGCACCTGCTTTCAAATAAAAAAATAATCATCAAAATCGGCATACAAAGAAAGAAGTTATGAGGTAACTTTTGAAGTCATTAAAAACGAGAACATCGTCAATGTAGTCCACAAAATAGGCATTATTGACAATATTTCAAGAACTACTGATCAGATCTTGATCAAATTTAAATGGGACCAATTAGAAAGCAACATCTATCAAACAAAAAAAAACAAAATCGGTTCACGTGGAACGAAGTCATGAGGTAACAAACAAACAAAAATACAGTCGACTTGAGTACCTCCTCCTTTTTTGTGAAGTCGGTAATTAATGCAAAAGGGTAAAAGGGACCGCGATTCCTTTTCGAGGTGGTGCCTTTCGCCCGACTAAGTACTCTATACGAAATCAAATAATTTCCTAACTCTTTTTTTTTTTTTTTATTTATGACAGGCTAGTGTTTGACCACTATCTCACCTGATGGTAAGTGACGATGTGATCGACGCTGGTAAACACACTAAACTTGGAATACGCAGGCTCTCAAGGATAACTGCTGTAACACCGTATTTGGCTTGGCGGCAGACCTTCAACTTGATGGTGGTAAGCTACTTTGGTAGCAAGCCAGGCGAGCAACTCACAAAATGCTCTACCACCTCTCAAATGTCACCTGATTAGCACCACCCGGGGACCACGTGTAGGGAGTCAGACTTAAGGGGTATCCTCCTACGGACGTGGGTGACTCAGCCCCAGACTCTTGCGGCAAAGCTCCCGAATATGTATTTACGATGTATTAAGTAAAGTATGTTATTCCGTATCCATCAGCTCGATAAAGGTCAAGTACACGTTTATGTAATAAGCATTTTTGCTCATGTGACATGAAAGAGTCATGAAAAATTTAATTACCGTCCCACGGTACCCACGACAGACGTACTTAACTCGACTTTATAGATACAACAGCCGTGTTCTGCGGTTTCGCCCGCGTTTATCAAGTTAAAAAGTAGCCTATGTGGTAATCCTAGGTATAAGCTATATACATTCTAAATCAAAATCAAAATCGTTTATTCACATGGGCCCCAAAGAGGCACTCATGAAAGTTAATGAATCTATTGCCAGATTCGCAAAATTACAGCCATCTCGAGAAGAACCTGGCAAGAAACTCGGCGGCGCATTTTTTTCTTATTCATTTTTTTTTTAAAACATTCTTACTTTCTAATACATAATTTTCTTAACCTAGGTGTTATTATGGTAGTCGCTAGAAAGAGCCTGTGCAGTTTGCCTCCATGCATCCTTGTCATTAATATAGTCTGTGGTCTTATAATAAGCTTTCTTAATTAATGCCCGTTTTATTACAGATTTGAACTTTCCAAGTGGTAATTCAGTTACGATTTTAGGAATTCTATTGTAAAATCTAATCCCATTTGCCATAAAAGATTTATTCGTTTTGCTTAACCTAAATAAAATACAATACAAAACTCTTTATTGTATAACCAGTTTACGAAGTGTACAACTAAACAATATTTTGAAATTATAAATTTTTTATTGGTAATACAATCGGCGGTCTTATCGCGTATAGCAATTTCTTCCAGACAACCTTAGTATGGACATAAATTTTAATGTCTAAATTTCATCCAAATCTGTTCATCCGTTACAACGTGAATAGAAAACAAATGTACTAACACATTGACACACAAAATTTCGGATTTATAATATGAGTGTGATAGATAAGTGATACTCTACTGAACACCAAATTACAATAGATACATCCTGCTTATATTATTAATGCGAAAGTTTGTTTGTGCGTGTGTGTGAATGTTTGTTACCACGTAACAAATAAATCGATTTTGATGAAATTGAGAATGTAGATAGTTTAATACTTATGCTACTTTTTAACGTAATTACCGCGCGCGAAGCCGCGGGGCACGGCTATCTAGTAAGAAATATGAATGAAACTATATGTACAAATGGCGGTCTTATCGCTATAAGCGATCTCTTCCAGACAACCCAAACACCATATTACCAACTTATGTATGTATGTATGTACATATGCGGTGCTAAAATCATCTTCGCCGTAGTCGGGTAAAAAAGGGTCTGTTGCCTCAACTGCCCGGTGTGATAAAAAATGTGTGCGCTTGCAAAAGTTTCAACATTCAAATTCAAAATCGTTCATTCACATGGGCCCCAAAGAGGCACTCATGAAAGTTATATATTTTTTTTAAACGCATTCACACTCACAGCCCCAATCTAAGTTCGACGACTTGTGTCGTGGGTGCCGGAAACATTCACATCACACACACAATCACAACCAGAACCAGAAACATAAATTTTCCATGGGGAGAAAACTTGTGTTCCCGCCGGGAATCGAACCCGTTACCCCTGCTTAGAAGGCGAACGCCAACCAACTAAGCCAAGGGGCAGTCAAATCTGTCATCAATTGATGACACAACTGCTAGATTCGCAAAACTACAGCAATCTCGAGAAGAACCTGGCAAGAAACTTGGGCGGCGCATTTTTTCATTCTAATACTAGAATTATATTAACCTAGGTATATCTATATTTTCGAGCCCCACACACCCCCTTCCTTCACCCTGGGAGGGAAGGGAAGTGGTAGGCATTTCCCCCCCACCAAAAAAAAAAAAAAGGTATATCTATATTATGTAGTCGTCAGAAAGCGCTTGAGCAGTTTGCCTCCATGCATTGCTTAAAAAATAAGCTCTTTAATATGTTTTCTTAATAATCTTTATGTTTTCTTTAATATGTTTTGTTAACATAACGAAAAATAATATCGCGACCTCTGCCACTCGTCCTTTTGACTTCATTGTAATCTGACAACGTCACCGCCCCGTGTTGTCAACTTATCAAACCATCGGTTATCGCAGGAAGGTATTGATCAAACATGCCCTATGTCAACATATCCACTTGTGTGTGTGCGTATGTGTGCAACGTATTACGTTGTAAGGATCATGGATGTCAGGTATGAGTCTATAGTTCTTTTTAACATTAATTGTGCGAACCGCAAATTGAACTCCTTGCCTGAGACGGTGTTTCCTGATAAGTAAAATATGGAAAGAATAGAATATCAATCAAAAAGAAAACATCATCTTCTGGAAGAGATCGCTCTTAGCGATAAGACCGCCCATTGTACCTATCTTTATAAGTTTCTCTGTAAGTTTTATTTATCTTTTGGTGTCAATAAAGAGTTTTTGTATTGTATTGTATTGTATCAATGTCGATTCGTAATTGGCGGAGATATCGCGTAATATACATACAAAAAAAAAACATACATTTGAATTGAGAACCTCCTTTTTTTAAGTCGGTTGAAATGAGAAATAATTTATTTTGACACGTTTAGAAGTACATGAACCATATTAATTTATGAGAAAATAGCGTATAATAAATATAATAAATAGTAAATAAAATAGTATATAATAATGCCGAAATAGGTTTGCTGAGGCACACACAAAGATAAAAGACGTACGAGACGAGAAAAAAAAGACGTACAAAAGTCAAGCACAAATCTCGACTCTGATTTTCAGGCAAACCCGCAGATGATGTTTAAGTGCTTACACATATAAAACATAAAATGTAATATACCTACATAAAAAGTAACTATAATATATACAGGTAAGTATATATAGGATAGAGTGCTTATTATATGGGAGTCTTCAAGTCGCGAGAGATTAAGTATCTTCTAGGCCTTTTATTCCCGGTGTCCCCACTGGGTACAAGTGGGAAAAAAAAGTTTCGTTCGTCCCCAGTGGTGACGATGGGAACTTTTAATTTCCCACTCGTTCCGCTATAGACCCAGAGTCAAAATACAATAATCGCGAAAATTTTGATATGGTTATAATTTTAGCACGGCATGGGGTTTATGTATGTATATAATTATCATCTGAATTCTAATGGATTTGTCATTGATTAATATTTCTACCGACTTCACAAAAAAGGAGGAGGTACTCAAGTCGACTGTTTGTTTTTTTTTTGTATGTCTGTTACGCGATAAATCCGCCAATTATAAATCGTGTTCAAAAGTGTAGCTGGATTCAAAAATGGTTCAGTTTCACAATTCGATCCGATATTTTTAGGGTTCCGTACCCAAAGGGTAAAAACGGGACCCTATTACTGAGACTTCGCTGTCCGTCCGTCCGTCTGTCACCCGGCTGTATCACGGTGATAGCTAGACAGTTGAAATTTTCACAGATGATATATTTCTATTGCCGCTATAACAACAAATACTAAAAATAAAATAAAATATTTTTTTAAGGAGGGCTCCCATACAACAAACTTGATTTTTTATAGATAATGGTACGCAACCCTTCGTGCGCGAGTCCGACTCGCACTTGTTATTTTTTATTTACGGCGAAACCGCAGGGAATAACTAATTATTATATAAATGTTTTACAGATAAGCAACAGGAAAAAAGAATTGAAATGCATGAATAACAATAATGTTCGCTTATTGAAGCATAACGTACACAATGGGTACACCTATTTGTTAGTTCAGCTATGTACTGTATAATAGGTATATGTATACCTACTGTAAGTAAGTTCCATAACGCTCGGGAGTGCCCCTATAGTATTGTTGTTTACTTAGAATAGATGACAAGGCCTTGCAATCATTGTGAGTGATCTGATCATGATGCACCGATGATATTTTTTTAATGTTGGTTTCGCAATCTTTGTGCATTTAGTCAGTATCAAGTAATAAAATGTTTCAAGTGGTCATAATCAAAGTCAAGTAATGAAGTCTTAAAATCAAGTCATGCCCTAGTAAAGTGGTGGAGACTTTACTGCTTATATTTTGATTCTTGTTGATTTTCTCAAAAAGCGCTAAATCAATTTCGATATAATTATATGGGACCACCAAAAGTAATATGGGCCACCATAACAAAAAAAAAAGAATCATCAAAATAGATTCATAATTGGCGGAATGATCGCGTAACATACACACAAAAAAACATACAATCGAATTGAGAACCTCCTCTTCTTTTGAAGTCGGTTAAAAAAGGCAGCCTGATGAGATAACTAATGTTTATTTAATATTTATAATATTTATGGCCGCGCCGTATCGCGCGACCTAAGCGCCAATAAAGTCGTAACTTACAACTGTTGCATGTCGCCGCGATAAAGTCGCGTTGCAATAACTTAGCTTAAATGCAGACTACGCCTTATATTTTTGCACGAAAATACCGAAGTTGAACGAAAACACGCCAAAAAGTGATGCTAAACGAATGTCAAAAAATCCATCATTGCATTTTTTTACGCTATTATATGGCACGATAGTGTTTTCCCTGTTTACCCGAGTACGGTGAAGCAAAAAGGAAGATTATGATTTTAGCACCGTACGTACAATTGTTGTTACGTTACAATCAATGTAGGTGCATTGCTGAATTGCTCGATAGGCATGTATTTGACCACTATCTCACTGGTACAAAGTGATGAGATCGAAGATGTAGCGTGCTTGCCTAGAAGGTAACTCTTCACTCATGAATTGAAGACTTATATTGTTCGGGTAGCAAAGAACTTAGTGTAGAGTCTCCGCGAATCCCAGCGGGTTGGTAAACAATAATAATTAATAACACTCGCGATAGTTTTCAAACTCAACTTAGTAGGGCTGTGAGTGTGCATAGACCAGACCATACGCCCACAACCTATATACCCCATGATGAAGGAAAATAGTGCTCCTGCCAGGAATCAAACGTAATATGCTTAGAAAGTAAAGACTTGCCGACAGCATTGTCACTTAATCGGTGCAATATGGAAATAAGCTAAAATGCTTTTAGCTACGAGTATGATGAGGTACTCGCGTTAATTCTTTGTATTTAAATTAACTTATTCACTATATTTTGAAAGTGACCGCTTTAAACCCCTGTTTTAAAGTTGCTGATAGAGTAATAACTTTAACACAACCTTCTAAACTGCCTATAAACCCATTCGAAAATTTTGTAATAAAATCACTTTACAACAGTAACTGCTTTCGTTCGAAACTTAACCAATTAATCAGAGTTGAACTTTACCGCCACTCCACAACTGCCAAAACTAGCTAAATGAAGCGGTATGCCAGATTGCATGATACCCTCTGCAGTAACCCAAGATTGATGAAGGAAGTTTTCTTCGTCGTCAGCTCACGAAAGGGCTGTGCCTGCATTACCTACATTTACCTTCCTACCTTGATTTTGGCTCTAAGCCAGACTATCATCGATTTTCTATTTTAGATGCGCTGTAATGCTCACGTTTAAAAGCAAAGCTTTGTCAAAATTACCTCAAAAGAGCTTTTCTAGGTCATCATAATATTTTTTTGCAAAAATTATTGATAGTTATTATTATATATGTATAAGTAAGAAATAAACTAGAACCTAGTGTAGAACCCTGTGGGACTCCTAACAGCTATCTGCAAAAACACATTTGAAACATTTGCATTTATTAAAATATAAAAGTTTACTATTTCGTATAGGTATGTAGTACATACAATTGGATGCTCTTTTGTTACGAAAAATTGAGGTCAGTACTATGACAAAAGCATTTCTATAGTCCACATCAGCAAAATTTAACTGTGCTTAAATTCATTTATCAACTTAATCGCAAAACGGAAGCGCCAATCGAATAACCCAAAACCAAACAAAAGAAAACTAAAAATAAACCTTCAAACGAAAGCTTAGCACGAAAACTGCATTGGCGCGGAATTAAACTGCCTGTCAAAATCAACAACTCGAAATAATGGTCGTTGCCAGGTGTTTTGTCGAAAGTTCACGGTTTCACACCTATCGGGGCAACAATTAGGCCTTCGAATGGCACGGGCTAGGCACGGCGTGGCACCATCGCACCGCGAAATTGGGTGTTCTAAAATTGCCATTTTTTCTATCTCAATTGTCTGAACTAGCATGACTTGGTATGTCGGTAATAGGCATGGGTTTCTAGGTCGAAGGTTTTTGATGATTAAATGTGTCTATTTTTATTTGATTAGGGAGAATGGGCTTGCAGGTTTTGGTATGGATCTTTTTTACGAGCTTTAACTCGGGTTCAAGGTTGACCTTCTAGAATAGTATAACTATGTTAGCGTGAATTTTGTAATACGTTATTGTTTTCTTACCATCTGATACAAAAGGTATGCGAAACAGTAAAAAAGCCGTTATGTTTCGTCATAAGTTCCATCTTTTTTAATGAAGTTATTAAAAAGATGGAACTTATGACGAAACATAACGGCTTTTTTACTGTTTACTTTGAACCAAAACCTGTTCTCCGTTCTATTACTCCTTGGGCAGGACGAGCTTCCACAGGTAATGCGGATAGTATTAAACGGTAAATAAATTGTTTATTTCACCAAAACAGACTTCACAGCTTTGCTTGCGTTTAAATTATTAATTCATAATAATTTAAACGCAAGCAAAGCTTAAAAAACCGATAAAATTAATATGGGACCACCTCTGAAGTATAATCAACCAAACAAAAAAAAATATCAAAATCGATTCATAATTGGCGGCATTACCGCTTAACATACAAAAAAAACTATAGTCGAATTGAGAACCTCCTTTTTTGAAGTCGGTAGAAAATAAAACAATATCATTTCAGATAGAACATAAAATAAATACTTATTCATTTTTAATGTAATTTTGTGAATCTGGCAGTAGATAGTCATTAACTTTTATGAGTGCCCCTTAGGAGCCCATGTGATTATGAATTTTGATGATAGTGAATGACATTATATTAGAGTTAGTACCCTATATCATGCACTCGTACATTAGATACAGTACATGCCTTTGCCGGTGTGGAAAAACGCTGTAATAGTTGCAGAGCTAATGCCAAGGTTAATGTCTCCAGCTGCTCCATTGCTGCCATTACTATGTTTACGAGGCCAAAGTACAGATAAGTAAATACTTGCTCGTGGGTATATCACCAACCCATTTCATTCCCACAGCCGCTGCATCAAAGGACAACATCGTGAGTAATTGGACATATCCAAGAATCACAAAACTCGAGTCCTTCTTCACTGGGAGAGAGTTTAGGTTCTTTTAAAACGCTGGTCAACTGAGGCAGATGAGACACGTCCTCGAGTTTTGTGATTCTTGGATATGTCCAATTACTCACGAAGTTGTCCTTTGGTGCAGCGCGAGGGCAAATTCTGTTATAGGCGCGGGGCCGAGCAAGATTCAGAATACAGTGCATATAATTATAAGTCACATGACCACCCTCTATCTCGCACTTGTATATAAAGCTGTGGAAGCCATAGGTATGATAGTGATGTACGACTTATTTGAGAAACATGACTGGGAAGTCAGTTGGTACCTCAAATTCACATAGTATGTAGATGGACTGTTACACTTTGTAGCACTTTTCTATGGTAGTGGTTGGATTCTTTTGCAAGGTTTTTTTTAATCGAGGAACGCAAACTTTTCACCATTATCTCACCTGATGGTAAGCGACAATGGAGCAAGCTTGCCTAGAAGATACCTATTCACTCGTGACTTGGAAGTCTCCCATATTGTACTCATCAGGAAACACCGATTTAGGCAAGGAGTTCCATTCCTTTGAGGTTCGCATAATTAATGTGGAAGCAGAACCCTTCGTCCGCATTTGTGGAATGTCTACCATATAGCGGTGTCGCTTATCAGTTTGTCTGCTGGTCCGATTATGGAACAGGGAGGGAACTACTCGTAGATCGAGTAGTTCCTTGGCTTCACTCTCTGAAATGTATCCGATAATAGTAAAAAGCCGAGAGGCCTCTCGGTTTTTTACCATGCGCCTATGTCCCAAGCTCTGAAGCCATGAATCAGTCAGCTGCTTGCTGCCAATGAGTCTCTTGGCTCTTCGCTCAATGATGTCGAGAGAGTCCGCTAGAAGTAAAACCTCACCTTTGTCAGTATGCAAGAATAATTTGTGTTTCTTGTTCTGGTCGTGATTGTGTGTGCGATATGAATTTTTCGCGCACCCACGACACGAGTCATCGAACTTAGTGTGGGACTGTGAGTGTGAAAGCATTTTTTTAACGACCCAGTTGGCGTTGTGAGCAAGTTTCTGTCCTGGATTTTGGGTTCGAATCCCAGCAGGAACATAATTTTCCTTCCCAAGGAACATTAAATGTGCTTCTGCTACTGGGTATAATTGAGTGTGTGATATGTAAGTCTTTGAACCTAGTATGGGGCTGCGAGTGTGATTGCGTTTTTTTTTCTTGAGTCCCTTTAATGTACTGCCTTATTCTGCAAAATTTTAATAAGACTCAAATAGTGAATGCCATAAAATCATTAATTTAATCAAGGTGATACCCTTGATTAAATTAATGAAACGGTTCAGTGAAAACCAATCACATTTGGAATACAATGGCGATCGGATATTACACAAATTGTGCTATAGCGTGGAGTTATTCATTGAACATTATTGTGCTAAAATAGCTGAATATTGCCAAATTCCCATATTAACAATTCAAATGAAGCAACCAAAATAAAAAACATCTGCAACGCTTTATCTGAAAAAAACGTCTGCACCGATTTTCTCCGAACATAGAAACTAAGTACACTCTCGATCAAGTCATTTAAATTTTTTTTTATGCTGGATAGGCAAGCATATGACCACTATCTCACCAGAGGGAAAGTGACAATGTGGTCGAAGATGGAACGAGTTATGCCACTCCGATCCACGGCTATATTTTTTTTTTGGATGACTACATGGTTGCCCTTGTAACGTCATTCTAAATCCAACATGGCGGAGCACCCAAAATTGCGGACGAATAATTTTTTATGCAATCTACAATATTGGTATCAAATGAAAGGGCTTGCTGAATACTTCGAAAAATAAAGTGACGTCACTCTAAATCCAATATCCTTCGGCGGCATACTAAAAAAGTTTTTAACAACAGATTGTTAAATCTTTAATTGAAAAATCGGGCGTCATGCCCTATTGCTCTTTCCGCTGAGCTACTCAAGCCCTTCCTAAAGCGACGAAATTATCCTTTCCACATTATTAACGTCTTAAAAATGTAGCTGTGAGCATGCGTACATTGAGTATTGTTGATAATAGATTTATACAATAAGTATGTACAAAGAAAAGCAAAACATTGGGTAAGTACCTAAAAAAAACCTAAGTACCTATATACCTAAACTTCAGTAAGATAAGTGCCTAAACTTCATGGTAATTAGCTCAGATGCTACAAAGTTTCAAAGGAGCACAGAATATGATGTAGAAATATGAATCTAAATGTTATGACCTTTTGCGTTACAATTTTATAACTAGTGTAAGAGATTAAGCTGCCAGACTACCATGTCTAGGAACTATAACTCCGACGATGCCCTATCAATTTATAGAGCTGACATTAACTAATATGTCAACCACTGCGATTTATAGTAGCCTTGTCAAAAATAGGTATGTCTGTGGGTACAGTGTAGTGACAGTACGATGTCTCGGTTACGTTTGGTCCCTTTTTTATCTGTGATAGGCATTCGTTTGACCACTATCTCACCTGATGTTAAGTGACGATGGAGCACGCTCGCCTAGAAAATACCTTTTCACTCTCGACTTGAAGACTCCAAGATTGTACTTATCTGGGAACACAGACTCTGACAAGGAGTGGAACTCCTTTGCGGTACGCATAATTAACGTGGAAGCAAAACGTGCGCATTTGAGGAATGTCCACCATATATCGGTGTCGCAATGCAGTCTCTCTGGTGGTTCTTTGATGGAATAGGGACGGAGGAATTAATTTTGTGTTTTTTTTTTTTTTAATTCAGGATAGGCAAACGTTTGACCACTATCTCATAGGTTATTCTGATGCAAAATCTTTAAAGTTTCGTAGTGTCCATACTGGGTGTATGTAAAATCAGGTTATGGATATATATAACATTTTGCGCTAGACGTAGTTTTAGTATCGGCATAAAATTAAAACTAAAATTATTGGGAACAGTCTCTACTTAAAATGTTTACATCTATAGTCCCATGAAATGTTAATAATAAGTACGTAGAGTTGTCTTCAAGTTAAAAAAAATACAGAAATACGAAGTGGAGCCACTCCTATAAAAACATGGATTCAAGTAGAATGGGCCTGTTATGACATTCGGTATTCTCGCACCTTATTCCTTTTGTAAAATTGAAATTAAATCAGGAAATAGCGTGACATACGCGTTGTCTATGTCTAGATCGAGTATTGTAATTTTTTTTTCCCACCGAGGGACCAGACTGCGAGCGCTCCGCACTAGTCCTCAAAGCTTCCGAATGAAGCCGAAACAATTGTCGATCAAGAAATCGACAACGCGTAAGTCACGCTAATTCCCGTTTTAATTTTCAACCTTCTTCAAAAAAGGAGGTTCTCAATTTGACTGTATGTTTTTTTTTTGTATGTTTGTTACGCGATATCTCCGCCAATTATAAATCGATTTTGATGACTTTATTTTGTTTGGTAGATTATAACTTCAGAGGTAGTCCCATATTTTATATGTATATTATCAAAATCGATCCCGCCAAAACCAAAATATAATCGATGAAGTCGGTTTTTTAAGCTTTGCTTGCGTTTATTTATAATGGCAATTATTTTTAACTGGCTTCAAAAAAAGAGGATGTTGTCAATTTGTTTTATTGACTGTATTTTGTATATGTGCGTTACCTCAGAACTTATTTCTAAGAGAACCAATTATCATGATTCTGTTTTTATTAGAAAGCTGGTGCTGCCCATGTGTTCCCGTTACAGTTTGATCAAGATCTGTTAGTGATAGTTTTTGAGTTATCCTCAATAATGCTTATTTAATCTGATCAAGGGTTCCGAAGATAAAGCGGTGAAGTTGGTTTTTTTTTAGTTTTGCTTGCGTTTAAATGATCTCGCACCTTATTCTTCTTTTGCACATTCCAGGTGGTAGAACCAATCAACCGGCTGCTGGACTCCGTAGCCTTTGACAGCGTGTTCTACTCCCTGGACTGGCATCCTCCGGACCACGTCTCCTTCATCGACAACGTTCACATGAGAGAGCTGCATCCATCCAGCCCCGTAAGTACTTCCAGTAGTTCCAGCTGTTTCGTACATAGTTTACTACTATTCTATTATGCCTTAAATATCTCCTTAAAACGTTTAGATGAGAACTCGATCTGGCCTGTGAATAATCATAGCAGTTCAACTTGCCTTGTGTGTAATTGGCAGACTACCTACTTTTTAACCGACTTCAAAAAAGGAGGAAGTTCTCAATTCGACTGTATATTTTTTATGTTACGCGATCTCGGCTGTGAGTGTGAATTAATGAATACGTTTGATCATTACGCCAATTATGAATCGATATTAATGATTTTTTTTTTTGTTTGGTAGATCATACTTTAGAGGTGGTCCCATACAAATTTTGGGCCCAGGATGTGAGGCTGGGGAAACTTGAAAAGTGATACCCGTGACATCAATAAATAAGATGTCCTTTTTTATCCTCGATAGGCAAGCATTTGACCACAATCTCAGCTGATGGAAAGTGAAGATGCGGCCGCAGATGTAGCAAGCTAGCTTAAAATATACCTATTCTCTCTTGGTGCTTATTTGCCTTGGACTGATGTTTTGACGGTATAATAACAACCAAAAAGTGTTTCGTAACCGGCAGAGATACAAGCTGGAAGATTCTAAACCGCGTCCGTCCAATCGGAAGGTGCACTTTGCGAAGCAGCTATTAACGCTTCAGGAACAAAAAATACATCAAAATCAGTCCAACCGATTAGTACGACTTCACTCACATACACACGTACAGAATAAAGATTAAAGGATTATTCTGATAGGATAAATTAAGTAATTAATAATTACCTTTATTATATTTTATAGAAATATAAACTATATCCATTTATATCAAAAACTTATGTGCATCTTACACTAAAAAATTTTTTTCATAATGAACGTATAATTCTTTAAGTTAAATTTTAATTTTAATATTTTAAATTCTTTTTTTAATTAATTCAAATAAAATATTTTTTATTTTATTTTAATTTTTAGAACTATACTTTCTATTTCTTCAAATTCATGATTTGGATACACATGTTTATAACTAGTTGTACCCGACATGCGTTGCAATGCCACGTTTAGAAAAAGTGTTTGACCTCTTTCACGTTTATGGTCGCCTAGTACTTTAATACTATACTAAAAACTTTTTAGATTGTTCATCAACGTCAACTATTTTAAAAATGGCGGGTGAGAGAAGAGGGTGAAAAATACTAACGAGTTATTTTCACACCTACTAAATACAAAAAATCATTAAAATTGGTCGAGCCGTTTCGGAGGAGTTCGATCACAAACACCATGACACGAAATTTTTATATAATAGATAAGGTTAAAACTTTAAATGTTTTTGCACTTAATTCTGCTACCGATAAAAAGACAATAATAAAACCGGACGAGTGCAAGTCGGACTCGCGCACCGAGGGTTCCGTACAAACTTAGAGGTATATGAGTAAAAGTGGTGGTATTTTTATTGCGAAATAAAATTATTACGATGTACCTAAAAATGTATGCTTTTCGCAATGTTTCCTTTATCTGTGCTTTAAGACGTTGCTTCGTACCAAATTTCAAAATTCTAGTACCCTGTAGGTTTGATTCCCTTGCGAGTGTCGAAAATTTGTTGTATCTTTTGATTGATTTGGGTAAGAAGTTTGATTTTTTATTTATTTATTTTTATTTATTTAATAGTTTAGCACAAAACAGTGTACAAGGAATAGCTTAATGCTATGAAGCATTATCTACCAGCTTTCCTGGGCGTGTAAGAAAAGTGTTTGGGCGTGCAGCTAAAAGATACGCGTACATAAAATAAATAAAAAAATGAGATTTTAGAATAAATAAACTAGATCAAATAATTTTAAAAATGAATAATTAATAAAAAATATATATATATTTAAACAAATACAATATACTACTTACATATGTATGTATAACTAACACATAATCAGAATACTTATATAAGATACAAATAAATAGAAATTGTTATTCTTGAACTTGTTCAGGATAAATATTCTTTATGTAATGTCGATGAATAAGTCTTTTAAAGATCAATTTACTTTGAGCCTTCCTTGGAAAAAACGGAACCCTTATAGAATCACTTTATTGTCTGTGTGTCTGCCTGTAAAGACCCTTTTTCTTGGGAACGCTTGGAGGTATCAAGTTGAAATTCATATCAAATACTCGAAGCTGTGATTTTTTCACAGCTTCGAGTATTTGATATGAATTTCAACTTGATACCTCCAAGCGTTCCCAAGAAAAAGGGTCTTTACAGGCAGACACACAGACAAAAAAGTGATTCTATAAGGGTTCCGTTTTTTCCTTTTGACGTACAGAACCCTAAAAATGTAGAAATCACGCATTACGTAAGTCATTATGTACAACGCAGTAGCTATAAGAAATTAATAACATTGTCAGTCGGTGACGCTCGAGCCGTAATGTGTAGTATCGATAAAAATGATGTAGATTCCCTCTCGACCTCGATGGGGTCGGATGGGTTTACTTGCTACACGAGCACGCTACGACGCTCACTTATTATATTACAGGGCATGATCAGCTTGCGAGCTTAGGGTGCAATTTCGGAAGGGTTACATAAGAAATTGGACGTGTAACTTTTGCACGTGGTTCCCCTGCCGATCCAATAGTGAGGATCCAGTCAATCATAAGCATTTCTATGAAAGCCCTGGCTTTCCAAGGCGACTAGTTAGTTGGGTGCTGCCTTTTGCGCCGTGGGTTCTGGGTTTGGTTCACGACAGAGCATAATTTTTCTTCGCAGGGGCATTTGCGCTTCTGGTTGTGATTGTGTGTGTGATATTATATGTTTCCTACACCCACGATACAATACAAGTCTTTGAATATAGTGTGAGTCTGTGAGTTTTAAAGTTTTTTATTAAATAAAAAATAGGTAATTACAACTGACGAAGCGTTTTGTTTCCACATTAATTTTGCGAACCGCAAAGGAAGGGAATTCCTAGCCTGAATCTGTTACCTTATAAGTACAATATGGCAGTCTTCAAGTCGCGAGTAAATAGTCATCTTCTAGGCAAACATGCTCCATCGTCGACCGCATCGCAAAAGCCGATTTCACAATTACATTTCATGTCGGAATAAATATTTGAAAATGCGAGCAAGTCCGAGAAATTTCAAAGAAGGCCATTTGACGTTTATGCCCTTCGAAAAAATTGAAGATCCGGGGCTGCGTGACGACCACGATCCAATCACGGCTGCCGTAATAACAGTTGATCAATCATTGGCTTCAAAGATCTAGACACTGACGTCAGGAATTAGTTTAGCCCATACCGTTTTTGAATTTCTCGTGCAATTTTATCATATTTTATTCATAAAAAATCCTTTTAAAATTATGTTATTGGTGTAATTATATAGCCTTAAATATGTAAAAATAAAATTTACATACCCATATTTCTTATTATCTGGCTTTGTGTTCTGATGGCACACTCGGGTTGCAGAGGAGTGAAACCGTTACTCAGGCTAATATAAAGAAAACGCGCAGCGGTGAAGGTCAATGAGAAAGTACCCTTGCGGGCAGTGAAGTTTTCGAGTACAACAAATGACTACATTATTAACAAGGATGCATGGAGGCTAACTGCACAAGCGCTTTCCAGAAACTACATAATATCGATGTATTTATTGTTAATATTATTCTTGTATTATTCATATAAGAATATTGAAAAAAATAAATAAACGCAAGCAAAGCTTAAAAAAACCGACTCCACCGCTTCGGGACTTTGATCAGATTTGATGTACTAAACACGCATTATTGACGATAATTCAACAACTACTGATCAGAAAGCAGCATCTTTCAAACAAAAAAAAATCTAAATCGGTTCACGTGGAACGAAGTTGCGAGGTAACAAAAAAAAAAAAATTGTCGACGCCTTTTTTGTGAAGTCGGTAGAAAATGCGCTGCTGAGTTTATTGCAGGTTCTTCTCGAGATGTAATTTGGTGAATCTAGAGTCATTAACTTTCATGAGTACCTCTTTGGGGCCTGTGTGAATAAACGATTTTGTTGATCTTGAAAATCAATTTGAGTACCCGCGTATACTTTATTCACTTTTATTGCTGTAATGGATCGTACTCGCTGTAAAACGTAAAAAGCAAACATAAAAAAGGTACATTGTAGTACACGTGCGAGCAGGATATTCCCGCTTACGTATCGCCGCGACCTCGGTTTTTCTATCGAATTAACTTCTACACAAGTCGTATCTTTTGTGTTCTTGAACTTCGAAACATTTGACATGGTTTGTGGTCTCGATAATAAGTCGTTATACTCAATCCACAGTTTCTTTTTTTTAATAGGATCAATTTATTCTCCAGCTACGAATAATTTAATATTTTGTCTTTGTTTTTTATGATGTTATGTATAATAATTTGCTATTTTTAATTATTGCTTAAGTTCTGATTACTTAGAATAAGACCAATGTAACACTTAGTTTGCAAATAACGTATGAGTATGAGTTTGGCGTCTATCTTACATAGTCTTGTTTTTTTTTTTCTATTATAGGTCACGATAGCTTGTTCTTTATTTTTGTTACAGTCTAGCTACGATAAGCTAATAATTAAATTAAATGTAACTTATTCTGCTAGATTCTAAATTTGAATTCAGCAGAATAGATTAAAATTGATGATTTTGCCTATTTTAAGAAGTTTTATAATGTATGATTAACTAATTCGTTCCAAGATTATGAAAACAATTTTGATTAGAACCAATCAATCATTAGTACAGATAAAAAAATGGTTGTCTGTGAAGTCGGTATACGGACGATAATTTTACGTGATAACGTCATAACACACCGCTTAGTTCGATCGTGCCTCTCTATCGCTTGTTCCGCGCTCTCGCTTGCACGCTCAGGCTCAGGCGGAACGTGACACTTTTTCGTACCTGCAGCTGCAAGTTGGGTTCACTACGCCTTTCCGAAACATATTTCAACTTGTTATGTATACCCAGGATTAACAAACAGCCTATCTTTTTAACATGATTACCGCGAGGGTGAAGGCGAGAGGGACAGCTTTTATTAAAAAAACATTATTTATTTACTAATAGCATAACCATAGAAAATCATAATTTTCATTTTCCAAGCATTTACCCGACTGTATTAGGGGAAAGTTTTTCGAGTGTATGTATGTCCATTTCTTTGGCACTCATATATGTATCATATCACGTTTATATTACTGTTTTAACACAAGTTGTCAAAAGCCCTATAATATATCGGGACGCCCGAAGTATTATTTTCTAGCATCACATCTTTTGCAGTCGGGTTTTGTTAATGTTTAGTACATTGACTTGTTATTAGTTATACATTATTGTTATATGTGGAATGCATGATTATTATGCGACGTATGTCCAGGTGTCGGCCGACAAGGCGCAGGCGTACGACACGGTCGTGTTCGCTGGACCGCCGCCCATGAAACAGCGCCTGTGGCCGCGACACTGCGTCCAGGACACCTGGGGGGCTGAACTGCACTCGCACCTCAAGGTAAGACATGAAGCAACGCCTGTGGCCGCGACACTGTACAGGACACCTGGGGGGCTAAACTGCACTCGCACCTCAAGGTAAGACTTGAAGCAACGTCTGTGGCCGCGACACTGTGTGCAGGACACCTGGGGGGTTGAAACGCACCTCGAGAATAAAAAAATCTTTAAATTCACTTATGGACATCATTGCAGCGAACGAATGGACCTAATTTTCCGCGTTTTTGTACCTTTTTTTAGTGTTATTGAGTGACGAGCCTAGCAAGTCGCTCGCCTAATGGTAAGCGTCACGCTTGCCCATTACAGTTTAGTGCTACCCAGAGCTATGAACAAAATCCTGCGCGACAAAAACTGAAAGAAAGAAAATAGATTTATTCGGGAAAACACGCGACGTTACATTATGTACTGAAAACCCAAAACCAGAAACACAAATTTTACGGTTGAGAAAATTTGTGTTCCCGCCGGGAATCGAACCCGAAAACCCCTGCTTGGAAGGCGGACGAACACCTATCTAAGCCAACGGGTGGTTCACAAGCACGTTTTGATTCCGTATAGTGGTAAAAAAGCTGTCGGCCCGCCTAATGGTAAGAAGTCACCGTCCACTCTACAATTGATGATTGATATCCGATTGATTATTTATCCCATGTTATAAGTCTTCGAATGTTGTGTTGCAGATAGTAGAGGGTGCAATCAAGGTGTACAAGGGAACCAACCCAGAAGTGGACTCGTACTCTGTGTTCTGGGACAATAAGAAGTTGACGGATACGTCGCTCAGTACGCAGCTGCGCGTGCGCGGCGCCACCGACATATACATCTGCGGACTCGCGTACGACGTGTGTGTCGGTCAGTCTCACACATACACATATTTATCACTTTTTGTGTATTTAACACTGTTTGCATTTGACCACAATCTCATACCATCTTATTTACACGTGTGTTTATTTTAAATGCGAAATAGGCAAGCATTTGACAACTATCCCACCTGATGGAAAGTGACGATGCGGCCGAAGATGTGACCTGTTTGCCTAGCTTGACGATTCCTAAGATCGCACTAAGATTCGCCGAGTATCGGGTTCGATTCCTAGTGGTTTTCTTTCATAGGAAAATTTCTGTATTTTGTTCTAGATGTTATGTGAATGTTTTCAGCACCGACAAGTCTCTAAACTTAGTGTGGGGCTGTGAGTGAGAAAGGGTTAGTTAATGTGTTTTTCCTGTGTTTCATAGTCGGTGTCCGACTACGAATTAAATTGAATAAAAGTGAATAGGCATGTTCTAGGCGAACGTGATTCATCGTCGACCGCATCGTCTTAACAACCGATTAGATGCAACCATGTGTATTTCCAGGCGCTACAATAGCCGATGCGCTGGCGATCGGCTACCGCGCCATATTGATAGAAGACGCGTCGCGCGGAGTAGACCTCGCGGACATCGAGAAGACGAAGACTACCATCCTCAATAACAACGGCGTCATCGTCAACTCCGACCAGGTGAGGAGAAAACAATACTCAACGAAATAAACAAACTAATATTAATTGTAATAAAAATTGTAATTGCAAAGCTTAAATAATCGACTTCACTGCTTTATCTTCGGAACCTTGATCAGATCAAATGTATTAAAAACACACATTATTGACGATAACTCAAAAACTAGAGATCAGATCTTGATCAAATTTCAATGGGACCAATGGGAAAGTAACAGCTTTCAAACAAAAAAAAATTCAAAATCGGTTCACGTGGAAAGAAGTAATGATGAAACACACAAAAAAAAAACATTCGAATTGAGTACCTCCTTTTTTGTGAAGTATGGAAAGTGACGATGCGGCCGAAGATGAAACATGCTTGCCTAGAAGGTATATGCATCTGCATTATCGTATACATAAATAAAAAAACCTATGTATATGCATTATCTTATACATAAATAAATAAATATTAACTGTAATTCGGTTTCCCAGGTGTCATCGATGGTGGAGGGACGTGACCGGCGTCCCGAACTCGGGTACAAGCTGGCCATGGAACTCAAGAACGCCATGGTGGACAACTAGACAACAACACAACAACCGCGACAACTACTCTACATTCACGACAACTAAACATTATTAACCGATAAATGTAGTCTACATTTGTGACAAATAAACATGATCTGACGAAAAGTAGAAAATATTTACGACAACTAAAAATTACTGATAATAATTAGACAACAATGACAACTACATATTATTGACTACTAGTGGCGCCCCGCAGTTTCACCCGCATAAGTCCCGGTACCGCGGGAAAAAATTATTATTTCGGGATAAAAAGTAGCCATTGTCATTTCCCAAGTTCTAGTATATATCTGTACCAAATTATATCAAAATCGGTTCATTAGTTTAGGCCTGAAAGCGTAACAGACAGAGTTACTTTCACATTTATAATATAAGTAGGAATAACTAAAAAACATTCACGATCGTATTAAAGTGACCATAACTAGACTACATAATATACGACAACTGAATATTATTCATGATGACTAGACAACATTTACGAAAACTATATTGACTAACTAGAAGATATTTACGACAACTAAACATTATTGATGATGACTAGACAACATTTACGAAAACTATATTGACTAACTAGAAGATATTTACGACAACTAAACATTATTGATGCTGACTAGACAACTTTCACGACAACTAATTATTATTGACTAACAAAAAAATTTTTACGACAACTAAATATCATTGATGATTACTAAACAACATTCGCGATAACTAATTATTATTGAATATAACTAGACAACATTCACAACTAAACAAAATTAAAGATACTTTTAAAATGTTAATCTTGACACTTAGTAATTTGGAATTTTTAAATCACGACAACAGCTGATTATTGAAAATTATGTTGATATACAGTATGTAACATAAAGATGTAGTAATACTCAAACCACGCAACTAGCTACATGTATGGAGTCTAATAAGAACTTCTGAATTCGTGACAGCATCATGAATATTGAGTTATGATGAATGATCTAAAAAATTATGTAATTTGCAACCCTATTTCATCAGCTACCGTTCTACATGACATAGTCTTTGGAACTAGACGTCGGACAGTGGTGGCCATAACAAAGGTCAAGGTCACGCGCCAAAGATGTAACCGTAGGGTTGTCAAAAATATTAGAAAAAAAATTTTTTTATGGAAGAAATTATCTCCGACTTCGACATTCGTTCTCTGGCAGATGATCCCTGGCACGATACACATACACACCACCAAGTATTTACTACACATTTTTGTTACATGTTGTATTAGACAATCGCACACAGCCTTTTTTGTCTCCAACTTTCTTTTGAATGCTATATTTGCCGTTATAATTGAGATGATGTATTCTATACAATCTATAAATAAAAGTGGTTAAAACTACACTGTTAAATATATACACACTTATATACACTGGGTACATGGTACGTGAGTATACAGAAATTTTGTCAAAAATATAATTGCCATAATTTATACCAGTCTTAATTACTATGTCAACAAATGTACCTACTGGGTTGTTTTTATTATATACTATTTATTTAAAGTCTGAATTGTCTCTATTATTTAATTTAATCTGAATTTTCATTAATTTTAGTAACGGGAGCGCTTGAAAATTTTCAAAGATTTGTCTAAGGTCTTTGACCGAAATGTTGCATTGTTCCTATTTGGGGCAGAGAATAAGCCTTGCTATACAGCGTGGTAATCCAGCCAGCATTTTGGTTGCCGAACGTTAAAGATTGTATACACCATTGTAACCTTTTTCTTTTTCTAACTTTAACATTGATATTTTAAAACTTGGGACTTGTTTAATCAATCTGATTTTAATATTTTCTTGAAATCTAGATGGAAATATAGGTTGAATAAAAAATCATAAATAGATAAATAAAAAATAGAAATAAAGGATGTCCTTTATTACTATTGTTTATTTATTTATAACATGCCTTCGTACTTAAACGTAAGCTAAAGCAGTTATTACTTACACTTACATAAAATATACACATGTATTTAACCTCCGTAATTTAGTCGCTATGAAGTTCTGGTACTTAAACATAACAATGTACTTAAATATTTGCCCGTTTATACTTAAATCTATTATATATTTATATTGTAATTAGAAGTATGTTTTCGCTTCGTAAAAAATAAACATTCATAAAAAGATAAAGCGGTAAATAGTCATTTTAAAATATTGTGGCGTATGACGTTTCATGTCAAACAAGACAATATATTTTAACAAGAGGTTTATGGAACGTTTTATCTTTTTAAATGGTTTTAATTAGCTTGCCCTGTTTGTTGGGTCTAATTTAGTAGTTAAAAACACCCTTCCAGTGGAACGATTGATCTGAAATTTGGTATACACCTTAAGGTGACAATTTGACATTTTTGACATAATCATAGAACTTTATATATTTCAACGATTAATGAAGTAAGCTTTATATCAAAATAGTAGTCTATATTGTTTGTGTGTATTTTGAAAAGGCTTGTGTTTAAACACCGCCCAAAAAAGAACCTATTTTACTACCAAAAAAAATCTAAACGGTTACCAAAATGGATAAATGGTCACCAAATTACGTTTCCTAAAATATTATGAAATAAATCAATTTTTTTCGTATTATAAATATTTAAAAAAATAACCTTAACCTACTGTTGTCCGATTCGGTTATGTCACAGGAAATTTTATTTTAGGAAACGTAATTTGGTGACCATTTATCCATTTTGGTAACCGCTTAGAATTTTTGGTGGCCGTCTAAATTATACCCTTTTGAAAAATGTAAAACAATAGATTATTTTTATTTAATGTATTGATTCCAGCCTTAATAACAATAATATATAACATTATATTTAAGATATAAGGCGAATCATCAATGTTTTTCTTTAAGGCCTGGATGCATTTTTGTCCTGTCACTAATTTCAAACTGGTTCTGAGTGTGATTGTGTGCGTGATGTAAAATGTGTCCGACACAAGTCTTCGTACTTACGGTGGGGCTGAAGTGTAAAAAATCAGGCTTTGTCCGTTTTATTATAATCTATAATCATCTTAAACAAAATTATAATTATTATATTGATATGTATTGGATTGATTACGTTCTGTGAAAGTAATCTAAGTTATTTTTGAACATTTAAAAAATGTATGAGCGAGAGAAATAGTAATTTAGTAAAGTTATCAGGAAAAAGACAGAATATATAATTATATAGGTAATAGTTTTAAGTAGATATTAAAGTAAGAGTAGTCGAGTCGGTTGTAAGGGTCTGTCCAGAATGCCAGCTGGCACATTGGCGGTTCGTGTGGAGAGACCCTTAGCCATATTTTAGACCTGAAGTACAAATAGTACATTGTAGATCTTATACAGCCCTGTTTACATTGAATTCGGAATGAATTATAAAAAAAAGCTTGGAAGGTTCTATGTCTGACATTATTGTATTTCACAAGCTTTATTCAGTTCCACCTGTTCCGTTGTCTGTCGGTCTGTAATCAAATCTTGCAAGCTAAATTAGACACACTTCCCGATGTCCGATTGGACTCAAATTTGGTGCACTATTGTATCTTCGGTGACAATACAATGATATGGTACCATGGAACCATCTGATGATGAAGACGGAACATGGCCATAGGAACTTCTGACTAAGAACTAAACAAGACAATCCCATCGAGTTAAGGCTTGTTGATTCGTCTTGACATATTCTCTGGTTATATCACTTTTTAGTCCTTTTTTATGTAGAACTGGTAAAAGCATGAATTTAAAAAAACTTTCAAGTATTAATTACTCATTTGTCAATAAAACCACGCATAAAATGTATCTCAATAGATAGCAGATACTTATACTTACAATGTTTATAGATAGATAAAATTATATGAAGTCACGTTTTCGAGATACAATAAAAAATATTATTATTAAAACTATCGTGAGTCGTATTCATGTTGATTTAGTTCCGGTTGTAAAAAAATAACGTGAGTACAACCGGAACTAAATCAACACAATAAAAAATGTTGGTAAAAATGACGTTTATAAAGTCTCCCCATCTTCCAAGCCTTTTAAGGTGAAACGAGGCTATCCAGTGATTCCTTCATTTATTATTATTGTTTTATTATTTATACACAATTCTTAAGAATCCTCAAATTATTCGTTCATGACACTGTTGTACTTATTTCGTATTAAGTAGTTATTTTAAGTTTTTCTTCTCACACGTAAGTATTTATTTTTAAGTTATTTGTTATATATTTTTACATGAAAACACGTAGTTTTAAGAGCTTATGATGCCTATAAAATAGAAATAATGCTAAATGTTAAGGTAGAGGTAGTTTATACTTAAAATAATTCAACTATTATTGTTAAAAAATTAACACTTAAATTTTTTGTGGAAACCGTTTGTTTTAAATGTAGGCGATCTCTATGTTACGAGCAAATAATATTGTTATTAGAACACTGTTGTAATAATCTATCAGAGTTTTTATGTGAAAAATATATATATTAGTCTATAATAGACGATAAAATTAGATTAATAGTTCTTTGTGTCGCCCGTTACATGTATTTATATTCTATGTATACCCACTTAATGTGCTAACCATAAGTCTATAAGGAGCCACGGGAACGGTTCATGCTTGACTTAAGCACGTTCATTTTAGCTCGAGTTATGTTGATCGCATCTGCTTTACGATTCAAACGTCACGTGATGGAAACGCACTTGACACATGAAGATAGGCGGACTGACAGATTTGTCAAAAAGTGACACTTCAAGATGGCGGCGTTAGTTCCGATTCTGACCGAGTCCTAAGAGATCCTTGTCGCACTTTGTCTAATCAGTGTGATATATTTGAAAATTACTATTATGCTGGATCAAGCTTAAAGTTCGCTTCTAGCCGCTTGATCTAGCATCACAAGTACATGCTTGATTCAAGCTCATAGGGCCGTTCCCGTTTGCTTTTTACATATTGTTTTTGTGTAGTAATGTTTGAATTTAGGTAATGTATAAGTTTTTAAATGCCTAGTACCTATACAATAATAACTAGATTGCCCAATGAACTGCGTACCACGCCATCTATTGAAAGTAATCCGAAATGTCAATTCTGACATATAGATGTATTTTGTTAGGCTTCATAAGGTAATATTGAAAGCACTCTTGTAAGCACCCAATACTTAGACATTCCTATGTTGTTAGTGATATAAAAGTAGGTATATACACTTTGGTCAGTCCATAAATAGTCATTAGTATGGAACAGCAAAACTACCAACACTTTTGCTGACTTTTAACTGTATACGCGTAAATGTGTTTGTACTTATTATTTAATTATGTCTACGCATCGCAGACTAGTCTCCACAATAGAGAGAGTGAGTTTGTTAGTCAGTCGCTGACCATCTCGTGATTGTTCGGAATCATTGCATTTTAGATGTGATAGATTTTAGTTCCTTTTATTGTATAATAAACGCACTTTAATTTATTGAACTTGTGGTTTTTTATTGTCTACTAACTGCACAATGCCACTTAAAAAAAGTGTTTACCTTTTTATCTCTATGGTTGCCTAGTACTTTTGTATGATAGACGCACATAAACGGATGATTACATTATCTATGGACGCACAGTCTCGGGGGACGGTTTTCTTCTAGTGGACTGTATGAGCAATGGACAGGTAAGAGGTACATCGATTCTAACCATTAAAAAAAGGGAAAAATGCACTCCACCTCAGAATACAGAAAGAACCAGAAGCCGCTTTAAGCTTTGATTGCAAGCCGCGCGCTGTGTCCAAAAAACAAAACCCGCGTCCCGCGCCCGTCTCACCTCCACCCGCGTAATGTATCTAGCTTACACACTTACCCGTTTTTGGGGTAAATGTTTTAGGGCAGATACTATTCACACACGCTTTTAATGAAATCAATATACGATCGGATTAACACAAAAACAAGCATAAGTAAATAAAAATATAATAACTATCCACTACTTTTTATATATATACAAGGTTATAATATGTTTAGGGTGTACTAAGCTGAAACAGTATAACGGTACCCCTTTCGGCTTAGGGCACCCCAAATAGACTACCTGTGTACTGCTCATATTAAATGTAAAACTATATTCGTTATTGTTATTTACCTATTAAGGATGACTCACCCAAGGCCGTGTCGGGTCCGAGTCGAGATTCGGCCGTAGCACGGTCACTGAGCCGGTTCCGTGCCTGTAAGTGAGGCTTCGACCGAGCAATTACCGTTGCGCCGTGATGTAGTCTACTCGTCAGAGCAAAAATAGTGTTGTAACTAGACCACAATCATGTTGACTTTTGACGATCTGGAGTTAGCGGCTATTGCGATCGCTCTGGACGATAAAGAATTTGAATCTTCAACTACAAGGAAATGGAGTGTGCCGAGCCGAGGCGAGACCGAGTTGTTTCCGTGAGTTGTCCGTTGCTCGGCCGTCACTCGTTTGCCGCTCGGTATAGTGTGAGTGTGTCCATACAAAATATATACACATAATTTTAGTTGCCCGTGCTACGGCTGACGCTCAGCTCGGACCCGACACAGTCTAGCGTGAGTCTTCCTTTAAGCTCAATGATGTTAAAATAAAATACGGTTTCGATGAAAACATTTAATTTCCTTTTTGCTGCGTAAGTAATTTCTGTCCAAAGACAACTGTTTTCTTTTCTTCATCAGCAGGAAAGCTAAAATTTCACAAAAACAAATGTTATTGTCGTAGTAAAAAAAATCGGCCCCATAAAAAAAGTTCACTGATATCCGACAAAATGTATGGAACAGTAGATTTTTCCTCTTTGCGAATTTTCAAAAGAAGCAGAACAAAAGTTGTTTTTTTTTATGTACAGACAGACATGCCCCTAAAAGCACGCTGACTTAGTGTACCAGTAACAATGTATAACTATATAAGTAGATTTTTTAAAGTTAATTATATAATATAAAACTACAACAAATAAAAGTTTTCATTCTAGGGAAAATTGCAACTCGATATTTGGCACACCAACAAAATGGAGGTGTCACTATTTACGACAATTAATGATCGAACAATTTATTAAATTATAAAATAACACAACATCTATATGCGCTACTTACGTATGAAATGTGTGTTAGGTACGGTAGCGAGGTTGTAGTGTTAAATGAAATTGTTAATTGTTTATAACTAGCACTATTTATTGTTGGTATTAAATGTTCTTAAACTATGTTCTTATGTTATAATATGTTATTAAAATGTTTATGTTATGTTGAATGCACCCGTGTGCCGCGGTAGCCAAAAGTGCACTGTCTTAAAACTTAACTAATGAGGGCAACACGGCACGCGAATAATAGCCGACGCAAGATGTTTGGTAATATACCGAACATATTCCGGGGCACTAAAAGATGAGGATGCTGGGATGATACAAATCCGTGTTAGTAACAATGAGTATGAAATTAATGTTATAAGATGATGTCATTAGACTTATAATTAAATAATTAGTTCTTAACTTAAAGTGCAGGCTTACTGTCCTTAAAATATGTTTTTCGTGGTAATGGGGAGCACGCTTTGTCTGTGATAGTCTTTGGATAACGAGACACCACGACACTGGGCTGTTGTTCAGCCATCTCACTAACACTATACACACGCGCACTAGCACTTAAGTTTGTTATGTTGGTGACGTCATCTCTAGCCGTCGTAGTCGGCTGCAGCTCGATGTCCGTGGAGATGATAGCGCGGCGCGCACGCTCCCGCCTCCGCCGGCAGAGCACCACGCTGCCTGCCGCCGTCGCCGCACCAAACAGGAATAGAAGGACGTAACTCACTGCATATCGATGCACGTCATGAGCAGATAGTGTTGTCTCAAGCAATCCGTTATTCTTCAGGTCTTCAATGCGTTTGTGCAACTTAAAATCCGGCCCTTTAAACCAACACCCTTGGTCGAGATAGAGCAGACCGGATGTTTTCATGTTATCTGTACTAATGTTTTGTTCTTAACATATAATTTTCATCGCGCTGTCGGTTAAATTCTATATCTAGTTTGTTTTAGTGTTTGTTTATAATTTTGTGTTGTTTTGCAATTATGTCTTCGGTTCTCTTTAATAAATTGTATTCTGGTTCAACAACAGATGTTTGATTTTTCCATAATTTCAAAAGATGTCTTTCGTTTTGTTGAATCAGGTCAATATCGTGGCTATATTTTTCTGCGAAATGTTCATCTAATACGCCGAAGAGAGAATTCGCCACATAGCCAATCCCATTGATAAGTCCACGGCGCCTGCGCTGTCTCGTATATCCATCAAATTGTTGTGTCATCAAAAGTTTATTATAATATTTAAGTTCATTCGGCTCGTGAATCAGCTGAGGAACGATCATATTACAGTGTCCCGAGTTTATTGTTATGCATGTTTGATTAAGGTAATTAGTTATTTTATTGCCTGCTTGTATGCCATCCCAATACGGGGACATGTTATAGTATACTACTAATGTCCACTTGTCCTTTATCAAACTAAGCTTTGAGATGGGGTCAAAATAAAGCGATCGATTTTCTTGTAGTTCCGTAATGTTATAGGTACAGCTGGCACTGCTACATAACGACATGAATAACATAAGTGCCATGACGATAGAAGTTAGCCCAGGTATCATTTTTCGTCGACTTTTGTTATTGTTTACATTCTTCTGTTCATTCGAGTTGTTTGGAGAGTTGTGAGTAGGTTCGTTGAGTTGATGATCAGTATTTTCGATTGGTAACCGAGATAGTTTTACAATGGGCCTCTTTAGTATGCCATTTTTTGTTTTTAAAGAGACTACCCTCACATAGCCTTTATCATCTGGATGCACGTCTACTACTCTTCCCATGACCCACTTTCCTGCTGGAATGTTATCCTCATGTATGACAACCATATCTCCGACTTTCAGGTTTCTTTGAGGACTCAACCATTTATCTCTTACTGTTAATTGAGTTAGGTATTCTTCTTTCCACTTCTTCCAAATCTGCCTGAATATGTTATTGGTTAGATGCCATCTAGTTCGGGCGCCTTCTTTGATTTCTATTACTGTTAAACCAGGGTTTCCGGTTAGAAAATGCGCTGGTGCCAAGTAGTGAAGGTCGTCGATGTTTTCATTTAGTGAGCATAATGGTCTTGAATTCAAACATGCTTCTAGTTGCGCTAGAATAGTGCTCAGCTCTTCATATGTTAATTTTTGTGTTCCAATAACGCGCTTGAGATGAAATTTAAGACTTTGGACGTTTCTCTCCCATAATCCTCCTGCACTCGGCCAAGAGGGTGCATTGAAGTGCCATTCTATGTTCATTTCTGAGATCTCTGCCAGAAAACATTCGCAAAAAACTTGTTGCATCTGTTGATATTCCTCTTTGATCAACCTGTTGGCTTTTATAAAATTCGAGCCCTGGTCACTGTAGATGTGCCGAGGACTAGATTTTCGTGCTGCCATCCTCTTCAGGGCAGCCATAAAGCTTGAACTTGTAAGGTCCCCAATTAACTCAAAATGGACCGCCTTGCTAACTAGGCATACAAATACAGCAATGTAGCCCTTATGAGTTCTGGCGCTTCTTTGCCTGTTTGCTTTGATCTCTATAAAGCCAGTATAATCCACCCCAGTGTGATAGAAAGGAGGGGCGGGGTTTATCCTGGCTTCTGGCATGTCCCCCATAATTTGATGTTGTTTCCTTGTTTGGCACTTTCGGCAGGTCACACAGTTTCGAAGCTGCTTTTTCGTCGTGGTGTATCCACTGGTGAGCCAATATTGTTTCCTTAGTGTTGCCAAGGTCAATCTAGGCCCTCCATGAAAGCAGAGTAGGTGAGCTTCCTCAATTAAAAGTTCTGCGAGTCGACACTTCGAATGTATAATTTTCGGGTGTTTCATCTCTTCGCTTATGTGAGCGTTCCTTAATCTCCCTCCGACCCTCAGATAACCATCGCTGTCAATAAAAGGATCTAAGTTTAATATTTTGCTGTTTGTTTTTACTTTTCCCTGTTTCATCAATTTCTCAACATCTTCCGAAAATGTTATTTTTTGCACGTGCAATATAATAGCTGACTTTGCTTTGTGCAATTCTTGCATTGTTAGGTAGTTAGGTAGGTGTTTACGTTTCATAATCGGTGTCAATGCTCTCAGTATCCAAGCGAATACGCGTACTATTTTTCTAAATGAGTTATGTTGTTGTAATAACTCATCTATTATATTTTCATCTTGTTGAACGATATTTACCAAATTCTTGGTTTTTGTTTCTTCTTCTGTTTGGTAGACCTGTTGAGTTTGTTCTTTCTTTGAGTCATAGGTCGCGAGCCATGAAGGGCCATTCCACCATAAGGGGTGTTTTAATAATTGACTCGCCGTAATTCCTCTACTTGCTGAGTCTGCACTGTTTTCATTAGATTTCACGTAACGCCAACATTCAGTAGGCATAATTTCTTTGATGGAGTCGACACGGTTGGCTACAAATGGCTTCCATCTAGATGACTCTCCTTGTAGCCACCCTAAAACCACCATAGAATCACACCAACCATAAACTTCGACTCTGCAGCCTATGCTTAGTTTAATTTTGTTAATAAGCTTTGCCAATAAGTAGGCACCACTTAGCTCAATTCTGGGTAAAGTCAACTTTTTATTAAGAGGAACAAGTTTTGACTTTCCTGCTACAATCACTGTTCTATTCTGTTTCTTCGACCTTGCATATACCACACTTGCAAAAGCTGAGATGGATCCGTCACTGAATCCATGCAGTTCTATGACGTCATCTTCTTGACATAATATCCATCTTGGTATGTGGCAATCAATTATATTTTCAATGTCGGCTGTAGATTTAGAGTATTCTTTAAATATGTCATCTGAAACCACTTCATCCCACTGGAGCTGATTTTGCCATACTCTTTGAAATAGAATTTTGAGTTTTGTTGATAGTGGAGCCAACCAGCCGAGGGGATCAAATAACTTCGATATTTCAGACAATAACATGCGTTTGGTGATCTTTGATGTTGGCTTAGAGATATTACATTTGAACGTAAATTGATCTTCTTTTGAGTTCCAGCATAAGCCTAATGTTTTTGACATGTCATCATTTTTAAAATTGAATATGTTGGCATCATCAGCTTTACCTTGTAAATTTATTAAAATTTCTGGATTGTTTGCCGACCACTTTCGTAAGTTGAATCCACCTGACTGTAATAGTTGAATTAAATCAGAAATTAAGTGTTTGCTTTGTTCAATGCTGTAGCATCCGTGTACCAAGTCATCCATATAAAAACATTCTTCCAAAACTGTGGCAGCTTCCGGGAATTTACTACGTTCATCGACTGCTAACTGTTTTAGGGTCATGATAGCTAGAAACGGAGCTGGCTTCATCCCATAGGTAATTGTTGACAAAACGAAAGTTTGAATTTGCTCGCTCTGCGACTCTCTCCACACGATTTTTTGAAGTTGTTGATCGCTTCTTTCGACAAGTATCTGACGGTACATTTTTTCTATGTCTGCTGTAAAGGCGTAGGGATACTGCCGCCATTGTAGCAACAGTGCCTGTAAATCTTTTTGCAAGTTGGGTCCTTTATGCATGATGTCGTTGAGGCTAAATTTGGTCGATGTGGGTGCGGATGCGTTAAATACCACCCTTAACTTTGTTGATGTTGAGTCATCTCGTTGAACGCAGTGATGTGGCAGGTAACATTCTAGATTACTGTTAATAATGTCCTCTTCCTTTTTCATGTGGTTTAAGGCGATATATTCATTCATAAAAGCCTTGTACTTTTGGGCTAATGTTTTTTGTTTTTCTAATCTACGTTCTAAGTTTTTTAACTGTGCAACCGCCATTGGTTTAGAGGCGCCTAGTTTATGTTTTAACTCATCCTTAATAGGCAATCGTACTACGTACCGACCATCTTCGTTCCTTTTTGTTGTTGCCGCGTAGAACTGAACGCAATTTTGCTCTTCTTCCGACAAAGTTGAAGGCTCTGTTATCTCTTCTGTTTCCCAAATTTTTTTCATTTCGTCGATGTTGTTCACAACTAAATTGCACTGATAAGATGTTTTCATATTTCCACACAATAACCACCCTAATTGAGTTTGTTGCGCCATAGGTTGATAATCATTTTCTCCTTTTATCATTCCCTCTAAAATAATGCTAGCGTAGATCTCCGCTGATAATAAAATATCTACGGGCCGACTTTGATAGAATTGAGGGTCAGCTAAATTGATGTTTTCTATATAAGACCATGTCGGTTTTGTTAATGTTCGTGAAGGCAGGCTTCTGATGAGATCCTTCATTATCAAAAAGTCTGCTTCAAATTTAAAATTGTTGTAAATCGAAGTACACTCAATTGTTATCATCCCTTTACATGTGTTTTCCTTTTGTCCCACGCCGGAAATAACTCCTTTGCATTTTCGTCGCTTAAGGCGTAATAATTGAGCCGCCTTTTCTGTTATTAAATTGATCTGGCTACCTGAATCTACAAGCGTCCTTAGATTATGGTAGGAGCCATCTGCATCCTTTACCCTAACTAAGGCTGTAGCTAGCAAAATCTCCGAAGATTCATCCTGAGATGCATGAGACGTACTCGCCATAGGCTCCTTGGATCTTATGTTTTGTTTCACAATGTTTCCGATGCTTGATGATGGAGTTGACGCATTTGCAGATTTCGTAATAGCCTCGTGTAAAATGGTGTTATGCCGAGCCGGGCATTTTCTACATGTTAGGGTCGATGTACATGGGTTGCCATTATGGCTAAATAAGCAATTGATACAAAGTTTTAATCTGTTAGCTGTTTTTAATTTTTGTTGATCGTTCATTTCTAGATAATTCCGGCAATTGTAAATGCCATGTTGGTTGTTACAAAGAGGGCATTTGAAATTGGAGACATGCATAGATTTCGCAACTGATTGATTTCCGTAGGCTTGGTTATCATAGTCATAGTTGTTTGATTTGTTGTAATTGTTATATTTTCTAGATTTATTGAATGTTAATGGTTGAGTAGTAGACATTTTTGATGGTATACTATCTTGTTTTCTCCGAGCAGTCTCTAGAGTTGTGAAAGTTGTTTCTAAAAAATCTAAGAATTCTCTCAGATTTGGAATATCCTTTGGACTTTTCAATGACGCTAGGTAGTCCGAGTATGTCTCAGTGTCTAATTTTTGACCCAAAATGTGAACGACAATCGGGTCCCAATGGGATATATCTACTCCGAGATTTTTAATAGCATTAAGACATTCCAGTGTGGTGTCATGCATTCTTTTGATCTGATGGACGGATTGTTGTTGAATGTTTGGTAGGCCTAAAAGGGTGTTCATATGCGATGAAAAAATTAACTTTTTGTTATCATATCTATTAGTGAGAATCTCCCAAGACACGATATAATTGTCTGTACTTATATGTAAATGTTGTATCAATTTTTCGGCTTCGCCTCGAACCTTACTTTTCAAGTGCTGCATTTTTTGTCCCCTGGATAGAGCAGGATTGTTATGAATCACTTCCGTGAATAAATCTCGAAATGGTACCCACTGATTAAACATACCATTGAAAGTAGGTATGTCTAGACGAGGCGTTGATTTTTCCCGGTGAGCGACGGAAGACATCTTCGTATTTATGTCTCTTTTTAAATTTCGGAATTTGGATTCGTACCTGTCGTACATGTTGGCATATGAGGCGTTCTCTTCGTCTGACTGACTCTCGATCTCCCAATGCAGCGAGTCGATTGTGGACCACCTCTCTGTAAGCGACTTAAGGACGTCCTCGAATTCCCACTTATCGGTTATGTTGTCTACTTCTATATAGGACGTTGTTCTCACGAAAGCTTTAAAGTTAGCATACTGCCGTCGCAACATGTCGTCTAACTGGCTATTCGTACCGTGATTCAGCATAGCTGTTGCCGGCTTAATCAGCTGCCCTTGTCCCCTGGTTCCTGCTTCCTCGCACACCTCCTCGGTAGAAATTGTGGCTGCCGATGGTGTTGTTGTTTTCTCACCTGTTGATGGACCTGGTCTTCCCGAAAACAGCTGGAACTGGTCTTTCAATAGCAACTTCGTTGTTTCGTAAGCCTTTTTCGCCTTCTCATACCATCTCTCAGTGAAGTAAGGATCGGTTTTGCTTACCTCGGATTCAATGCGATCGTTGTTGTATTGGAATTCGTTCCAATGTTCCTCCAAAGTTGCCAAACGCCTCTTAAAATAGTCTACTGTTTTTCTATCAGCGCTATCTTTCTTTATATTAGTGCAAATTTTTGAAATGTACTCGTAGATAACATACTGCGACTGAATGAGTTCCGTCATAGTAAGATGATGTTAGTAGGTAGTAAAAAAAGATAGGTATTACTTGCTTGTCCGATGCTTATACTCAGCCGTAATGCTCCTCGCACTATTATCCTTTGATAACACTGCAATCCTCACAGTACGCACACAAACACAATGATGTTTCACTGATTTTGTTTACCTCGAATCCCGAAACAACGCGACGCGAGGTCACTCGAAGGACCAAAATATGTTAGGTACGGTAGCGAGGTTGTAGTGTTAAATGAAATTGTTAATTGTTTATAACTAGCACTATTTATTGTTGGTATTAAATGTTCTTAAACTATGTTCTTATGTTATAATATGTTATTAAAATGTTTATGTTATGTTGAATGCACCCGTGTGCCGCGGTAGCCAAAAGTGCACTGTCTTAAAACTTAACTAATGAGGGCAACACGGCACGCGAATAATAGCCGACGCAAGATGTTTGGTAATATACCGAACAATGTGATCCCATCAATTATTTTTTTTAGTCTTGATGAATTTTTACACGTAGGGACGGCACAGGAAGGCATAATTTAATTTAATTTGCAGCGGTAAAACACGTCAGCGCGAGTGACGGTGACAGATTAACTAATCGCGTCAGCGTAAAACTACTTTCAACAAGCGTAGTTTTTGACGCTTCAGTATAAGGCGCGGTCGCGGCTTCTGGTTCTTTCTGTATTCTGAGCACTCCACCAACCTTTAGATCCACGCCCGCCGGGCAGCAAGATCAGCGTAGTCAGGGATCACCTATAACCACCGTGGCTACCTTGTGTGTGTGTATTGCCTTTGTGAATAGCACGTACGACGCCTAATAAGAAGATTGTTAGGTCCTCAAGATCTAAACGCTGGATTTCCGCCGGTCAGCACAACGAGTGCTTAGCTCGGATGATCTGACAGAACTCAACTACCCTAACGGTAGCAGATAATAAAAAAAATATGGAGTTTTGCAACTACCCTCAATCTGATTTGCAAAGATCCAACATACCTTTCACCAAATTCATCATGAATTATTTTTTTTTATGATAGGCAAGCATTGGACCGCTATATCACCTAATGGAAAGTGACGATGCGGCCGAAGATGGGACATGCTTGCCTAGAAGGTACCTATTCACTCTAGACTTGAAGATACCCAGATTTTGTTGTGAGACTTGAAGATAGCCCGTATGGCGGAGAATAGACACGCCTGTGTTTTGGACGCATTGAATCGAACCAAATTAGTATCACCCAGTATACAGTATTCGAGTTCAATCGTCCTATGATAGCCTCTCTTTGTGACTGGACTTGTACCTCTCCAGATCGTGCATCCTACTAATATTATAAATCCGTAAGTTTGTGTGTAAGTGTGACCGGTCTCCAAAGATAGGCGGAAGAGGCGTGTCAGCGTCGGAGTCAATTCAGGCGCACAAGTCCTCAGAACTTTGGCTGGTATGCCATCAGGGCCATTGGTCACGAGTAGTGTAGGACATCGAGGACTAAATCCTACGGACGTGAGCTGACATTGACCCCCAAAATTTTTGACGACTGTGAAGTTATACCCTAGTTAAGTACGCTGTAGTTACGATACCTTTGATCTAGTAATGAGACTTTTAATATTTAGTTACAGTAAAAGGAATACGTTACGTTTCAATTTACTAGATCGGCAGTGGCCACTACATCATCCAGGGACGACTGTTCTCTGATATAGGTAATTAAGGGACCAAGTCATTTACCTAGGTATATCAGAGAACACATATTTATCACACTTTGATAAACTACATGTATCCTACTTCTATCTTTTTTATATTTAAGATAAGCAACGATACGTTATCTGTATGACTTAATCTCCACGTGAGCAGAACGTATACATTGTATTAAAACAAGTTATGTGTATAGTGATGACTACAGCAAAATATTTCTACTATCCTGTCCATCCAAAGGTTGCCTGTAAGAAATTGCTTAATGTGACAAGGCCGCCCATTGTACAACAATTATTGTTTTTCGGTTATTTATTGTTATTGTTTTTAACTACTTATTGGTGTTCAATAAAGAAATATTGTATTGTATTGTGTATTGTGATTTATTCAAAAATACTTGTCTTATTTACAAACACATATCATCGATTATAAACATTACTATAGAAAGTGATGCCATCCCATGCCTCTAAACTTGTTAATGCTGCGCCACACAGGACGTATTTGGTTCGAACTGATCGACGCGCGGCGTGCACCTCTGTACGGGAAGCGACCGCGCCCGCGTCCCGCACGCTCTCCGTTCAACCCAGGAGCGTTCTGTGCGGCGAAGCCATAAAAGTTTACTTTTCTTTCATACTAATATGAAGCTACAAAAACTAGAAAACGTCATAGACTAAATAAGAAGTCTTATTTAGTCTATGGAAAACGTAAACAATTCACTGACATGACACATGTCATGGATAGTGTTAACATTTTCTACATTAGTAAATATTATAAACAATGTTCCCTTCGTTGCCAGAACAGGCACCTTTTGTGTCTACATTATAGTTAAACAGACCTAAAAATAACCTGTTCAAAAAAGGTTTCGTTAAAATGTAGTTACTACTAGGTATATCAATGTATAAGTCCCCATAAAAATCATTAATGTGTTCTGAAACATTTTTTATGCTATCTTATGACTCCACATTCGATGAAAATCGATATTCCGCTCAAGTAATTCCTAAAACCCAACTGAAATTGTTTAATAACTAGCGAGTTCTACATCAACCGTACTCGTTCTCACTGCGGAGACAACATTGAATGAATGAATGAATGAACGATTCACAAACATGGTTATTTCATATTATATCAAAATGAGTAATTGGACAGATTTTAATCCTGGTGGGAAAACATTAAACTAATGTTTTCCGAACAGGATTAAAATCTGTCTAATTACTCTGTTTGATATTATATGAAATAATCATGTTTATGTTTGGGTACCAACGATTTGTTGACCTGTGATATGGTGTACCAATGCCCTCCGTCGGTAAATTTGTTTTTTTTTTACATAAATATATTTACAATAGACAATATCTGCATACAATAAATTAAGGTTAACATTATTTTATATTATACTAGCTGTGACACACGGCGTTACACGCAGAGGGCACAATAGTTACTTTTTGTGGGCCATGTTACTAGAATGAAACTTTGGAGAGTTGTTCGGCATAAGACAGCGATGACTTATTCAGAACTCTCCAAAGTTTCAACACAACCTGATGAATGGTTTAGGAACATATAGAGGACAAACGTACAAATACTCATATTTAATTTAAATAATAATAATTTACCGAAAACATATTGTAACACATTATACATAAATATTACATTAGAATTTGTCATACATTCTGTATAAACATAGTTACATTTAGTTATGTTACTGCGGGCCCCAGACGAGGCTAGGCCGATATCTTGGTGGCCCAGAGGCTGTTACTCAGCTGGATTTGTCGCGCGCGCGATAATGACTACATACCACTAGTTTTGGGTTTGATTTGAATCAAGGTCTTATCACCCACACCGTTTATATATTTGGATTTAATTATTTGGGTATGACTGAGGTAGAAAGATCGTTATGATATGGTGATTTTGCTTACGTGCACATAAATCCCACGATCCTAAATAAGGTATTCCGCGGCACGCTCGCTCGGCTCGCGCGTTGTAGTCTATAGTAATTACGGCATTCTTGCTTCGCTCGTCGTTGCCGCAATAGAAGTCTTTTCTAGGCTATACAACATGCTAGGCGTCCTAGTCAATAAGCACTAAAATCCCTTTCATAAGTTTGGCGTCAGATGTGGAGTTGTGCATCACACCCTTGACAATTCTTCTGCGACTTTTCGTCAAAATATCGAATCGTGTGTTTTACGATAGATTATTTAATTTAATTAAAATGGGAATAAGCGTGACTTAAGCGTCGATGTCTAAATCGACAATTATTTCGGCTTCATTCAGTGCGAGGTGGGACGCGACAGCGAGCGCTCCGCCCTCATCCTGAAGAAGGCTTCCGAATGAAGCCGAAACAATTGTCGATTTAGACATCGACAACGCGTAAGTCACGCTAATTCCCGTTTTAATTTTTAATGTAATGGTTCATGCGCGTGAGTCTTTATCAAATTATTATTTAATTTGCGTGTACTGAACGATAACATATTATGATATATTGATTATAAAACAATTCAGTGTCATTAATTACAAGGATAATTATTATCTAAGGACGGATTTGAGGTTCAACAATTTATACTAACCGATTAAACTTTATTAAGGTTCATAAAAATATAATTCAGTCTAAATGGCGATATAAGTAAATGGTCTAATAATCTTTTTTTTTATAAACTCTTTAAAGGCTTTCATACTCCCTACACTAAGTTCGATTTGTGTCGTGGATGCCGGAAACATTCACATCACACACATAATCACAACCAGAACTAGAAACACAAATGTCCTTTGGTGAAAAACCTTATGTTCTTTCCGGGAATCAAACCCGCCCCCCGATTACCTATCTTTGTTGCAAACGGTTTCAATACTAAATTGACAAAACTCCTAAGAAATAAGGTTCATTTTTGCTTAATTTTAATTGAAACCGCGTGCAACAAAGATACGTAATAGGGGGTCCGATACCCTTGCTTCGAAGGCGAACATCCACCCAACGGGCAGTTCATAAATAGTACAAAATATGCTTGTTTGCGTAAACTTGATTCCCTACCTACAACATTACATTTTTTTTTCTACACACCTGTGAGAATAAACAAACTAAGTTATGAAAATAACTAAAACTCGATTTTTTCGAGTTTCTATCACCCACATTGCTAAAAACAATTCGCAAAATTATCTACAATAAAAACTAAGCATATTCAGAACTCTTGTTAGAATCAGGATATTCACGTATTTTTATAAAAAATAAAAATAAACAATTTTTCTAACAATCGTTCTAATTTGTTTGAGCAAATGAGCATGTCAGTTTAAAATCTTGCAATATGCAAAATTCAGACGATTTTAAACGGAGTCAGTTTGACCGCCTTTCTGTGACGTCAGAGTACGTCCACAATAATAAAGTCAACTAATCATTGACATCTAAAAATTGTAAACTGACGTCACGAGTCAGTCTAGCCAAAAGTGTGTATTTTGCTAATTTGGATTTCTCATGCATTTTTATCACTTTCAAATTCCTAATTCAAAAGCACTTCAATTATAAAAATATTATATAGGTGTAATTCTATACATAAAAAATCTATCTATCTAGGACAGTATCAAAAAGAAAACATTAAAGAATGAGCCTATTCCAACAGCTAAATCCAAATTCCCATGTATCCGGCTGAACTACATTCACGCTACAGTGATGCTGGAGAGCACTTGTCTCCCGAGCTTCTCCGCGATAAAGTCAATGATGGTGAACACCAGCTCCCTCCGGCTGGCCGAGCAAGCCATCAGAATGTCCACGGCTCTGACATAGTCACTCGCATCCAGCCTCCGGAGGAAGTTGAATACTATGAAGAGCAGTTCCTTTAACTTCTCCTTGACGGAAGTCCAGATTTCTCGAAGGGAGACCACAGCTGGAAAAAATACATATGGAATTTATTTGCTGCATTTTTTGCAGTTCTACAGTAAAAAAATCTAATTTATTTGATTGTGGCATTGCCTATTTAGGTTGAATACGTACCTATTCTACTTCTAGCGTGTATATCACGTTCGATCACATCATCACTTACCAACAGGTGAGATTGCGGCCAAATGCTAGCATATCAAACAAGATAAATAAAATCGAATCACACAACGTCATAAATTCCTTTCTTTATGTATGAATTCAAACTGGTCGTTAGGTTAGTTAAGCAGTCGGGTTCAATACCCGGCAGGAACAAAAGTTTTATCCCCAAGGAAAATGTGTTTCTGGTTCTGGTTGTGTGTGTGTTGTGAACGTTTCCGGCACCTACGACACAAGTAATCGAACTTAGTGTAGGGCTGTTAGTGTGAAAGCGTTTATGTTTATGTAATGTTAATTAGATGCTCTATATTACGTTTCATGTTATACTGTTTTTAGAAAAGAGGCAAGCAATTTGTCTTTTGATAAGCTTCACGCCTAATTAACAGGAGCTTCACCCATTGAAAACAATGTACTTTTGTCCACCATCCACCAGGCATTGAACTCCTCCTAGTGAGACTATATATAAGAAGTAGACATCGGTCGAGTGCTTTAAAAATTAATGCCTTCCGTGAAATTTGTCGTCAAACAACAGTCTAAAAATATACCTTTATTACCATACGCAAATTAGGTTAAAAAGTAGCCTACTCATATGTATTTTCAGCCTACAACTATCTACACATTACATTTCATCCAAATCCGTCCAGCCGTTACAGGGCACTTTGTTTCATATATTATAGTTAACAGGCTCACACACAAACACCAACATCCTTTCAGATTTATAATATTACCCTGATTAGGTAGAGAGGCGTTCACTTTTAGATCAGACAATCTCTATTTCCTGATCCCACCAACATCATGAAGTCTAAGCCAAGCATACTAAATACAACAGAAACAATTACTGTGTAAAATGAATTATTTTTAATGTTATATTTCTGGTTTGAATGTACTGTTAAATGATTGGATGAGCGCCCCTCTCCTCGTCATCTCCCAGGCTTGTGAAGGTCTGTGTCTGAGTCAGGTCTTCCTTTAAGTCTGCAATTTCAACCGAAATTGAAATACTCACAAACATACTAATGTAATAAATGAGAAACTTTACGAGGAAGTATTTAAAGAAACAAGCAATATAATAATATCAAAAACCAATCAAAAACCTTTTTATATTACCGTTTTCGTTAATAAGACCTATTTAAGTGATAAAAAGCTCAGTTGTATGTATTTTGTTTATTGTTATATGTATTGATAATTTAAACGTAAGCAAAGCTTAAATAATTAAACGTAAGCAAAGCTTAAATAATTAAACGCAAGCAAAGCTTAAAAAAACCGACTTCACCGCTTTATCTTTGGAACCTTGATCAAATTTAATGTATTAAACACACATTATTGACTATAACTCAAAAACTTGAGATCAGATCTTGATCAAATTTCCATGGGACTAAATGGAAAGCACCAGCTTTCAAATAAAAAAACAATCATCAAAATCGGCTCACAACGAATGAAGTTATGAGGTAACTTTTGAAGTCGGTAAAACAAGAACATCATCAAAGTAGTCCACAAAATAGGCATTAATTTTCATATTTCAAGAACTACTGATCAGATCTTGATCAAATTTAAATGGGACCAATCAAAAAGTAACATCTTTCAAATTAAAAAAAAATTTTCGAAATCGGCTAATGTGGAGAGAACTAATAAGGTATAAAACATATAAAAAAAAAAAAACAGTCGACTTCAGTACCTCCTCCTTTTTTGGGAAGTCGGTAAAAGCCGACTTCACCGCTTATATTTTGGTTTTGGCTTGATCGATTTCTACAAAATTTATATGGGACCACCTCTGAAGTATAATCTACCAAACAAAAAATATTTTGAGAATCGGTCCACAAATGGGGAAGAAATCGGTGAACATACATAAACTCACTCTGTAACTCACTCTGGGCCTTTCCAACTCCTCCAAATCCTTATTTCTGCATGTTATTCTTATTATCATACAGGCTACATTTAGTATAGATGATGACGAATTCATGAGCAAGTGTGACAATTACCATCAGGCAAGCACCTTGCTCATATCATCTCTCAAATACATAAAAAATATCTTATGTTATTTCAGGTAGTGACCATCTACCTATGTTCAAAATCTCAGCAAAATCAAATCAGTAGTTTTGGCATAATTAATTATCATCCAAACATATTTAAAAATAACCTCATAAAGTACATTTAATAAATCTTATTCTGTTGCATTTAAAATGCAATATGTAGAAAGAGTTCATTTATATACCTTTTGCTACATATTTAATAGAGAATAGCATACTAAAAAAAAAACAAACAAACGCATTCACACTCACAGCCCCACACTAAGTTCAAATACTTGTATCGTGGGTGCCGGAAACATTCACATCACACACACATTACACCCAGAACCAGAAGCACAAATATCCCTTGGGAAGGAATTAGTGCTCCTGCCGGGAATCGAACCCAGGACCCACGGCGCAGAGGGCAGACACCTGTCCACTGCACCAACTGGGTCGTCAATATGCTACATTATGCTATTCTCTATTTTTATCTTTGAAATTTCATATTTTTCAACTGCCCACTAGCTCAGTTGGGAACATGTCTACCTTCTAAGTAGTTTTAATTGTGATTTAAAGGAGGAACAAAACTACAAACAATAATATAATGGTTACTGATGTGAATTCTTTTCCAAAATATGTGCAATTTGTCAAAACATGCTATACCTGTGTTTTCCTTTATCCACACCACCACTCACCACCAGATGAGATAATGGTATAGTCTTACTCTTATTTAATGTGGGTATAGTAAGGCCCGCACTGACTTCCCACTAGGGGTGTATTTCCCACTGCCAGGAACTACACCAGCTCCTTAAAATAATGGAGTGTAGTTTAAGTGTGCTGGCATAACTGATCCAGTGGAAAAGCTGTTGCATTTGATTTCTGTGAGTATTTCAGTTTTGTCAAATGTTGCTCTAGCATTCCAATGGTGGTCTATCAGAACTAGGAAATAAATAACTTTATTTACTGGAGACTCCAACACCTGTTGCTCCACCAATGCCAGCCCCGATAGCAGCGCCAAGCCTGCCTCCCGTGTAACCTCCGAGGATTCCCCCAGCGAAGGCCATCGCACCAGCCAACAGGGCAGTCTCACGGTCCCATACTATTTCTATTTGGAACATGTCCGCTGAAAAGCAATTTTGACATAAAACACATAGTTTCGCTTCATTCAGAAGCCTTCAGGATGAGAGTGGAGCATCGCGTCCCACCTGAGATAAATAAAACACATTTTTTATTATCCTTTGATTGGGTAGCGTTTAACCATTGTCCCACCTGATGGTAAGTGATGATAATGTAGAGGGTGGTAAAACACGTTTGGTCACATTTTACGCCATATTGGCCATATTGCATGCTAGACTAAAATATTATCAAAATCTGTTAAATTAGAAATATACTCCGAGTATACCACAGCAATACACAAAGAATGCAGTAATTATTATTGTGTCCTTGAGTTTATTGGTAAATATGTATAATTTCCATAGCAGACCAAAATCAAAACATTAAACTTACAAATGTTAAGTAAAATTTGTTCCATCCAGTTTGCATCAAACCTTGCTACGTTTGAATACGGCCTTAATTGAGACATCGTTTTATGCAGGTATGTACGTAAATTCAAGAAGTTGGGTTCTGTTGGATCACAAAATTATAAATAAAACTAAATATTTGGCAATCGACTACTATGATGATTCTACTTTACGCAAAACAAACTGAAAGATAACACTCTCCTCTCCTCACTTTGCCGCCCCCGCTCGTACTATATGACATGACTTTGAAGTTTAAACTTTATTTGACAGTACCTATTTACTAATTCCGTCAAACTACGGTGGAGTTTATAGTATATCTCGGAATTCCCGCTGGTCCGGGACTTACCCGGAGAAAAAATTCTAATATCTCACACACACTTTCGGATTATATGTTAGTGCTATAACAAGACCTTAAAACGGGAATTATGGGCGTGGAATAAGACAGGCGTTTGATTGGTATAATTAGATGTTTATTTGGCTGTCGTGTGTCGTCTTACTTGTATCGAGAAGTGTGAATGCCGGCTCGGGCGGAAGGCCCGACGCGACGACGCTGGGATATCGACTATCTGCCGTAATACATAAAAACATTTATAAAAATAGAGGGGCAGGCTCCTTAAAATAGTACATTCTGTATTATTTGTTCAAGAATATAAAAATAGTAACTGTCTGGATAGATAGAACTAATAATCCCTTCACTCCTTCATATCTAAAAGAAAACTTCAAGTTCTTTGACTTCTCCAATTCCCTGTTGCTAAGGTCATCGGAAAACTTGCGTCTCAAAATGCCAGCGCACAGCACGAGCTTCTTCCATTCTTCTTTTACCATAGAAGCCGTGCGGCTCTGGAATGCTCTGCCTGTGAATGTCAAACGCGCGCAAACTCAAGAGTCATTTAAAACTCAAGTCAAAAACTTTTATTTATCCAATCTGTAAACGCTACTATATGTGCGTGAATTATATATGTTAAATAATATGTATTATAGGTACTTATATGCAAGTATATTCTGATATGTATTGTTTATGTAGTTGTATGTATTGTTTATGTAGTTTAAACAATGTTTAAACTACAACAATAACAATGTTTTTGTTTTTTATCTTTTGTTTTTAAATCTATTTGATTAATTTCGCACCACCATCCCTATATTGTTTTTTCGTTTATATTTCCATCCAAAGGTTGTCTGGAAGAGATCGCTCTTAGCGATAAGACCGCCCGTTGTACCTATCTTTATAAGTTTCTCTGTAAGTTGTATATATCTTTTGGTGTCAATAAAGAGTTTTTGTATTGTATTGTAACATAAGTGTACTTATGATGCTCCTAATCCTGGGAGTCACTTCTCTTTAACAGGAGGTTATGTAAACTATTACCATTATTACACCTATCACTAGATATTAACTTTGAGTAGTGGATTTAAAATACTATCTAGTAAAAATTAGAAGCCAAAGGCATATGAAGTGCTTATATACAATAATTTATATGCAAGCTTAAAAAAAACCGACTTTACCTCTTTATTTTCGGAACCCTTGATCAGATTAAATGAACTAATTACGCATTATTGGGGATAAATTAAAAACATCTCAGATCTTCATCAATAATCCCCATTAACCCGAATTGAACCCGTAATGGGGATTATGATACTAAAAGTCTCAAAATCCCCATTAAAGGGGATACCTAATGGGGATTTTGACACTAACCCAATTTTAATGGGATCACATGGGAAGTACCAGCTATCAAGCCAAAAAATTCGTTGAAATCGGTTCACCCAGAAAGAAGTCGTGAGGTAACATACATACAAAAAAAACACAGTCGAATTAAGAACCTCCTCCTTTTTGAAGTGGGTGAAAAGTAGAATTCATTGTGATTTGTTGACATTTTAAATAAAACCCGTATATTATGAGCAAATAAAATTAAATAATATGTATTGGATTTCTTTATTCATAAGCCATAGTACCTAGTCGCATGATATTGACATTGTAATAAAAATTATCTAGATTTCGCAAATACAAGTATTACAATATTAGTCCGATTATTAAAATGGGTATTTAGCCAATCACATATATATATTTTACACCGACATTTCATGTACCTGATAATTATTACACTTGCAGACATCATCCTAATACTTAAATTCATAAAATAAAATGGGTATTTGACTTCAGCCAGCTGAATTATAAAATTATAGTAAATATCCAAATATCATTGAGTCACATAAAATCTATACAAATTTTAAAGTGTGTTACAGTTTCAATTACATCAATATTGTAAAATGTATCAAATCTATATTAAAAAAACAAGAATTAAAACAGTCTCAGTAAATTCTTATCATAAAAGTCATATCTTAACTACAATTACAATCATAATTAATAATTATAAGAATCCTGTCTATAACTTACAGATTATTTCAATAAACATTAGATATTGTAATAAAATCATTATTATATAATATTATGCAATAAAAACCTGTCATAATAATATTAAGCCTAACAATAACCTACATAATAACAAAGTATACTTCTAATAATATCTTTCCTATCCAAACCAATACATTATATTTGTTACACATATTTTGTCTACAGATGCTAATGGATACCAAACATATTTCTTACAATAACATATTCTCCACATGAAAAATAAAATCATAAATTAAAAAGAAATATTAAGCTGCGGTAAGACTGGATAAAATCTTTTTTCCTAGAATAGAAGATGCAGTTTCTAAAACTAACATACCCAGCTGGATAGAGCACCCGCTAGATCCAGTCAGGAATAGAGCCGCTTTCTTGTAGTCTTCCAGACCCATCCCCGCTAAATAGTCATAGACTATCTCGAATAGCTCGCCTAGTTTCACCTTGATGTCCTGCCAGATCTCTCTCATGGTCACAGCTGGAAAATGAAGGTAGGTATTAATGAATTTGTTATATGCAAATAAATGTTTTGTAAGTTTTCCTACCTATATTCCATGATCACTAAGTAAAAATAAAATGTTTACTTGGTCATAATTTTTGTTAATAATAATATTATGATTTTGTTCCTTCAGGTACCTAAATCTCTGTAGATATAGGTTCTAGCTGCCCAAAATGATATTATATATATTTTTATATAAAAAAACAAACAATTTATGTATTATCTTAAATTATTTCTATTATCTTTAACTCTTTTTTTATAACTTGAGTATTTATATTGTAAAACTAATTATATTAATTATTTTATATTTATAGGGTAGAAATAAATAGATCACATGAAAATATTTTTGATGAATAGATTTTATGAAGATTTTTGGAAACAAAACAGTTCAAAAAATCAAAACGTAGCCGATAAAAAAAATTCACATGCACTGAGGCACATAATAGTATTTATTTAAATGTTTTAGTCCTAACTTCTGCTAATATCCTACATATAATAACTACCTTATTCGTAGCTAACATCGTTGATTTAGTCTAATCTAATAACTTCATAATGAAGGTAAAGTTACGTAACTGTTAATAGAGTGTTCTAGCAAACATCTACCCTTAATGAAATTTCATTAGGAGCTCTCATAAGTTTAATATTTTGAATTAATGAAAAAATATTGTAAATACATACTACAGTGTTTAATATATACATTGAAACAAATTAAACTGATCGGAGTTACTGAATATGTTTAAATAAATCTTTAAAATATTTCCTACCTTCATTTTGATGTTAAGAAAAAACGTTACCATTGCAGAAACTAACAATATCAAAGACAAATCTAAAAAGACAAATATAAAATGCAGGTTTTGTGTATCGATATTAAATTACTTACCAACAATCCCGAGTCCACAAGCACCACCGATAGCACCGCCAACGGCTGCTCCAACCTTTCCTCCATAATGGCGCCCGATTAGCCCTCCTGCTAACGCCAGCCCTGTGGTTACTACCAGCGCTCCTTTTGCCCTTTTGTCGCTCAAAATCACGCGGAAATCAAACTTATCACTGATACGAAGTATTATATTTTCTATTTTAGTAGGGTCGAACGGCAATGCGCACGAGGTCGATCTCATCGGGCACACTTCGTAGTCGTCAGAATCGTATTCCTCACGTGAACAACTCATGTTTATTTTATTGGTTACAGTGGTCTTCTCGCGATCACGCTTGGTTTGAAAGTGAAAAAATATTTTTTATGTTGCTTGATAATTCTCTTTGCAAGTATTTTATCGGGAACTCCCCAACTAACGACGTTCACACTGGAATTGAGGACAAGATAAGGTCGTGCGCAGATCTAAAAAAAATATGATTCACTATGGATTCACTTCATTCGTTCATTCTACCCATTGTTGCCCGAGTATAAAATCGAATACCGGCATAAAATTACTTGAATTTCAAGATGTAAAGAGGGCATTATATTATTATTCAGGCTTATTCGTGATAATTTGTTGTATCATATGCTGAATCTCTGAAATGGCTCTTTTTTTCGGATGTAGTATGCAGGGGGTTTCGGGGGCGATAAATCGATCTAGCTAGGTTTCATTTTTAGAAAACGTCATATACCAAAAAAAAACCGAGCAAAGCTCCAAAGACTAAAGAGCATATAACTAGCAAAGCTCGGTCAACCGTACCCATCGAGATAGGAAACAAACCTACGTTTTGTAAAAGGAGGGCTGACTCTGTCGAAAATCTGTGTCCTAGTGAGAGGTCACAAAAAACCCCTGTGTCCCTTTTCTTTAGGGTAACCCTGATTTTGCGATTTGTAGGATAACCTTTTGAGCCATTTGAATTATGTTCTACTTGAATGATATTTAACTGTGTAATCATGCTACAATATGATATCTAATAAAAATCTTATTATAAAGTCATTCATAAATATAAACTAAAATATACATATATGCGTAATTACCATCCACACTGATGTTTCAAAATGCATTTAAATTTAATTAAAATTATATATATTTACTAGTATCTATTATACTAGTATTTATATTCGCGGCTTCGTCCGCTTATCCGACTATAAAAATATATACGTATATGTGTTTGTTTTTATACCCAGAAGAACGCCGGTTGGGTCAGCTATTAACTATTATGAAAGACTAAGTTACTTTCGGTTTAATTGACCGAACGAGCGCAATGCGGGAACGAAGCGATTTCATTTCAGCTTAGGCAAAATTGCTTTCGTAGGTCCGGATTTCCGGTTGTTCTCCTCTACAGGTCGCATTTCTCAACCAATTCTCGTGATATTTTGTGAGCAGGTTCGATATTTTTCAAAATGGCGGAGATATTTGCTGAAAATTGTTGTAATAAGCTTCTAGATACATTTACAACCCATGTTTAAATTTATATCCTAGAATAAAGATAATCCATGCATCGATGACAGATGTTATTACTACATTGATATGTCAGAATCTTGGTAAATATTAATATTATTACATACTTATATCAAACTTATTTATTCATCCGAAAGTTTGTGTGTAATTGTGGCATTATTTAAGTATGTCTATTTTCTCTTCACGCGGCAACGGCTGAATGAATTTTGATAAATTTGGAATGTACGCAGCTTATGCCTAGGATTAACAAATAGGCTGCTATTTAACTTGACAAACGCAGACAAAGCTGCGGGGCGGCACGGCTAGATCATTAATATATCCATAAAAAATCCAATGTAGGTAAACCCTAACTTTTATGACAACTAACTGACATAAATTGTTGTGTACAAATTATTGTCGAAGAGTGTGACCCAATGCAAAATTAAAAATTACTAATTTCTTCAAGCCAACGCTAACACAATATTTTAAGAATGAAACATATGCCATAAATTTTGGCCTATAATAGTTATATATTAAGAAAAATATAACAATGCTATAAATTATCGATAGGAAATAAGCATACAATTTACATACTGTCAAGTATTTTTTTAAATCTTTATTTTTATAAAATTACACCTATAATATAATTTTCTTATTTAATTGATTTTTATTAGGAGTTTTAATAAATAAAATGAATGGGAATTTCAAAATAGCAAAGCGCTCGCTATTGGCTAAGCTGATCATGACTAAGTTACACATTTTTGAGGTCACTGATTGGTCAACTTTCCTTTTATTGTATTTGTTTTTTCAAAATAGCTGTGTTTAAATTTGCTAAACTTTTTTTCTCCGCTATATGGAGTCAATTTGAACTGACTTCAACTTTCCGAAATGTATCCCTACCAGTAACTAACCATCTCGAGCGCACTAAGCGTTTTGCCTCCACATTCATTGTGCGAACCGCAAAGGAATGGAGCTCCTTACCTGAGTCGGTTTTCTTGATGAGTACAATATGGGAGTCTTCAAGTCGCTAGTAAATAGGTATCTTCTAGGCAAGCTTGCTCCATCGTCGACCACATCGTCGCTTACCATCAGGTGAGATAGTGGTCAAAAGTTTACCTTTATCGAATAAAAAAACTGATTGCATTTTCCAATGCCTATTTATTCGATATGAGATGTATTGTTATGAAGAAAGATTTTCTTTCCGGTAATGTATTAACGGAAACAATCGAATAAAAATGTATGTATATTCCATATTCACAAACGTATTAATCAATATAATCATAATTGAGCGTCAAGAAAGAACAAACTACGAACACACTCATTGATAACATTAGTAGGAAGTATGATAGTAGGATAACTTTATTTTGTTTTTATAAATTGCGGATGTAGTTGTGCAGCTTGGCTTGTATACCCATATACCAAAAATAACATCAGAAAACTTATACTATTAGGGAAAAAAAATCGGTTTGTTGAGAATAGTTTGATAACAAAGTTAATTTATTATATTTAGTGTTAATCCCGATAATGTTGTTAGGCTTCAAGCAGGATGCAGACGCCGCGAAAATTAGTGTTATTGGGGTGCGAACATTAGTATTATTATCGTGGGAACTCCGCCGTAGCCTCTGCTCTCGCCGAACCCTGTTCGACACGTGTTTCGCCTCTACACGAGGCATCCTCAGGAGCTGTTGACTCGCCGAACGCTAGAACGAGAGTAGTTTGATAGTAGGTAGGGCATTTAGAAACATATTCTGTAAGGTTTCGATTAAACATATAATTACGACAGATAAGATAAGATCTTATTATTACTACAGACTATAATTTCTACCATTGGGAAACTTTTTTAGAACTAGTCGCTCTGTGCGAGAGGGACACAGGGGTCTTTTCTAACCTTTCACCCGATTTCATCGGGACCGCAACCACGATTGGTTCTTTATGCAATTGATACAACGATTTGACATTGTAAATACGCTCTAAGTCAGTTGTGATAAGATTCCATGCATGTTTGATATTCGGCACTGTAAGTTTGTCAGTTATCCATCCTATTACTTTAGCTACAACATCCTTGACCGTACCTCGGGTAGTTATTCTTTTCTATGATCCGTGCTGTTATTAATCTATGAACGGAGTCAAACGGAGTGATTATCAAGGATGTTGTAGCTAAAGTCGTAGGTTTGTTTCCTATCTCGATGGTGATTATACAATATCTTTGGGAGTGATTACATTACATTATCTTTGATTGTATCTACAATAGAACAAATTGTATGTTCTGTGTTCTTTTATTTATTTATTTATAAGTTTTTGAATTACCTACCTTAACACTGGATTGATATCGTTGACCAAGTGGCAATTACCTACAATGGAATACGGGTCAGGCGTAGGGATAGCGCAGAAGCTAGCTCTTGAGAAGCGGCTGCTTGAGGAAGAGAGATACATTGTTCAGACACTCAAAAAAGTGAAGCAGGAGCGGCATGGATTACAGGTAGAATATTTAAGCTGTAAAAAGAAGTAAATGAATTGGCTTCAGTGGTCGGGGCAGCCCCCGGTACTCTGATCCCATTGAGGCTGCGTCCATCCGATTGCCTTGAAAAAATCATTGCGCAATATGCTACTTATGGTATACACACGGTTACTTACCCTTGGAAATTGGTAAGACACTCCTTAGTAAGTGGGAACCTACTAAAGTGTCATACCTTTTTTACATCATAGCGTAGACGCAAATTATTACTATTTATCATACGCCTTTTTTTTACTTTACATAGTCAAACTTTTGACCACCATCTCACCTGATGGTAAGCAAAAATGTGGTTGATGGTTCTAGAAGCAAAACACTTTGTGCGCATTTGTGGAATGTCATATAACCTTATATAAGATTAATTTGTATTTAATACTGTAACAAAAGCTAAATAGGAGTTCAGACTTCACTCCAAAATTTACGCATTTAATAGAATAAAAAATATATCATAATATGTTATTTTCATCAAGACACCCAACATACTGAAACAAATTGTTAAAAAAAAAATCACAACCCATTCACTTGATGACACTCAGACTGTACAGTTCAGGGAACAAAGACGCAGGCAATGAGTTCCACTTCTTCTCTGTATGGATGATAAACTAAGAAGCCACCATAAATAGATGATGTTTAACAGTTGTCTTGTTTTTTGATATAATCTTTTTTATGTTTCAGATTGAAAGAATGCACTTGATCAGTTTGTTGCAACAAGTTCTGAATAAAGGTAGGAACCTAAGTAGGGATATACCTAATAGCATGGTACCAAACATACATTTTTATTGTTTACTATAATATTATAAATGTTCCCGTAAACCGACCACGTTAACTGTTCACATCATCAAATTATTCCAGAGCACCAACAGTAGTAACATCTATTGTTACGAGCCATTCCTTCCACTCTTCCACATGTACTTCCACTCTTGGCATCAGCATCACTTACCAACTATGATAATTGTGAAATCTCAGCTTATGTGGAACTGAAAAAGATTTTTCCGCGTAAGGCTCATAACATCAAATTTCTTGTTAGATAAACTTCACAAATTTAGCAAGTAACTTGGAATTGGATGTTTTGAATCCAACATGGGGTAGCCTAGATTCCTTAGGGTGTTCATTACTGCCAGGGATTAGGAGTATGTAGTTTATGACTAGGATATTGTTTTTGGTGAATAATTCTGTCTACCGTTTGATTTGAGAATTTCACAATAAAATGTGGCACATTTAGTTTCGGCAAATTACTTTTTCTGTAACTTAATTCTTAAAATCTGTAATAAAACCAGCATTAATTAAGAAAGCTTACTATAAAACAATCAACTATATTAATGACAAGGATGCATGGAGGCAAACTGCACAAGCTTTCTAGCGACTACATAATATAGTTATACCTAGGTTAATATAGTTATCTATTATTTTATTTTATTTTTTATTCTAGATAGGCAAACGTTTGACCGCCATCTCACCTGATGGTAAGTGACGATGCGGTCGATGATGGAGCATGTTTGCCTAGAAGATGCCTATTCACTCGTGACTTAAAGACTCCCATATTGTATTTATCAGGAAACATATAGCAGTGTGTCGCTTAAGAGACTGTCTCGATTAGCGTTAAGGAAGGAAAAAAAAATTAAAAAATGCGCCGCCGAGTTTTTTGCCAGGTTCTTCTAGAGATGGCTGTAATTTCACGCAGTCTGGCAGTAGAATCATTAACTTTCATGAGTGCCCATGTGAATAAACGTTTTGATTTTGATTTAATTTGATTTGAAAATATTGATCTGTATTCTCTCTATGGTACAAACCACTGTTACTGCATGAAAATATGCTAAAAACCACAATGTGCTCACCCGTGCTAATAAAATGTAACTTATATGTTTAAACCTCATTTTCACAGATAAATATAGACGTTTTGATTTTATATGACCAAAGTTACAGACAGTTAACTGATGTTTACATTAACAGGAATGCCTCATAAAGCTCCAAGTTCCAGAGCTCCAGCCCCACCGACAGTACCTTCAAATGTGTGTCCATCTCAAGATGTACAAGCCAGTACTTCTCATGAGTTGACAACTCCCACGGCTCTCCAGCAACCAGTAAAGTTGGCCCCAACATCTCTAGCTGAGGAGTTCAACTTTCCAACTCTTGATACTGTATCTCATCTTGATGTGGAGCTTAATCTGACTGTGCCGCAACATCCATTCTATGGTGAGTACAGTCAGCTAATTAAATTTTAGCAGTTTCAAATTATGATCCACAATGATTTCAATCATAAATGTAAATAATTCAAGTTATAAAAACAAGTTGGTGTAGTTAAATGACTGTTGGTGCTGGGTTTGTTTCCTGATGGACACAAATTTACCTCCAAGGCATATTTGTTTTATGAGGTAGCTATGTGTTATGTGTGATGTGTATTTCCGGTGTTGAATTCTGTTTGTGTCGCAGAGTGTTGTGCCAAACAGGTGTGAGTGTTGCCATCTACACTAAGATGTTTCCAGTACCAATGATACAAGTCTTCAAGCTTAGTGAGGGCCTGTTAACATTAAAAAAAATGACATCTAGCCTAGTGTTTACTAACCACCCTCTACTTACAAATGGCGAAATAAAGATCTAATGCCTATTTGTTGCCTATTTGTATATAGAAATAACTGAGTTTTTAGTATTGACTATTTGTAACTGTTATTTCAGAACCAGAACCGGAGGAGATGGAAGAGATAGAAAATGATGATTACGAGATAGAAATCAGCATGTTGATGAATGGGAAACATCAAACTAAGTGAACTTATCGAGATCTCTTGGGTACACATTTGTAACCTCAATGACAGTTTACTTATATTGTTGACATTATCTCGCATTTGCTTGAAACAGCGAAGGATGAGGGATCTCACTAGCAGTATCTTTGTTCCATAATTGGTATAATTTGGGAGCAGGTTGTGACATACATATATTAATTATACAGAAGCTATGAGCCAATTGTCTATATTTCCTAAAACTAAATTTCAATGATATAACATCTAAATAAGATACCTATACACATCTAAATTTATCAGAGCGCCTGTTTAAGGCAACGCGTGATCAAAATACTGGTACTGATTTGGATCAACATATTAGTAATTCTCAGGCTGTGTCGCCATCATTATGGGAATGCTATCCACTGGTAGTAGTCTTGACCACTTGAGGTTACCTAAAACTCGGTGCCTTGTAATGATGACGAGATAAAGATTACAGGCAAGCATGCTACTAAAAAAGTACCTCATGATTTATTTCAGGGTCTAAACCCTGAGTCCTCGAGAAAACTGAACTATATATTATTATAATTAATGTTGTGTACGGCTTGAAACACGTCTAAATTTCGACTTACTTTGTAGTATCGAGTATCTTACTTTGTAGATCGGCGGTTGCTGAGCACGCCCACATTCCGGACACGAGGCATTACCTACGTTTCGATAAGGTTTCGGTGCTCGCGCGGGAGAAGTTTTTTGTTCCGCGTAAAGTACGCGAAGCTATCGAAATAAGTCGGTATCCTAATTTTAACCGGGATAGTGGGTGGATGATACCGCCGGCATGGAAACCGGTGCTCGACGCCGATAACGCCAATGCATTGCTGTGGAAATGCGAGACAGACATTACAAGCACAGTGTGTCAGCATCATGACGTCACGGAGACAAGTGACTGTGACAACTCAGACGCCGAGCCAGCGACTGGAGTGCGGCAGGACGCACCACCACCACCACCCGATGCGGCTCCCGCGCCCTCACGTCGCCAGTCACGCGCCGAGGCTCGAGCCGCTCGCCTCTGCGTATCGCGCGTCTGACTCATCCTGATGAAGGACAACAAATTTGTCCGAAACTAGTCGACTACAAAGTACTTCGAAATTTAGACGTGTTTCAAGCCGTACACAACATTAATTATGTGTAATACTCACGATAGTTTTAATTTTCATATATATTATTATGATATCAATAAATGATGTTGTGGGCTGTATTATTAACAAATACATGTTTCAGAATAAAAATGTTGCATTAATAATTAGGAGTGTGTATTTAAACACCTTTAATCTAAATAATTACACAAAAAGCTATTAACAAAGAATTTAATAGTTTGTCTTATTTAAAAATATACATCAATCGTACATGTACTTATGTTATGTACATAACTATTGGATATACAGATAAAATATTTTACCCTTTCATACATTACAATTTGTCTCGAAATAAATAAATAATCTACTATTATAGAAATCCATATCCTTGCACATGGCAACAAAGATTATAATTGGTTGATTAAAATGTTGTCGTAAATTTATAGCTTTCTCTGTAAATAGATATCTTCACGGTGATACTTAAGATTTTGCCTCATTGCTAGTTGCGGTGGACAACCTTACTAGTCCACGTGGATAATTTATGATTTTAATACTTTAAATTATGAAAATTAAATTATATCTAGACCTGTTTGATATTACTGCATGTACCAGACAGAAAAATATATTAAGTAGGAATAACTTATCAAACCGCCAAGTTATTTCTTGGTAGTTGTGGTTGGTATAACATTTTGTATAAGTATTACAAGTTATTCTTAACCCATTTCGCGCCTGCTATGTTAGCACTATATTGTAGGAATTGAACAACAGTTTAATTATACAAATACAATAACATCCTTAACGGGCCTTATTTCATATCCGACAGTCCAAACATTTTGCAGTCTTTCATAAAATAATCTCATACGCCATCCATTCGAATTTAACTAATAAATAACTAAACGTTCATATGAAGACTACTTTGTACAAGCTTTCTCGATGTATATAATTACATCTACATGATTTTAACTATGGATAAGGAGAATTGTTGATGAAATGCTTTGGGATTACTTACATGGCTTTCTCATAGATTTTGCTCTTCAATAACAGCGTACATGGCGTCTAGTACAACTTTTGTTTATTGTTCATTGCACTAGGCCACTAGAATGAGAGACGAGTAGTTTGCAGAGCTCCAACACTCATCAAACTATTTTGGCGCCACCAGCATCTCAAAGAGGGAGTTATTCACTTTTCTAGCATTTTCATTAACTGTCCATTCATTGTAAAAAAAGATCTAGTTAAAAAGTCTTTATTCGTTATTTTGAAGAGCGGTGACTCCCGTATGTTTGGCGTTGGACTGCGTATTCAATCAGGTAAATACTGAATGGTTTATTATTTTAATCACCACCAAGGAGCCGGTGGAGAATTACACCAATTATTTTATCAAAAATAGTACTGTCATAGTCTGCTGAAAATGTTGGTCGGAAAACGGCGGATCTTTATTGAAATGATGTCAACCCCCCTCCACTTGGTGGAGTTGTCAGGGGATAACGACAGTTAACTATAGGTACCTACAATAAACAAATAAATGGATCACTTGAGCTTTACTTGGATCACATACCATCAGATGATATAGTGGTCAAGCTCAGAGATAAAGAATAGGCTGGTCTCTCATCTCGAAATCGATTACTATAGAATCCAGACCCTTCTCGTCAATTAGTACGAGAACCACACATGGAAGTAATCCTAGAAACACTAATCATTCTTTAGGATTAAATCATATTATGTAATCATTATTAAACAAAAGATATAATAATTGTCTAGATAAGGGACACTGGTTACTCATAAGTAAAATTGAGTATGTCATTTTAAAACTTGGCCGAGATCATCTAATAAAATAAATTACCAACGGAAAACCTGCGCGTTGGTTATATACCCAGCAAGCTGAGTTGGAACCATTCTGCGACAACATTTAAGAAATACCATTTTTTTTTCACTATGTACACTGTATGTATTTTGCTATCGTTGCAAATTATTTTTGTATACAGTTTTTATACTAGAATTATAATTTACACAATACAGTTCATTCTATGAATCTCGACTAACGATGCATAATTAAATACTATAAGACATTCCTATACACCTTGTATACGACATTTTAATCTAAATAGTTTACATGGAAGAGTAACTGTTGTCTTTAAAAATTGCTTCTGGGTCTGTAAAATAAAATTAATAGTCTCACTTCCCCCTTTTACACCCTTTTAATCTACATAAAATATGGTGACACCCTTATGAAAAGGGTAACAAGATTGCCCTTATGTCCCACCGACTCGCAGACGAGTCTAGAATATTTTCTATTGTTATATAGATTGTGGGATTCAATTTATTTATATTCTATAAATATATTTATTTAAAGATTCAAATATACTAAATTTTAAACAGTTCAGTTAGTCTTTTGACATTACTGAGATAATAAAATATTCCCGGTCAATTTGAGTATATTATGGTCGATGGCATAGATTAAATATCTCTACAGTGTTGAATAATTTTATTAATAATAATCACAACAAATATTAAGTTTAACTCGCTGTTGTCAACGTTCGATAACGAATGCACTATACGTTATACGCACTAAAGCCCGTCCGCTAAGACTTATAGCTAGCGAGACCGCTGTCTCACTTTAGAATTTTGCGGGTACACTGCACCTGTAATCGATTCCCGAACTTTTCGAAGGTCTCTTAGTAAGGTCAGTAATATTAAAAAGTACATAGTTCGCTCTACGTTTCCCGTTCACATGGTATTAGGATCGCCGTCACTTCCGTCGAGTTCGCCCGGAACTAATGTACGACGCACTACTTGTATTCGCCACCCAATTTGTCCTCTTAGATATTTCTATTCGTCCCGCGACCACATATCATTCGGTTATCGAAGCCAATTCGGGAACTAATACACCTACTCGAGTATCGTTCCTCGACGGTCACATTCCTTTCCAAACTTTTTAGAAGTTATACACGTTCTTTAGGCCGCACAGACTCGGCGATTTCCTCGGCAGCGCTTCCAACAAAACCTCGACGTCGAAGGCGATTCGAATCGTCGATGGGAAACGCGACTCCCGCTGTTGTCGGCCCAAGAATCGCTTCGTCTGCAAACTCAACAGGGGCGCATCCACGGCGTCTTCGGACCGCGCACGCGCCGCACGCACACACGGCGGAACACGGCGGCAAACGTCGGCACACGGCGGCACACGTCGCCGCACAGCGGAACACGTCGGCACACGTCGGCGCACAGCGGAACACGTCGGCGCAAAGCGGAACACGTCGGCACACGGCGGCACACGTCGGCGCACAGCGGAACACGTCGGCGCACAGCGGAACACGCTTCGTTGGTCACGCACGCATCGCAACCGCGTTAAACTGCGTCGCACGGAATCCCGTAGAATAGTCTGATCGCCGCGGTCTCGCAGGCAATCACAAAGCGAGGAACAGTCCAGTCGTCGCGATCTTGCACGCAATCACGCAGCGTGGAACAGTCCGGTCGCCGCGGTGTCGCACGCCCTCGCGGCACGGAGACGCGTGTGTGCGTGCGTGCGTGTGTGCGTGCGTGTGTGCGTGGTGCGCATCACGCGTGTCGCGGCGGCGAGTGCGCGCAGGAGGTGTAGAACAAGATGTAGGCGGCCGATGACTTCACCTCGCTCGGGGATATCTCGGACACGAGGTGGTCGTCGTATTTGTACCATCTGCGGGTGAACGGTTTGTATTTTAAAACGACTCCCGACGGAACATAGAGGCGAGATGAACTGGAAAGTAGTCCCCCTCCTAATATATTCGCAGTAACGTAATAACGTTGTCATAAGGTGAGATAAAAGATATTTCAGAACCCCGATCCTTTTGGATTGTGGAAAAATCCACATATATCTCGATATATGTACGTAGGGATCGTTAATTAAAAAAAAACGCTAAGTGTTTTACATCTTTTACGTTTATGGTCACCTAGTGCTTTAATACCGCACTAAAAACTTTTTGGATATTGTACATACAAAAATACTAAAACCACGATAAAAATGGAGGGTAGGAGGTTTAAAAATACTTTACGACATATTCTCATACCTACCAAATATACAAAAAACATATTTTAAATCGGTCGAAGCATTTTGGATGACCACAAACAGCGTGACACGAGATTTTTAAATATTAGAATATATCTAGAAAACGAAATAGTGTGTGTTTGTGTGTGTGATACTGACTTGTTATAGAGACTGCTCTTGCAGTAGGCAGTGTAGTGTCCGCCCTCCATGGAGCCGTAGTGGTTGGAGACCGCGTACAGTTGGTACTGCGTGCCGTTGCTCCCCGCGAGAGAGAATGGCCGCATGTCTAACTCTTCTAGGGGGAAGTCGATGTACGTTTGCTTCTTTCTGTGGATAAAATTAATAATTTTTCATTTTCCAGTGATAACTGTGATACTTATCATATTCTCATGTCACTTCTTATCATCTACCTGTTATTGCCAAGTAGCTCATTATTGTCTCATTACCTTTCATTTACTTATTTATTTTGCTATTTAGCTGAAGTGATAAGTATCACACTTATCATCTCATTTTACCTGTAATTGCCAACTAGCAAATTTTTTTCTCATTTGCCTGTGGTTACTGTCTATTTACTTGTTAAGGTTGTTAACTTGTAAGTGATAAGTATCACACTTATCATCATCTCATATTACTTATCATCTAATTCTGTAAGTGCCATCTATCTCCACGTTAGTTTCTTAAGCTGTATCTCTATAAGTGTCTTTTAGCTACTTATTTTGTCTCTACTCACCTATAAGTGCCATCTATAAACTATTTATTTATAAGTGTCTACAGTACCTTTTACCTTTCACCTATTTACTTACTAGTCTCTATATTTATTTTTTTACGCCTTCACATTCACAGCCCCACACAAAGTTCAATGCCTTGTGTTGTGGTTGCCGGAAACATTCACATCACAAAAACAATCACACCCAGAATCAGAAACACAAATTTCCCTCGGGGAGAAAATTGGTGTTTCCACCGGGAATCGAACCCGATACCCGTTGCTTAAAACGGGTGATTGGACAGTTATTACTATCTAGTAGTCAGCGTAATTTATACCTCCCCTTGAACACTGCTTGTGAGGTTATTGGTCACCACTTTAATAAGCAGTTTTCAACTGGCTTACGGCTTATTATTTAAATTTTTTTTATTCACATCTATCTTAACTCTATTTTATACATTGCAATTTATTACAGCTAATACATACTTTTAAATATAAGAACCGTTTTCCTTGCCGACTTTGAGCAGAACGGTCTGTGCAAAGTCAAGGAATTTTGGTCGGAAATCGTCATCACTTATGACCGGACTTATGATGTAATTGGACAGTTGCAAGGGGCCGTTCAAGTATTACGTAAGCACTATAGGGGGGCGGGGGTCTTTGCTTTGCTTATTTTTGATGACATGGGGGGTAGGGGGTCTAGATGATGATTACGTCATCCGTAGTTATTTACTTTTTTACACATATGGCAACTCACACATCGTCTATGCTTGAAAACGAAACGCATTTTCGGGGATTCCCACGAATAATGTATAGGTATTTCCTTATTTCTAGAATTAGGTAATAAAAAAATAACTTCTGCTCATGAATCAATAATAAAAAACAATACAAGCATGGGGGGGAGGGTATGAGCTTTGCTTACTTTTGCTAACAAGGGGGATGGGGGGTAAATAAATGTAATAAATCTGCTTACGTAATACTTGAACGGTCCCCAACGGGCAATTTAATTATTAATATGTAGTATAATTAATGTTGTGTACGGCTTGAAACACGTCTAAATTTCGAAGTACTTTGTAGTCGACTAGTTTCGGACAAATTTGTTGTCCTTCATCAGGATGAGTCAGACGCGCGATACGCAGAGGCGAGCGGCTCGAGCCTCGGCGCGTGACTGGCGTGACTGGCGTCGACTACAAAGTAAGTCGAAATTTAGATGTGTTTCAAGCCGTACACAACATTAATTATGTGTAATACTCACGATAGTTTTAATTTTCATATTAATATGTAGTGTTTATGATTACCTGTAAGCGTTACACATATATTCCTTGGGGTCTAGGTAGAACCGCTTGAAGTGCACTACTAGCACGGGCGGCAGCCGCGATATATCTAGTTTCTTGAGAGCATCTCTCGGGGCGCGGCACGCGGGGCATTGCCACCCGGAGATTGTTTCCCCATTCAGATACAGTTTCAGGCAGTCCTGAGAAAAAAAATTTTTGTTTATATAGCATTATATTGATAAATTTAGAAAGGAAAAATTATCGCAATAGGACATGACACCCTGTGGCCACGGGTTCAAAACCGGCCTCAAGCTATAATTTTTCCTTTCTTAATTTATCAATAAAATTAAAGTTTTATTTAATGACGTTTAATTTTAAGAAGGATATACACACAGGGGAAACAGTACGGGGAACGCAAGTATTCTCCCCAAGGGAATTTTGTGGTTCTGGTTGCAATTGTGTGATGTGAATGTTTTCGGCACCCACGACTCAAGTCACCAAACTTGTGCGGGGCTGTGAGCCTGATAGCGTTTATTAATTATTAGCCGTGCCACGCGGCTTCGCCCGTTATTATCAAGTTAAAAAGTAGCTTATGTATTAATCCTACGTATAAGCTATGTACAATTGTACATTCCAAATGTTATCCAAATCCGTTAAAGCGTGAAGAGGGCAAACATACTAACACACAAACTTTCGGTTGTTTGATTTCTGTATTTGTTGTTCAACTACAGGATATAACGGATATTATACGTAAGTTTCAGCGTTCAGTGTGAAACCGTTTTTGAAATAGACCCCGAGACAAAATAGATCTAAAAATAATGATTTTGGTGGCCTACCAAATCGTTATTTTCTAACATCGATTATTTTTAAAACCAATTTCTTATCTATAGTGGTCAAATGCTTGCCTATCTTAAAAAGAAGAACATTTCTCAAGCCTTTTTCAACGATAGCCTACAAGGGTAGATAAAAAAATAAAAAATATTTTGCTCCCCACTTACATGTATGGGAGAGGAAGCCGGAAGCCCCCTTAATATTTCCATTTATATAATTTTATTGTCATTTAATTGATCACATCGTCACTTACCATCAGGTGAGATAGTAGTCAAACACTAGCCTGTCACAAATAATAAAAAAAAAAAATAAAAAAAAAAAATCTGGCTTTGGGTCGCAGTTTTACATATTCTATGAGAATTTGAAGTCATTCGCTTACATGGTTCAGACGTTAGATGCCTCTGACAGACGCACGGACGGACAAAGTGCTTAACGACCCAAGTCAACTTAGAGATCTCACTTCGCTCGGTCAATGAGTATGCTGTACTTACACTAAGCGAGCATCGCGCGGCGTTGGCGGGCAGCTCTAGAGAGAGGTTGGAGAAGGACTCGTACGTGACGCTCTGCTTGCCGCAGACGGTGCACCGCACGGTGGAACGGATTTGTCCGTAAAACAGCCGCAGGATTAAACTCTCTTTCGATTTCGTATACTCGTGCCACGCCTTCTCGGACGGCGGCAGGTTGTCCTGGAAAAAGAGGAAAAAGTAATAATCTAAAACAATACCCGCAAGATGATTTTTTTATGCTAAATAGGCAAGAGTTTTTTCAACCACTATCTCGCCTGATGGAAAGTGATGGTGCGGCCGAAGATGTGACATACTTGCCTAGAAAATACCTCTACCTATACTCTTGATTTGAACAAACAAACAAACGCTTTCACACTCACAACCCCACACTAAGTTCAAATACTTGTATCGTGGGTGCCGGAAACATTCACATCACACACGCATTACACCAAGAAGATTTTGAAGTCTCCCAAATTAGACTCCTCGGGGAACAATGATGCAGGCAATGAGTTCCACTCCTTTACTGTAAGGACGATGAACGTAGAAGGGAAACGCTTCGTTCGAACTGGAGGTATGTCAACCATAAATAGATGACGTTTGAAAGTTTGTCTGGTTGTTAGATGGTGAAAGAGGCATGGTGGAATTAGCTCATGTAATTCCTGCGCGCACTCTCCGCGAAGCCGCGGGGCACGGCTGGTACATTATAAAATAAAGATTTCAACGAATCGTGAACCTCGTTCTTTTTTTGGTGTCGGTAAAAAATGTGAACATGTAAATTGATCTTTAAAATACTTATTCATCGACATTACATAAAGAATATTCATCCTGAACAAGTTAAAAAAAATCAATATTTAACTCTATTTATTTATATCTTATATATTCTGATTATGTGTTAGTTATACATATGTAAGTAGTATATTGTATTTATTTAATATATATATATTTTTTAACTCTTTGTTTATTTTCAAATTATTTGATTTAGTTTATTCAAAACTCATTATTTTTATATACGCGTATCTTTAAGCTGCACGCCCAAACACTTTTTTACACGCCCAGGAAGCTGGTAGATAATACTTCATATAGCATTAAGCTTTTCCTTGTACACTGTTTTGTGCTAAACTATTAAATAAATAAATAACCTTGTTGTTGGGGTGCGGCATGTGGAACTGCAGGTCGAGGTGCAGCCAGTCCATGAGGATGGTGAGGAACTCGTGCGAGTCCTGCTGCTCGCAGCCGCGGAACGTTACAGATGTGAGCATGTAGTACCTTGTTGTTGGGGTGCGGCATGTGGAACTGCAGGTCGAGGTGCAGCCAGTCCATGAGGATGGTGAGGAACTCGTGCGAGTCCTGCTGCTCGCAGCCGCGGAACGTTACAGATGTGAGCATGTAGTACCTTGTTGTTGGGGTGCGGCATGTGGAACTGCAGGTCGAGGTGCAGCCAGTCCATGAGGATGGTGAGGAACTCGTGCGAGTCCTGCTGCTCGCAGCCGCGGAACGTTACAGATGTGAGCATGTAGTACCTTGTTGTTGGGGTGCGGCATGTGGAACTGCAGGTCGAGGTGCAGCCAGTCCATGAGGATGGTGAGGAACTCGTGCGAGTCCTGCTGCTCGCAGCCGCGGAACGTTACAGATGTGAGCATGTAGTACCTTGTTGTTGGGGTGCGGCATGTGGAACTGCAGGTCGAGGTGCAGCCAGTCCATGAGGATGGTGAGGAACTCGTGCGAGTCCTGCTGCTCGCAGCCGCGGAACGTTACAGATGTGAGCATGTAGTACCTTGTTGTTGGGGTGCGGCATGTGGAACTGCAGGTCGAGGTGCAGCCAGTCCATGAGGATGGTGAGGAACTCGTGCGAGTCCTGCTGCTCGCAGCCGCGGAACGTTACAGATGTGAGCATGTAGTACCTTGTTGTTGGGGTGCGGCATGTGGAACTGCAGGTCGAGGTGCAGCCAGTCCATGAGGATGGTGAGGAACTCGTGCGAGTCCTGCTGCTCGCAGCCGCGGAACGTTACAGATGTGAGCATGTAGTACCTTGTTGTTGGGGTGCGGCATGTGGAACTGCAGGTCGAGGTGCAGCCAGTCCATGAGGATGGTGAGGAACTCGTGCGAGTCCTGCTGCTCGCAGCCGCGGAACGTTACAGATGTGAGCATGTAGTACCTTGTTGTTGGGGTGCGGCATGTGGAACTGCAGGTCGAGGTGCAGCCAGTCCATGAGGATGGTGAGGAACTCGTGCGAGTCCTGCTGCTCGCAGCCGCGGAACGTTACAGATGTGAGCATGTAGTACCTTGTTGTTGGGGTGCGGCATGTGGAACTGCAGGTCGAGGTGCAGCCAGTCCATGAGGATGGTGAGGAACTCGTGCGAGTCCTGCTGCTCGCAGCCGCGGAACGTTACAGATGTGAGCATGTAGTACCTTGTTGTTGGGGTGCGGCATGTGGAACTGCAGGTCGAGGTGCAGCCAGTCCATGAGGATGGTGAGGAACTCGTGCGAGTCCTGCTGCTCGCAGCCGCGGAACGTTACAGATGTGAGCATGTAGTACCTTGTTGTTGGGGTGCGGCATGTGGAACTGCAGGTCGAGGTGCAGCCAGTCCATGAGGATGGTGAGGAACTCGTGCGAGTCCTGCTGCTCGCAGCCGCGGAACGTTACAGATGTGAGCATGTAGTACCTTGTTGTTGGGGTGCGGCATGTGGAACTGCAGGTCGAGGTGCAGCCAGTCCATGAGGATGGTGAGGAACTCGTGCGAGTCCTGCTGCTCGCAGCCGCGGAACGCGCGCTGGTGCTTACCCACCTCCAGCTGGAGAACAAATATTACTTATTAGGAGACAACAAATAAATATAAGCCTTAAAAAACTAAAAATATGGTAGTCTGTAAAGTCGGTTTACGGACGATAATTTTGCGTGATAACGTCATAAGAAAACATCGAAGTTTAGGCCGATCGTGGCTCTCTATCGTTTGTTCCGCGCTCTCGCTTGCACGCTCAGGCTCAGGCGGAACGTGACACTTTTTCGTGCGTGCAGCCGGTGTTCATCGATTTATAAGACGTTATCACGTCCATGTGAATCGGGTCCAGGCTAAAAAATATGTATGCAGAATAACTTATTATAACATGATGACATTATGACATGTAAAATTATGGGAATGTGCTGGCCACCAAAACAAGGTATTAATTCTTAAGGCGGGTCTAATAGGCTTTTACGCTTCACTTAAGCTTATTTTTTAAGTATGGGATGTATGGGAAAATAAAAATATTTTGCTCCCTAATACATTCCATTTTAATCTATTTTGAGATATCATATCCATGAAATAATGTATATGTATTTAGGTACTTCAAATATTTATAGAATTAAGTAAAGGTAAATTTTGTAGATTTTTTAGAGTCGGAAATACGGATGATATTAATATTCCGAAGGACTCAATTATAGAAAATAACAATCTACCGAAAAAAATACCTTTCATGATTCTGTCTTTCTTTTATTTAGATTACATCCACAAATATATATTGCTCTACAATGGAAACTTTATTATTTGTCGTTACTTATACGACTATTTTTTCAAAACAAACAATTTCCAAAAGAGAGTGTACTTTTAGGCTTGTTTTTTGAGACTTGCAGATTATACTCCTTGGGGAACAATGACGCAGGCAATGAGTTCCATCGGTGTACGGATGATGAAAGTAGAAGCAAAACGCTTCGAGCGAACGGGGTGTTTGTGTGTGTCAACCTTAAATGCCGCTTGATATGATGTGTATGCGTTAGTAGTAGCGTTACCTGTGGAGCCACACGACCCTACGTACATACCCTGAGGTCCCGCGCGGCGATGAACCGGTACTGGCCGGACCACAGCGCACGCACCACCGCCGCCACCTCCTCCGCCACGCAGCCGCGAGTGTTCGCCGACCTGCACGATACAATATAACATTACTAAATTAACCAAGTATCGAACTGCTGCAGGAGCGGTCGTGAGCAGCAGTCATTCATAAATAGCCTGGCGTAGTTTGCATTCGCTATCCGAGAATCGGTGCCAGTTCGATTTCCGCTGGGACAAAAGTTTTCTTCCCGAGGGAAATTTATGTTTCAGCAGGCCTAGCATGGCGTAGGGATATAAATTGTATCCCCTGTTTTTATCCACTGACAAGGGATAAGATTGTTCTCTCCACCATATGCAGCACGGCAACTGTGGAAAGGGAAAGTATATCCCTATTTGACATTTGGCGTAGACATATATATTTCTCCCTTCGTAACATGGGCGCAACGAAAAGTGGATAAAACTGCTCTGTTTGACATTTGGTAGAGAGAAATTGTCCTCGTTCGTAGGAAGTGGTGTTTATTTTGACGTAGCAAAGTGACATGGCGTTTCTCTCATTATCCACCTGTGCGTCCATGCTCGCTCCGAGGAAAAATATGACAGAGGGGAAAAGATTTTTATCTACTCCCCAGGGAAAAGTTTCCACCCGCCATGCTACGCCTGCTGGATGTAATTATATTTAAGAATCGAACCCGATACCCGCAGCTTAAAAGGCGAACACGCACTGTAACGAAGCGTTACATGTATTTTTCAAATAACTTAATCTAATAAAAAATAGTATATACATATTTACAAATTAATTAACAACTAAAATAATTACAAATAAAACATACAGTTGAATTGAGAACCTCCTCCTGTTTTAAAGTTGGTTAAAAATAATACTTCAGTAATTTCAATTCATGTATAGTTTTGTCAGCTAAAGTAAGTAATATCTGTAGCTAGCGATGACGCACAGATTTTGAACTGGTCGCGGGCAGAGGCATGAGGTAAGGGGTATGACGACAGGAAACGAGCCTGCGGCCGCGCCTCGCGACAGTCGTTGCTAGGCTGACTTTTTAGCCGGTTCACGCTAGTCTTGCGCCCTAGCAAGCAAGCGTGAACCGGCGATAATTTAAATTAATAAGTGCATTCTTATTTTTTTACCATCAAAATTGATAGTATAACTTGAACTCGATGTCGCGTCGTAATATTTTAAAGTTGTGAAGTGATTTCCCGATATAGGGTAAGTTTTGAATGACACACAAAACACAATCATGATTTGCTATTTTGTTCATACTGTGTATTAACAATCATTCATTTTCAGCTTTTCATTTGTAGTAATAGCACTCATTTAGTTTGTTTATTTTAACTGTGAGAAATGTAATTAATCTTTAATTACATTTAAATTTTTGTTCATCTACCTTGATTTTTTAATTTTTTTGTAACGGTTCTCAAGAAACCTAATTGATAACTTAAATATTAACGTAGCTTCATCTGTTTTCTTTTGGCCTTTAGCTTTTGAATTAATTGTAAACTCCGTTCTGATTGTTGGTACCACCACGGACTATAAAACTACTACGTAAGTACCTACCTGCTTTCTTCGTGATTCCGTGGTGGACCCTAGGAACGGAAGTAGTTAAAACCAGAGCGTTCTGTTACCCGGATCCCGAACTTCGCACAACTTCGCACTGGTTGGCTGCGCGTACTAGTGCAGAGACCAACCAATTCCCGGATCCCGGACTGCTCCTGATTGCCTACTACGCGGCACTACTCCGTCACCCTTTTGTCCCCACCTACCATCTTCGGCCGGACTCACATCAGGGGAGTGCTTCGCTACGGAAGCAGAAATAGACACAGAATCTTCAGGCTCAGAACCACCCCTTATAAAATGAATATAATAAATGATATATATATAATTTTAATTTAACTTTTGTATTTTTTTTACTACCATTTTAGGTAGGGTAGAAGCTTCTCTTCTTCATCAATTCTCTAATCATTTCATTCACACTGTATTACTTTCCCGGTGCATTGGCGCCCTCTTACGTGGTTGATTAGTTCTGTTTCTGCTTCTAGTAGTATGTAGTTAGTTTTAGTACGGTGAGTGGGTAATTTTGTAAAACGCTTTTTTCTCCTTGGTTTGCTGCAACTGAGGTGACAGCAGTAGTCATTTTATGTCGTTTTTTTATGCTCTATACGTAAGTTTAACATAATAGATTGAAATCTAAAAAAAAAAAAATTTTTTTAACGAAAAAGTACAGTCTGGTACAAAAGTTTTTAAAAACTTTTAATTAAATTCAAATATTTTTTTTTCGGTGTTTTAAGTATTTAGACATAAACTACATCGTTTAGATGCTTTCACACCAGTTGCAAACATTTTGAACATTTTTATTTTTATTTTGCGTTTTTAATTTTGTTTAATTTTTTAGTATTTATTTCATCAAACCAGAGCGTTCTGTTATAGTGAATTGTAACAGAACGGAGTATTTTCATCATTGATCACTTTAACCAGTTTTGTGTGCCATTTACAACAATCTTTAATATCATAAGTTATTTTTAAACATTCAATAGTAATTTATATTCGTCGTTGCCCATGCCCATCACAATTTTTTACATTTCTTACAAAAAGTCGTAAGTCGAATTTTATGACCTATGACTTTCTCCATGTTAGGATGAGTCTTATAATTATGATATTATTTGATTTATTTTTGTTTCTGTTGAACGCTGGTGAGGTATGAAAGGATGTATGAAAGATAATTGTAAGAAATTGATACAGATTTATAGTTTGCGGATTTTAATTTTAAATTAAAATCCTTACGAGGGACAGGCGGGTAATGTAACGAAGCGTTACATGTATTTTTCAAATAACTTAATCTAATAAAAAATAGTATATACATATTTACAAATTAATTAACAACTAAAATAATTACAAATAAAACATACAGTTGAATTGAGAACCTCCTCCTGTTTTAAAGTTGGTTAAAAATAATACTTCAGTAATTTCAATTCATGTATAGTTTTGTCAGCTAAAGTAAGTAATATCTGTAGCTAGCGATGACGCACAGATTTTGAACTGGTCGCGGGCAGAGGCATGAGGTAAGGGGTATGACGACAGGAAACGAGCCTGCGGCCGCGCCTCGCGACAGTCGTTGCTAGGCTGACTTTTTAGCCGGTTCACGCTAGTCTTGCGCCCTAGCAAGCAAGCGTGAACCGGCGATAATTTAAATTAATAAGTGCATTCTTATTTTTTTACCATCAAAATTGATAGTATAACTTGAACTCGATGTCGCGTCGTAATATTTTAAAGTTGTGAAGTGATTTCCCGATATAGGGTAAGTTTTGAATGACACACAAAACACAATCATGATTTGCTATTTTGTTCATACTGTGTATTAACAATCATTCATTTTCAGCTTTTCATTTGTAGTAATAGCACTCATTTAGTTTGTTTATTTTAACTGTGAGAAATGTAATTAATCTTTAATTACATTTAAATTTTTGTTCATCTACCTTGATTTTTTAATTTTTTTGTAACGGTTCTCAAGAAACCTAATTGATAACTTAAATATTAACGTAGCTTCATCTGTTTTCTTTTGGCCTTTAGCTTTTGAATTAATTGTAAACTCCGTTCTGATTGTTGGTACCACCACGGACTATAAAACTACTACGTAAGTACCTACCTGCTTTCTTCGTGATTCCGTGGTGGACCCTAGGAACGGAAGTAGTTAAATCAGTGTGTAATCCGCTGGTTTTGTGGATTCCAGGAACTTCGCACAGGTTGGCTGCGCGTTCTAGTGCAGAGACCAACCAATTCCCGGATCCCGAACTTCGCACAACTTCGCACAGGTTGGCTGCGCGTTCTAGTGCAGAGACCAACCAATTCCCGGATCCCGAACTTCGCACAACTTCGCACTGGTTGGCTGCGCGTACTAGTGCAGAGACCAACCAATTCCCGGATCCCGGACTGCTCCTGATTGCCTACTACGCGGCACTACTCCGTCACCCTTTTGTCCCCACCTACCATCTTCGGCCGGACTCACATCAGGGGAGTGCTTCGCTACGGAAGCAGAAATAGACACAGAATCTTCAGGCTCAGAACCACCCCTTATAAATTTATGTGCCCTCCTTCTGAGATAGGTACCTACCTATGAGAAAATAATAAATGATATATATATAATTTTAATTTAACTTTTGTATTTTTTTTACTACCATTTTAGGTAGGGTAGAAGCTTCTCTTCTTCATCAATTCTCTAATCATTTCATTCACACTGTATTACTTTCCCGGTGCAGCACTCATTACGCCAGCAGTTGAAATATGTCCCCTTGTCCCTATAGTTTAGACTGTTTACTAGTTTTATCAATGCTGCAATGAAAGCATCAAGCAAGACTCAAGTTCTTCCCTAGATGGATGTTAAACTTGTGTAAATAGCAAAAAGGAGTGATTAACATTAATTAGAGCTATTTTGGAGCCTATTTGATTTTGATTATGTCTTCTATCTTTGACAAATTATCCATCAGGTAAACATCAATGAATTATGTTAGTCTCCAAGAAAATATGGAAAGAACAAGACGGAATATTTAGGTAATCGGGACTGAATCCCGCTAAAAACTATTTTCATTAACCTCGACGTTTCGGCCAAGTTGCATTGGCCACGGTCTCGTGAAGACTGAGCCTTCTCGAGACCATGGCGCGATTGAGTCCCGAGATATTACCTAAACTATTCGTTCGAATCGCGAAGGTTTAGAAGTTAAAACAAGGCGGTAGTTAGTTTCACCTGTTAACGTGCTCCAAGTACTGTCCTTGGCAGAAGTAGGTGACCAGGATTGCGGTGTTGTTGAGGCACTGGATGATGGAGTTCATGTAGCATGTGTTACCGAGATTCTTAAGGCCAGTGAGGCCGCGACCCTGAAATATACGAGATCAGTTTTAAGTGTCTAAATTTGGCAAATCAACAAAACCGCTAACGTCGCTGACGACTTCCTTTACGCTTTGTTGTCGATATATGTGCAAAATTTTAGCGATAGATGTCATTTGTCACAAGTAATTGAACTACTCACCTTTAGCAGGTGGGTGCGGCTTATCCGACCCACTGGGTTAACCGTTGTTCATCAGAAAGAACAACCACAGCATAATATTAATAAAAAAAAATAAGTCTTACTTTTCCTCACCAAATGCATGTTATTCAATCTTGATGTTAAACATTGTAATATGTATATATATTCTAGGATTGTATCTGAGCTTACAAAAATCGTCGTCATCGTCAGCCTATTAAGTTCATACAATATCTTTAAACGGCGCAATTAGATCATATAAATTCTTGTCTTGGTGTTGTTTTTATTAATAAACAATACAAAGCATTTGTTTGTGTATCTGCAGCAACATAAGCCTGCATTCAACGCGACCGTGACCGTCCACTCGACTCTCGTGAGTTTGACCTATGATCCTATTGCACCCCATATCGATCGCTAACAAGCTATTTTAAAGCCCACCCCCTTACACTCGAGCTTCAAGAAATATTTCTTGTAAAATCGTCAGCGGCTTCAAATACTTTTGATTGTGTTTTAGAGGCGATAATTTCTTTCTTGCGAAGTTTCTTAATTTCTGATTACCAACTATTTCAGGGGAAGATTTTTAAAGGAAAAAAACCCTATTCTCTCTTTTGATTTCTTTTCTGATAGGATTGAGTTTTAAGTAGATACGAGTACATTTTCTTTAATATCTATACAAGATTCTTTAAAGAAAACCATTGTAAATTACTCATAATGGATAACATTTCTAAATTTGACAAGGTGCTGTCTCATGACAATAAATGTTACATTTTAATCACCATAAGATACGTGTCTTAGCTAAGAAGTCACGAAAAAAACGATATAATTCATGTATAGACAAAGTCTTACAGTACTGATGACGTCTACAGCAATCCCGCCAATCCCGAAAAATCGAGAACTCGATACAAGTAACAACTGTCTCAATATATTTGCCACTTACCCGTCTGAACAGCCAAACGATTTGGTTCTGAGAGTATTTGAGCCGGACCTTGACCTTGAGCACCATGTTAGCTGCGTCCAGCGGCATGCATCGCCGCTCGAACCGCAGTATCTTGACAACTTGCTTGGCCTTTCGGTCTCTTTTAGCCTGACGATTGTAATTCACTAGGAGGATTTTAGCCAGCAAGGTATGGTCTACTTTCTGGATTGTCGAAGCCGTTTTCAAGTCTGTTTCAGCAAGTGTAGTATGTAAACAGTATATTGGATAGAAGGCTTCCTGGATTCTATAAGCCAGGTTATAAGTCACTTGTAGCTATTTTACCAGGGCGCAGTCTACTTTATGAATTCTTAATACCAGTTTCGGAGGCAATATCAGCTAGTGTTGTGCTGTTTTGGCCATTTTGTTTTGATATCACGTTCGTTTCCGCCAATATGTTTCACAGTTTCCTACTTATTGGACTTTTAAAACAAAATAAGCATTGTTTATCTTCACTATAAAATGCCACTAATAGTTAGTTTTAGAAACACCCCAACTCTATAATTGCGTTTTTCAAGTTGTTTTTATTCTTCATCTGTAATCACTAAAAGAATGTTCGTAAAAATTGGCCACAAATTTTCAGAATTACTTCACTCTTTTCGATTTGATTTTTAGCAATCACTTAATTCAGTTTATTCTAGTGAAATACCATCACTGCATATAACGACACAAATCTTATTTTAACGCTCAAAATCTCAAATTAGTCATATTACGTTTGCTGTTCACGTACCTAATACTATATTAAAGTATATCCATACAGTTCTCTCTTCTTTAAATTTTATTCCACTATTGTTCAACAATCACAATACAAGATTTCTTGGCTTGGTGTACTTCGATAACGGAAAAACTAGAACGATTAGCACTACTAAATACAGCATGAATACTGTCGATAACACTCTGGCAAACATTTTGAATTTTGTTTACAAACACTTGGCGAACTGTGAAAGTTTCAGGCGAATTTGGACTTAATGAAATAACTTTCTCCAGGTAATTTGTTTGGTGTTTGGACGACGTGTCCCAAGCATTGCCGTGGCGATACTGTTTCACATGTCTTAGCTAGTGGTAGGTGGGCGGCGGGGTGGATTAGGGGTGGCGGTAGGGTGACTGTGGGTTTGTTGCGCTCTAACTCTTAGTAAATACGCATTATTGTTTTAAAAACAATTGAAACGTTTGTAAAATGTCCATTGTTAGTTTTTATTCAATCTGTTTTAGCATGATTGAGTACCAAACAAAGAATCGAAGTACATAATTTCAAATTTAGAATAGTATTGGGATACATTTTCGTATCGAATACGACAAACTCTGAACACATGCTCAAGAACATTCTACTTGGCGTCAAAGGTATATCAATAGAATACTATAATTATTATGAATATGGGCTAAGGCTGTACTCACATTCAATACCAGACCTTACGTACATTGAAAGTAAACATACATTCATTTTAGTGTATTTTTATGTTTTTCGTTAATTGCAAATATCTCAGTGGGCTGCTGTAATTCACTTGTTGTGCAGCATTGTATTGTACTAATTTTGTTTATGATAAAATTTACAAGACGCCCAGGTTAGTTCTACGAAGTGATTGTCACAGTACGGGTCATCACGTCACGCTTCGCGGTGCTCGCCACGTCACTGACCACGCGACCATTACGTATAAAGTGAAGGTTTCAGTCTGAGACAAAAATACTCCTGAGGCATAAAATTAAGGCCTGAAACAGAACGGTGTGCGTTGCCATTCATAATGTTTTATTTTCATAATATTTATTAATTCTATACAAATTAATTTATACCAAAAAAATCATCCTTTAACGTTCCTAATATTGAGCATGGATTGATTTTACTCAGACTTAGTTTGGTAATTAGGGCCGCATTTTGAAATAAAACAGGTCTCTGCCCTTTGTGACGTGGCCTGGGCACAACATACTTACGCACAAACTTTCGAATTTATAATATTAGTGTGATTAAAGGAGTCACCAGTACTCTAAATAACAAAGTCACAAATTCACTGCACTTTCCAATCAATTGTTAATTTAGGCAGGTTTGTAAGTCAAAATGTTATGAGGTAAAGCGGAGCCAGTCTGAATGTTTAATCATGACTCTAGAATGTAAAATATTCTGTACGTTATCAATACATTGAATGTTGTATCTAGATGTGAGTAACAATAGTTGTAAGGTAAACATAAAAACAGAATAGTGTTTGTAATCATTACCACACAACAACGAGATCTTTTTATTTATGTGTATTGTACATGTTGAATACATAAATTATTATTGTTAGTATCAATTTAGAGTATATCTTTTTTATAGAAACGAAATTAGATCACTCTCCTGATGGTAAGCGTCACGCTTGCCTGTGAACTGTAGTTCAGTGTCACCCAGAAACTGTAAACTGCACAGGCTCTTTCTTGCGACTACCATAATAACACCTAGGTTAATAAAATTATGTATTAGAGATTAAGAATGTTTTAAAAAAAAATTAATGAAATAAAAATGCGCCGCCGAGTTTCTTGCCAGGTTCTTCTCGAGATGGCTGTAATTTTGCGAATCTGGCAATAGATTCATTAACTTTCATGAGTGCCTCTTTGGGGCCCATGTGAATAAACGATTTTGATTTTGTATAGGTTAAAATCCAGCATGTCAACGTACTACGCTAATCACCCTTTTAATATCTCCCTAATATCTAATTAAATCTACTAGATGATGTCCCGGTCAAACTAGCATAAATCTCCCCCGTCTTTAATCTCAAGTCCATACCTTCTAAAGTTGTTAATCTATTGATTTTTATATAGCATTTACCATGCTAGCTAAAACTATAGTAGTAAATGTAGAAAGGAAAAGTTATCGCTTGAGGCGGGAACTGAACCCGCGGCCATAGGGCGTCATGCCCTATTGCTCTAACCGCGGAGCTCCTCAAGCCAAGCCTGAAGCGACGAAATTTTCCTTTCCTTATCATGAACGTCTTACGTGGACGTGTGACGTCATCTACCGAAACATAACTGTTAATCTAGTCTATTTAATATATATCTAGTCTATTTAGTATAGTAATATTTACAACGACAATTAGCATATTTGTTTCAGCAGTTCCATGATTTCAACTGAATGTTTCCGGCAAAAGTTTGGATGTTCGAAACATAAAACTGATTGTAGTTTTGTGTGTACAAAGCTAATGTTTGTTTGTTTTTGGTAGGGGTGCCGTAGAATGAGAGACTGGGGTAATATTTCATATTGGACATTTTAAGATAAATACCCTCCAATCACTGACATTGGGTAGACGCCCTTTGTGTTCATAATCATGGCTCGGACAATTGCAGTCTGGGGTTTGTATAATATTTATGTTCCAGAATAAGAAGTTGAAACTTAAAGACAGTGACACTACTTCAGGAGCCTATGGGTTAATTTATTATATCAGTAAATAAATGTTAATTTTCTTGTTTTATAGTTTCAAATATGGGTGTGTATGTGAATGTATGAAATACATAATTATCTTTAACGGCTGAACGGACTTGCCTGGTCCGACTTAGCTGAGATTGTGTGCGTATGATATGTAATATATAAATATGGTGACTTATTTCAAACAACACCTTTATTGCAAGTCAGCCCAGACAATGCCATCCAAAACGCAATTCCACAGCGAGTTATTAAAAAAAACAAGACACATTTAGCAGTTAAAAGTAAACTGGTGCCAAACAAAGGCGGGGGTCGCAAAGTCGCAATGCTGTAAGGTGAACGGCCAGACAGAACATTCAGCAACTCATCACAACGTGTGAGTTGCCAGTGTTTTCCATATCGCAGTATTTATTTTTAAAGAAAATATATACATAATATGTTCGATCTATTTTTTATGTCATTAAGTGCAGAGACGAGCAAATCGCTCGCCTGAGTACCTTAGCCTGGTAAGTCACGCTTATTACAGTTAAGTGCTGCCCAGAGTTTTGAAAGTATGTAGTTCCAACTCCTGCGTGGCAAAGCACTGCGCTCACCCCGCGATATTAGAAGTTAAATTATGCCCTGTAATTTTACTGGAAACATTGCCCTTTAATTCAAAACAGTTATATTTGCACAGTACTGCTTAGCGGGTGAATGTCTGGCATTTTTGTGGTACTGCATCAGGCGGAGTCTGCAAAAGAGGTCCTACCACTACACACTTATTTCAACAGGCGAGATATGATCATCACATATCGTAAGATTTAGCAACTGTTGAAAGAGGTTTTGGGGTACACATTTTAAGGCTGCTTTATCGACCAATATAATGCAACTATTCGGTGTTTCCTAATAGGTACAATATGGGAGTCTTTTTCAGTCGCGAGTGAATAGGTATCTTCTAGGCAAGCATGCTCTATCGTCGACCATATCATTGCTTACTATCAGGTGAGATAGTGTTCAAACGCTTGTCTTTTATAATAAAAAAAAAAAACAACTCTTTATACGATTTTATTATTTATACCAATCTCATGAAAAACGAATGCATTCAAACTCATAACCTACACTTAGATATGGTGTAACGCGGGTGCCACTAGGAGCACAAATTCCCTTGGGCAGAAAAATTGGGAATCGAACCAAGGATCCATGGCGTGAAAAGCAAAGACGTGCCCACTGCGCTAACTGGGTCTATAAATCCGAAAGTTTTGTTTGTTTATATAAACACAAAATACTAAATAGTACCAATATAATGGTATAAATCGCCATGTACACAAAATGCTTACTGTTGTGTACAATAATGTCAGGTGTCTACTATGTAAGAATTGTTGTCATATGAACGAGAACTAAAAATTACTTAACGTTTCTTTGATGTCTCTCATTCCTAGTTTTAAAGTGTATTGTATCATTGCACTATTGTGCTTCAGCATTTCAGCATTGTATTTCATTTTTATTAAATCATTGTAGTACATAGTTTGGATATGGGTTTTTTGTCTGAGGTAAATTACTTATTATATTATTATTATAGAAATATGTTTGAATTGAGATACATCTCGTAACGGCTTAATAAATAATTAACTTTCATGAGTATCTCGTTGGGGCCCAAGTGAATAAATAATTTTGATTTTGCTCCACGAATTCGAATCTAATGTAGTGTCTAAGCTCTGAAATAAGACATAAGCTACTATTTATCTACATGAACAAAGCTGATTAATAAAATGTACGTGACGATGTAGTAGCAACATTTAAGTCGACAAGTTTACAAAGTTTAGTTGACAAGTTGTGTAATTAAAGAAAATGATACAAGTTACACTCTCTCATTCATTCGCACTACAATATAGGACAAAAATGTACAGCTTACTGGTAATTTCTAATTTAGAATTTGCATTTCAACTCTCACATCAATTGTTTTAGTTAGCAGGTATTATTTTTATAGATTACTGAGGTGGCAACCCTGTGAGCTACGGAGGATAAAATGGCGTTGGCAGATACAGTAAAGGCAATAACTAACTACTTTGAGAGCTTTTGAAACCAGACAATGCAGAGTGCTTTAAGTAGTTACTGCATTTGGGTTTGTGACTTTATTTTATATTTTTGTTGAACAATACGGGTTTGTAGACGATATTTAACATGAAAACATATACGTCTTCACACTGACTGCCTCACATTAAGTTTAATAATTGTCGTGTGTGCCGAAAACATTCACATTACAGACCCAATCACGAACACAAATTTCCCTCGGGGTGAAAACTTGTGTTTCTACCGGGAATTATGTTAATCTAATGTATAAAAAAATTCTCGTGTCACAGTTTTCGTTGCCATACTCCTCCGAAACGGCTTGACCGATTTTGATGAAATTTTTTGTGCTTATCCGGTATCTATGAGAATCGGCCAACATCTATTATTCATCATCATCATCACTTTTCATCATTATCAACGCGGGTGAAACCGCGGGGCGCAGCTAGTAATTTATATTTCTGGTTCTGATTGCGATTGTGTGTGTGTGATGTGAATGTTTCCGGCACCCACGACACAAGACTTAGTGTGGGGCTGTGATTGTGAAAGCGTTTGTTATATTATCAGCATGTATACAACTGTTTATATCAACGGATATCTCCGAGTTAGTTTTTGTTAATATTCAGGGTTCAAAACGGCGAAACTCTGGATCATGGAAAACTAAAAGTGATATTTCACCTTTTCGCAATGTTATCGCACCTATTACTTTTATTCCACGTTTAGTGTTTCAGTCGCGATATATCAAACCCGAGACGGCCACTCCAAGACCCTTGGCCCTGCCCTTGACATTTGGCGCGCGGTTGTTCTGCAATATACCACTGGAGCAGTACTGAAGCTCCTTGTTCAACTTTTTAGGTAATTTAAGACGTATTAGTAACAAAGTGCAGCATATTGCGAATCCTGTATGCTACACTTTGTTAGAAGGTTTCAGATTTACAGTTACCTATAATATTGGTGTTCAATATAAAATAAATTATTATTTTGTTTACCCTGTACTAGTTGTGCCCCGCGGCATTGCAATTACGAAGACAAAAAAAAAATATTTACTAAAACCGTCGAGCCGTTCTCAAAGGTTTCTAATTTATTCGCCAAATATCGTTAGCCCTAATTTTTACGTGCCATAACCATATTCATTTATTCTTTTGCACAACTTAGCTAAACATGAAGGATTCAATACATATTACGAGTATTATAAATTTAAAAAAAAAACTGTCCGAGTTAGACCCAGGCTAAGAAATATTTACACAGAAATACCATTTAAGGCTCGATGATTTTTTTACTTGATGTTGATAAATTATTGTACTATTTTAAGTCTGATGGATGTTTTTTTGCGTCCATTAACAGTAATTATACGCCAATGTTGATCGCGATATCTTATCTGCGGATTGTTATCTTTACTTAATTTATAATTTTATTGTGTGTGTGTTGTGCGGAGCGATTACTTGACAATACAACGAAACTTTTAGTATCGATATAGACATAACCTTCGTTTAACATTTCGTCGCAACAAGGGGGTTTATATCCAAAATTTGGTAAGGTTCTTCATCAATATGTTTCTAATGAGCTTTGATACTGTGTTTATAGTAAGTGATACAACATGGCTAGACCAAGGAAACGCCAAATTACACCCTTTCCGTCGGGGTGGGGGGTGAAAAACGATTATTATTTTAATGCGAGACGTGCGGCCTTTTTATTGCAGGGCTGATTAATGATGGCGTTTATTTTCGGCACGGATTATGTAAATTGCGAGATAAGTTTAATGAAATTCGTAAAACTGGCAACATGATAACACGAGCCATATTTTAAATGAAATCAACGTTTTGTTATAGGGTACTCTGTCTAGTTGGTCCCATCAAATTAAGCAAGAACAGATGATTAGTAGGAGAGATATTTCCGTCGAGGTCAGTTTTTGAAAAGATATTTGCATCAATATATTGATTAAAAAAATATTCAATAAAATAAGCTTTTGAGTCCACCGACCGACGAGCGAAAAGACTCACTGGCGTTTATATGCTAATTGAGTCTAAATTGTTGAGTCTCAGTCACCGACGTAAGGTCGCAAGCCTATCGGTATTCTATAGTTTTCATTTTGATGAATGTGCGCAGGAATTACACAGTTGATTCTCCCATGCCTGTTTTACATCTAACAACAAGACAAACTGGCAAACGTCATCCATATATGGTTGACATACCTACAATTCGCTCGAAGCATTTCGCTTGTAGAAGCGAAATGTTTCGAGCGAATTGTATTGTAGCGATAAACGTAGGTTTATCATCCGTAGCTGCGAAGGAGTGGAACTCATTGCCCTCGTCTTTGTTTCCCGACCGGTATAATCTGGGACTCTTCAAGTCAATAGTGAATATGTATCTTCTAGGTAAGCATGCTACATATCCGCTGTCCATCAGGTGAGAAAGTGATCAAATACCTATCTATCATAAAAATATTGTTGAGGTTGCTGTATTATTTAAATAAAAATTGCTATTGTTTCGTTTTTCTTTTATTTTACAGTCTGGATTTAGAATCTCGCTAGCAACTATTCTTTAAGTACAACCGCAGTGCAGTTTCCTTCAACATTAGTGCAAGTTTAGTGCATGACGTTGCCAGACATGAAGGAACGTCGTTCGTCACCGCTTCACGTAGTTGTACAAGTAAGAAGAAATGCGGTTTGTTGTCAGTCTGGCAACACAGTGTCGTTTTCCGATCTTGCAATTAAAATAATATAAGTTTAAGGTGATACTACAATTTGTTAATCATCTTTCTTGAGAGCTCACAAGATCACTTTAATCTATACTAATATTATAAAGCTGAAGAGTTTATTTGTTTGTTTGAATGCTCTTATCTCAGGAACAGCTGGTCCGATTTGAAAAAATCTTATAGTGTTGGATAGTACATTTATCGAGGAAGGCTATAGGCTATATTATATTTTCAAAACAATTAGGGATCCTTACTCAAAGTCCAATAATCACGCGGACGAAGTCGCGGGCACTGCTAGTTTTAAGAATATAATAACATTCTTAAACGTTTAACAGGCCGTCGTCGCCCAATATAATAAAGCCGAAAGTTTGTATGTATGTATATTTGTTTTTTCTTCATAGCTGTCACTGAAAGAATTTGTATGCAATTTGGAATGCTAATAGCTTATACCTAGGATTAATACATAGGCTACTTTTTTACTTGATAAACGCGGGCGAAGCTGCGGGGCACGGCTAGTTAATGATAATTTTTAGCGAATTTCAATGTCGAAATTAAGAGATGATAGCGTTTTTTTTAATTACGAGTCTTACTGTACACGGCAGCAATATGAATACACCGTCTAATAAAAAAAACAAGTAAAAATTAATACTTTTTTGTTTAGTTGTGTACTGTGATAAACCTTTGGTTCTTTGACGACCCTGTTGGCGCAGTGGACAGGTGTCCGCCCTCTGCGCCGTGGGTCCTGGGTTCGATTCCCGGCAGGAGCACAAATTACTTCCCAAGGGATATTTGTGCTTCTGGTTCTGGGTGTAATGTGTGTGTGATGTGAATGTTTCCGGCACCCTCGATACAAGTCTTTGAACTTAGTGTGGGGGCTGTGAGTGTGAAAGCGTTTTCTTTTTCTTTCTTTTGGTTATTGTTGTGTACAGTTGTGCTGTGTCCATAAAATGATTTCTTTCTTAACAAGAGGAGTTGTCTGCAAGTGTACTTTGATTACGAGAATCGGTGACGCGTGTCGTCAAGGCGGAGAATCCCACCGCGTGCGCTAATCCGCCCGCCCACCAATCAACTACATGTGCGCCACATTACAATATTGATCACTTGTGTATTAACATACCAGCTTACTATATATATAGATAGTTGCACTCCGTTTGTGGGCAACGTTGACGATGGTAAAACTGAGGATGCACATTTATATAATTGTATAAATGTGAATTTGAATTGGCATCATCTTTATCTATGTGTTAAAAATCAGTCCAAAAACGGTCCGGAGGAGTTTGCATCCGGGCCTACCGCCGGGGCAAGATAGTGACTGCTAGCGCGACCCTATCTTGCCCCACTTCGGCTAGGGACTGCTCACGGGGGGATTTTTTAGTGGGTTCAAGCCCCACATACCCCTTTCCTTCACCCCTGGGAAGGAAAGGAAATGCCAGGCATTTTTGACCCACAAAAAAAAAATGTCGAGTAAAAACATCCCTAACATTATGTAGTCCGCCTGGGGCAGCATCGCTAGACATTCAACCGCCAAGCAGTAGAGTATTTCGGATTGAAGGGCAATGCTTCCACTCAAATTACAAGGCTTAAAAGATTTAACATCTAATATCTCAGGGTGCCGAGCGCAGTGGTTTGCCGAGCAGGAGTTCGAATTACATATATTAGTTTAGAGCTCTGTGTGGCACTGAACTGATGGGTAAGCGTGACGATTACCATCAAGCCTAAAAGAGGCCCTAAAAGAGGTCTCTTTTTTTTCGATTTTAATTTTGAAGCGAGCAATTTGCTCGTCTCATCTCTCATTAGACATAAAAATAATTTTAAATACTTAGGTTAAATTGGATTACTGGATTGGATTGGATTGTTGATGGTCATTAAAAATAACAAACGCTTTCACTAAGCCACGGGCAGTTCAACTGTATTTAATTTGGATGTACAAGCGAATTAACATCTAAATCCCACTTCAAACACTAATACGCCGCCTATTTTTTTTTAATTCATGATAGGCTAACTTTTGATAACTATCTCACCTGATGGTAATCGACGATGGAGCAAGCTTTCCTAGAAGATACCTATTCACTCGCGACTTGAATATTCCTATATTGTACTCATCAGGAAACACCGACACAGGCAAGGAGTTCCATTCCTTTACGGTTTGCACAATGATTGAGGAGGCTAGAAGCTTCGTGCGCATTTGTGGAATGTCCACCATATAGCGGTGTCGCTTAGCAGTTTGTCTGCTTGTCCGATGATAGAACGGGGATGTGGCGAACTAGATCGTGCAGTTCTTATGCACACTGCCTATCAATCAACAAACGTGCGGCACATGCAAATGTTGATCACTTTATGACATTGATTAGCTGACATACTAATCAAAACATAAAATTTCCTATCAAAATGAATATCACAAAATACAATCAAGCTCAAGTACTTTTTATCACGGTCATTTTCTGCAACGTCCACGAACCAATCATGGCTGCCTAAAGGAAGGTTGATCAATCATTGACATCAAACGTGTCAGTCTAGTTTAGATCTTTTGAATTTACTATATTTTTTTTATAGTTTTTTTACCCACTTCAAAAAAGGAGATTCTCAATTCGACTGTATGTTTTTTTTAGGCGATATCTCCGCCAATTCTGAATAAATTTTTATGATTATTTTTTTGTTTTGTAGAGTATACTGGTGGACCCATATACATTTTATCCAAATCGGTCCAGCCAAAATCGAAATATAAGCGTTAAGTCGGATTTTTAAACGTTGCTTGCGTTTCAATTATATTTATTTATATATATAGTTCCTAATTAAAAGGAAAATAATGTTATAATATAATTCTATAGCTATAAAGATGAAAATCTAATTCAGAAGTTTAGTACTTTTGTTTAGTATTCAATTAAGCAAAAATATTAGATTAGAAGATAGGTATTGATTTCAAACGTCACGCACGTGTCAGCCACGTGCGTTACACAAACGTGGTCGGGCCACAAGTACACCCAATCTGCTTGTAATCCGCGCTGAGTGACGAAAACCAACGTTTTGTTAACGCGTGCGCGAGAGCGTGAGCGTACGCGTGTGGTAAACCTATACACGTGATGTCACGGTACTACAACACAATAAGGCGATTTCACACTGTAATTTTGCGAATCTGGCTGTAGAGTCAGTAACTTTCAAGAGTGCCTCTTTGGGGCCCATGTAAATAAACGATTTGTGAATAAACCAGAAACACATATTTTTCATGGGGATGATATAACACAAATTATTCATTCAACTTGTGTTCCTGCCGGGAATCGAACCTGATACCCCGAACCCCTGCTTAGAAGGCGAACGCCACCCAGCTAAGCCAACGGGCAGTTAAAAATATTATGTTCAGAATATGCATTTGTTTAAGCTTTTAATAGATTGATTACGTTAATATATTGCTTAAAATAAAATTTCATTCATAAAAACATTACCTTCAAACAATTTCAGGTAATTTTAAACACGGCCATTTGATTACAATACACAACGGATACAGTGAAGGAAAGTTCATTCAAGTAAAGGTCATTGAAATCAAAACTGAGGAAACTGACGTCACGAATCAGTCTAACCAATAGTCAAGCAAGCGTTTTACTAATTTTGATGAATATTATATAATATTAACATTTAACTTTAATTGTGTCATTGTAACTTATTTCATTTGTAATTATTATGTTATTATATTGGTGTCATTTTTAGTTAAATTATCATATGGATTGGGAATTAAATACTTTGAACAGTATTATCTCCCTTTTTCATTTCGCTATTAAGTAATGAGTGGTAATTAGCGAGTAACGTGGAGGCGCGCGTGACTTTTAGAAACCGTTGGAAGCCCCGCAGGAGTAACGATTGTTTGCAGTTAAACTAATGATTGCTATAGCCATATTGTATTTGTGATGGAATTTTAGTTTTAGTGTAGTTGTATTTAGTTTGTAATGCGATCAAGGAAAGGCATTATCACAATCATAAACATAAAATGATGAGTTTGAGTGTAAATGTGTTGCTTTACAAATGAAATGCATTTATTTGCTTCAAGTGTAGGTATAAACAGATGTAGGGTTAAGTGTATCAATATAGTTCACACACTTGGGCATAATAGTGATATTGATTTGAGGGATAGGTAGTTACATATCTTTATAGCGTCATAATAATAATTTTGATCATTGTTAATATATTTTATATGTGGCCCAATTACAATAAGTGGAAATAGAAAATTCATCATTAAAGTTATAATGTCAAGAGATGTTAACATTTTTGAATATTAATGTCAAAGATAATAATGTAACTAAAATATAATTATGTCATAAGTTATTACAATCCCACAATTGGTATAAGTATAATTTTAATGATGTTTACAATTGTCAAGAAAGTCATTTACAGTGTAGTAGGTTTTTTCTAGCAGCCATTCTTTGAGTTTTGTTTATAAATTTGCTATACGGTAAGTCTTTGATACTGATGGGTAATGCGTTATAGATTTGACCACATCTAGCGTAGCAGCTCTTTTTATACAAAGTTGTTTTAAGCACCTTTGGCAAAACAATTCTATTAGGATCTCTCGTATTTCTAGGAAATATCTCACTAAACTATAATGTTATAGGCCAGGGGTCGGCAACCTGCGGCTCGCGAGCCACATGCGGCTCTTTGGATGTGAAGATGCGGCTCTTTAGTTCCATATACAAATATTATTTATAAAAAAAACATTGAAAAAATGTTCTGTATCGATTAACGAGGATTAGGCGCCATTTCTATCGAGCCATTAACAAGCCTCCAAAGGTAACAAAAAATACATTTATACAGTTGAAACAATTTTCTATACGATACTCATAGAACAGAAGGTATTATTTCTGGCATTAAGGTTATTGTTGGCAAGAAAAAAAATTGTGGCTCAATAAAACTTAGAAATTTTGTAAATTGTAATTTTTGACTCTTCCGACTCAAAAGGTTGCGACCCCTGGTATAGGCTATCGTTTATGATTTGTAATTTATTTTAAGATTTATTTCGGATTAATAGCTAGAAGGCCCATGAAAAAATAAAACATTAAATTAATGTGAAAGATCACATTCGCATTTTCACCTATAAGCTGACGGACGACGATTTTCATAGACTAAAATAAATACAAGCATACTGTGATATCGGACGTAACACTCGGTGAATGTTCTCTCGAGTCGCGCTGAAATACAACACAAGAGGGCGCTCCGTAGCGACACCAACGATGGCTACAGTATTTAAACTCACGTCACAAGGCATCCTTCATCTAATACTCATCAATAATAGAAACTGAATAAAGATATGTAGATAAAGTCGATGTAGATAAGTGTATGTACATAAAAAATAAACCTAAGTAAGGGTGTGCTCATACTCACGTTTGGAGTTATAAAGACGTGTAATTAACGCTTCGAATCAGGTCTATTTAACACGTATTTATAAAGCAGTTAAACTTATAATATGGATATTGACTGATGTATGAAAAATGACAAGCTATTTGATTGGGCGGCCCCCAATCAATCCTCATATAAATAGATAGACAGTAATTATTAAAATACAGCAACAATGGAAAATGTATATACATGCACCTTGACGTCACAAGCCACACATTGCGCCGACATTAAAATGTTAATAAACCTACTTCAAAAAAAGGGAAAAGGTTCTCAATTCGTGTGAATTCGGTAGAATGTTTCTAAAAGTTATTTTTTTATTATGGGGTGTAAAATATTATTATATCAGTCAACATCCGTATAATTATAACAAAAGTAGAGTTGTGTGTGTGTATATTCCGCGCGCGATGAGAATGGGACGCGACCTTTTGGAACTGAAACGCTCGCGGTCCGCTGGCCAGCCGTAGCGTCGGCAAACTCGCGACGAAGCTCGTATATGCTAGTTGTGTTTTTATCCGCTTGGATTTCTACTCGAGTTTTATTTTAAATTAATTTATTTATTACTGTGTGATTGTTTTGGTGATGAATTAATAATGAGTGGAAATGGGGTAAGACTTTGAATAGTCAATCACGCCAAATAATTCGGGCAGTTGATAAATATTTCGATCAAAAACGAAGTCGGTGCTCGAACGCATTGAAAATAATGACACTGTTGGCGACGGATAACGATTCTAGTGATTCAGGAATTATATCGTCAAGAGATCTTTTTGACGAAGTTATGGATTTACTCAAATATACAAAAAGTAAAATAACGAATTTTTGTTGCCCCAGGGATATTCAAAAACTACAAGGATTTTTTGCTGACGCTACTTGAGAACTGTCATTTTCGACGAATTATTGTTGCCCCAGGGATATTCAAAAACTACAAGGATTTTTTTGCTGACGCTACTTGAGAACTGTCATTTTCGATTTACTTCAACGAGGTTCCATCCTATTGTCATCGCGTGTGGGTGTGTGTGTGTGTGTGTGTGTGTGTGTGTGTGTACTCACGACGTCCCCCCACACGGGCTGGAAGTCCCGGCGGTGGTTGTCTGGCGGCGGCGCGTGTGGCTTGGTGCTCCGGTCGAACAACGGCGTCACGCACTCCTCCTCGTCCGACGACACCTGCCCGCAACAAACACATTGAGCTTTTTGCCGCGAAAGTGAACAAATGGCGTTGTTGATTTTGTATTCTCGAGATGGCTGTAATTTTGTGAATCTGGCAATAGAATCATTAACTTTCATGAGTGCCTCTTTGGGGCCCATGTGAATAAACAATTTTGATTTTGTAGTTTTCCAATACCTGTGATACTTCGAGTGTTGATGTGTAATAATGGTAGATTATTAACTGTTAATACTTAGTGAACGTGCATAAGTGTAGGCAAATCGTACAAAGTTGAAAAACGTGATTTTCGCCTTCGTTCCAAAACTACAATAGAATTCCCAGTAAAGTTTCTACCACTTTACTAGGGCATGCCTAGGCTATGACTGGACCTTGACTGTTACTTGACTTTGACTGTGTCTAGTGACTAGGACTTTTAATATTAAATACACTTCAAATATATGAATACTTGACACTAGCTAAATGCACAAGATTGCAAAGCCAATATTAAAAAAAAAAACACACACATTCGGGTTCGATTCCCGGCGGGAACACGAGTTTTCTCCCATAGAAAATTTGTGTTTTTGGTTCTGGTTGTGATTGTGTGTGATGGGAATGCTTCCGGCACCCACGACACATGACGGCTAACTTAGTGTGGGGCTGGGAAAGTGAAAGCGTTTTTTTTTTATTTTTTTTATTGATGATAGGCAAACTTTTAACGTCTAATATCTCAGGGTGACGAGCGTAGAGCTTTGCAGTTCGAATTATACCCTTATTCCTCTTAGATAACTATATTAGATAACCAGTATTCTTAGAGGAAAACTGTTGGATAACTTGGTTTTGTAATGGGCAACTTTATTCCTCGTAGATATCCAGTATATTAGATAACCATTATTTTACTAGGTTTTTTTTGTACTGTTAGATAACTTAGAGTTTAGAACTTTGGGGGACACAGAACTGTAATGGGCGAGAGTGACGCTTACCATCAGACGAGCGACTCGACTCGTCTCTCAATGACATAATCATCATCGCAGCACACGCTGAATCTACTCCTATTGCACAAAACTGCACTGATAGATGCGACCGTTTCAGTCTTGGCTTGCCAAGGTTAGTCTTCACAGAAGACCAACCATGTCTCTCAAACTGAGGCAGTTTTTATGTTGAAATGTGTTTTTGGCACTAAATAGTTTTTTATGAAAATTAAAAAAAACATGAGACGTGTCATGGGACACCCGGATGGAACGAAAGTTCAATTTCCGTCTAGCCCCTTTTCGCAACGCGCGATAAGGAACTTTCGTTCCAAAATTAAAAGAAACATGCAAAAACCAACATCACGCGGTGTTCCCAAGCGGTCACCCATCCAAGTACTGACCGCGCCCGACGTTGCTTAACTTCGGTGATCGGACGAGAACGTGGTATGGCTTACAACTATAGCAAAAAGTGTCGATACAACTTTTGGTCTTAATTTTTTCAGTCTAGCCCCCTTTCGCAACGCGCGATAAGGAACTCTCGTTCCAACTATCGTGAGTATATTTTACTTTATTTATATTATGATCATCATGACCGACGGCATATAGACATAGTTACCTTGGCCATGTTGGGCGAGGAGTGCGAGCGAGACAGCGCGCCGGCGGCCGGGCTGTCCGCGCCGCCCGCCATGTACGACTCCGAGCTGTCCGACTCCTGAACGACAACGGTACTACATCAAAATCGATTATTACATGGGCCCCAAAGACCCACTCATTAATGTTAATGACTCTACTGCCAGATTCGCAAAATTACAGCCATCTCGAGAAGAACCTGGCAAGAAACACGGCGGCACATTTTTTTTCATATTTTTTAAATCACTCCTTTTCACTAATACCTACATAATTATATTAGGTATTTTTCATCCTGCATTTTTCCCCCCATTTTTTATTCGTCTAGGTCTAGGTTCCAGGTAACGACTAGGCGCATCTTGATTAAATTTAAATGGGAAGGAGCGAAACTCCCTGCCCGCGTCTTTGTTCCCGGAACTATATAATCTGGGAGTATTTTAAGTCTAGAGTGAATAGGTATCTTCTAAGTAAGCGTGCTACATCGTCTGCCGCATCATCATTTTCCAACAGGCGAGATAGCAGCCAAATGCGAACTTATCTGGCATATATATATCTTTGAATGGGACCACATGGGAAGCACCAGCTTTCAAATAAACTATCGAATAAACACTCCCGAATTTTACGCTCTTTATTTTTAATTGTTTTGTATAATTGACTTTGATTTTTAAATATACTTGACGGAATAATTACAATTTTGTTTTTTTTCAACCAGACCATGTCCCTATTATATAAAACATAATTATGTGTGTATTTAGCAATACCATTATAAATGATAATGATTAAAAACATACCTTGTCGAGCGTAGGTTTCCGTTTCCCGCGCGCCTCATGCAGTTTCCGCTTCCGTTCTATCTCCAGCGCTTCTCGCGTCCTACAACACAAACACTACTTGACACATGGGGCTTGGGTGCTATACCGTCGAACAAAAATAGGTTTAAGATGTTTTTAGAATATGAACGATTATATATAATTGACTACCCAGTTGGCGCAGTGGACAGGTGTCCGCCCTCTGCGCCGTGGGTCCTGGGTTCGATTCCCGGCAGGAGCACAAATTCCTTCTCAAGAGATATTTGTGTTTCTGGTTCTGGGTGTAATGTGAGTGCAATGTGAATGTTTCTGGCAACCACGATATACAAATCTTTGAACTTAGTGTGGGGCTGTGAGTGTGAATGCGTTTGTTTGTTGTTTGTTGTTGTTGATTATAATAAATGGATGTCAGACATTTATCCATTCCTTAGAGCCCAGTATCACACTTTACATTAATCACACTGATATTTTAAATCCGAAAGTTTTTGTGGAAATGTGTAAGTATGTATGTATTTCCTTCACGCTGGAACGGCTGAACGGATTTGGATAAAATTTGGCTTATACCTAGGATTAACACACAGGCGACTTTTGACTTTAAACGCGAGCGAAGCCGCGGAGCACGGCTATTAGTAAAAGGTATAATTATTGTAGGGGCGTATCCAAACGGGATGGTGTTCCACTTTATACACGGGGCATAGTACTCGTATATAGCCCAATGTTGGACACGCCTGATGATATTATAAAAATGTAAAAACATAAAATCTCTCTCAGGGTCTCTTAGCGTCGGCCACGGCTCTAGTAAGGCCTATTAGGTCCGGGCATAGATCGGAGAGTAAAGTATATTAACAACTAATAAATTTGACTTTAAAGTGAGAGATAGAGAGAGAGAGAATGAGAGCGAGTGAGTGAGTGAGATGACCTGTCAAGCTGCTGCTTCTGTTGCTGCACGGCAGCGATCCGGTCCCGCTTGGCCGCCAGCTCGCGCGCAGACGCCGCCTGCTCCGATACCATGCGGAGCTGCTCCGCTGCATAAACATACACTACATTAGTTACACTCTAAAATAAACAAATCCCAACACAATACATTTCGGAGAGTGTGCCAAGGAACTACACGATCTAGTTCCCCCATCCCCGTTCTATCATCGGTCTAGCAGACAAACTGATAAGCGACACCGCTATATGGTGGACATTCCACAAATTACGAGGCTTTTTGCTCCCACTTGCATTAATTGTGGGAACCGCAAAGGAATAGAACTCCTTGCCCGAGTCGGTGTTTCCCGATGGATCTATATGAGAGTCTTCAAGTCGCGAGTGAATAGATATCTACTAGGCGAGCTTGGTCCATCGTCGACTACATCGTCGCTTCCCATCAGAAGTGGGAGAAAGTTTACCTATCTTGAACTGAAAAAAAAAACTATCATCCGACATCTTCTAATTTCATACGCCGTTTTTTTTATTTGGAATAGGCAAGCATTTGACCACTATCTCCTGATCCCTATCACCTGATGGAAAGTGATGATGCGGCCGAAGATGTGACATGCTTGCCTAGAAGATACCCCTTCACTCGAGACTTAAAGACTCCTAGATTATACCATTCAGGAAACAAAGACGCGGGAAAAGAGTTCCACTCCTTCGCTGTACGGATGATGAACGAAAAAGCAAAACGCTTTGAGCGAACTGGAGGTATGTCGATCATAAATGGACCACAAATGGTTCCACGCGAATCCCTTAGACTCCAAGGGAGACAGCGGTGGTGAGAGCGGCTGTAAGGCTTGAATTCATTAGGCCTCGGAGGCGACCACAGCGGGTAGCAGGGCGGCAGCGGTAGCGACTAACAATATTGTAACATAAAAAATAATATACTGTATAGCCACCGCTGTCGGCCCGCTATCCGCTGTTCTTCGAGGCTACGGCCTTAAACAAATAGGTATTCATTCTTACCCTGCCATTGTTAAACATTTTAGAAATTAATATGCCTGTACGTAAAAAAAAACTTTGAATATTGGCTTCGAAATCTTGTGCATTTAGCCAGTGTCAAGTATTAATATATTTGAAGTGTATTTCATATTAAAAGTCCTAGTCACAAGACACAGTCAAAGTCAAGTAAAACAGTCAATGTCCAGTCATAGCCAAGTCATGCCCTAGTAAAGTGGTAGAAACTTTACTAGAACTTCTATTGGAGTTTTGGAGCGAAGGTGAAAATCACGTTTTTCTACTTTGTACGATTTGCCTACACTTTCACGTTCGCTAAGTATTAACAATTAATAATCCACCATTATTACACATTAACACTCGAAGTATCACATGTTTTGGAAAATTATACAAAGTCAACAACGCCATTTTTTCACTTTTGCGACAAAATCTCTACGGAAAATATTATTGTCGTATAAAAACAAAATTCCCTATAGAAGTGCAACATCCGTCCGTACCTTGCGCGTCGTTGGGGGCGTTAGTCTCGGCGACGCTGGCGATACTCTCCGCCAGCTTCTGAGCTTCTTCTCGCTCCCTGCGTTGGTACTCTTCCAACTGCTCGCGGAGACTCATGTTCTCTTGTTCCTGGACAATTACATTCATCAACCAATCATCCAAGAAAAATGTATTTCAGTTTTATAATGATACTAGCCGCGGGGCACGGGTCACCGCCGCGCAGGCACGCCCGCTATTATCAAGTAAAAAGGTGCCTACGTGTTAATCCTAGGTATAAGCTATGTACAATCCAAATTTCATCCAAATCCGTTCAACCGTTAAAGCGTGAAGAGGGAACAAACTAATTTACACATTTACACACAAACTTTCGGATTTATAATATCTAGTACTTTAATACCGTACTTAAAACTTTTTGGATGTTGTTCATACGAAAATACTAATAAAATCACGATAAATAGAGGGGCGGGGGCGGGCGTTAGGTGTGAAAATACTTTACGACCCATTTTCACACCCTACACTAAATTCAAAGACTTGTATCGTGGGTGCCGGAAACATTTACATATCACACTCCAGAAGCACAAATGTCCCTTGGCAAGGAAAATTGTGCTAATACCGGCAATTGAACCCAGCGCTCACGTCGCAGAGGGCAGAGACCTGCCCATTGAGCCAACTGGGTCGCCTTAGAAGAAGAAGAAGAAACATATAATTTTCTCTTAAGAAAACTTGTGTTTTTTTGGGAATGGAACCCGATACCGGCAACCCGGCTTAACCAGCGGGCACTTAGCATTGGGATTGGAATGCGCGATAATTCTGCTATACTTGATATTTCGAGTAGTTACGAATTTTTCCAGACCTGTTATAGGCGGAGTGGACAGCAAATACTGTACGTCTGCTTACCATATCATACTGCTTATTTTCGAGCTGCATCAGCTGCGAGATGATCTCTTGCTCCCTCAGTGTATACATGGCACGTACATCTTCTTGCTGTTCATTCTCGCCTTGCTTGCGAACTTTCTCCCAATCCTGGAATAAATATAATCACATTTAGTGACACTATTAAGAAAGGTTAATAGTTTATGTGTGTGTGTGAGTAGGATTAATTTTTTATAGATCAACTTATAGATCCAGAGTATAACATATAGTTGTGTAGTGAGCATGTGTTACCTGCTCGGCCTCGATCCTCTGCATCTCCAAGGTGAGCGAGGTGTCCGCGATCCTCTCCTGTTGGTCCAGAATGAGCTGCATGTTCCGCGAACGTTCTTCGTACACCTGTATCGCGGCCGCCTGCACGAAACAAACTCTTTTACTAAATGTCGATCATTCATGGTTTCATTTAGATAGTCATAATTGTTGACTATTGCTTATGTTTTATTTTTATTATTAATTACAATGTAAATTATCAGAAACCTCTCGGGATGTCAAGTGTCAACTGGCGTTGGCATACATATTGCAAGGCGCTTTGTGGCGACGCAGTTTTTTTTTCTTTTAATTTTGGCTTCGTAATCTTGTGCATTTAGCCAGTGTCAAGTAATAATATATTTCAAGTGTATTTCATATTAAAAGTCCTAGTCACAAGTCTCAGTCGAAGTCAAGCAAAAGAGTCAAGGTCCAGTCATAGTCAAGTCATTTATTTATTATTTATTTATTTATTTATTTATTAAAGAAAACATGCCGAGGGTGGGCATTACAGATTATTGTCATGCCCTAGTAAAGTGGTAGAAACTTTACTAGAACTTCTATTGGAGATTTGGAGCGAAGGCGAAAATCGGGTTTTTCAAGTTTGTATGATTTGCCTACACTTATGCACGTTTACTAAGTATTAACGGTTAATAATCCACCATTATTACACATTAACACTCGAAAAATCACAGGTTTTGGAAAATTATACAAAATCAACAACGCCATTTTTTCACTTTCGCGGCAAAAACTCGTGGCGACGCGGTTCTTTGCGGTACAGAATAGTTTAAACAACTATGACTTATAGATCGTATAGAATATATCATCTTAATTATTAGTAAGTAGTAGAACTAAATGAGCTAAGGGTTAAAACAAGAATCAGGGATCTAACAAATTTCTAGTATTTTACAAATAATAATTACTTAATGAAATAGTTGAATATGTGCCGTAAAGTTTCAGAAGACGTGTGCGCAAAATATATAAAATGTGTGAATTTAAATTAGAAAAAATAAAAAAAACAAACGCATCACACTCACAGCCCCACACTAATTTTAAAGACTTGTATCGTGGGTGCCGGAAACATTCACATCACACACATTACACCCAGAACCAGAAGCACAAATATCCCTTGGGAAGGAATTCGTGCTCCTGCCAGGAATCGAACCCGGGACCCATGGCGCAGAGGGCGGACACCTGTCCACTGCGCCAACTGAGTCGTCGAAACAGATACACTTTTGTATAAGAAAATATTTTGGTCATTTTTATGTATTGCTGTTATGAAATATACATTTTGGATGCATTACGATCTACTTGTATTACACGTATTTATAGGCATATTTACAGTTCGTGAACCTCGTATTTATCCATATTTTTTCGTATGGGAAGGGCAATCTAACGGTGCACATTAAGTGTACTAAGGCATTATATTGTCCCCCTCCCCCCTCCAAAAGGAACTTGTTACCTTGCTGGTGCGGTCTACGGCGGGCTCGTTCCGGCGAGGAATTGACGCCGGTGCCGGCGGCGCGACAGGCGATTCAGCCCATGTCGGATACTCGATGTCACCTTGATGAAAAAAAGGAAAATTATAAAAATTGAGCTTCTTTCCGCAAGTATATTAGAATTACATTGGGATCGAAATGAAAGCTGAATGGATGGGTAGAAGTTACATTGGATTGGATTGCTTGGATCAACTACTCGTTTAACAGAGCATAAGCACAATACAGAAAGAAGCAGCAGGTAAGCCGAATAGTAGTCTCATCAACATAGTCACGCACACATAGATGAACGCATAAAGGTGTGCGTCTGTGTGTGTGAGTTGTGTGACCCTGTGACGTCGGCTAGCACCAAGCTCACGTTCTGTTCGTATCTGTTTTGTTTATAATTAAACGCAAGCAAAGCTTAAAAAAACCGACTTTACCGCTTTATCTTCGGAACTTTGATCAGATTAGATGTACTAATAACGCATTATTGACGATATCTCAGGAACTGCAGATCAGATCTTGATCAAATTTAAATGGGACCAGTTGGAAAGCAAATTCTTTCAAACAAAAAAAAATTTCGAAATCGGTTCACGTGGTACCGAAGATATGAAGTAATACACAAAAAAAAAGAAACAGTCGACTTGAGTACCTCCTTCTTTTTTGTGAAGTCGGTAGATAAGTAAAACTTGTGTAATTCTTCGAGTGTTAATATGTAATAATGGGGGACAATTAATAGTTAGTGATTGTGAATGAGTACAGGCAAATTATGCAAGTTAAAAAAGAATGATCATCGTTTGCGCTCCAAATCTACATAAGAAGTTCCCGTTCAGTTTCCAATACTTTAGTAAGGTACGATCTGACTATGACTCTAATACTCGACTTTAAACTCCGATAGGCGACCAGGATTCGTTTTATAGGTAATATAAACTTTAAAAAGAACATGTATAACTTGGCACTGAAATGCACATATTAATATTATATCTATGCATTTAACCATTTATTAATGGTATTTTATTTATTTATTTGTCCTGACATGCGTGATGTTATGCATGAGTGCCTGAAAATCAGTTACTGGGTAGGTGGGTATCTGCTCACCTACTTAGTTATATGCAGAGTCGGAACCTTATTTATGATATCACGCAGCGTTTTATTGTTTATAGAATTTTGAAAGCAAGCTGACGCATGTTATGGGCCCGGCTGGGTACAATAAGCTTCCTAATACCATATAGTTGCAATTGTGGCAGCAACCCAAAGCCGCGCTCCGATATATAAAGGAGCTGGGGTGGCTGGGCTAACTGCTGGCAGGGGGAAATGCACAAACACCCCCAGCCGGACGTCAGTGCAGGTCTTATCGCCCCCAGTTAGAATTAAAATTAGAGGCAACTAACGTTTTAAAGCGCAGATTAATTTATGAAAATTAAATAATTTTATATGTTGTCATAAATTATATTGACGTTTTTCATTGAAATTTTATTTGTAATTTTTCATTTAGAATTTTTTTTTCATTGTATGTTAAACTAAGAAATATCTCATTCTCGACAGTACAACATGACGCGTAAACTAATGTTCACAAACAAATGAGTATCGTGCTTTGTCTTGTTAAGTGTAAGTAGGGTAGATCGGTGGTGGTGTCGTGTAACAGAGTAGAGCGAGTCACCCAGCATGTTGTCGAGCGCGTCCCGTGCGGGCGGCGCGGCGGCGGGGTTGGTGGTGAGCGCGGGGTAGCGCAGCAGCCAGTCCTCGTACCCGCCGCGCAGCGCCAGCGGCGCGCGGCCGTACTGCACCTTGATGTCCCACTGCAAGCGCCGACAGGTTACCATACACTCTACCGCTGCCCCTCCCGCTACCTCCCACGATACGCTACTTCAAAACCTAGGAGGCGTTCGAAGCCTCCGACTTCGGCTTTAGTCCACGCTCGAAGACTCCGAAAGACGTAGTACCGTTGAGTAACGGTTTTAACGTTATATCCGGCATAAAACACGTAGAAATATACATGATCAATTTCGTCCAACAATTTTCATCTTCAACTTTCATTTCGACTTCATGTCTAACTTTTCGCGGGAATTTGACATTGACGGGCGTCAGCCCCCAACCATCCCTCGAGTGGTAGTAACTTGTGTTTAAACATTTTCCTTAAATTACACTGAAACTAAAACTCGAAAGTTTATGCACGTGTTGTCTCGTTCTACCATACGGATCTTGATGAAATAGCGAGATGGCAGTTTATATCCCGGATTACCACCGAATTATTCTATCCTGATTAATTATAAAGACGTAGACCCGACATGTCCAGTAAAATTATGAACTAGGGCACTATCGTAAACACCCATCTAAATCGGCTTTGGACTCGCTCCAAAAGATTTGGCAGTCACATAGCATATGATTCCATTTTCTGTTTTATAAGTTGGCGGGCAAGTTGCCATAGGAAGATATATATTTATTGCTTTTACTTTAAATGGAAATTGACAAGTTTTACATGCCATTGATTAATATCAGCAGATATACATTTTTTATTCATATTCTGCAAATGTATCTCAACTTATGTTAAGCGACGATATGTTTGATGATGGAGCAAGCTTGCATAGAGGATACCTATTCACTCGCAGCTTGAAGGCTTGCATATTGTACTTACCAGGTAACACCGACTCAGGCAATATTATGAAAATATGTGAATATAGTATGCATGAAGCAAATATTCCATCATAACATAATTTCCCAGCGGGGAAAGAGGAAGAGATAAAATGTATACTTGTAATTGGCCGATTCGGGCTTGTGATCGGGCAATGCGTGCTTGTGATTGGCTGATGCGACAGTCGGTAGAGGCAGTTTCGACCAATCTTAGCTACCGAATGAATGCTTCAAAAAGCATGTTGTTATCGCGAGATAGGAATTTGACGGGCCTCACAAGTGGCGCACTATATTTTTTTATGTCACTATCTCACCTGATGGAGAGCGATGATGCGGCCGAAGATGTGTTTGTTCTGATGTTTTTTTTAGGAGGAGGTTAAAAAGCTCCTCAATTACTAAACCAGGACTGTTCCAAAAACCTTTTGTAAGAAGGATGGCCTTGAGTAGACTTGAGGTGATATTGAGTAGATGCTGTCATTTCCAGGATGACTTCTACGCTGTTACAGTAAATGTCAATCTACCTTAAGTAGGATAGTCTTGAGTAGATGTAGAGTCTTCCCAGGGATGACAGCAGAGCTGTTCCAGTCAAGAAGGATGATGAGGTCCATGGAGGCACGCTGGGTCCAAACAGGCCTGGATTCAGCTGGGAGGTTTTGCTCCAGAACATTAGCCGACTGCCTGGAAGGACCAATACCAATGTCTTAGAAGAGTATAATTTGAGAAAAGCTGATGATAGAGCTTTGTAATCACTTTCAATCAGGTAATATAGTAGTCAAATTCTAACCTAAAGGATTAGAAAATAAGCTGTAATTTACTTTACCAAAGCACACTGAGCTGACGAGGGACATACTTGTCATTACAGTATTCTTTTTTAGATCCTGGCTCCATCATCAGACCCTCATTACTAAGTGTAAGGATATGTAAATGTAACTGGACTCCTCAAACCAAATGAGCCCAATCCTGAGGGGTTTATTAGTAGTGTACACCATCCATACTACTTAATAGGCTTTATCATCAGATCAGCTTAATGGGAAACATGCAGCTAATAAAAGTTGATTAAAAGTAAACTAAGAGATTGTGGACAATTGCAATTTAAAAAAATAAAACGCATTCAAACTCACAGCCCCACACTAAGTTTGATAACTTGTGTCGTGGGTGCCGGAAACATTCACATCACACACACAATCACAACCCGAAAAAGAAACACAAGTTTTCCTTGGTGAGAAAACTTGTACTTCTGCCAGGAATCGAACCCTTTTAGTATTTATTTGTAGATGTATTGTATGTACCTTCATACATCTACAAAATATTTGAGTATGTGATAACAATGTTTAATCTGTTAAATCCCAGATAAAATGTCATAAAAAATTTACAGGATTAGTCATATTCCAAATAAAAATGTATACATTCATTAAGAGTCAATCATCATTAATAACAATATTTATCCTGGTATGACAGGCAAAGGATATGTAAATATAATAATCACACTAATATTATAGAGCCTAGATCGTAATTCAAATGGTATACCTAAACTTATATTATATATGCTAAAGAATATATTTGGTATCTCTGCCATAACGAATATTAATTTTTTTTTCTACTACCTATGGGCCAATTGACTATATTTCCTAAAATTAAACTAAAACTATATACAAAAAAAACTAAGTTACCCTACAAGATATTGAACTTATAGGTAACTCAAGTGCTCAAGCCCACTACCGGTGGGTAGCATTCCCATCATGCTGGCGGCATTGCCTCTCTGAATTGCAATGCTAATACGTTGAGTCAAATAAGTGCCAGCATTTTGATCACGCGTCGCCTCAACTAGGCGCTCTGATAGATTTTTGAAAATAGAATAAAATTATTAAATTTGGAATGTGCATAGCTTATACCCAGGATTAACTTATAGGCTACTTTTATTTGAATTTATATAAGTGAATCTGCAGGCCCAACTAGTATATAAACAGGCTTAACTCACCCTTTCCCCTCATCTTTGTTGTCCGAACAGTGTAATCTGGGATTCTTTAAGTCAAGAGTGAATAGGTACCTTCTAGGCAAGCATACTACATCTTCGGCCGCATCATTTCCATCAGGTGAGATAGTGGTCCTACGCTAGCCTATCGTACAGAAAAAAAAAACTAGAATTTAAAAGAACACTTTAACCACATACCCTGGTGAGATGCACTCCTCAGGCACACTGATGCAAGCCTGGTGACTGATATGAGACTCCAGGTAGTCCTTACCCGGCCTCACATCCAGGATCATCACCTTCAGCTTACAGCTCTTCAGGATCTGGTAGAGGTTATCACTGCTGATGATAACCTCATCAGGGTCTGGAGAAGGGAAAATGTTCTTCTTTAATATAAGTTCAATATCGTGTTTTACAATGCCATTTTAAACCTTGAATCACATTCAAAGAAATCTTTCACATTAAAAAAAACTTATTTTGCAAGCATTAACAAGCTTTGAACATTAATCACCACTTACTTACAAAATTGTTCTGTTATTTTAATAACCTATCAAAGTCCATTTCGGGTCAGAAATCCACAAATAATGTATGCTTTTTTCTAATATCAAATGCCATCCTCTTATTGCCAAAAGCATTGGCTCAAAATCTTTTTATTCACAATATGCATACTTTTGACTACTATTTATTTTTACCTAATGGTAAACGAGGATGAAGTCGATGATGGAGCAAGCTTGCTTTGAAGATACTTATTCACTTGCAAATTGAAGACTCTCATATTGTACTTATCAGAAAACAGACTCAAGCAGGCAACTCCATTCCTTTACGGTTTGCACAAAGAATGTGGAAGCAAAACACTTCATCTGCATTTGTGGAATGTCTGCCATATATTGGTGTTGCTTAGCTGTTTGTCTGGTAGTCCGATGATAGACTGGGGATGGAGGAACTATATCGTGTAGTTCCTTGGCACACTCTCCAAAATGTATCTGATAAAATACAAGAAACTAGCTACCATATGGCGATGTCCTAAGTTCGGAAGTTAAGTCAGCTACTCGCTACCAATGAGTCTCTTAGCTCTTCGCTCAATATTTTCGAGAGCCTCAAGCTGGTGCGACTTGTTTTTTATTCTTAAATACAGTAATACTTAAGAATCCATAGAAAAGAATTAATTTTTGGCTTAAGTGAACATGTTATGAAGTAGGAAGGCACATTATGCTGCTAGAGAGTCCTCTGACTCTCCACCAGTGACCCTACTACAGAGAGGAGTTAGAGAACATCAGATATTGAATAAATACCAACCAGGAAGCCCCATTGCTGGAGGGGGTTCAATGACAGTGACATTTTCCATGACTTTCTTCCGGTTCTCCTCCATCTTCGCCTTGACTAGTTCATTCTCCTTGATTTCATTGAGACGTTTCACTTTCTGCTCTTTTCCATACCTGAAAAAGAATTCACAATTATTTACACAACTTCGACATTAGAAAATGGTTGTGTTGTTTGTCTAGAATATGACGTCTAGGAAACAATAAAATTAAAACATAAAAAAGTATCAAATCATTTCACTACCGATGTAAGGTAGCAACATTACATTTCGGAATTACATGATAAAATTTCTTTGTGCTCTTATTACCTCGTCTAACCACAAGACAAACTGTCAAACTTCATTTGTTGATATACCTACAGTACACTCGAAGTGTTTCACTTCAACGTTTATCATCCATACAGCGAAAGAGTGGAACTCATTGCCTGCGTCTTTGTTTCCGAATGGTACAATCTGGGTTTCATAGGTAAGCAAGTTACATCTTCGGCCACATAGTGACTTTCCATCATGAGATAGTGGTCAAATGATTGCCTATCTAGCATAAAAAAGTAAGTAATAATAATAAATAAGCATTTTCACTCACAGCAACACACTAAGTTTGAGAGCAAGAAGGTTGGGTATTACAATCATTTAAACGAGTTCCTCTATTTGGAAGCCGCAGATACTTCCTCATTCTGCAATGCGATGGGCGCCAAACCTACATGAACTCACTTGAATTCAAGAAATGTTAAGTTCATTTCATTTTTTTTCTTAATAATTACACACTCAATAAGTTATCTCTGTTATCACGTCCACTATCAAAAGTCAACCTAAGTTGTTGCACCAATATCACACAAATAGCAAACAACAAATGAAATAGTAAACAATAACAATAAATCAATATTTTAATAATCTATGTATATAAAAACCAATTGTTCTGCATTATACTCACAAAAATTCGAGAACAGCTCAAGCAATTTTCCTGATTCTTTTTTAATTATGTTCGTATTTGTCAGGGCAAGGTTTGTAACAATTTATTTTATTCACATGAAATTGGATGCAGGCGAAGCAGGAGCGGATCACATGTCTTAAAAAAAATCTTATATTCTATTTCACACCTATCTGTGTACAATGTAAGTTTTATAGTATTAGCAAAGATAATTTATCTCACCTGTCAATCAAGCTGTTTTTCAGTTTCTCGGCTGCATCTATAGCTTTAGTCGGGTTCTTGGGCCCGAGCATGTTGTTGAAGTATGACTTGTCCTTCAAATAGTCCTTGTCCTTGCTGATGTACGCCACGACACGAAGGTACTTCATATAGTAGACGTAGGAATACTCCTCGTCACCCTTCATGCGAGCTTCTTCAGCGCTTTCAAACAGTTTCACAGCTGTTTTACATAGACTGCAATCGAAGATTCGCATGAAATTTGCAACTGATTTGAATTATCAAAGTAACAGATAAAATAACTTACATGGTCGCTCTCTTCGATTTCAAGTCGGGAACATTGTGCAGTTTGTCCAAATCCTCTATACATTTTCCAAGGTGAAGCTGTATTCTCCTCGCCTCCGTCATCTTGCTAATTTTCCTCGTCGACGCCAACTGATCGGTTTAAAAACGTAACTGAGAGTCGCCAGGACCTCAGTTTACTACATTTGGTACGAAAAATGCAAGGATTAATGTAAAATTTCACAGCAAACAACAAAAATCACTAATCCAATCCAAAAATGTCATGTTTTTTTACTTGGCAGATTTTGACATTTGCCATCGACCTCTCAGAGTACGTAAATAAACCACAGGATAGACCAAAGAGAATGTAAACTGTTAATTGTGCGTTTGGTTTACAAACTTAGTTCTACATTTAGGTCCATGGTTTAAGATATAAGAACGCGTTCAGACCCCCTATTCCCTATCTTTGTTGCAAACGGTTTCAATACTGAAATTATAAAACTCCTAAGTAATAAGGTTCATTTTTGCTTAATTCAAGACAAACCTCGTGCAACAAAAATACGTAATAGGGGGCAGTTCTGAGACACGCAAATTCGCATACGTAACGCATAGGCCATTCCGATTCATTAAATGTGCTCAATTCACCCCAAACGGAAACCTCACGACAACTAATTGAATGACGTAGGACATTAAAAAATTTGAAATATGTCACTGTTGGTTGAACCATAAACGAAACACTTGTTTGATAGTTTTAGACTGAAATGCTATCAAGTGACAATTTAAAGTATTGTTATTATTTTCGTGATTAATTGCGTACAACTTTTTTTTAATTCATATTAGTTTAAGTAATAGATTTTAGAATATTTGTTTACTTAGGTACATAATAATTTAAATAACAAAAACTGGCGCAAGTGATTGGAGTTGACTATAGAGGATCTCATGGGGACATATGGAAGAGCAAGGAATTGCACAGACGTAGACGGTTCTATAGAATCTTGAAAAAGCTATGATTTGGAGACTTCTTCGGGGAAACTGATGGTTTTGTCTGTGCCATTGCTGACGAATAACCAAACTTGGAGGGATCCCAGACACGGTTCCTTCTCCGTTGGCCACCCCATGTAAGCCACTCTTGATGATCCGGGAGTGCGCCATTAATGCTGGTTGGTGACCGGACGAGGGGATCCGATGAATACTCTTTTTTTTATGCTAGAGAGGCAAGCATTTGACCGCTATCTTTACTTGACTCTTGGTGAGGTCAGGCGTCCCCACGGTTCTTCAACAGTTTCAATCAAACATTTTCACCATCAGGTAAAATAGTGGTCAAATGCTTGCCTAGTTAGAATAAAAAATAACTATCGTATATATATTTTATACAAAAATGTCATACTAGATACTAAATTTTAATTAGGTAGGTACGCATTAACCGCAATCAATCGATGGGCGCTCTGATAATAAAAAAAGAATGAGTTGCAAGTCCCAAAAGGCCCAGTGTCTTAACACGAAGTGGATATGCATAATATCGCTGCTGGACGCGCGTCGTCTTATTGGGACTCTGGGACAGACATTAGGAAACCTAGGGAATACACTAAAAACAAAACGCATACTAGATTGATATACATCTTGTTACATTGTAGTCTGTGGCTTGACGTTTATAACTTGACATTTGTATTTTGACATTAAACACAGCAATTTCAACTCTATATTTGATAAAAGCCATAAACTATTGTATACTCTATCGCATTGTATTAACGTCTATTTTCCTACTTACGATTTTAATCATTTGTTGTGTTGCGGCTGTCCCTTCGAGGGTAAATAACGCAGAAGCGCAAGTTTTCATGCGCAGTGAATTCTTCCTGAATTTCCCTGGTCGATCGCGGTTTTCCATTTAGTTTTTCAGCTGATCACGCTTTCTTCGGGCGCTGTCAGTCTTTCCGCGTCGCGGGTCATGTGCGAAACTGTAGCACCGTTGTGAAATCGCTGTGTGATTGTGTTGTGTAGTTGTTTGATTAGCTAGTGCCTGTGAAAATGTTTTCGGGACTCACAAATCAGGTCAGTTCGTGGATGGGAGCGGCTAAGGGTGAGCCGCAAGATGAAGAAGTCCCGACTCCAACAAAAGAGGCGACGGGTGAGCCAGCGGCCCCAGTGACAGAGGGCGATAAACAGAGGTGAATGGGAACTCTTTGTTTACATTTTCTTTATTATTTCATCACTTTAGGCTGGCTGCAAGCTGGCGAAACAATTTTATGAATATTTCACTAACTTATTCCGGAACCATTATTAATTAAAATTTTGTATTTTATAATTAATTCATGAATTCATGAATGTACTTGTACTACCTCATTAAAATTTTACTGCTACTGAATTAATTTTTAGAACAATCTATCTAACTATTCATGCATGTAAGATTGTGGTGAGTAGCACATTTATTTTCTGAGTAAAATTGTTTGTTTGTTTATGAACTAGTTGGCAGTCCTTGTTCAAGACTAGTCCACCCTAAGTCATCCCATATGGATTTGCTGCTGGATGGACTGTCAGGAAATAGCAATGCAATAGTAATGCTCTATCAAAATATTTTGCGCATCCTACTATACAAATTTAACTCTTGTTATTGTAACCTGCCTTTATTATTCTAATAAGGCTCCAATAAGTCTATTTTATATTATTATAAGTTCTTATTCAAAATGCTAAAATTGTATAATTATCTGGGAAATCATAAACCAATTATTTACCAACCAATTTGTTCTAGTCCAACAAAAGCGGGCAGCAAGCTGGACCTCATCACTAATGTAAAGTCACAGATGACTGGCTGGCTAGGCTCCGGCATTCCCATCCCTGGCCTCCGGAAAAATGAAGCAGCTCCGGCAGAACCAGAACAAGCTCCCGTCGAACCAGCAGAGGTTGCTGAACCCAAGCCGGAAGGGAAGGATGACGATGATAATTCTAGGTATAATAGGTACGCGGGGTTTGGCGGAATTGATGACGTTATGTTTGTTAAAGGCTTTATGTGGGCGGTGCTGTTGCCAATCTTGTCAGCAAGAACAAAGGTTTCCGATTCTAATTTCTAATTTGTGGTAGGGGCTGACATCCCTTTTGGGGTATATTGTCCTCCTGGCGGCTTTTACCCAAGCCATCTCAGCTTCTTTATGCAGTATAGGATGGCTTTGGTTCCAAATGTTGTACATGAATAAAGGTTTATTACCTAATTCTATTAATTAATATTAAAAAGTATTGTATTGTCAAATCATGCAACATTTTCATCAATAAAAAAAATGTTCTTAAAGAGGCACTCTCAAATTGAACCTAGTTAATACTTAGATCTTTGAGAGGACATAAGTTTAAAGAGTACCTACTTGTGACATCAATTACTCAAATTAAAAAAACAGTTTCAATTATGTGTAGGAGTATGTAATATATGATAAAATACCTGTATTTGCTATTTCAGGAGCAGGTAAGTAATTGAGAGTGGAATTTTTGTAAAAATAAAAAATACTAATCGATACATATTTTTTATTCTACCATGCTCTAAACAGTTGGCAGCAGCACACCTCACTGTCAATAATATTTTATCAAATTTAATTTTTAATTTTTTAAGTATTTTGAAGTGGTAATTCTGCCTCTTAAAACAAACACTTATGAATGTACTTGCAGCATTTGTCCACACAATTTTTGATGATTCCAATGCAATGCTTTGTCACATCATAGCTTTTCTTTATGCACAATAAATGATCATGCCTTGCACAATTTTATAAACATTTATATAATTGAAAACGCATTTCAAATTTACTTGTGTATTTATAAGTATGATGTTCACGAAAACCAACAACGTTAAATAAAATGGCTTACTTAGGTGTATTTAAAATCGTTATAATAATGTGTAACAATGTTTATTGGACTTTATTTCGGCTTAGACACATTTTTCGGCTTGTGTATTGAAAGGCTTTGGAATGCAAGATTGTAATAGAATGTTTCTAAACAACAATTGTATTTGACACAACTCAGATAAGAAAAAACAAAAGTAGGTAGGTACAGCAAGGTCATTACTGTTGCACCAATGCAACGCCATTGGGGCGAGGTGCAGAGTTTCTAACCTGTTATACTTTATTGCACAGATTCTTGTATGAAAATATATATTTGTTAATGAAGAAATTTGATTTTTAATCAATATGGTTTGTGACTAAATTATCATACATTTGAAAGGTTAGATAATTGAAAGGTTAGATAAATAAATAGATGATATTTTATTGTTACACTTTATAAGATAAATATTTAAAAGGTTACAAATAGGCATAGTAGTGTCAAGTATAGTGTCATAACAGACTTGAAGTGATCTTATTAAAGACTTGTTTTCGCTGGACACAAAGTCGTGCTACATGTTGCGAGCAGTCTACGTGCGATGTTCCGAGACAATGTCGTCGGACATTTCCTTCCACACCCCAAAATGGTGGCCGCGATGTCGCAGAACTAGTATGTCTGTGCGGCTTTCTAGCTTTTGCCACGTCTTCAGAGTCTTCACTCACCAAATGCTGACTTGCGACTGTCAGAAGACCTGATTGTTGCCTTGTGGTCGTTCACCGAGCGTCGTCACGCGACATAGCCTTTGATTTCAGGCGATGTCGCTTGACACGTAAACATAGTTATGGGCGACAATTCCTCGGAACAAATGTTCGTTAGTAAAAACGAGACTTAAGGGTTCCCATTACCTTTTTGTGGTACGGGACTTTAAAATAGTGATATACCCTATTTTAAATTTGTGTTATTGTTTCCATTACTCGAAACCGTAAGCTTAAATTAAAAATAATATAGTCTTAACACATCTACTTAGTTGATACATTATATCTATATCACTTCAAATAACTTAGTTGCACTCGCTTATTTATGCAAATTCATTTATTCTGCTCAAACCCCATTTTTTATTTTTCATTATTGTGCATTTTTATGTATATGAGTGTAATTATGATAGTTATAAGTATTAGTAATTACCTTAGAATAGTTTAATCTAAAGTGAAAATATTTTTTAATTATTATAAATAAATGTAATGATTCATACACTCTTTGATATCTAGTAAATACGATATTGTATGTACATATATTTATACATATATCGTATCTAGATATGAGGCCGTGTGTTTGACATGTTCATAGGACCGGTCTAGTGTATATTTATATATTTTGACTAATTTTCTTGCTAGCATGGAATGCCCCACAACAATCAGACATTATTCCAATGTATGACATAAGATACATATCATATAGTACAGTAAATTTTAGTCTCAGGAAGAGGAAGTGCAGCGTCACGCGGCAATCAACGTTTCAGGTTACATCAGATGCTATAGGCGGCGTGACACTTATCATCAGGCCTACGAATTACTTATCTCCTTTTATAATAGCATAAAAAAGCTATTTTATATTATTAGGGGTTACATAGTAAACAAAGATAGCGTTTAGTAACACTTGGCCCACTTTTCAGATCAATCATTTATTAGACAATGTTACAATATTTTAAATTTGTTTTACTATCTGCAGTGCTACCGGCGGTGCCGACAGCAGGCCAGCGTCTACCGGTGGAACCCCCACCGAGGAACAACCGGCGGGCGTCGGGAATGGTAAGTCATGGTCATCATTGGCACTATGGATGTTTGATCCTGTAAAGTTAGTGTACATTACTGTGATTTCTAGACCTAATAGGTAGTGGTGGAACTGGAAGCTGCGTGTGTGAGTTTGTGTTTAGTCGGGCCGTTTTGAACTGAATCGACATGTCGTAAACGTCAGTAACAAGGAACGTGATGACCCGCGAATTATCGATCGGTTCAATTCCCGGCAGCAGAACAATGTTCCTTCAAAGAGATATTTGTGCTTCTGGTTCTGGGTGTAGTTATAGCATCTAATCAATAATGCGCAGGTATAATGTATAGTTAGTTTCGGCGCAGTCTATGAGTCATAGCAATTCTCATTACCTACGCTTGTAACCGATTAGTTGTATTATATTGATAAGCAGTACCTGCGCACTAACCACATTATTATACATTTCCGTCATCGCATTTCTTCGTCACATATAGTCCTCGATAATCATAGCAAACTTACTTTGTTTTTGAATTTTGTAATGGTACGTGTGGTTAGAAGTAGCAAAATAAAAATTACACTGCCACAAGTTATCCTACTAATATTATAATTTTTTAAGCTCCCATGGTAACTTTCACTATATATGAGTCACGATCGGGTTCAAGCTCAAAGTGATGACAATGGTAGTGGTGTTCAACGCAGTAAACGAGTCCGAAAGCGGGTAGACCGTTTCGTATGCTCGTTAATCTAAATCTTCATACACCCGCGATACTCCAGTTACTCCGTGATTATTGTGCTTGCAACTAGGAAAATATCGGAAACTCGAAACAAACGAAATGCATAGTAAATATCCCGTTATTGATACAAATATTTATAATATTATAAATCCGAAAGTTAGTGTGTAAGAATGTTTGTGCCCTCTTCACGCTTTAACAGCTAAACGGATTTCGATGAAATTTGGAATATACAAAGCCTATACCTAGGATTAACACATAAGCTACTTTTTAACTTGATAATAGCGGGCGAAGCCGCGGGGCACGGCTAGTAGATAATATAATCACTTGCTACTATTACCCGCATCACTAGCGCGGTCCGTAGCCTATCGGGTGCAAGCGAGACAGATAGATAAAACAGATTTATCTAATATCTTTAAACGAGCAATTCTTATATATATGTGTAATCAGGATCTCGGAAACGGCGCCAACGATTTTCATGAAAGTTACAGATTAGAGGTTTTTCGGCCCAAGGAATCGATTTATCAACGTTCCAGGTCCGAGAAATGCTCGGTTCCCAAACTGCATTTGAAAAACCGAGAATAAGAAACTATCAGCGCCATCTATTACGCCATGACCGATGTAAAAAACTGTTTCTACTTGACACTAGATGGAGCTTTCTGAGGCTACAAATTCAAACACATTCTACCAAAAACAAAAAACCGAGCAAAGCTCGGTCATCCGGATATTAACCTTAAAACACAGTTTAAAACGGCCCGACCATAGCAGTGCCAGTAAGCAATTATTTAGAAGTCAGTAGGTTTAAGATGTATGTAGATTTTTGTTTGGGCTAACGTAATCAGACTGAACCGAAAACAGCATGTTATTGGTTATGCCAAAAGAAATAAGTTTTAAAGAACTTCGAAAGGGCTTTCTCAAAATGCCTGGTGGAACATCTGACCCCTATTTCCTATCTCTGTTGCGAACGCTTTCAATTCAAAAACAACAAATACTAAGAAATAAGGTTCACGTTTGCTTAATTCAAATGGATACTGCTCGTAACTTCTTCTTCTTCATCCATTAGGGTCTATTTTTTTAAATAGACCTCTGCCAATTTATTCCATGACTCATGATCTCGTGCCTTGGTCATCCAGTAATGTCCTACGTGTCCTGGAATGTCATCTTTGAAACGTTTGACGACCCAGTTGGCGCAGTGGACAGGTGTCCGCCTTCTGCGCCGTGGGTCCTAGGTTCGATTTCTGGCAGGAGCACAAATTCCTTCCCAAGGGATATTTGTTCTTCTGGTTCTGGGTGTAATGTGTGTGTGATGTGAATGTTTCCGGCACCCACGATACAAGTCTTTCAACTTAGTGGGGCTGTGAGTGTGAATGCGTTTGTTTGTTTGTTGTTTCGGTGCGCGGCCTCGTGGTCTGGTGTTCGCCCACGGTCTCTATTCAAAGACCCCTAACAACAGACATTGGTAATAAAAGATCTGATGCCCAGTAAGGCAACCACTGTGCCAACTGTGACGACCTATTTGGCGCGATGGACAAGTCTCTGCACCGTGGTTCCTGGGTTCGATTCCCGGCAGGATCACAATTTTCCTTCCCAAAGCAGATGGAAAATTGTGATCAATTTTCATGCTTGCCTAACGAGTTTATAAATAAAGAAGATGGTTCTGGTTCTGGGCGTAATTGTGTGAATTATATGTAAATGTTTCCAGCACCCACGATACAGTCTTTGAACTTAGTGTGGGGCTGTGAATGTGAATGCGAATTAATGCGAACTGGGTCAAAAAATTCACGCTGGAAATAATTTATTATCTTTTATCTGTATTACGTTAGCCAGTGTAGAAAAAGAGCTCGATTTTGTAGTATTTTTATTTTGCTATTATTTTTGGTTTGCTACAGTTTTGTTGCTGAATTGTTTTCAGATCATGAGAAAAAGTATTTTTCCGTGGACGCTATCGAAGTGCCGGATATGCAGGAATGTTAGTATTTGTTTATTTTATTTTCCGCTTTTTATTATTTAACATTTGCTTTTATTATTTATAATTTTGATTTTATATTTCTGTTTTCATTTGAGTGTGTCTGTTCTGGTCTAGCGCGCTTATTAACATCATTTGATAACATCATCACTTACCAACAGGAGAGGTTGGTGATCATATGCTAGCCTATCATATATTTAATATTACTGGAAAAGTCTGGCTCGCGTATCGAGTATTTCATACAAACTTGTATGTAGATAGTTCATACATCGCATAAATCGAGTGTCGAACATTTTTACCCAATTTATTTTCCACTTTTTAATACAAATTCGATGTATGGTTTTTTTTCTTTACTTGTGCGAATCATGGTTCTAGGTCTACGTGTCAAAAAATCCTAACCATGCGGCATACATAGGGTAGTATATGCAGGTAAAATACCAGAAATTTCTTGGAACATCGTTCCGACCGTTGAGACCATCGTCTTTCGTGGTAACGGTTATTGCAATGCTGTTTCATGATTTTTCTGATAAATTTTAAAATATATCATTTATCTTCTCTGTTACATAAGTTGAATGGTGTCAAGTGTCAACTGGCGGTTTAGTGGTTTAGGAGTAAAAGCGTAACATACAGACGAGAGCTACTTTCACATTTATAATAATAGTAGGGATTTGATAGAGAAGCGCGCGTTTGACACAACTCTATGGTTCCCGTTTGTTCCCCAGTGACCACCAAAGCCGTGGCGGGCGCTAAGTCTCTGGGCAACTTCCTCTACTCCGCAGTCAACAAGGCAGGCGCCAAGGTCAGCGAGGCCAGCGCCAAGATCAAGGAGACCGTCGAGAAAAACGTACGTACTCTTTTAGTAACAAAGAAATTGTGAGAAAGGAAAGTAAGGAAGGATGGAAGAAGTCAATGTTTGTTTGTGTGTAATTCATGGGCTACCGTACATTCGATTGTGATGAAATTTGGTTTGGTTGAGTTGTTTTGGGTATACCAACGAAGGTTCCTGTTAAAAAAAAATTTAAAACGCAAACAATTTTTTTTAACGTCTTATAAATCGATGCACACCGGCTGCACGCACGAAAAAGTGTCACGTTCCGCCTGAGCCTGAGCGTGCAAGCGAGAGCGCGGAACAAGCGATAGAGAGCCACGATCAGCCCAAGCGTCAGTGAGTCGTTACGAGTGTAAATAAATGTTAATTTAAATTCAATTAGAAAAAGTCAATTTCGAAAAAATCCAATTTTCAAAAAACTCCTTTGTATTATACAAAATAATGATAATTCAGTGATAATAATTAAATTCATTAAAGTATGCAATTTTTCATTAATGTTTCTTTATGACGTTATCACGTAAGACTATCGTGCGTAAACCGACTTTACAGACAATCAATTCTTTTTTGTCATATATTTTTGGACAGGATTACGTCTGTCTGACTAAGTAAAGTACTAGGGAAACATAAACATATAAGAGTTATTTTACTCATTGAGTTAGTATTATGTTAATAAAGTACAAATCTTTCAACGCATACATTTAGTGATATTTCGCCACTACTACGGTATAGAGTATAGATCTATATGTGGGTCTTGTAAATATTCCTCTTTTATTCCGTGTATCATTTTACAGCTTAGTTAAATTGACCACTGTGGTGA